>AP025075.1:21215596-21352832 GCA_036186865.1 Eustoma russellianum | reverse complement strand
CCCCCCCCCCTCTTCTAGTGGTGCCTTGTAGGTCCTACAGGGTTGTCAACGCAAATAACTAGAGCATCACCGGAATCTTCCTTTGTCGGCACATTAACTGAACTGGGCATATCCTCTTTCTTCTTAATCTTCTTTTGCGCCTTGCATTCGCACTTCATGTGGCCCTTCTTCCCACAAATCCAACACTCCGTCTCGGTTTTGGTTCGAGATTTGATGCGTTCCTTGAATTTTCTTTCTTGACTCTCTATTCATTGGGTGTCTCGGCCTCTTTGAATGGTTAAGGTCGAACCATCCTCTTCGCCTCGATCATTCATGTGAATTCCCTCACTAATGATATGGTCATGAACATAGTTGAGGGTCAGCCCTTCTTGACTTGAGATCACCTCTATAGTAGTCGACCAACTATCCTGCATGGAGATCAACAAGTAGTGTTTTAGCAACTCGCCATCTAAAGAGTACACGATTGCATTTAGTTGGTTCACAATTTGGTTGAATTCTGCCACATGCTCGGTCACGGAGATGCCTTCGGCCTTTTGCAATCGAAACAACCTCCGAAGAAGATATATTTTATTCAAACTTCATGGCCTTTCGAACAAATTGGATAGCCTCTTGATGAGGCTGAACGTTGTGGTTTTGTTGGCAACATGCAATGCCACGTCCATCGAGATGGTGCATCAGATGAGACCAAGCGCATGAAGGTCTAATTTCATCCACATCATCTCGTCCATGCTATCGGGTTTATGCTCCAACATGGCATCCTCCAACTCCTTTTCGTACAACATATCGGTTATTTGTAATTTCCAACAACTAAGGTGTTCTCCTTCGAAACATCAGATTCACTAGTCGTCTTCCATGTTGATTGGCCAACACTCACTCTGGTACTAGTTGATAACAAACCGAAAATACACATAAGGAATAATCAAACGATAAAGCAATGAACGCAATAAGAAAAACACAAAATTTTTATGGAAAAGCCCTCATCGGCCGGCTCAAAAGTCACACACACGTAAGCGGTCTATATGCTTGTATTTATAGGAGAACTTTACAATTCAACTGCAAGGAAACTAGACATTGAGTCTAACATGAATGGCTCGTGTACAAAAATATGTATCTGCCTACAATGATGCTCCATCTTATGCATGTCATGAGGGATCTATAGACATATGTGCGTGTGCCTGCATTAATGCTCCTATATATGCATGTTCATCGACGGTCAACTAGGTGGCTGATACTAGAGGTCCCTCTAAAATAAGATATTTGAGACCCTCCATCTTAAGCTTATGCAGTGCAAGATCTATAACTCTCTCATACTCTGACGCAGTCGCTGCATAGTAGATCTCAATCATAGCTTGCTCCTACAATTTAAATGATAGAGACATCAATAAATAAACACATGTACTTTATGAACACATTTAATTTATAATGAGAAAACATGTCACTACATATAGAACTACGATATCTGTGATGGCTTATGCACTCAATACGAGGTTGGCCAATCGTAAGGAGTGTATGAGCCCTATATCACTACACATACGTCGAATCATCCATCATGTCTATTGCCTAGGGTGTAGCTCTCTTGATTCGGTATGCTCAATTATTCTTATCCCGTATCAATTTAGCGCGAACCTGCCGCATAATCGATATTCACCGTCTGCTTTACAATCTGATGCAGCTTAACACTCGTATCAATATATATAGGTGGCATCTCCGATGTTAAACCGAACTGGCTCATCACCCTATATGGGAGGTAATTCTCAACAATGTGCCAAAATATCAGTGGCGTCTGAGCAAGCAATAAGTGTGCAACCTAGGTACAAATGAATGGCATTCTCGCTAGCACGCCAGGACTATATTACATCCATAATAAATTTCCATTTGCTAAACTATCAAGCTGATCGCACACAGCATCCACTGTGTACGGTGGAATCTCCACAAACCACAATCATTAAGCCATCAATCCGCCTGGGCGTATTAGACAGCACTCAGGATGATACCCAATAAGACAAGGACAAAAGATATCAAATCTCTTATATATACAGAATTTTCTGTAGAAGGTATATTAGTTCCGAAATTGAAAATGCCTTCTTAGCAACAGTATCCTCACAGAGCAACTGATAAAGCATACAAGTCCTATAGATATCGACATGCCCTAAGCAAGTCCTATAGAATGTACAAGTACACCACTTGACACATATCGTTGGATTTGTCACAAAAAAAATCCATCAAATATACGCCCTATTCTTTGTATAATCTGCTCACCAAATGGATATGCCAGTAGGCTGGTATCATTAAACCACTCCATAAATTTCTTTTATAAAATATCCAAAAGGTCGAGGGTCTATCCAATCAACTCTGTACAAAACTCATACCACTGCACTTGACTTAACAAGGGCTCCAAGTCTAGGAAAAGGCCAACCGTCAATACATTGCCCAAACAAGACAGCTACATTAAGTAGTGTTACTGCCTCCTCACTTAAAGGTAAAGGAAAAGAGTAGGTCTCCTATTGCCATCTCTACACAAAAATGGCAACCAACCCATGATCCACCTTCCCTGCATGACGCATCACTCTTCACAACCCACATGCGCGTTATTCGTCTTAACTATCAGAGACGATAGAATATCACAATTTTGTCTAGCTCACATCTATCTTGAATTATGTTTTTGTTATGTGTAGATGTTTCAGCACGTGATTTGTTCTTTAAAGTTTTTGAAATTTAGAATAAAAAATATGAAAAATGAGAAAATTTGAAAAATGGACTTGGATTTAAGGAAACCATGGTAGGTTGTTAAAAGTTTTCACATAATCATCTTGCGTCCATTATAAAATAGGTTTTCTGCAAATGTTTTAGAGCCCAATGGTTGTATCAAAACCATTTTACGCTCGCTGTGCACATGGCTGTTAAAGGTTTTGTGAGAATCCTGTAACACCTTGCCTCATTGTTTTGACAGAACTGTGGATAGTAGAAGTAGAATTTCTTTCAAAAATACGATAATTGTGAGTTTTCCTTTTACAACTATAATATTTTTGATTTTGGCTTCATAAAAGGCAATAAACTATATTAAATACATAATAGTACCCTGGAAATACATCAAATTGAATCCTTAACCAATAACCCACGTTGGACCCCTAACTTTGAGGATATTAGAGGGTCTTGTATTTACCATAAGAGGCTCGTGGACTGGATTAAGGTAACCCCCTTACTAATAACGCGTCAGACTTGGAGATACAACAGAGAGAATGTGCTTTGATCTTCTCATATGCCACGACATTATTCTGTGATTGCACCAGTAGTCGTGCTCTACTAGTGTATTTACATATCCTATAAAGTTCTTTTAGAGCCACATCTAGTTATTATCGAAAGAGCACGATACTTTCGTATTTGTACCGCAACCTAGGCGATGACGCTCTTTCAGCTCCGAGGCACGAGTATTCATAACTGTTGTATCTTCTGCAATATTAGATATAGGAGAGCTTCTGCGTATTATGGCCATCTATTTTACTGATAGGAGTACGCTTCTATTGTTACTCCCGGTACTCCTCGAGCCACTTAGTGGCTAACTACCTGTAATTTCCAAGAAGTCCTTAGGCACACAGTTGATGTTTATCATGACAAACTGGATAGTATGACAGGTGGTGATTTCTGTGGCAGATTTACCTAGGGGATATCGTCATGTCGTTTCTGAATATATGCTATGAGAGATCTGAGTTGTTGTGTGCTCAGGTACCAGTTATATTGTGAGAGATAGTCAAACTCCATTTGCGGGATAGGGTCATGCGCTAGCTTGATACGGCATGGACGTGTTTGATCCCATTGACACAGGTACTGTGCTGCATTAGAGCAAAAGATGTTTTCTGGAGTTGATTATCAGGTTCGGATGCATAAGTGCCTAGACCAGTAGATGAGACATTATGGATCCATAGTGTATGAGGAACATATCCCGGATAGTCTAGCGAAGCACTCGCTGTATATGATGTGGTACAGACCATGCACACTTCTCTCACTAGGTCAACCATAGGTTCAGCATATTGGCGACTACCGATTTTGCAGTGCTTCAGCCGACCTGTGTCGCATGGTATGCTTATCGTACTGTAAATATAAAATATTGTTATTTGATATGATAAACTAGATTGCACGCTAATGTAAAATGTTACAGATGGATACTCAAACATGTGTGATTTCGCATCTCTTGCTGGAGATATGACCATCATTATGCGTGTCAATGGTAATACTTCTGTTAGAGGGATTCGGAGCACTCATGGAGAGATCTTCTATAGTTGCAGCCATGCAGCGGAGCATATACAAATATGCCCCAGTGTATGAATTTACATAGACGCAATCCCCGATGCACACTCCTGCGGGACCTCTAGGTGCGGAAAGTTATCTAGCATAAATTTTTGAATAACACTTATACACGGAACGAATTACTAACATATATCCAGGGTTACAGGTTGGATTCATATAACCCTAACGCGCTTATGGAAGCTGCTGATTGTGATTCTGCTCATGCTGCTGGGGATTATCAGACTCATATTGATACGTCTTATACTACGACCAATTTTGAGTATTACAGAGCACTTGAGACGATGTGTATAGCACCATCTCATCCTCAGGGCGACATCGCAAGTCTATCTCAGCAATATCAGTCACATCTCATATTCATGCCGACACCTTTACCACCCAGACCTGTCAAATGTGGAGAATGGTTTAGGTGAGCAAAGGCCTATGGTATAGGGAATATTTTGGTGGCAAAAAAAATGAAAGCTCTGTTATTTGTATTTTTTTGCCCTATGTACCGAGATTCGTATCACTAATGAAATTTGTAATATGTTACAAACTTCTTTTGATATATGAACATTTATATATTGTTTTTTATATTTTTTTACTTATTGTTTTTAATATTACGTAAACAATAATATGACACATACTTTATTAAATTGAAATTATACACTCGCCTATAACTTATCTCTAACCCTAACACAAATCCTAACTCACCTTAACCATAAACCCTCTCTAACCCTAAGCCTAAACATACTCCAACCTATCTCTAACCTTATGTCTAACCTTAATCCAAACACTAACTCTCACCCTAATCCTACCGTAAGCTAAGCTTAACCAAACTCAACCTTAACCCTAACCGAACCCATACCTAACCTTGACCCCAACCCAAACCTGGATCTAACCCTAACCCTAAAACTCTAACCTAACCATAATTCATAACGATACTCTATCTCTATCTCTAACCCTAACTCAAATTCTAACTCAGACCTAACCTAACATAAACCATAATTTTAATTTATCTTTAACCCTATCTATAACCTTAACTCAAACCCTACTTCCAACATTAACCTAACTTAACTCTACCCAAACTTAACTGTAACCCTAACCCAAACTTAACCCTAACCCTAACCAACACTAACCTAACACTAAATCATAACTCTAATCTATATGTAACTCTATGTCTAACCCTAACTTAAACCTTCAGCCTAACCTAACCCTAATCCTAACCATGACCTAACCTGACTTAACCCTAAACCAAACCAAACTTTAACCTTAATTCTAACCTAATCCTAAGCCTAAACCATCCCTAATCTAACCCTAAATCATAAATCTAACTTATCTCCAACCTTAACCTAACTTAACCCTACACAATAACACTAACCTATCTCTAATCCTATCTCTAACCTTAACTCAAACCCTAACCTTAACCCTAACCATAACTTAACTCTAAAATATAACCTTAACCTATCTCTAACCTTATCTCCAACCCTAACTCAAACCCTAACTCTAACCCTTACCCTAACCCGAACATAATCCAACCCTAAACCATAACCTTAACCTATCTCTGTCCATATGTCTAACACTGTATCAAACCCTAACCCTAAATCTAACTCTAATCATAACCCTAACCTAATGTAACCTTAACCCTAACCTAACGCTGACCATTACCTGAACCTAACTCTAACTATAAAACTAACATAACCTTAAACCATAACCCCAACATATCTTTAACCCTAACTCTAACCTTAACCCTAACCCTAACTAACCTTAAACCATAACCCTAATCTATCTCTAACCTTAACTTCAACCTATCTCCAACTCTAAACCTAATATAACCCTAGCCTTAACCTAACCTAGCAATAACCTTAACTCTAACCCTACATCAACCCTAACCTAACCATAAACCATAATCCTTATCTATCTCTAACCCGATCTGTAACCATAACCCTAACCCTAACCTAACCCTAACCCGACCTACCCTAACCCTAAACTAGCCATAAACTATCTCTAAACCATAATCCTGATATATCTCTAACTCTATCTCAAACCCTAACCCTAACTCTTACCCTAACACATATCATAATCCTAATTGTAACCTAACCTAACCCTAACCTAACCCTAACCGAACTTAACTTTAACTCTAACTCAAACCTAACCCTAAGCCTAAAACAACCCTAACTTGACCAATCAATCTCTAAAACTAACTCAAACGCTAACCCTAGTCCTAACCTTAACCCTGACCAACCATAATACTAACATATCTCTAACTCAATGCGTAACTATAACTCAATCCTAACCTTAACCCTAACTTAACCATAAACTATAATAGTAACATTTTTCCGACCTTATCTCCAACCCGAACCTAACCTAGCCCTAAACCATATCCTAACCTATCTCTAACCATATCTATAATAGTAACTCAAACCTTAACCCTAACCCTAACCTATCCTTGACCTAACCTAACCTTAAATCTAGCCGGAACCTCACCCTAACCCTAAAACTAATCTAACCCTAAATCATAACCTTAACATATTTCTAACCCTAACTCAGGCCCTGACTCTAACCTATCTCTAACCCTAACCCAAATCATAACCCTAACCTAACCGTAACCCAAACCCAGACAAGTACCTAACCTAGTACCATAACCCTAACCTATCTATAATCGTATCTCTAACATTGACTCAAACCTTAACCTTAAACCAAACTCTAACACGAGCATAACCCAAACCAGAGGCGATATTCGAACCCCCGACGCATTAGGATCGACCCATAGAATGTAACTCTAACCGTAAACCTAACATGATCCTAACACTAACACTAAGTCTTAGGAATCATATGTGTTTGTGGAACAACCTCAATGAAGAAATCATTCAATGGAATGCGGAGTACTACAAATTTAGGTCATTGTTATACTTATAATGCCTTGATTTTAGCAGTTTATGATAACATTGAATAATTTGGGTACATTTTGCTTACCGCTCGCGTGTTAAATCCATCAAACATTCAATTGGTGATGTTTGGCATGCTGGATGCAAACGGCTTTGATAGTGCCATCTAAGGCGAAAGACGCACTTGACAGTGTCATTCTGGCCTTGGATGCGTCTGTCACTGCTGCCTTAGGCCTAGATGGTTTTGCATCTCCAAACAGTCTTTTCAGCTCCTGAAAGTCACGTACTCGTTGGACGCAACTAGCAGTGCTGTCAAAGGTTGATTATACCAGTACCATCCTAATTGTCTAATTTCAAGAGTTCTTCTTGCTTGATCTAATATCTTTTTTCTAACTGGTATAATGCTTCATAGGTTTTTCAAGAATTGTTTAAAAAAAACCCTAAATTACTACACCAAATTTTCCTCCCAACTCATTCTCTATCTTTCGTAGGTTACCACCCAATGACGCACATTTTCTGAACAGAAGTTGGTGCGTGGTTACAGACCGAAACAAAAATATTTAAACAAAGGCAAAAAAGACATTTCATATTTAGTCGGTTATAGTTAAATGGTTTAATTGAATTTTTAATTTAGTTTAGAATGATTGAGTCTAAAAGTAGGAATTTACACGTAAGACGGTTTAAGGGTCATTAGCTTAAGTTTTCTAAAGATTTAGTGTAGCGACATGTCCCAAACCCTATTACTCGAAACGACTCACCTGCCGTAATTCGCTAAGAAAAATATAAGGCGTCAAAGAGGAAACAAATACACGTCAGCGAAAGTAAAAATTAAAAACCTCGAAATAATCATTATCATTAATATCAATGTCTAGGGAAATCTAAATTCAATACAAATGTCAAACGTAGATATAACTAAATCTCCAACGTACATAAACATAAGTAGCGAAAATAGTTGTCTCTGCTAAATCCTCAACGAGTCTCATTAGAATATCCTCTAATGAAGCCGGACCTTCACCAAGGGTCTAGACGACCTCAAATTTATTCCGTCAGTTAACTTGAAGAGTTGTTAACCAGGATTGAGAATGTGTAGCTGGAATAGCGCCAAATATCCTGCACAAAGAAGCACAGGTCAGAGGTCCCGGGGGGTTGGCCTCGGGAAAAAGCCTCCGACGCTTAAGTCAGTTTGGGCCATATCTCACTGTGATTTTTAATTTAGGAGGTGAGTTAGGAGTTTCTCACAGTATTTGCCGAGAAGTAGAGTGTATAGATTTTTCTTTGGAATATGAATGTCTGAATTCTGGATCGAGATCCTTCTCCCCTTTCCTTTGTCTTAGTTGGCTTGCTTTTATAGACCTTTTTCCCGTCGTTACCTCCTTATAGTGGAGTGTGGAGAGGACGCTTGCTTGGGGCAGAAAGCCTAAGGCGCCGTAGGTCTGCTGATGTGATCAGTAGTCTAACTGATGTGACTAATAGGCCGGCTATTGTGACCTTGGCGTGTTCAGAAAGATTGGCCAGCTGTAGTCAGTATATTTGAGTTGCACCTCTGTTTTGAGGGTCCCACAAAGTAGTATCGTGCTTGGCTCTTTTGCTGTGGTACACAGCTGAGCTCTGCCAAAGTGCGTGTCTAAGCCACGCCGAAGTGCATGACTTGGCCTTATCCTACTGAAGTGGTCCGAACCGCGGCATACGAACATAAACTGAAGTTGGTGCCGAGGTGCAAACCTTGGCATATTCTTCGATGTTATAAGGGCGTCTTGATGCCCTGCTGAGGTGCAGTCGAGGCTGAACAGCCATGCTTGGGTACTGAACCACTGAACTGCGATACTTGCTGAACTACAGCACTTTTGAATGCTGAGCTGCTGGAGCTAAACTGTTGACTGTTGTTGACTAAAAAACGTTTTAATTATGGTCTATCATTTGACCCCAGATTTTTTGTGGCTGAGCTGAACTGCGGAGGCAAACAAATCTTGTTCTAGTGAACCTGTGACGTGGCAGACCTGTATTAACTGGGCAGTTATCCCTTAATCCACGTAGTTACTCCCGCTTCTAATGTAAGCGCTAATTCACACATCTCATCATTATCTTTTCGGCGGTTTCATCTCCCGAGGGGGAAGCGTTAATCGCTGCCTTTTCAAATTTACAAATGAAAAGTTGTGACCTTTCGTTTTCTCTCACTTATAAATAGAGACAATTTCCCCAATTCATTCTTTTCTTCCTCCTTTAATCTGCATTCTCTGTTCATCCTCTCTGTCTTCGAATTTTCTCCGGGGCTCTTCCTTTCAGTTCAACCCTTCATTTTTCTGTAAGCATTACTTCAACTTACTCATGGCTTCCGTTGTTACAACCCCTTCTTCTTCAGATTCCCAAAACAGGTATACTCCCTCTTACCTAGAGGATATGGAGGATGACCGTGAGGTTCAATCCCCCCATGAAATATCTGACTCCGATGAGGACAACCGTCCCTTAAGGAGGTTACGCCTTACTGGCGGACCTTATTCGGTTGCTACCGCATCTTCCGCCTTAGTACCCCTGGCATCTCTTGATAGGGGTTCTCCTTCCCCTCTGGTGCAGGCTTCACCCTGCACTTTAAAAATAGAAGACATTCCTCTTCTTTGCAATGAGTTTAATATTGATATAAACATCTTTTCCCCAATTTTGCCTCTTCCTCATCAATCTGCCTATGATCCACCCGTTGGGTATGAGGCAATTTTCGAAGAATACTTCAGGACAGGGTCGACCTTCCTGTTCCTGGCCCCCTTCTTCAGATTCTTGACTTTTACCAACTCAGACTTCCACAAATTATGCCTATCGGTCCGAAATTCATTGCCAGCTACCTGCTCTACCTGAGAGCAGCTGAGGCTGACTTTGATTTAAACGTTTTTAGGGGATGTTTGTGTGTAAGCACAAAGAAAGCTGGTATTACTTTAGCAGGAGACATCCTAATAAAGCAATCAACCATGCTATAAAAATCCCCTCCTCTGTCAAGAACTGGAAAGGGAGGTTCTTCTTTATCAAGACCATAGGGTTACCTGGGAGAACCCTATGGAGATCTGGCCCTACAAACAACAAGAGGCCAAGCGAGAAATTTTGCGCTGAAGCCTCAAGGTTGCTGCGTCTTCCTCAGGCCGTTGACTGGAAGAGGGTGGACAGGTCGGTTGTAAAGGCGGCTAACCCGTACCACATGGGGTCCTCCCATCTGTATGAAAATCTGGGATCTTCTGCCTTGGCCTCCATCTTGGGTATGTTTGTAGCTCTAATCGTGTATTGACTGTTTTTGATGTTGTGAACCTCTTCTGACTAGTTTGTTGTTGCGTTTTTCAGGAACCACGGTTTCTGAGAGTCCCACGAACTTGAAGAAAATGGCTCCCCAGAAGAGGAAGAGAGGGGATGAATCAACCTCTTCCTCTGATCAGCCTTCTTCCAAGGCCTTGCCTGCTCCCCCAGTTGCTCCTTCCACAAATTAAGGTAAAGGAGAAACATTTCTTCGTTGTTGCTGTTATTTGATTTACTTAATTTCAGTGCTTCTAACTCAAGTCTTTTCATTGCAGCTAAAACTTCTACTGGTACTTCCACTTCCTCCCAGAAGTCTTTTCAGGCTGCAGCTCAGTCCTAGAAGAAGAAAACTTCTGGGGCCTCAGCCCAGCCCTCCAAATCCGGGGTAAAGGCTGGGGGAAGTATCAAGAAGACTGCCTCTACTCCAAAGGTCATGATCAAGGCTCCTCAAGCCAAGGTGGGTCCACCAACTGTGCCAACCAAGGATGCTCCAGCTCCTAAGGCACCCAGTTCTAATCCAGTCCTGGCTACTCCGGCTAATGATCCAATTCCTGCAGCACCAGTCACCATTCAAGCTCCATCAGCCCCAATCTCTCCTCCAAGAGGGGTAATCGTCCGGGATCCTAAGGATGCCCCCACTGGGGGAGTGGAAATCACTTCAGGAGAGGCTTTCCTCCGAAATCCTTTTGGCAAAATGCCATATGAAGGGGAGCCCTCTCTTCAATTCCACCGAAGATGGAGAAATCTGGTGTTCAGGATTACGGACACTGCTGCTCATCCTGGTGTGGCAAGGAAATTGGTAGACCTGCCTGTGTTGCCCGTGGATGGGGACTTTTTTGCTTGCCAGGACTGGGAGACTGCTTTCGACACTTATTATAGAAACATGTCTTTGGTGAGTTCTTTTGTTTTGTTTATTGAGCTTCACAATCCACTTTCTTAAATTGTTTGGATGATAAGTTGATCATGGTGGTTGTTGCAGTATCGTGCTTAGGAGTGTGATATGCTGCGCAGAACTGAGGAGCTGCGCAGATTGGTGGTAAAGCTCTCTGAGGATAATGCTGGACTGAAGAGGGCCAACGATGCATTTGCTGAGACGGCCAAGCCCAATGACTCTAGAGTGGATGAGATAGATGCTGAGCTGAATTCGTTGAGGTCAGAACTGGACTTAACGAAATCAGAGTTGGACTCCTTAAAGTCTGAAAATTCCAAATTGAGAGAAGGAAAAGAGGAGTCCGACACTCAGCTGGCGGTAGTCAATTCACAAGTGGACGAACTGAAGAGAGTGATCTCTGACTTAGAGCTGGAATCTGCCAAGACCCAGGCTGAGTTGGAATCCTCTCAGAAGGGACTCCATACTGCTGAACAAGAAATGTCCTAGCTAGCTCAGCAGCTTGGAGCAGAGAAGAAGAGCAAAGATGAGCTCACTTCTCAATTTGAGTCTCGAGCTGAAGAGATCAAGGCATCTGCAGTTGCTGAGTTTAGGAAATCTCAGTATTTCGAAGAAAATTTGATGAAGATGCAAGCTGCTGTTTTAGCAATGGGACAGACTTGTGCAATTGATGCCTGCCGGGAATTCTATCCAAATCTGGATAAGGAGCATCCTCAGCTTGCTGATCTCCACAACTTTGAGGCCGAAGCTGTATTTGAAAACTCCTTGAACAATTCCAAGAAGGCGTTGACCTCAGAGAAGCTAGTCAGGAGAAGGGGCAGTAGTATAGGATTTCTCTTGTTTTTTTGTAGTTGTAATAGACCATGTGGCGCCCCGCACCCTGGCCCCGCCGAGGTCGGTGCACCCGCCGTACTTCACTAAGGAGAGTACTAGGCGTCGTCCATACGCGCCGTGATCCATGATTCTAATGCATGGATCTTTATGCTTTCGCGCAATAAACATGCAAAACCGTGGCAGAATTTAAAACTTCGAATTAAAGCGTCATCATAAGCAGTTAAAGATTACAACCCACATAAATCGTAGCAGAAAACGACAAAAGTAAATTGTTTCCCATCACAATTACAAAGCATCATCATCATCCCTTAACGCTGGTATGCTCGGTCTACTAACCCTGGACATCCTCCAATGCACTCACGGGTAGGGAACCCTAGGCTCGTCATCAATCCATTCAACTTTGTCTCCTGCCACCTCTGGAGAGAAAAAATAGGTTGAGTGACGATGTCACCAGCAAGTATACTATAATAGTCATGAGTTAAATGGAAAGTATGAGAAAGAACCGAACCCCAAATAATAGTTGGTTTAGAAGCATATCTGTCCTCCGATCAACATTCGATAAGGATCATCGCTTAATGCAGTAAGGTCATAACTTAAGAGAATCACTAGTTAGAGCAGAATATAACACAAGGAGACTGTAACATGCATCGACGAGTAACCCAATAATCATCATCACTTAGGTTCTACAAGATCATGACAACTTAGTCTAAATATCATGTGTCGCTACACAATGACTCCATACGTAACATGCATGCATATGCACATGTAATGCGTCATGATAAGATGAGAAAACGATTTTTCATGCTTTTCTTTCAAATCATCATCGTCATAAAACAATAGAGTGTTCAGATCTATCTTCCCGGATCTGAGGCGGTAACTTCTCCCCTTCGAATCTATTCCTCCCGGATTCAGAACGGTAACGTCATCATACTTGCCAGGTCTATTCTATTCCGGGCCCGCACGGTCATCATACTGGCAGGGTCTATTCTATTCCGGGCCCGCACGGTCATCATACTTGTAGGGTCTATTCTATTTCGGGCCCGCACGGTCATCATACAGGCAGGGTCTATTCTATTCCGGGCCCGCACGGTCATCATTCATACTGGCCAGTTCATACTCACACACGGTACCGGTGGGGAAGCGTTCTTTTAAAAACATAAAATCATCTTTTTGAAAATGCTTTTCATCTTTCTTTCACGTAAAATCCATGCTATAAACAATGAAAGTGACGATGATGCAATGTATGACATGCAACATGCAAATAACGGCATAATGCATTACATAAACGAATAGGCATGTTTTGTTAACATGCTGGAATTTTCCAGCTTCGTAGCGTCTACTTCTACTTAGGAATTTTCCGCTAAAAATGCACGTTTTAGACCCATTCAATCACATGTACTCCCCTGTGACTGTCATAAGTGAATGCCATGCATGTGTTGCGAACTCGATATCAATATGGGACTCATTTGATCCTTTTCATAAAACAATGCAATCTAAATTCTGAAACAACCATATTTTACTATAAAATTTATTGTGACCAATCCTTTAATCTTTTTCTGGAAATTCCAACTCCCTAACTTAATAAACTCATTGGGCTAGCATCCTGCCAATTTTTAGCCCAAAAACAATTCTCTAAGGCACTTTTCTAAATCATGCAAAGTGTGACATAAATTCTGCCTATCCAGCATAACTCAGTTTGACCTGTTTTACTAGAAAATTAATTAAAAATAAACCACAACTTATTTTGATAAAATTCCAACTGCCATCTCTTCTTTATTCATGAGGCTAGTATCATGCCGAAAATTAATGGATTTGCATACCCCTAAGGTCCATGTTTAGGCTGCTAAACACATTACTTGAAATTCTGTCCAGTACCACTTTTCCAGCAAGACCACTCTCAGTAGAAAATTCATTAAAAATAAACCGTGGCTCTTTTTAAGGTGATTCCAACTCTCACACCTAAAAAACACATAAAACTATTATCATACCAAAAATCAGTGGAATTGAAAGCTCCTAAGGTCCCTTTTCTGGCTTCACAAAACAGCTAAAATTTCGGTCCAGCTCCAGAATTTTCCAGTTATCATATATTCTTCCTAAATGTCCTTGGCTCACATTTTTGTCACTATTACTTAGAAACAATTTGAGATGAACACACACACCCATCACCAACAGCCTCAACATTTGGTGCATGCAAGAAAATGATATACTCAAGAGTATTTTAAGCCTAACACACAACAAGATTAAACCTTGTCCCCATTTCCTTGCTATAATGACATTTTTCATTTAAAACTCACCCAACATTCTTTACCCTTCCACCGTGGCCCCTTTCACCATAAAAGATAGGATCTTTGACACATTCAACCTAGATTAGAACATAAACATGCATATAACCATCAAAGATCACATCTTTAGAGCAAAGTTCCACTCCTTCACATTTAAAAGCCTAGGGCCGAAAGTTTTGGCCTTCAACTTACCATTTCACAACTAAGATTAAATCTTAGGTATTTCTAGCCATTCATGCACACACTTTCACATTTAAACCATAAGAAGTATAGTGTACTTGCCCTGTTTGCTTACTCTTATTGGAAGGGTGAAAAGTTAAAGTCTTTCTCTCCTCTACACATGCATTCCCACTGTGGTGGAGGAGAAAGAAGGGAAGATAGTTAGTCTATGCTTTTAACTCAACATTTTTCCAAAAGAAAGCTAGAGGGCTTACCAAAAGGTGTGTGAGTAGTGTCCAAGCTTCTCTAAGCTAGAGTTCTTGAAAGCTTGAAATCCTTGAGCCTAGAGACCATTAAGGTCACGGTTTTGGAGCAAAGAGAGGCACACCATGAGTTTCATCTTCATGAAGGTAGAAATGTCTTCTTAGGAGGCTAAGAATACTTACCTAATGTCACTTAGCTTTGGAGGAATCCAACTCTTCTTGGTGGTCCTCTTGGCCGTGGGTTAGAAGAGGAAAAAAGGAAGGAAAGAAGTTCCTTTTTGTTCTTGAGACACCTTGGGGTGTTAGGAATCTAGGAAATGTTCAAGTGTACTTTGGGGAAAACTCTTCCTTTCTTGGCTAAGCTAGCCGTTGGGTAATAAGGGGTGGGGTGAGGGTTTGCCTTAGTTCTTCAAGTTGGGTGGCTTAACCATGGTCATCTTTGGCTAACCAAGATTACCTTACCACTAACTATAGTTACTTTAGACCAACCATAGTTTCTTTTGACTAACCATAGTTCCTTTTAGGTTTGGTTAGGTTAACTCTCATTAAGTCTAGCCACCTTTCTTAATTAGCCTCCCTCCCCCTTCCCTTCTTAATGTAACCGGCGGTTGGGGTCTTTAATGACCCCAACTAGCCTTTGTAATTTTATTTTTCTCCTCTCTCTTTTTTTTTATAGAAAAATGATACACATTTATGCCATTAGTTAACATTTAAATAAGGATTTTAGTGATAGTCCTTCTTGGCTATGGCCGAAATTCACAAGGCCATGGAGCAAATGGAATCCTTTCTTGTAAATGCACATAGTACTCTTCATAATATACTTATATTGATCATTGTAATTTCATGCGCAGGCGTAAATTGTCACATGTTTACTAACTCAACTTTAGGTACAAGACGGATTCTATAATTGGGTTACAACATCCTCCCCCCCCCCCTTATTATAAGTTTCGTCCTCGAAACTAGAAAGTGCTAACCAAAGAGGTGAGGGTACAAATTTTTCATGTTCTCTTCTAGTTCCCAGGTAGACTCATCCACAGAATGATTCTTCCATTGTACCTTAACCATTGGTATAGTTCGTTTTCTTAGCACCTTTTCTTTACGATCGACTATCCTTTCGGGTTCTTCCTTATAGGTTGTGTCAGCTTCCAACTTCAAAGGTAAATCTTTTATGACATGACTAGGATCATGTACATATCGTCGCAATTGAGAGACATGGAACACGTCATGGATCTGAGATAGGGTGGGCGGTAGAGCGAGCCGATAGGCCACTTTTCCAATTCTTTCAAGAACCTCGTATGGCCCAATAAATCTTGGGCTCAACTTCCCTTTAATACCAAATCTTTTAACTCCCTTTGTTGGCGACACTTTGAGAAACACTTTTTCTCCATCTTGAAATTCTAACGGTCGCTGCTTCTCGTCCGCCCAGACCTTGCTTCTATCCTGTGCCGCTTGTAACCTTTGCTTTATAATTTTTATCTTCTCCCGAGCTTGCTCGACTAGGTCGAGTCCCGTGAGAATCTTGTCTCCTATTTCATCCCAATAGAGAGGAGATCGGCACTTTCTTCCATAGAGTGCTTCGTATGGGGCCATTCCTATAGATCGATGGTAGCTGTTGTTATATGAAAATTCTACTAGTTTGAGACTTCGATCCCAGCTTTTCCCAAAATCGAGGGTGCAAGATCGCAACATGTCTTCCAGTGTCTGAATAGTTCGTTCTGATTGACCATCCGTTTGGGGATGAAATGCCGAGCTCGTATGAATCTCAGTACCCATTGTTTTTTGAAAAGCCGTCCAGAATCGTGATGTGAAGCGAGGGTCGCGATCACACACGATACTTAGGGGTACTCCGTGAAGGCTTACAATTTGTTCTACGTACATCGTGGCCAACTTTTCCATTGGGGCCTTGATTGTCATAGCCATGAAATGGGCAGACTTGGTTAGACGATCAACAACCACCCAAATGGCATCGTAACCGTTTTTCGTTTTCGGCAAGTCAGTCACAAAATCAATAGAAATGTGATCCCATTTCCATTCGGGAACCTCGAGAGGCTGTAGCAACCCTGCGGGTTTCTGGTGTTCCGCTTTCACTTTTTGGCACACGAGGCATTTTTCCACAAATTCTGCAATCTGTCTTTTCATGCCGCGCCACCAGAATCGTTGCTTCAAGTCTTGGTACATGTTGTTAGCTCCAGGGTGGATGGATAATCGCGAGCTATGTGCTTCCTTAAGAACTTCGTTCAAAATTTCTTCGTTATTGGGTACGCACAATCTTTCTTGAAACCACAGACTGTTGTCGTCCCGAACCTTAAATTCTCCAATGGGTCTTGTTTGTACTCGATCCTTTATCTTTCTCAGAGTTTCGTCCTTTTCTTGCTCCTCTTTAATTCTATCTATTAACGAAGGGATTATCATCAATTTTGCGAGCATGCCCTCAATTGAATCGACTTCTTCCAAATCAAATTCTTCCATGTCACGCTGTAAAGGAGGTTGGCGTGGATGACTTGTTTTTCTACTTAATGCGTCCGCCACCTTATTGGCTTTTCCCGGGTGATATTGAATTGATAGGTCATAGTCCTTTATTAGTTCCAGCCATCTTCGTTGTCGCATGTTTAGTTCTTTTTGGGTGAATAAGTATTTGAGACTTTTGTGATCCGTGAAAATCTCGCACTTTTTGCCGTACAAATAGTGTCTCCATATTTTTAGTGCAAAGACCACAGCTGCCAACTCAAGGTCGTGTACAGGGTAGTTTTGTTCAAAGGGTTTTAACTGCCGAGATGCATATGCAATTACTCGATCTTTTTGCATTAGTACACATCCTAACCCGTTCTTAGAGGCATGACTATATACCACAAAGTTTTCTCCGGGAATGGGCTGTGCCAGGACTGGGGCGGAAGTCAGTTTCTTCTTCAATTCGGTAAAGCTACTCTCGCAGTCTGAGGTCCATTCAAACTTGGTTTTCTTCTGGGTTAAGCGGGTCATGGGCATAGCAATCTGGGAAAATCCTTCTACAAACTTTCGATAATAACCTGCGAGACCTAGAAAACTTCGTACCTCCGTAACATTTGTCGGTCGGGGCCACTCCGTAATTGCTTCGATTTTCTTGGGATCTACAGATATTCCTTCTTCGGATATCACATGCCCTAGGAAGGCTACGCTTTGTAGCCAAAATTCACACTTATTGAATTTCGCATACAATTGCTCTCTTTGCAAAATGTCCTGAGCAATCCTTAGATGAGTTGCATGGGTTTCTTCGTCTGGTGAGTATATCAGGATATCGTCTATGAAGACTACAATGAATTTGTCCAATTGTTCCTGAAAAACTCGATTCATTAGATCCATGAATGCGGCAGGCGCATTGGTCAGTCCGAACGGCATTACTAGGAACTCGTAATGTCCATGACGGGTTCTGAATGCAGTTTTGTGGACGTCTTCAGCCTTGATCCTCAACTGGAAATATCCCGAGCGAAGATCAATCTTACTGAAAATTCTTGCCCCCTGCATCATGATACCTTTAGGTAGGGTTCATAAGAAACTTTATTACTAAATAAAAATGTTTCGTTCGCTTACCCGAAGCTGATCGAACAAGTCGTCGATCCTTGGCAAGGGGTACTTATTCTTTATGGTGATTTTATTGAGCTCTCTATAGTCGATACACAACTGCATGCTTCCATCCTTCTTTTAGACGAATAGTACCGGAGCTCCCCAAGGTGAAACACTTGGGCGTATCAGCTTCTTTTCCAATAACTCCTGTAGCTGCTCCTTCAGCTCTTTCAGTTCTGCGGGGGCCATTCTGTATGGGGCCTTCGATATTGGTTCAGCTCCTGGAATCAGGTTGATCTCAAAATCTATTTCTCGCTCCAGGGGAAGGCCTGGCAATTCCTCTCGAAAGACCTCCGGGTACTCTCGGACTACTGGAACTTGAGTTAAGTCTGTGGGTGCTTGATGAGTGTTTATGGCATAGACCAGATATCCTTGATGTCCTTTCTTTAAAGCTTTACTGGCGCGAATTGCATTTACATAAATGTTCTTAGGGTTCTTTCGTAACTTCGATCCCCCTTGAAATGTTACGTCTTTATGTGTGGGGTCCTTAAAGGTAACTTGCTTTTCACTACAATCGATGTTGGCACAGTTCTTGGAAAGCCAGTCCATTCCAAGAATCACATCGAAGTCCGTCATGGGTATGGAAATCAAATTGGCGTCAAACCGATGGTTATTAAATTCAAGTTCTCAATTTTTGAACACTTGGTGAGCTACAAGCACCTGCTCCCCAGCTGCTTGGATTCTATAAGGTGCATCACTATAGGTTGGGCCTTTCTCAATATTCTTTGCGAATTTCTTGGATATGAAAGAGTGGCTGGCGCCACTGTCAAATAGTACGTTGGCAGGTATTGAACATACTAGTATAACTCCTGAATCGTACAATTCTTACTAAGCAACCATAAGGCAACAATGTTGTAAAAGAAAAGTAGTATGGTTTCCGGAAAATACCTATCACTACATTGTCGGCTTCCTCAGCAGCTGCGTCGGTCATAGCGTGGACTCGTGCGTTGGTACGCTGACGCTGAGGTTTTGGTGGCTGTTGCTGTTGCTGGGTTCCCTTTTCAGGACACTCTCTGGCCATGTGTCCTGTTTTCCCGCATCCAAAGCAGGTGGTCCCTTTGTTTTGGCAGTCCTTTAGGATGTGCCCAGTCTGACAGTATCCGAAACATTTGCCAGTCTGGACATAGCATTCTCCTACGTGGAACCTTCCACAATGAGCGCATTTTGGAATGGCAAGTTGTTGTCCCTGATTCTGTGATTGGTTTTTCTGGGAGCGTCGCTGAAAACGGTTCTTCCCTTGGAGCCCTGGCCCTATGGCGTTTTGCTTGGCGGTCTTACGGGGCCCTCCGCTTCCGGTCGTCTCCCTTCCCCTCTTCTGATTAAACTCATCCCTGCGGATGATATCTCGCTCAATTCGATAGCAGGCATCTAGAAGGGCACCAAAGTTGGCTGGGTTGGCATTAACCAACCAGGTTCGGATTCTAGGGTTCAGTCCTCTCTCAAATTTCAACATCTTTGTTTCCTCGTCATTCATAGTGGATGGTTGGAATCTTCCCAGAGCTATAAATTTGTTGGCGTAATCAGCAACCGTCATTCCCGACTCTTGCATTAAGGATTCAAATTCATGTCTTTTCTGTAGCTTGACTGAAGGGGGTATGTAGAACTTATTAAACTCCTGTAGAAACCTTTCCCAGGGAATTGGTCTTGGCAAAGCTTGGAGATTGGCCTTCCACCATTGGTTGGCCTCTCCTAACAGAAAGGGTCTGACTGCTTGAGTCTTCATTTCCTCTGGGGCTCTGATCAGTTCGAAGCAATTTTCTACCTCATCAAGCCATTTTTCAGCCATATCAGAATCTGACTTCCCTTCGAACGGTGGAACATTGGATCTTTTCAACTTCTCAAAGTAATACTGAGCATCTCTAATCGGCTCGTGAGGTTGAGGGTTATTCTGCTGGAGCATCACTTGTCCAATTTGTGTAACCGTTTGGCAAAAGTTTTGAAAAGTATTCATGTCTGGCATCATAGGTGGAAAAGGTCCTTGTGGTGGAGGGACATTCTGAACTGGCGGTGGTCCTTGGCCTTGAGGTGGTGGAGGTGGAGGGGCCTGAGCGGGTGGAGGTGGGACAGGCTCTTGCACCTCGGGCCTAGCTCTGGTCGGTCTCCCTCTGGGTCGCACCATCTGCAGCACGCAGTGTCGACTTTATTTAGTACAGAAGCGTCACAACTAGTATCAAAATGTAACTGAACATATCGGTAGAACATATGCATACATACATTACTGTTCAGACTTATGATAGGTCATGAGGTGGGACCTACCACTAGGCCGTGCCTTACTCAGTTGGTCAAAATCGTTTCGTTCTAAGGTCAACTCTCATCTAAGAACTATTCTTAGGTCTAAGATCAAACTTAGTCGACTATAATCATAACTTAGTTCTACATTCTGCCCAGATCTGGAGCCTTAGCTCTGATACCACCTGTGGCGCCCCGCACCCCGGCCCCGCCAAAGTCGGTGCACCCGCCGTACTTCACTAAGGATAGTACTAGGCGTCGTCCATACGCGTCGTGATCCATGATTCTAATGCATGGATCTTTGTGCTTTCGCGCAATAAACATGCAAAACCGTGGCAGAATTTAAAACTTCGAATTAAAGCGTCAACACAAGCAGTTAAAGATTACAACCCACATAAATCGTAGCAGAAAACGACAAAAGTAAATTGTTTCCCATCACAATTACAAAGCATCATCATCATCCCTTAACGCTAGTATGCTCGGTCTACTAACCCTGGACATCCTCCAATGCACTCACGGGTAGGGAACCCTAGGCTCGTCATCAATCCATTCAACTTTGTCTCCTGCCACCTCTGGAGAGAAAAAATAGGGTGAGTGACGATGTCACCAGCAAGTATACTATAATAGTCATGAGTTAAATGGAAAGTATGAGCAAGAACCGAACCCCAAATAATATTTGGTTTAGAAGCATACCTGTCCTCCGATCAACATTCGATAAGGATCATCGCTTAATGCAGTAAGGTCATAACTTAAGAGAATCACTAGTTAGAGCAGAATATAACACAAGGAGACTGTAACATGCATCGACGAGTAACCCAATAATCATCATCACTTAGGTTCTACAAGATCATGACAACTTAGTCTAAATATCATGTGTCGCTACACAATGACTCCATACGTGACATGCATGCATATGCACATGTAATGCGTCATGATAAGATGAGAAAACGATTTTTCATGCTTTTCTTTTAAATCATCATCGTCATAAAACAATAGAGTGTTCAGATCTATCTTCCCGGATCTGAGGCGGTAACTTCTCCCCTTCGAATCTATTCCTCCCGGATTCGGAACGGTAACATCATCATACTTGCCGGGTCTATTCTATTCCGTGCCCGCACGCTCATCATACTGGCAGGGTCTATTCTATTCCGGGCCCGCACGGTCATCATACTTGCAGGGTCTATTCTATTCCGGGCCCGCACGGTCATCATACAGGCAGGGTCTATTCTATTCTGGGCCCGCACCGTCATCATTCATACTGGCCAGTTCATACTCACACACGGTACCGGTGGGGAAGCGTTCTTTTAAAAACATAAAATCATCTCTTTGAAAACGCTTTTCATCTTTCTTTCGCGTAAAATCCACGCCATAAACCATGCAAGTGATGATGATGCAATGTATGACATGCAACATGCAAATGACGGCATAATGCATGACATAAACGAATAGGCATGTTTTGTTAACATGCTGGAATTTTCCAGCTTCGTAGCGTCTACTTCTTCTTAGGAATTTTCCGCTAAAATGCATGTTTTAGACCCATTCAATCACATGTACTCCCCCGTGACTGTCATAAGTGAATGTCATGCATGCGTTGCGAACTTACGATATCAATATGGGACTTATTTGCTCCTTTTCATAAAACAATGCAATCTGAATTCTGAAACGACCATATTTTACTATAAAATTTATTGTGACCAATCCTTTAATCTTTTTTCTGGAAATTTCAACTCCCTAACTTAATAAACTCATTGGGCTAGCATCCTGCCAATTTTTAGCCCAAAACCAATTCTCTAAGGCCCTTTTCCAAATCATGCAAAGTGTGACATAAATTCTGCCTATCCAGCATAATTCAGTTTGACCCGTTTTACTAGAAAATTAATTAAAAATAAACCACAACTTATTTTGATAAAATTCCAACTGCCATATCTTCTTTATTCATGAGGCTAGCAGCATGCCGAAAATTAATGGATTTGCATACCCCTAAGGTCCATTTTTAGGCTGCTAAACACATTACTTGAAATTCTGTCCAGTACCACTTTTCCAGCAAGACCACTCTCAGTAGAAAATTCATTAAAAATAAACCGTGGCTCTTTTTAAGGTGATTCCAACTCTCACACCTAAAAAACACATAAAACTATTATCATACCAAAAATCAGTGGAATTGAAAGCTCCTAAGGTCCCTTTTCTGGCTTCACAAAACAGCTAAAATTTCGGTCCAGCTCCAGAATTTTCCAGTGATCATATATTCTTCCTAAATGTCCTTGGCTCACATTTTTGTCACTATTACTTAGCAACAATTTGAGATGAACACACACACCCATCACCAACAGCCTCAACATTTGGTGCATGCAAGAAAATGATATACTCAAGAGTATTCTAAGCCTAACACACAACAAGATTAAACCTTGTCCCCATTTCCTTGCTATAATGACATTTTTCATTTAAAACTCACCCAACATTCTTTACCCTTCCACCGTGGCCCCTTTCACCATAAAAGATAGGATCTTTGACACATTCAACCTAGATTAGAACATAAACATGCATATAACCATCAAAGATCACATCTTTAGAGCAAAGTTCCACTCCTTCACATTTAAAAGCCTAGGGCCGAAAGTTTTGGCCTTCAACTTACCATTTCACAACTAAGATTAAATATTAGGTATTTCTAGCCATTCATGCACACACTTTCACATTTAAACCATAAGAAGTATAGTGTATCCCAGGCATATCCTCCGCAGTCCATGCGAAGATAATCGCAAATTCTCTCAACAAATCCTGCAGCTTAGCCAGCAGTTCAGATGGCATCCAAGTCCCAATATTTATAGCATTTTCAGGTCTGCTCGGATCTAGAATAAAATCCTGCACTGCATCATCTGACTTTAAATGCTCCTCGTCTGAAGGTATCAGTTCATCAAGGCTGACTCGCCGAACTGATTCATTCCCCTTGGTGGCAATGGCGTAGCATCTCTGTGCCACTTGTGTATCACCTTGGATCGTAGCCACTTCCCCTAGAGTGGGAAACTTCATGCTGACGTGCAAGGGTGATACAATGGCCTCTAATGCCACCAAGGCTGGACGGCCCAATATGACGTTGTATGGGGATACGTCCTTGACAACCAGAAAGTCTATCCATATGCATCGATAGGCAGGGGGTTTGCCGAAACTGCAGCTGAGCGTGACCAGATGCTGGCTGCACTGCAGCCCTAGTGGATCCATACAAGGACGAGGTAACTGGTTTCATCAAGGAATCGGGTAAACCAAGCTGTTGATACATCCGATGAAACATTATATTAACAGCGCTGCCGGTATCCACATAAACGCGTCGGACATGTACAACTTTATCTGGAGGAAGGTGCACGCACAGCTCTATCACTAACCCTGTGTTGTTGGAGTCCAGGGGAATGGGATCTTCTGGACCATAAGTCAGCTCTCTTGCCATCTTGGCTCTTTTAGCTGGTGGGTCTGATGAGGTTCCTGAGGAACTAGGTGCTCCTTGGCCTGAGTGAGGTGGGCCTCCAGAAATTGTATATATAATAGCATTGACTTGGGGCTGACCTGCAGCCCCACGCCTTCCCTGCTCTCCATCATCCTCATTTCTGCGGTGCCGAGGTGGAGACTCGGGGCGGCATTTGTCTTTCTGGGGATCCCTGTGGAAATCCGGACGGTTGTTTGGGCGTGATCGAGGGTCATAAAACTGTTTCAAATGTCCCTGTTCGATAAGTCGTTTAATAGCCTGAGCCAGCTGCCTGCAATCCTCAGTATCATGCCCGATATCTCTGTGGTAGTGGCAATAGTATTTAGGATTCCTTTTCATCCTAGGCCCGTTCAGAGGCTCTGGCTCCATCCTCAGACCATCTTTTTCCATGAGGGCCAGAATATATTGCTGTGAAGCCAATAGTGGTAAGCCCTCCATACCACCTTTGTCCTTACCACCTATACAATCAAACGCACTGCGCCGATCACGGTTTTTTCCTTCATGGTGCCGATCTTCCTTTATCGAACTGGGTCGGCTTTCTTGCTGGGCCGCATGCTCGGCCTCTTTCTTTAATCTGTTTGCCTCTTCTCCTCGGGCAAACTGGTGAGCCTTCTCCAGGTATTCTCTTAAAGTGGTAGGCCCCTCCTCAGCCAGTTGTGAGAAGAGGCGACCTGCCCGTAGTCCATTAATGAAGGTTGCGGCCTTAACGCCTTCATTTCTGTCACTAACCTGTAGTGACTCGTCTGAGAAACGTTGCATGTATTGCAACACAGATTCATCTGGACCTTGCCTCAAGGTCATTAGATGGGATGAGTTCTTCACAAACGGGGTGCTGGACACAAACTATGACTTAAACTTCTGTGCCAGCTGTTTGAAAGACTTCACAGATTTTGATGGAAGCTCTTGGAACCATTTCCTGGCCTTTCCCCTTAAACACAAAGGGAAAGTCTTGCAACGCAACGGGTCTGGGATGTTTTTTAGACTCATTGCAGTTTGAAACTGAAAGAGATGGTCCGTTGGGTCTGTGGTCCCATCATAAGTGTCCATCTTTGGCACCTTAAAACTGTCGGGTGCCAAATATTCTACTATATCCCAGGAAAACGGACTATCCTGGACTGCTTGCACAAACCCTTGTCTGTGCTCTTCATAGTAAGCCCTCGTCCTGCGAGGAACTTCTTCGTCCCTAGGAACGCTTTTCAAAGATTTTGACCTCACACTTAAGTGAGTTCTGGACGTATGCTCCGACTCCACAGTTGGAGCCTTGAAACTATGTCTTCTAGCATCCGCCATAAATCCTTTATGCTGTCTAGCAGAGTGGCCTTGTGATACTTCTCTCTGAGGAGGAGGTGGATCAACCTCCATATTTTGCACATCCGGCTGCTTGCCTTTGAGATGTCGTACCATGGCCTCGAACATTTCCATGTTTTCAGCAACGTATTTCATCGCTTTCTCTCTTACTTCCTTTGAAGCTTCAGGGATAGGATCAGGATTAGGCATAGGAGATTCAAGTACCCGAGAAACCTGTTCTAGGGCAGCTGAACGTGTAACTATGCGTCGTGGCAGGTTGGATGACTCACCCACACCTTCTCGTCCATCTTTTGTCATAAATAATCATTGGCTGTTTCGAGTTTGAGCTTCTTACTGGGTTAACGGACTGAGGGCCCTACTTCTAGCGCCAAATGATGAAGCCGGATCTTCACCAAGGGTCTAGACGACCTCAAATTTGTTCCGTCAGTTAACTTGAAGAGTTGTTAACCGGGATTGAGAATGTGTAGCTGGAATAGCGCTAAATATCCTGCACAAGGAAGCACAGGTCAGAGGTCCCGGGAGGTTGGCCCCGGGAAAAACCCTCCAACGTTCAAGTCAGTTTGGGCCATATCTCACTGTGATTTTTAATTTAGGAGGTGAGTTAGGAGTTTCTCACAGTATTTGCCGAGAAGTAGAGTGTATAGATTTTGCTTTGGAATATGAATGTCTGAATTCTGGATCGAGATCCTTCTCCCCTTTCCTTTGTCTTAGTTGGCTTGCTTTTATAGACCTTTTTCCCGTCGTTACCTCCTTATAGTGGAGTGTGGAGAGGACGCTTGCTTGGGGCAGAAAGCCTAAGGCGCCGTAGGTCTGCTGATGTGATCAGTAGTCTAACTGATGTGACTAATAGGCCGGCTGTTGTGACCTTGGCGTGTTCAGAAAGATTGGCCAGCTGTAGTCAGTATATTTGAGTTGCACCTCTGTTTTGAGGGTCCCACGAAGTAGTATCGTGCTTGGCTCTTTTGCTGTGGTACACAGCTGAGCTCTGCCGAAGTGCATGACTAGGCCTCGCCGAAGTGCATGACTTGGCCTTATCCTACTGAAGTGGTCCGAAGTGCGGCATACGAACATAACTGAAGTTGGTGCCAAGGTGCAAACCTTGGCATATTCTTCGATGTTATAAGGGCGTCCTGATGCCCTGCTGAGGTGCATTCGAGGCTGAACAGCCATGCTTGGATACTGAACCACTGAACTGCGATACTTGCTGAACTACAGCACTTTTGAATGCTGAGCTGCTGGAGCTAAACTGTTGACTGTTGTTGACTAACATACGTTTTAATTATGGTCTATCATCCTCAATCCTGAAACCTCCATTCTTGATCGTCCTCGGGTGTACTAACTCAATTACCTGTCTATCTGCAAAAAATGTTAAAGCATAGTTTGAGCGACAAGTCGCTCAGCAAGTAATCTCACTATACTTACCATGGGATCATACACGGAGAAGCAAGTGTGATAAAAATATATAACAACATAAAGTAATATCATGCTTCTCTTCGTAAGTAAATTTACTATTCTACCCTTATCATCCAAAACCAAGTACAGCAAATAAACCCAACAAAGTACATAGAAAAGTCCAATCAAGTACGTAACAAAGTCCAATTAGGGTTAGTCCAAACCAAAATCGATGATTCAATTTTCCAAATATGCAATGCCAAAATGTCCAAAGTCAAAGGCCCAAAATTCCAAAGTCCAAAGTTTCCAAATCCAATTTAGCCGGTCCAATTTCCAAAATCCAAGTCCGAGTACAACTTGGTCCAAATCCAAATATCAAAGTGTCCAAAATCCAAAACCCGAGTAAAATGGTCCAAAATATTGCAATGGCTATAGCACTTTCCCTACAATTGACTTATATCGTAAGACTTATGAATTGGTCCCCTAATAGTCAATATGCTATGAACATTCTAGGTAGTTACGTCTATGGCACCATAATGGCGGCCAATATGTACGTGCTCCCTGAACATTCTAGGTAGTTACCCCCGGACGCTCTGTTTGTTTGAAACCAACTCGGTTGAACAATATAATCAACAACTTAGTATAGTTCTACTTAATCTATTCACTTAGTATACGTCACGATTATCATCGAATCAACCTCACTTCTTGATTGCTAAGCCTTCAATGTTACTTTTGCCACTAATGTATATCATTCACTTAATCTACAATTCTGAATCGTTAAAACTAATCATATGTGATCCATTAACTAGATAAATAACCAAATATAATATCCATTGAGTACTCCAATATGTTAATCACTACACTCCTTCAGCATAAAACCAAATCCTCTAAATCAATCCTTATACACTTACGAGCTAGCTATATGATCAGGTCTTTACTTTTGCGGAGATATCATCAACAGCCTAATATACGAAGTACGTGTATGGACCTATTTTCTTTGAACAAAATGTAGCTTACGTCGCTATAATTTGGAATATAGTTTTAATTATTTAAAATAATATTTATTCTAATTTTTGTAAATATATGAACCAAAGTATTATAAAACTGTTTTCACAAGCAGTGTCTCACGTGACTTCTTATAAAACAATGACATAACATGTTTGCAAAAGTATCACGGTGAAATTGCATTAAGATGTTGGAACTTAACAATATTACGTTTTATAAAATAAGTTGAATACGATATCTCTCTTGTTCTAAAAGAAGTTTGTATATTTTGAAAATACTTATAATGATATACTTGTTTGTAAAAGTATTACGAGTAAACCACTTTGAAACAATTGAGGCACAACAATCGTAAAAAATTTCTTTCTATAAAACGATTTGAACGCGGTGTCTTCTTCTTTCCAAAAGAAATATATATTTTGAAAGCTGCGTTTTGTTTTGCAAATTTAAGTAAATTCATTGCGAGCATTAATAAATGCAGAAACATTTACTGGGTGAATGCTTGCAACTTTGATTGTCGAAAAATAAAATTTATTTTGCCAAAAATGTTGTAATAAAACAAAATTTGTAATATTGTATAAGAATTATGTAAACATATCGCTCTTCGAAACATCCACATTAAAGAAATATGTCTATTTTTCAAAGTTGTCAGGGGTAATTGAAATTCCATTATGCTGATATACAAATACGGAAGAAAATATAGCTTTGTAAGATTAATAGGACATACAAAGAAATGAAACTAGTTGGAATACAAAGAAGCGAAAATCTTTGAAAAACCTTCAAAATAGAGAATATATCATGGTATACATTCTTATATGAAAACATTTAACTACTTAAAAAATTTTTGTCCATACTTCGTATAATTTTCTAAGTTACCCCTTACTGTCAAAGGAAAATCCGCATATGTACTGTTCTTACAAGTCTAACCTTGGTCTATTATGATAAAATCCTTGACTTAAATTGTCCAATCCTAGCATGGCACACTAAATATTGATCGACTTAAGGTGTTCTAATTCACCATGCTTCCGCACGCCACACTGATCCATCGTTCTCCTTTACATGGTTATTTCAACCGCTAATTTTATCCAAGTTAAATCTCACATGAAAGGCAACCTCTATTTGTTCATACTTACTCTATTTTAATTCGAGCCTACTAGATTCAAGTCAAGTAACTCAATGTTTCTAGAAATCAACACTTAACTAAAGATACTATGACAATTTATCATTCCAAGACACATACTATAGTCGATTCTTGCATGTCGCTATTGATTAATACATCTAATAAAGATAATATCATCGACCTATTTTGATAACACTAAATTCAACATCTTAACCATAGACTATAAATTCCTTTGTACGATATCTTTCACCAAACTCTACTGATCATAGTACTTATAAATCGTCACTTAATTTATGTCATTCTACTATAAATCATTCCTTAGTATCTACGATCTCAACTTAGACCTAATCACGTTTTGCCATTACTATCAAGGTAGAGTCATGAACCCGCTTCGTTTACCATAATGGTACCGGATCCCATGCTGCTGCCACGGGGTGCCATCTCTAGTAACCGCCGGTCCATCTGAATTTATTCATCATTCAGTGCCTGCGGTAAGGTATCCTGGCTATCATTATAATTTATGTACTTTAATTATACACATTTCACTTAGGGTCACTAAAATCACGGCTAAGAGAATGTGCAAGGGTCATGATCAAAACTTAGATAATATGATTAACCAAAATCACAGGGATATATATTGATCTTGGTATGTGTACCCCGCAACCGATCGTCACTTAAGTCCAAGTCATTTCTTAATTCTAAGATCATGCTTGGAATATAATCTTCGCTTATGACTAAGATCAATACTTATGTTCGAATCGTCGTCTAATGTTCAAATCAACTCTTAATCAAAATCGTCACTTATAACTACAATCTATTAGGTTGTTGGTTGAATAGCCACTTTGCAAGTTGACACCTTCGGCCAATCAACCAAACTTTCCACTTTGTAAATAAACTGCACATTACATGAAATCATATAAATAACTTCCAACCCTAAGCAAATTCAGTCATACCAACCTTAACATCCTACTGGCCGAAATTCCAAACCCCCCGAAATTCCAAAAACATTCGGCCAGAGACACAATTGCAAGGCAATTTTACATATTTATCCATAATCTATACATATTTAATGATTCCACATGAAAATACTTTCTCAATTATACATATACATTCTTTACCTACGTAAGGCCTCTGACCTTCAAAGTTTCGGTCATACACTCAAGAAAATATTCATCTTGCACACATGCACATAAAATCGTCCTAGCCTCCATGAATACATATGTAAATACAACAATCTATAAAAACAATAATACTTATGCATGATTCAACATATATAAAGACATGAATTTTGTTGTTGTAAATTTATTATTTAATTTAAATTTTAATAAAGAGAATGTAATGAAACTTAACAACAAAATGAGAAAGATCCTTTCAATTTGGTTAAAATTTATGAATTAAAAAAAGAAGTTCAAATTTAATTTGAACTTCCATTTCCATATGGAAATTCATAAACCCTAAAAGGCAAAAGGAAAATATAGGTAAAAGAGATTGAGATCACATTGTAGCAATTTCCGAAGAAATTCCAGCTTAGGGCTTGGTCCATTGCAGAGAGAAAGGGAAGCAGCAGCTCACCCCACGATGCCAATCGACGAGATCGAATTTTACCGCATTCTGCATCTCTTCCCGGTCGTCCGTTCGCGCGATTATCATGTAATTCTTTCTCTTTAAGTAATTTTCAGTATGCTAAAACTGTGTTATAATGGTAATAGTGTGTTTTTGTTGTGAGATACTTAAAAGGAAATGGTTTCAAGCTGTAGGGATGTTTTTTTTCACTGATTTTGAATCAGTAATTTATATTTCATTGTTTTCATGAAAAGATTCCAATTTGAGTCTGAAATTCAATGTTTTTCATTTTGTTACAACAACGGCAACAACACTTTGATGCCCTTTTCCCACTAGGTGGATACACCTATCTTGCAGTTTATTAGCACCCAAAAGAAAAAGAAAGGAATAAGTCTACCATTTTGCTTGTATACGGAAGATGATAGGCTTAGCACGGCAATGTTTCGTAGAGTATAGGTACCCCCATTTCTTGATTTTAGGAGACACAAGGGGCCTGCGTTTCTTTACTTAGTTATCCAGTACGAGCAACTGGTAAGGTTGTTTCTTTGCAACCTTGAAGTCACGAGTTCGAACCGTAAAAACAGCCTCTTGCACAAAATGTAGGGTAAGACTATGTATATCAGATCGCGAAGCGATCCAGTCCCCTTCCCAGACCCTGCGCAAACACGTGAACCTAGTGCACCGGAAATGCCTTTAGTTGTCCAGGGCAAAGATTTTGGTTGTTTTCTGCAGATAGTTGATAATACTGGATTGCTTTGAGGGATTTTTCGGTAGATCAGATTAATTTGAAACATTTGAAGTTTTAGGATATTGGAAGCTTTATGGTCTATGGAATCTGAGCTTGGATTTATAATCTGTGAAGTGATGAAAGAATTTTAGCAGGAGTAGTTTTAATTTTCATAAAATCCTGTGCATTACAGATTTTTTTAATTAAAAAAAAAAGCAACAGAGATATATGGTACGTAGACTAGTTTGATGTATTCACTGCATAGCATTATGGAGGATGTACTTCGCTATTCAATATAAGAATTTCATTTAACAGAAAAAAAAGGAATCTGAGCTTGGATTTATAATCTGTGAAGTGATGAAAGAATTTTAGCAGGAGTAGTTTTAATTTTCATAAAATCCTGTGCATTACAGATTTTTTTAATTAAAAAAAAAAAGCAACAGAGATATATGGTACGTAGACTAGTTTGATGTATTCACTGCATAGCATTATGGAGGATGTACTTCGCTATTCAATATAAGAATTTCATTTAACAGAAAAAAAAAGTAGCAGTAGTGCAGCAGCAGGATCAACCCTCTAAATTTGAAAATGAAGCTATTATGAATGTTAGTTTTCAAATTGCATCTCTGTCTGTGACCTTTTGTTTTGTTCTAGAAGGATTTGCTCCAATATCATGATAAATTGGCATTCTGTCTAAAGCTTAAGACAGCAGGGGGCACAGTGATTTTGTTTATTTATACCCTCAACAAGTTCGTTTTTTATGCATGGTTATTCTAGAGCTTTACTGTTTCTTCCTCGTCTTTCGCCAACTTTTGCTTGTTAAATTTTTTTTCACCCTAAAAATAGGTCCACTGGCCTCCCAAGTACGGACCTTTTTCATTTCATAGTTGGTACCATCCAACCTTTTCCTTTTCATCGGGAAGCAACCTCTACCTATTTCTAACACATAGGTATGGGTGCGTACATCCGACCCTCCCATACTCCGCTATAGGTGGGAGCCTCTAAGCCAATGGGGTAATGTTGTTGTTGTTGTAGTTGCTGCCATTTTCACAGTCAGTCAGTTTACATGGTATACTTTAGAACATATCTGATCAGCCTGTCAAAGTCGCTGTCGCATTTTCTTTTTTATCATCACTGTTCTCATTGTGCGCTATAGATTGCATGCTTTTGACATCACTGTTCTCACTGTGGCTTTAGATTGCACGCTTTTAAGTTGGATTAGTTTTGAATTCTGTGTTTTCGGGGTATTTCAAAGAATTTAAATTTTTTCAATTTACCCCATCTAGTAAATTGCCACTTTTTTATTTGAGAGATTATCGGGTAAGCATAGTGATTGTGGCTTTTTGTAACTTGTAATTGTTGGTCAACAAGAGATATTTTATAATTGAATAATCCTACACAAGACATCGATACGAGTTTGTCCTGAAACGAAATATGTTCATTTCAGCTTAATTTGGAAGAGCACCACATTTTCTACTTTGGTGTTCTACCACTTCTGAAGGTGCCGTGTTATAGATCCTTGTGATATTGTTGTTGCAAACCTATTTAAAACATAATTTAGCACTGATTGGCATAACTTTGATATGAAACAAGCAAATTTCCCCTGTTTTTTTACATATAAATACATCAGAAAATAGGAATTTCTTTAAAGATAGACTAGTCATCGTCTGGGCTGATTGTCATATAAATAGCAGATAGGACGCTTGGAGACCTGGTTAGGACCTTACTACACAAGCATAACATCTCCGGTCATGTAATTTCGTCTTTGCGGCTTGAATTGACTGTGAATTTGTTTCATGGTGCTACCTGCATATGGGTATTTGCAATTTTTTTGGATATGCTTATGTTCAGTATGATTTATATACTGCTTTCATCCAAAATAAAGAAGAAGTTCAAAGATGTGAAAATTGGTGTGGTAAACAAAAGTTTTGTAATCACATTTTAGGTTTCCAATCATGTGTATTATTTACAACTTCCCCTTTACTTATAATTTCAATCCTTTTCAGCTTAACTTTGAATTAACATTTGCTTCCATCAGAGCGCCATTAATTGGTAACTTTTGTTTGGGAGTGGAATAAAATGGGTTAGGCGGGTATACGATCCAATCCATTAAAATGCAATTCTGTGTCCACCAATTTTGCGTAAAAATGTAGGTTAGACGTAGATAAGGTTTACTTTTCTATAATTAAAAAAAAAGGTTTACTTTTCTATAATAAATCAAAAAACAAATAAAAATAAAATGATTGAACTAGTTGAACATTCCTAATGTCATAAAAATTGAAAATAAGTTGCTATTTACCAAAGAAAATGTTATGTTACGTTAGTTTGGCTTTTGGTTATACTACGTTAATCAGTTTGTAAGTCAAACCAGTATTTCAAAATTCCAACATAGATATTTATGTGTTACCTATCCCAACAAGGGCGGTTTTGGTGGTTTCTTCAAAGAAAGGGGGAAAACATAATGCTTGAATGAGCAGTTCTTACCTGAATAAATGTGTCTTCAGTGTCTCTATATTGTGCTTAGGAGGTCTTGCTCTTGAGTTTACTCCATCTCAAATGTTTCCTGCTAGCCAAATTTTTATGATTGTTCAGTGTTTTGAGCTGATAGGGTCCCTACTATTTGAGACTTATATGCGTCCATGAAAACATGGATTTAGCTTGGATTGCATGTTTTGAATATGTATTGTTCTTATTCTATCTTTTTTATTCAAGCTCATGTCTAATCCGAAAAAGGGAACACATGTTCTCCAGAATAGCAAACAATTACTTAAAGTGATAAGTCCATGTGGAAGAGCATATTTTTATGACTAATATATGTATCATATAAACCATTTTACTTTAATATCTCTATTTTCTCCTTTTATCTTGCTGCATTACATTTCACAGAAAAGCATAATTAAATAAGGCAAGTTAATATGTTTTCTGTGACATTACTTTAACCGTAACAGTTTAACTAATGTATTCATACTGACGTCGTCCTTTTTAGCAGTTCAAAATATATAAGTTGTGTCACTTACATTGTCGCTGTTGCGTTTTAACTTTCCTTCGTTCTTGTCCACTTTTGAGTTAGATATTTTTTGATCTCGTATGCTTGGTGTTTGTGTCAAGTTAAACAGTGACATACCTCCTACTACTGAAATTCAATAGACCTGCTAATTTAATCTAGATTCCGTAAGTGTTGTTGACCATTATAACTTGTAATTCGGGGGAATAGGTTGCATTAAAATACAATTGTGTGCCGTATTTTCGGATGACTGTAGTTTGAGCTTTTTTTTTTCAACTCTTTGTTCCTCTTGTAATATCCAGCGGCACATGGAGACTTCGAGCCGATCAGCTTCTTCTTCTGCAGTCAATAGACAGGCAAGTGACATATTTTCTCTTTACCAGCAGTTTCTTACGTCACAGTCTGGCTTCTAGATTTCTGGCATTGATATGTACTTCATCTACAGGAAAGTCAAGCTGTCTCTCTTGCTGCCAGTAACAAAGATATTAATGATGTCACAAGTAATCGACATGGTATGTTCTTGCAGTTTTTAATGTGATTCCACTGTGTTGATGTTGTTATTATCTAATCTTTCAATGCTTATTTGCTCCGCAACTAGATTGTTTGCTTGCTTGCTTATGTCATGAGTGGCCTATGATATCTGCCGTAGCCTTGGATAAACTAATTCTTGAAAATCTATGATGGTATCGTTACATAGAATTGGGCAGGGGTAGTTTGGTCTTGTTGGTACTTAACCACCTTATGTAATAGTCATTTGCAGCTCCATTGGTTCTATTGTAGATGGGACCAAGCAGTGGTCTTGGATATGGTTTTGGCCTTTATGTGTTCATGATTTTTTACAGTGTTTTCTGAATAATGCTGCATTTGCTCAACAGATGCGTTTTGGGACAAGCTTAAGTTGGCTGCACAAAAGAAGGTATGTTGTATTGTATCAATATTTAAAATTTTCACCGTCTTGATCATGCTTTTCTTCTAGTCAAACAAATTGGTTTCCCTTCTTCTGCCGTATGTCTTCTGTAGATTACATAGTAAGCATTCATTTAGGAAGATGATGACTCAGTCTTCTTGACTGCATTGAGTGCTGAGTTTCTCCGTAAAATCTTGCCATAAAATCATTGCACATCTTTCATATCTAGACAATCTTTAGACAATCTTTGCTCAATGAACCATTATCTTTTGGGATTGAACTTCCACAGCATTTGCCACAGAAAACTGAGTTTGTTGCCACCATTTCCATGCATCTGTTATGAGCAAGGACGATTGTGCGTATGCGGGCTTCGGTTGAGCCTTAAGTGGCATATGTTCTAATAAATCCCTTCTGTATGATGTATATTTTGCGCGGCAGGTTGGTCCAGCTGAGGCAGAAAACTTCTGCAAGGCTTTTCAAAAAGTTTATAAGAAACTTGTAAGGATTAATGCTATTGCTTTTATTTTGGCTTGCAAGGATTATTCTTAGTTGCCGTAATCTGTGGGCTTTCATCTTTTCATTGTATTTCTTAGCACTACCAACTTCTATTCCTATTAGTGATCAAAAATGTTTAACCAAATTTATCTACTTTTCCCCCTCCAGGTCTATGAAGACATGAGCTTGGAATCTGCTAGGGCCTTTTTAAACTCGACAGGAAATTCTACCAGTTAAACTTTGCGGCTCTTTCATCTCTGATATGTACGTTCCTTTAAATGATATTTTGCATTGTTTATAAACATTATGCCACTGTCACAGTTCCATCAGTATGCATCTTTATGCTCATTTTGATGCATTTTCACTGAAAGTTGCACTTTGTCCTCAGTCTTCATGTCTGTTTCACTCTCCCTCAATCATTCAGTTTTGCCGTGTATATCTCTGTAACTGTTTTGCACTATCTTTCTTTTGCTATTGATGTTTGCTGAAAGCATTTCACATCTCCTATGTATGATTATTAGTCATAACATGGTCGGATATCTGGTTGCGCAAATCCGGACGGCGGGTTGCCTTGGTGGAAAACTTTCCAGAAAATAATTAATCGAAGATGCTTGAAGAATGATTTATTAGAGAATTTACAGAATTTATACAGCATGTTTTTGCTAATGGTTTCAGCAATGACAATGCGGATAAGTGCAGATGTTATAAGATATCAAAGAATGTGGAGTTGTAATATGTTTCTATATTATCTCCAAAAAAAAAAAAATATATGTTTCTATTTGAAAAGACTGCTAATTTCAGAATCTATATTGCTGGTATATCTGATACCATAAGGTAGTTGTCTTAAAAATGAACGTCTGCCAATTTGCATCCGGCGGATGAATCGTTGTAGAATTGCAATATGCGACCTTTGTTAGAATATTTATTTATGTGATGCACTTGAAAATTTCCTTCATTTAAAATAAGGAGTGACTGCATGCCCCGAATAATTTGATCTGTAATGTTCATTTCGTAACCACATGAACTTCAGTAGCATTTACCCTTCTACTACAAGTTCAAATCAGAAGTTTTATGTCATGCACTAGCCCGCTATTCTTTCCTTTATCAAGATACAACAACATTATCACATTGCTTTAGAAACCCGTCTATGGCGGGGTATGAGGGGTCGGATGTACGCAACTATACCAATGTGTTAGAAACACACATAAGTTGTTTCTCGATGACACATAATGAAAATTGCATCAAGCTATGTCGATCAGCTGTTATTTCATAATATAAGAAGCGTAGTCAATTTAGTGAGTTATTTTGTTTTATTCCATCATATTCTAAAGTCAAAGAAGAGTGTGTCATTGACTCTATTGGAAATGAAAATTATCCTTTATCAAGATACATGACACAAAAAAGCCCAATGAACAAGTTTCACCCCACAACAGCAGTAGCAAAACCAGTAAAAAAAAGTACAGATAGACTCCCAATCGATTCATTCTTCTTTACTTTAATGTAACATCTATGCATATCTGATAAGTGTCATGACAATAATTTCTTTTAAAAATGCCTCTTAATAATGAATTCAACAGCTGAGTAAGCTGATATACAATATATGGAATGCCCATTATTTTATGCCTGCCTTGTTAGGAAATCCGACAAGATAACTGCAAAAACGCGCAGCGGAAAATAAAACTTGATCTCCGATTTCCTACAAAGGATTTATGTTGTTCGTTTAATTCGATGAAAGAAATCAAAAACCATACCTCTGTAGATTCGAAATCTGCAGACGTAGAACGTGCGAACGTAGGAGGTGCGATGACACGATCACTCTCTGTCGGTATCCACACGAATGCTTCCGCCCAGAGTGCTAGCTCTTGAACGGCGCGGCTGAGAGCTCGCTTTTCTCCAAAAACGGCTCTAGGGTTCTCTGTTGTTTTTCGTTTTCTGCTGTATTGTGGTGTACGAGACACACCATGCTATATACATATATATAGATATCAAAATCCGATTCCAAATCGGATTGGTTAATGCCTACCATAATCCGTACCAAATACGGATTCTGTTAGGATTAGATAAAATCAATCAAAATCTATATCAGATATGGATTCTATTGTTATTATCCGATGATATAAGTATATAAATATATATATATATATATATAAATAAAAAGAAAATAATAATAATAATAATTAATATCCAATATTAATATTATTAATATTAAAAAACGACAATAATAATAACAATAATAATTTAATATCCAATATTGATAGTATTAATATTATTGATATCAGCCATACGCATTCTTGTGTGTGACCCGATAGGCTCATATGAATTGGCAGTTGATTAAATCTCTATTAAACCAACAAGTCGTAATTGACTTCTAGCAAGACATTACGACTACTCAATTAATACGAGTACAGTCCAATTACCCTAATAATAGCACATGCATTAATCCCTTTGTCACATGATATCTAGTTTGAACATAAGTCATGGTCAGCGTCATACTTATATTGTTCAAACATATGATTACTCGATCTCTAAGTAGACTGATAAAACAAATGATATTGATCACACTATCAATTCATTTGAGCACGACCATGCATTTCATAGTCTCACTAATCGAGGGGCCCAAAGATATCTCTCTCAAAAGAGAGGGACAAATTCTATCTTGATTGTTCAATATCCTCTACATAATTTCTATCACATTCAATCATGACCTTTATTATTATCCAGTTACGGATAACGTTTGATCATATCAAAATATAATAGTCCTTATGTTGGAAACTATGACAATCTCAAGTCAAAGGATTAAAACATGACTATCATGAGATTTACTTATGACGCTAATCCATGTAGTAATCTCATGATGGGTCTATCCAATACACTGTTCTCTAACAAGTATCTATGAAATTGATTTGTATCACTATACACATAATCATCTTATGATTATCGAATCAATACTCATACTGATTATAAATTATTTTATCTCTATAACAATAATGAATCAGAGACATATATCAAAATTGTGTAACATACTAACCAACAATAATGATAATAAAACCTCTTTTATTAATAATAAATGTATAACATAAATATCCAAATCATGGCCTAGGCCACATACACTAACAATCTCCCACTTGCACTAGGCCTACAAATATCTGAGACCCATAGATCTAGTGTGCTGATCATGCTTGACCCGTGAGAGAGGCTTAGTCAATGGATCCGCTATGTTATCGTTTGTGTCAACTTTGCATATCTTGACATCTCCTCTATCGATGATGTCTCGAATGAGATGGTAGTGTCTGAGTATATATTTAGATCTCTAATGAGACCTAGGCTCTTTTGCTTGTGCTATGGCACCATTGTTGTCACAATAAATGTCCACAGGATTTGCAATGCTAGGTACCACTCCTAGCTCAGTGATGAATTTCTTCAACCAAACTCCTTCTTTAGCTGCATCTGATGCTGCTATATACTCAGCCTCTGTTGTAGAATCAGCCACAGTGCTTTGTTTTGAACTCTTCCAACTAACAGCTCCACCATTCAATGTGAATACAAAACCGGACTGCGATCTGAAATCATCTATGTCGGTTTGGAAACTAGCATCTGTGTAACCATTTACAACTAACTCGTCATCCAAACCTCCATAAACCAAGAATACATCTTTAGTCCTTCTGAGGTACTTAAGAATATTCTTGACAGCTGTCCAGTGACCTTCACCAGGGTCAGCTTGATATCTACTTGTTGTGCTCAATGGATATGAGACATCTGGTCTAGTACATAACATGGCATACATGATTGATCCTATAGCAGAAGCATAAGGAATTTTATTCATTCGATCTCGCTCCTCAGATGTCCTAGGACATTGATTCTTGCTAAGATGAATGCCATGAGACATAGGCAGGAATCCTTTCTTGGACTCATGCATGTTGAACCTCTTCAACATTTTATCTATGTATGTACTTTGACTCAAGCTTATTATCCTTTTAGATCTATCTCTATAGATCTTGATACCAAGGATATAGGTAGCCTCACCCAAGTCTTTCATTGAGAATGAATTCCCTAACCAAGCCTTAACCTTTTGCAAGGTAGGGATATCATTCCCAATAAGCAATATGTCATCCACATATAAGACCAGAAACACTACTGCACTCCCACTAACCATCTTGTAAACACAAGGTTCGTCTTCATTCTTGATGAAACCAAAGTTCTTACCTGTTTCATCAAAACGAAGATTCCAGCTTCGAGATGCTTGCTTCAATGCATAGATGGACCTTTGAAGCTTGCAAACCTTCTTTGAATTCTCAGGATTTACAAAACCCTCAGGTTGTGTCATGTACACATCCTCGAGTAAATTTCCATTAAGGAAGGCAGTTTTGACATCCATTTGCCATATCTCATAATCATAGTACGCTGCAATGGCAAGGAGAATTCGAATAGACTTAAGCATAGCAACTGGTGAAAAGGTTTCATCATAGTTTATACCGTGAGTTTGCTTGAAACCTTTAGCCACAAGCCTTGCTTTGTAGGTTTGCACGTTTCCATCCATGTCAGTTTTCTTCTTGAAAACCCATTTGCAACCAATAGTCTTAATACTCTCTGGAGGATCAAATAAAGACCAAACTTGGTTATCAAACATGGATTGCATCTCAGAATTCATGGCTCCAAGCCATTTATCTGAATCTGGACCTGACACAGCTTCCTGATAGGTAGTAGGCTCATCTTGATCTATGAGCATAACTTCACTATCATCAGTCACAAGAAATCCATATCTCTCTGGCTGACGATGTATCCTATCAGATCTGCGTTGGACTTGTGTTACATTTTCAGGCTCAACAACTGTTTGTGGTTCTAAAGTTGTCTCTAAAGACGGTTCAATGATATCTTGTGGAACTTGAGTTTCCTCAAGTTGTACTATACTCCCACTAGTTCTATTAGAGAGAAACTCCTTTTCTAAAAAGACTCCATTTCGAGCAACAAACACTTTGTTCTCTGAGGGAATATAGAAATAGTACCCTTTAGTTTCTTTAGGATACCCCACAAAAATACATTTGATAGACTTTGGAGCTAGCTTATCTGACACTAATCTTTTCACATAAGCTTCACAACCCCAAATCTTAAGAAAAGACAAACTGGGTCTCTTATCAGTCCACATCTCATATGGTGTCTTTTAAACCGCTTTAGATGGTACTCGGTTTAAAATGAATGCAGCTGTCTCCAAGGCATAACCCCAAAAAGATAGAGGAAGATCTACTTGACCCATCATAGATCGAACCATATCTAATAAAGTTCGATTTCTCCTTTCAGAAACACCATTCCATTGTGGAGTTCCTGGAGGAGTCAATTGTGAAACGATTCCACAATTTCTTAGATGTTGGTCAAATTCTTGGCTCAAATATTCACCACCTCGATCTGATCGAAGCGTTTTAATTGTCTTACCAAGTTGATTTTGTACTTCATTTTGAAAAGTTCTAAACATTTCAAAAGACTCATACTTATGTTTCATTAGGTAGACATAACCATACCTACTGAAATCATCAGTAAAAAGTTATGAAATACAGAAATCCTCTTCTGGCACTAATGCTGATTGGGACATATACATCTGTATGTACCAAGCCCAATAAGTCATTAGCCATGTCCAGTAAAAGGGGTTTTTGTCATCTTTTCAAGCAAACAAGACTCGCAATTTTCAAATGATTCAAAATCAAATGAATCTAATAATCCATCTTGATGGAGTTTAGATACACGATTCTCATTTATATGGCTAAGGCGACAATGCCACAAATATGTAGGGTTTAATTCATTTGGCTTAGTTCTCTTTGAAGATATGTTATAAATATTACTGTCATTGGAATCATCAAGGCTAAGGACATAAATGCCATTATAACTACTTGCAATACCATAAAGCAAGTCATTCTTATCAAAAATAGAACACTTCTTATTTTTAATTAAAAATGAATAACCTTCATCATCCAAAATTGATACTGAAATAAGATTCCTACTCATAGTAGGAACATAAAAGCAATTGTTTAAAACTAACAAAATCTCATTCATTAGGCAAGACAAGCTCATAAGCCCCTACAGCTATAGCAGCAACTCTTGCTCTATCGCCAACACGTAGGTCCACTTCCCTTTCTTCAGCATCCTACTCCTTTTAAGCCCCTGCATATTTTTACAAATATGGGATCCATATCCAGTATCTAATACTCAGGAAGAAGAAGTAGATAAATTAATTTCTATAACATAAATACCTGAAGTTGTAGTCACACTACCCTTCAGCTTCTTCAACTCATCCAAATAAACGTCAGAGTTTCTTTTCCAATGCCGAGGCTTGTTGAAATGGAAACAAGTTCCTTCCTTAGGAACCTTTGCCTTGGGTCCAGGTTTCGGCTTAATTTGACCCTTGGGCCCTTTTGCACCCTTTGCACCTTTGGGCTTACCCTTGCCTTTATCTTTCTTTTTCATTGGCTTGATATTGACACTCAATACATGGGTAGGCTTTTTGATATTCCCCTCACAGTTTTGAGCATACTATGTAGCTCAGGAATGGATTTTTCCATATTATTCATATTGTAGTTCGTGATGAACTGAGAGAAACTGCTAGGTAAAGAGTGTAGGATCAAATCCGTAGCGAGTTCCAAACTCAGGGGATATCCAAGTCTTGCAAGGTGATCTATATAGCCTTTCATCTTCAAAACATGAGCGCTAACAGATTCACCTTCAGACATCTTACAGTCAAAAAGTGCAACAGCGGTGTCGAACCTATCCTGCCTAGCCTGTTGTTGGAAAGCTTGTTTGAGATGCACACTCATCTCATAAGCTTCTAAGTGTTCCAGGTCCTTCTGAAGTCCTGGACACATAGTTGCCAACGTAAGACATCCTATGTCGTTGGAATCTTCAACATGCTTCTTATGCTTATTCCTAGCAGCAACAGAAGCATCAGCAGGAGGGGGTTCTAGGACAGGGTCATCAAGCACGTAGGACTTCTTTTCTTGCTTGAGAACAATTCTCAAGGTTTCAAACCAGTCAACAAAATTAGTCACACATTCTTTCGGTTTTTCCTTCTCAAGGATAGATCGTAACGATAAGGTGAAATTTTTATTAGCAGCCATTTATGATCTACAAAACATGCAAAATAACGTTTTATTAATAATGAGGTTAAAATTTATAAAACTCCCACTAAAACATAACCCTCAAAAGAAATATTTTAGTGAGCTAAGATCCATATTTGACTTAATTCTAAACTCAGCTTTAGCATGACGCTTAAAATTAAGTTATTTAGATAGGTAACTTCTTTACCAATTACATCTCATGCAACTCTTAGAATTTATGGAATAATGACATCATATATCATTGTATGTTAGATTCCATCTAATGCCTTGGGCCCAAAACCGTTTTGATAGCCCAATTAAGTCTAACCAATTTTAAACATATGAGTAGCACTATTACTCATCCTACGTAGCTAGGAATGTTTAAAGCACATTGCTTTGGCAATACCTACTTTAATACAATCTCAGTTTTAATAGGTGTTTAAGACATGGATAACATCAAGACTTAAATTATTAATGAGGGTTCAATTTAGTTTATGTCTTGCATTGCATATCATCATATCATAGCATTCTATATGCATATATATAATCTATCATCCATCGCATCTCATACAAAATGATAAATATGTAAACGTGACATAGCATGGCCAAACTAAATATGATCTTCATGAGACCAAATGAAGATCATAAAGGAAACCCTATGTGAAAGACTTCCTATTACAACATTTGCAATGATACATATCTTCTACTCTTGAGCTCCTGCCTCCATCTCCATGGAATCCACTCGTCATTGGTGTGTGTCGCCATCACCACTTTGGTAGCTTGATTCTTCACTTATTACAATAATAAAGAAAACCTAACTACCTGTATAATAAAATACAACAAAAACTACAGCAGCACGCAGGCCATAATAACCCAAAATAAAATACGACTAAGTCAATCACATAGGTCCTAAGGCCATGCTATGCACCATGTAAAGACATCAACAATTATAATATATCTTACACAAACATATTATAACAAATAAATATATATTGACATTCTTAATGTCACGGTAACGAACTATAGGGTGTACGCATACGGCGCTCCCGCTAACCGGTTAGCGGGCGGGGTTCCGAGGGGCTGCGCCCCTAGGCGGGGTCGGGGGGCTGTGCCCCGCAAAGCCAAACAGAAAACATCAATCCGATTGATAATTTTCTTTTTCAGAACCCTAACACGGACTCGTCAATCATAACGATCTTACTGTTTTGAATACGTGTAAGCCCTTATAGAAGCATCGATTGAACCGAGAGTTATCATTCGAAACCCGAGACAGAATCATCTATCGAATTGATAATCTGCTATTCAAAATCCAACACAGAATCATTAATTGAATTGATAATCTGCCATTCGAAATCCGAAAACAGAATTATCAATCAAATTGATAATCTGTCTGTTTTGAATATGCATAAACTCTTATAGAATCATTATCGGTTGTTCAAATCGATATAAACATAATCGTTTTGATCATCACATGAAAAACGAAAACATTATATCACATATAACAATCTCGAATTATAACATCTCATAAAAACGATTTGAAAAACACAAATCCACCCTCATCAGATGAGATTCGAATATGGTTTTACACATATCTTGGCATATCGTGCGTTTATATCTAATATAAACAGAGTCGTTTTAATCATCACACGACAAACGAATTCTGCCATATATAAATCATCTCATGGAAACGTATTGAAAAACACCATTCTTCTCTCATCACATGAAATCCGAATTAGGTTTTGATACATATCATGCCATACGAAAAACAGTAAACATATAATCACATAAGCATGGTATAATCAATTTAAACGAAATCAACAAGTGGCCCTGATACCACTGTTAGGAAATCCGACAAGATCACTGCAAAAACGCGCAGCGGAAAACAAAACTTGATCTCCGATTTCCTACCAAGAATCCATGTTGTTCGTTTAATTCGATGAAAGAAATCAAAAATCATACCTCTGTAGATTCGAAATCTGCAGACGTAGAACGTGCAAACGTAGAGGTGCGATGACACGATCACCCTCTATCGGTATCCACACGAATGCTTCCGCCCGGAGTGCTAGCTCTTGAACAGCGCGGCTGAGAGAACTCGCTTTTCTCCAAAAACGGCTCTAGGGTTTTCTGTTGTTTTTCGTTTTCTGCAGTAGTGTGGTGTACGAGACACACCATGCTATACACACACACACATACACACACACACACACACACACACACACACACACACACACACATATATATATATATATATATCAAAATCCGATTCCAAATCGGATTGGTTAATGCCTATCATAATCCGTACCAAATATGGATTCTGTTAGGATTAGATAAAATCAATCAAAATCCATATCAGATATGGATTTTATTGTTATTATCCGATGATATAAGTATATACATATATATAAGCGAAAATAATAATAATAATAATAATTAATATCCAATATTAATATTATTAATATTAAAAAACGACAATAATAATAATAATAATTAATATCCAATATTAATATTATTAATATTATTGATCTTAGCCATACGCATTCTTGTGTGTGACCCGATAGGCCCATATTAATTGGCAGTTGATTAAATCTCTATTAAACCAACAAGTCGTAATTGGCCTCTAGCAAAGCATTACGACTACCCAATTAATACGAGTACAGTCCAATTAGCCTAATAATAGCACATGCATTAATCCCTTTGTCACACGATATTTAGTTTGAACATAAGTCATGGTCAGCGTCATACTTATATTGTTCAAACATATGATTACTCGATCTCTAAGTAGACTGATAAAACAAATGATATTGATCACACTATCAATTTATTTGAGCACGGCCATGCATTTCACTGTCTCACTAATCGAGGGGCCCAAAGATATCTCTCTCAAAAGAGAGGGACAAATTATATCTTGATTGTTCAATATCCTCTACATAATTTCTATCACATTCAATCATGACCTTTATTATTAACCAGTTACGGATAACGTTTGATCATGTCAAAACATAATAGTCCTTATGTTGGAAACTATGACAATCTCAAGTCAAAGGATTAAAACATGACTATCATGAGATTTACTTATGACGCTAATCCATGTAGTAATCTCATGATGGGTCTATCCAATACACTGTTCTATAACAAGTATCTATGAAATTGATTTGTATCACTATACACATAATCATCTCATGATTATCGAATCAATAGTCATACTGATTATAAATTATTTTATCTCTATAACAATAATGAATCAGGGACATATATCAAAATTGTGTAACATACTAACCAACAATAATGATAATAAAACCTCTTTTATTAATAATAAAAGTATAACATAAATATCCAAATCATGGCCTAGGGCACATACACTAACATGCATCACTTGTTCCCCAGAAGCTATAAATTTAAACAGTAGACTGGAGTTCATGTCTTGGAGGCATCTGCTGTATTCCTGCTTAAAGCAATAGTTGCGGGCTACAATAACATTACCCCATTGCCGTAGAAGCTCTCGCCTATGATGGGTTATAGGGGACCGGATCTGCGCAACCAAATTAGAAAAACACGTAGGTTTTTTTCGATAACGCATAATGAAAATTACGTCAAACTGTGTCGAACAACTGCTATTTCATAATATTGGCTGCATCCTAAATGTTTTGCAAATGAATTCCCCTGCCTGTAGGAGTTTACCAAGGTCAACGTTGGTGTAAACGCCCAGACAGTTAAGCATGTACGCCACATTCTCAGTGGCAACATTTCCTGAAGCTCCCTTACTCCCATATGGGCAGCCTCGTAGTCCTGCGATTGATGAATCCACAATGCTAATACCCATTTGCAGCAAGATGAACTTTATTGTCACAGGATTCCCTTCTCTGTCGAGTCACTTTGAAAGTATTATCTAAACTCTTCCGACTGAATATGATAAGACTTATAAAAGAAGCAGCTACTATCATTTCTTCATTATACGATATCTTTTAAGTGTTGTACTTTTGTAGGCAGGACTAAAGGTAACAAGACAGGAGAGAGGAAAAAAGGAGAGGAAAAGTTCGAAAAGTGTTGGACTTAGGTGAACATATGTATTCTTTAGGCTCATGTCTGCAACTTTCACATGAGACCAGTAAATTCAATAGGCCAGGCATGGCTACTTCCGTCGATGATCGCTATTTAGAACCCGTAGCTAGTCGGATGGAGTAGATAATTTCCTTATGTTGTTCCAGTCTTCCAGGAACAGTTTACATTTCACAATCTTTGGAGAGTTCACTAATAGACTGCGGGATAAGTGCTTCTTTTTTCATCTTTTCAAACCTATGTATCTTGATGTTTATTCGGTAGATTCAATTAACCTTTTTCATCTAGCTTTATTTACTAGCGAGCCATGGAGTGCTGGGGAAGAAAAAATATAAGCATGGTCGAGATTTGCTTTCACCCAAAAATAGCAGCTAACAAGAGAGTCTATTTATGTCGATACAGATAACAGGAATAGCCAGAACAGTGCAAATTATTGGCCAATTAAAGACCAACTAAAGGTCAATTTGCAGCTTTTCAACCATGTGCGAGGTCTTGAATGCAAAACTCAGTGATTTATGGTAGAAAGGTTCAACTTACTTGAAGGGATACTAATATATTTGCGACTGTCCATAAGTATCATGAAAGTGGACAGCAAGCTTTTCAACGGGCACAACAGCCATTACAGCTTCAAGCATAGGAAGAACTGTACCTATTCAATGGAACACCAGATGATAAAAACAGAAAAAATGGATATTAAAGCAAGATAGGCAATCAAAATCTCAGCAGCGGCACAAGTATCCTGTTAAAGATCTCTGATAACATAAGGTCATAGTTTTGGTTGGCCAAGTGACAAAATGAAAACTTTTAGTTTATGTCAATGGATAACTGTACACTAATCATGGTTCCCCCAAAAGATGCAGAGAGTCAGATTGGAGCTGACCAGAAGACATGAGATGACCTGAGGTGCGACATTGCTAACATGACATAACCTATATGACCTAATCGTCTATGTCACAAATTTATATATAAGTCATGTGGTACACAACACTTAATTTTACCATCTAACATGTTGTTTAAAGTTAAAATATAAATGTTACCATCTCTACTTCCTTTCAAAACAATTTATCCTTTGTTATTGGTTATATCATATGAAGTAGGAAGAAAATAAACATAATAACCACAATCAATTAGTTGAGAAATACTCAATAAGTTATACGACAAATTTGCCTTGTATATTGTCACCAAAGGGGTTTTTTCCTACAACTTTGCCTTGTTTATTGCACCACATGTCACATTTCTTCCATTGTTCTTTCAATTTGGTGAATAACATGGGTTCCTCATCATGTGTCTTGAACATCCACTATCTAAAAACCACTTGGTTTTTAGATCTTTTTGATTTGTCTTTTTCTTGCCTTTCTTTTCACAATTGTCCTATAAAGAAGATAAAGTTTAGGTACCCTTTATTTGGGTCCTTGAATGTTATGGTCAGCATCCTTGTTTATATACCCTTTGGGTATCCAAACTTAGATGTACCTTTTTGGTACATATTTAGCACTATTTTAAGGCGAAGAATAAAGAGGATTTGCATAGATTTGACCATTCTATTTAAAAGGAGATACATTATTCTTGTGTATGTTATATCCTGGTCTAAATGCATGATAATGTGACCGATTTTGATATGGAATGTAAGTCATACGAGTTTGAGTTTTAAATGGCATTTCATACATATAGTTATGTGTTGTATATGTACATAGGCTTTATAAGAGGGATATGTAGGTTGACTACATATAAATATAAATTTATAGAAGTTTGTTGCTTGGAAAGGCAACTGCAAAGATCTGACTGCTCAAACATATAAGTGGCTTACATAGCCTATTTAAAATACTGTCAACCTGTACAAAAATGTTTACAATTAGGAGCAAGATACCTAACCATTGAGGATAACAAGGTGGATTAGGACCCAGTGTTTTAAGTTCCTCTTATTAACTGTCCTATTTGGAGATATACAGAACAAATTAAAGGTTTAGGGCCGCATCTACTTCTTTCAACTGTTTCATTGGTGATCAAACTCCGAGTGTAAAGTCCCCATCACTAGAAGTCCAAAATCAATAGCTCCCATGCAGTTGGAGCTATAGAATATGCTGAGCCGCACGAGGGCGCAAGACACAAGACTCCAAACGAGCGATGAATGAACTGTGATTATCTTTACTTCCGGGGGTACAGCAGTGATGACCGTGGGTTAACCTGTAGAAATAAAACAAGGCCACAACCATGTACAATAACAGGGTAAAAAGAAATAAGAAGAATCCCAGCATCCCCAATCAGGAACCCTTTTTTGCCATTTAGAAGTGTTGAAGGGGTGTCTGATTGACTTAGCTAGGAGATAGAATGTGTCCTTTTAAGTATTTCAGTTGAGACTCCTTGGTTGATGGTTAGCTCTTAGTTGAATTTATTATGTTTGTATTTTCTCCGAGTACCAACATTGTCTCTAATTCTTTGAAGGATATCTTTGAGAATCATTTCCTTACTAGGAGTACATTCTTGATTTGAAACGTGTTTGGGTGCCCATCGATGCCTTTTCCGATAACTTTGCATTGGTTATTGTAGCGCCCCGACTAGAACTAGGGTCTCAGCATGGTGCACCCGCCGACTCTGCTACGAGAAGTACAAGGCGTCGATAACATCTATATGCACGTCGTCATAAACATGTATCGAAATTGCAGGAGCATCATAAAATATACAAAGCATAATCGACATGCATCATACAGAATAACTAAATCCGAGTACGTCTAAAATGTCATCACTACAAAGGTCATGATACAAATCTGAAATAACATAAATGAAAACTACATAATCTGGCCCATAGCTGCTCACTGGTGACCTACCCTCGAGTCATCCTCATTGGTATCTGAAACTAGCTCTCGAGTCTCTACAATATAGTAAAAATAGGGATGAATGATAACGAATCGCTCAGCAAGTATTTCTGCCTAGGTTCGTCATGTGGATCATGCATTGAAGACGAGTTATAAAAAAACAAATACAGTGAAATAATAACATAATGCGTCTCCGTTTCACAAATATAGTGACAGATAAGACAAGTAGCATCAACATCATGAAAAGATATAAAGAGCGAAGAAATAAAGTCAATGAATAAATTATTTCATTTTCGTATTTCCTTTATTCTTACGTAGCTATTAAGCTTTTAACTTGTGTCTTATGTTATCTCTCCTTTGGCTATGTCTATGTCACAAATCATACTCTATCTAGTCATCATATGTCCACTGATGTCTAAGCATATGCCTAGTAGGGTTACTCTAGTAAAATGCATATGCTCGTATGAAGAAATGACATACATCATTTTTCAGAAACTTTTAAAACATAATCATTTTTGTAATCATCGCATCAAATATAACTTATCCATGTACACAGCATCTTTAATCATATATGAACGGTACACAAGACATAGCAACTGAATTCTCCATATAATACTATATACCAACCATGAATCCCAATAGTCCAACAATGGTGTTACATCATGTGTACATAGATCTAACTGTGACATGTTTTGGTGAAGATCCCATGTCCCAGACACGGTTTTACACTCGTCCAAAACATAAGGATAGATGTCATCTGGAAGGCGGAGATCTCTTGTCCCAGACAAAGTGTTACACTCGGCCCACATACGAACATCTCTATGCCAAATGACACCAACCTCTCACCTAGGTTCCAGTAAAGAGGCGCGTCATAACATCTGCTTGTTACATCCTCACTACTACACCTGACGTCAGGCCGACTTCCAATCATAAAACGTAAGCTGTGAGAACAGCGTAATATATCGTAAACTGTCTCGTTGGAATTAGCCAGTGCAGGGTATAGTTCGTTAAAATCCTTTTAAAACTTTTCACGTGATAAAATCATCTCTGTCAAACATGTCTCGTAATAACTTTTAAAACATGTTGTGAGATAAAACATTTTGTAAAATCGTGTCGTATGATAAAACATTGTGTTTCAAACTTGCTTTATCGTATGAATATAAGAATGCTCGGTATCGGGCTGATTTCATGCACCTAATAATTTCAGCACTTAGATCTAATGTTTGGCTCATTTATCATATTCTTAGGTGAAATTCCTATTTTTGCCCCTTTTTGGGTGCTTTTGGATTTGCTCCTAAAATCAGCCCACTTTTAGGCTTTAATTGCTAAAATCTTGTCCTAAATGGTCCTTTCCTTATTTTATTTTGTGGCCCTTTTTAAAACAGCCCCATTTCCATTGTGTTTCATTAGTGGAAATTACTGTGGTGTCCTTTTTATGGGTCTCGGCCAATAATGACCAAAACAGCCCCAAATTAGTTCGTCTTCTCTTTAATTCATATGGTTTCCTATTTTTTTTAATTTGTCACATAGGCAATATATATGTTATACACATCTTGACATATACATACTCAAATAAACATTCAACATCCTCATAGCACTCAAGAAGTCCACTTGGCTGAATGTGTAATCACACATACACACATGTTTTTCAACTTGTTCATTGTACTACACATGGAAGAATGATCATAGCATTTACTTATCATTACATATATTGTGTCATTTGTATGGTCTTAGGCACATACCACCAACTAACATGTTAAATTATACATAATATACATTTCCTTTCATACATGTAGCCAACTAAACATAATACAACATTATTGACACATAAACACATGATTAGTGCATATATTCATCTCTTGGCCGAATTCACCAATACACACACACACATGATTTTTACCTCTTTTAAGCACATGCAAGTTGGTTACATACATGATCATACCCACATTTTTTATTCCCACACATTTCAAAGTCATGCATGGTGGTGACAATCAAAAATATGAAAATGTAGGCCATGATCATGGTGATGATCATGAGGAATCTACATGAAAATGCATATAAGACTTCTATCTATCCTAAATTGGACATGCATGAGATTTCTTCCTATCATCGTGCTCATAATGGTGCACATACTTGAAAGTCACATCAAGATCATCATAAGAATGGCATGTAAGGATATTTTCCTTATGTTCATGGTGAAAACATCATTTAAATCTATGCATGCATGATCCAAGGATTGATATGAACATAGAGGACTTATTTTTGGACAAGTATGAAGAAGCTAATAAGAATACTTGCCTTGTTCTTGAACCAACCAACCTTCAAATGAAAAAATTACTTCTCCTCCCGTGCTTGAGCAACCCACGGCCTAAAGGCCAATAAAGAAGAGAAGTTGGTCATTTCAAAGATAAACACTCAAGGAGTTTCCAGTCTTCAATCTTGATGTCCTTACCTTGATGAATCTTATGGCTACCCTCTTCTCCAGCTTAGAATTTCCTTTTTCTCTCCCTTGGAGTACCTCGTCCTAGGAGTGAAAGAGAGATAGAGTAATTTTTAGTAGATAAATGGGAGAAAAGACTGCTAGGAGTGATGGTGAGAGTTCTTACCTTAGTGGTTTCAAGCTTGTATGTTCTTATCCCCGCCTAGTCTTTGAAGAATGGCTCCCTTCTCTTCCCTTAGTCACGATTTCCAAGCTTAGATGAAGGTTGAAGGTGTTTTTGGAAGAAGAAGATGAAGGCTTAAGAGTTCTTAAGGTAAAGAAAGCTCCTTTTTGGAAATGGTGAAGAGAAGTGTGTCTTCTTCTCTGTTTTGATCTTGGCAAAATATAGAGAGATGAAATGCTTGAGAGCTTTTGAACTTAGTTTAAGAAGAGCGAGAGAGATAGTTAACTTGTTTAGAGGGAAAGAAGGAAAGAAGGTGGAATGGAGTAAAGTGAAGTAAGAAATAAAGTGGAATAGGAAAAGAAATTGAAGTCTTCTTACCCCTCTTTTGGTTGATCTCGGATGAAGGAGAAGAATGGAGATGATGGAAGTTTTGGCTAGAGAGAGAAGAGTGAAGTGGAGAGAATTTCGAAGTGAGAGAGAGTTAAAATGAAAATATGATGGGATTATGGCATGGAGTGGAGATTTATTTCTTGGTTTCCCTTACTCTTGGCCGAGATAATGGGGTGTAGTGGAGGGAAATAATCATGAGTTTATCGGGGAAGTGGGGTTGTAAGAAAAAAGAAAGCCATGCAATGCATTTGGTTCGAGGGGAAAAATAAGTGTAAGGGTGAGGTGATGAATAAGAAGAAAAATGGAAGAAAGGCAAGTGGATGACATGGAATAAAGAGTGAAATCTTCTCTCCTATTTCTTCTATAGCCGAAAGTTTGGAAGAAGAAATAGTGGGGGAATCTCCATGATGGTTTGATTTAGGGAAGAGAAATAATGAGTGTATGTAAGTGATACATGAAGAAAGATTGGTTGGGACAAATGGCATGACATAAAGGATAAGTAAGTGGAGTGTAAGAATCTTGTCTTCCAATCTCCCACTTGGCCAAAATTTTGATGATTGGTGGAGAAGGTTTCTTATTTTGTCTTGAGTTGAGAATAAGGAGGAATATAAGTGTTGTAGGGTGGTCTAAATCTTGCATGAATTCTAATTGGGTAGAAAAGAAAGTGTGTAAGACAAGACAATTTTCTTCATTTCTTGCATAATATAGGCGGTCAACATGGGTGATGGAGTAGAAATGGACAATTCTACCCTTCTTCATATTTTGCTATGTTCTAATTTACATTTTCACTTATTTAGTGTTAAAGAAAGGTTTGTGTCTTATTTAAAATTTTATTTATTTATTCACCTATAATTACTTGTTACCTAATGGTTTTGGTTATTTATTTCAGTGCACGCTTAAAATTTTCACCTATACCGCTTAGCGCGGCACAACGATCGTAGCCTAATTCTATCGCAATTTCCTTCATTCTTATTTACTAACAATGCGGGGGTGTGGGTCATAACATTCCTCCCTCCTTACAGAAAGTTTCGTCCTCGAAACTTGTAAGTTCAGTCGTAATCAACGGCTTAATGTTACTCTACTGATTTCACCCTTATCACATGTCTCGAACATCATCCAATGTATTGATTTGGCGTTCGGACATGTTTTTCTAGAATCATATCCTACGTGGATCTATTTGGGAATCTGATTATTTGGTTATCGGGGTATCCATCTATTTTTGGAGAGTCTTTTAAAATTATTTACCTAGGGCATTCTAATTTTTGCGCTTCCGTTGTGCTACTCTGAACCATCATCCTTCCCTATTTCATTACTTCAAAGCTACTTCCGAATTAGTCCAAATGTCAAACTCTGATAGTACTGGTCGTGATTAAATTACGCAACTAAAACATACCTACTGTAGTATCTGGGGCATCAGGAGTTTTTGTGTCGGGTACATTCTAAACTTGAGTATCGGTTTGTGATGGCCCTTCTTGATATTGTGCTTCACTTGGTAAGCCTCTTCTCCTTTTCGGACAGTCTCTCATCATGTGTCCGGTCTCGTCGCATCTGAAACATGCACCTGTCGTCATGTGGCACTCACCAGTGTGCTGTCTCTCTCACATTCGACATATCGGAATAGCTAATCCCGGTCAATGCCACAACTGTCGAAGCTATGACCGAGGCTGGATGGGTGATTGCTACTGAGGTCGTTTGCCTACCCTCTGTGGATACTGGTCCCATCTTCCAGTCCGTTCCTCGATACCCTCTCGAGGTCTCCTGTCTCTAGCTTCCCTGTCTTATAGTAAAACAATGCGCTCCACTCGGTAGCAGTCACTCAATAACTCCTCAAAATTTCTTGAATGTACATTAACCACCCAGGTCTGGATACGAGAATTTAGGCCGTGCATGAATTTAATCATCTTAAACCTCTCATCTGCCATCATCGAAGGAACATAACGGCCTAATGTGGTGAATCGATGGATATACTCAGAAACTATGACACCTGACTCCTGCCTCAGTGACTCAAACTCCCCAATCCTCTGAATAATCAATGTCGGAGAAAGGTAAAACTTGCAGAACTCCTCCACAAACATCGTCCAGGCTAACGGTCGGGGCAGTGGCTGGATATAAATCCTCCATCACTGATTGGACCTACCAACCAGAAATGGTCAGATAACCTGTGTCTTCATCTCATCTGGCACCTGTATCAGCTGAAAGCCGCTCTCGAATTCATCTAACCATCTTTCAGTCTCATCAGAATCAGGCTCTCTGTCAAAGCTTGGAACTCGCGCCCTCATAAGCTGCCCGTAAAAGAAACCACTGCTCCTCTGAGGCTATGGAGGTGAGAGTGGTGGTGGGGTCTGCGCTGTACCATTTGCCTGACCCAGCCGGATCAGGGCTTCGAAAAATGTCTGGAGTATATCTCTTGGAAATTGTGCCGGCGGAGGTGGAACATGCGCCAGTGGTGACGGCACCCACTCTGTGGCTGGTGATACCCACTGTGGGGGAGGCGATATAATGCATCTATCAGGTCGTGATCTCCATCGAGGTCGCAATGCCATCCTATTGAAAACAGTTACATTGACATAGTTAGTTCGCATATAAACATAGTTAAAATTTTAGATTTTAGTGTGTTACACTTATCCGATACTAAGGAAAAGCAGGGTTATTCCGGTTGTTTTCACTAAACCATTCTAAGGGATCCATGCTAAGGCTGTCGCGCTTAGTCAAAAATCATATACTTAGACTCTACGATCTCAGCTTAGGTTCTACAATCATAAACTTAGGTTCTACAATCATAAGCTTAGGTCCTACGATCATAGCCTAATACATATCATTGCTTGCTTTATGTTGCCTGCTGTGGATCTGTAGCCTTGGCTCTGATAACATCTGTAGCGTCCCATCCGGGACTAGGGTCTCGGCACGGTGCATCCTCCGTACTCTGCTACGAGAAGTACAAGGCGTCGATAACATCTATATGCACGTCAACATTAACATGTATCAAAATTGCAGAAGCATCATAAAATATACAAAGCGTAATCGACATGCATCATACAGAATAACTAAATCCGAATACATCTGAAATATCATCAGTACAAAGGTATGATACAAATCTGAAATCTGGCCCATAACTGCTCACTGGTGACCTACCCTTGAGTCATCCTAATCGGTATCTGAAACTAGCTCTCGAGTCTCCACAATATAGTAAAAATAGGGATGAGCGATAACAAATCGCTCAGCAAGTATTTCCGTCTAGGTTCGTCATATGGATCATGCATTGGAGACGGGTTATAAAAAACAAATACAGTGAAATATTAACATAATGCGTCTCCGTTTCACAAATACAGTGATAGATAAGACAAGTAGCATCAACATCATATAAACATATAAAGATCTAAGAAATAAAGTCAACGAGTAAATTATTTGATTTTCTTATTTCCTTTCTTCTCACATAGCTATTAAGCTTTTAACTTGTGTCTTATGTTATCTCCCCTTTGGCTATGTCTATGCCAGAAATCATACTCTATCCAGTCATCATATGTCCGCTGATGTCTAAGCATATGCCTAGTAAGGTAACTCTAGTAAAATGCATATGCTCGTGTGAAGAAATGACATACATCATTTTTTAGAAACTTTTAAAACATAATCATTTTCGTAATCATCGCATCAAATATAACTTAGCCATGTACACAGCATCTTTAATCATATACGAACGGTACACAAGACACACCGACTGAATTCTCCATATAATACTATGTACCAACCATGAATCTCAATAGTCCAACAATGGTGTTACATCGTTTGTACATAGATCTAACTGTGACACGTTTTGGTGGAGATCCCAGGTCCCAGACACAGTTTTACACTCGCCTAAAACGTAAGAATAGATGTCATCTTCAAGGCGAAGATCCTTTGTCCTAGACAAGGTGTTACACTTAGCCCACATACGAACATCTCTATGCCAAATGACACCAACCTCTCACCTAGGTTGACGTCAGGCCGACCTCCAATCATAAAACGTAAGCTGTGGGAACATCGTAATATGTCGTAAATTGTCTCGTTGGAATCAGCCAGTGTAGGGTAATGTTCGTTAAAATCCTTTTAAAACTTTTTACTTGATAAAATCATCTCTGTCAAACATGTCTAGTAATATTCTTTTAAAACATGTCGTGAGATAAAACATTTTGTAAAATCGTGTCGTATGATAAAACATTTTGTTCCAAACTTGCTTTGTCGTACGCATGTAAGAATGCTCGGTATCAGGCTGATTTCATGCACCTAATAATTTCAGCACTTAGATCTAATGTTTGGCTCATTTATCATATCATATGCTTAGGTAAAATTCCCATTTTTGCCCCTTTTTGGGTGCTTTCGAATTTGCTCCTAAAATTAGCCCACTTTTGGGCTCTAATTGCTAAAATCTTGTCCTAAATGGTCCTTTCCTTATTTTATTTTGTGGCCATTTTTGAAACAGCCCCATTTCCATTGTTTTCATTAGTGGAAATTACTGTTGTGTCCTTTCTATGGGTCTCGGCCAATAATGACCAAAACAACCCCAAATTAGTTTGTCTTCTCTTTAATTCATATGGTTTCCCATTTTTTTAATTTGTCACATAGGCAATATATATGTTATACACATCTTGACATATATATACACAAATAAACATTCAACATCCTCATATCACTCAAGAAGTCCACTTGGCCGAATATATAATCACACATACACACATGTTTTTCAACTTGTTCATTGTACTACACATGCAAGAATGATCATAGCATTTACTTATCATTTTATATATTGGGTCATTCGTATGGTCTTAGGCACATACCACCAACTAACATGTTAAACGATACATAATATGCATTTCCTTTCAAACATGTAGCCAAGCAAACATAATACAACATTATTGACACATAAACACATGATTAGTGCATATATTGATCTCTTGGCCGAATTCACCTATACACACACATACATGATTTTTATCTCTTTTAAGCACATGCAAGTTGGTTACATACATGATCATACCATATTTTTGTGGGATCTGCAAGGCACCACTAGAAGGAGGGGTTGAATAGGTGGTGCAGAAAGTGTGGTTTTTAAAATTTGTTTAAAACTAAACAACTCAACTTCTGAAAACAGATTCTGTTTTCAGGACCAGTTTTAAAACGTTTTTAAAACCAGGTTATAGGTCTCCAAAAATTCTGAAATTTTGATTGAACTTATCCTCAGATGTTATGAGGGTCCTCTAAAAATTTCAAATTAAAATTCAACCTTTAACCCCTTCAAAAACCGTTGGAAATCAGATTGCTCAAATCTACCAGAAACGGTAGACGGTTTTGAATAATTTATTCCTATTTGTGTGTATGTCCAAATGCTCTAAAACTTTAACCACTAACTCCTTATATACTATATTTAAGTGGGTTGAAACAGTTTTGCAAAATTCTTTTGGAAAGTAGGTCAACTACAATCAAAGTCTCAACCTTTGCAAGTCTGAAAATCAGACTGCACTAGTCTTAGAACTTTTGATGTTTGATCGACTTATACTTATTCAAAAGGGTTGAAACTTGTGCCAAATTAACCCTAGAACGTGTGGCTATGTTTATGGAAATTTTTGTGATTTTGGAAAGTGGTTTACTATTTTTACGAATGTGAACAAAAAGAGTAAACTGTGCAGTAACTGAAAATAAATGCTGAAAATAAATGGCACCAAGAATTTTATACTGGTTCGGTTATAAACAACCTACTCCAGTCTTCAAGGAACACCTTTCTTGGTTCACACTAATCACACACACGCAATACACCTTACCACAGGGTTGATAGAGTTACACACTAACTCCAACCCTTTTACAAACCTTGTACGATGAATACAATTCCCACGAACACCACCACCACGCAAGAATGAAGATTGATCACACTTTGATCACTCTTTTACAAAGATATGGAATATGTGGTGGTCTATATCAAGCCTATTCAAGATTGAAAAATATGAATACAATAGGATTTCAAGAAGAAAGAAAGAAGGAGAATGTAGAACAAGAAGAGGCTAGGCGTTTTTCACTTTAATTTTGCAATGCTTGTGCTTGTCTTGTTTTTGCTCAACTTGTTTCCTTTTAACCTTGCATGGCCGTCCACCCTTGGTGCCTCCCCCTCTTGAAAATTATCTTCTAAGTCCTTGGGAGAATGTAAGACATTATTGTGACATGGTCTTGCTTACTTGGCATCTTCTTATTGGGTGATCATTTAAGCTTTGCTTACTTGGCACTTCATGATTTGTTGGATGTTGTCATCATTGATGACTTGGAAAATCTAAGAATAACACTTAAAACATGTGCCAATATCAATCACAAAATAATTTCCATAAAGCTCAAGATTGTCACATAAATGTTGCAAGACAAAATTTCTCCCTTACTAAGCAAAAAATCGGCCATTAAGAGGTTTTACCATGCTGAATTTTCAGCATGTGTTACATTGTTGTACAATTCAAAATAATTCTATTTTTCTTTGATTTTTCTAATTAAAATGAATCACCAATTCATAGCAATTATCTTGATCAATTTGGAAATGAAATTTGGTCTCCCACATGGCCTCAATTTCGGCCATTATACATACTACACATGCTGAAAAATTTTCAGCATGTGTTATATAAAATATCACACTTTATGAATTTAAAAAAAATATTCAAATTACTTCCATTTCTTCTCCCAATCAATCACATAATTCAAGATGATAAAATATGTCACATTAAAGTGAAAATTTCGGCCACTCAAGCTTACACATGCTGAAATTTTCAGCATGTGTTATAAGTGAGACAAAGTTTGAAATCTTACCATTTGTAGCTTCTTTCTTTAATTCACCAACATTGTATGATTGATTCTTGACCAATCAATATGCCAACAAGGCTCCAAATAAACTCCATCTCAGCTGTAGGGGCGTTGCATAGTGTATGTGCATGTGCTGAAATTTATTTTTGCTAACTTTGTAAAATAGTACACATTTAATAATACACACATGTTATATTCCAATCAGCCCTTAATTTAATTTTCTAGAACACTTTAAGATGTATAACATATGTAAAAAGTGTCTAGATACGTGTCATATGATGTACCAAAGACGTTCCATGTGGTGTGTGCGTAGAAAACCGAATTTTCGATATTTATCGATTACCCGATTTTTCTCTAATTAAATTCCAACTTTTGCACATGTTATATATATTATGTTACACATAATATATATATATCATATATACTTTAAATCTCAGCACTTGGCTGGTCTAAAGTGGCGCCATTTATCATGTGTCAAAATTAAAATTGGAATCTTCACATTTTGGCCTTAATGTGGGGTGATTTGTGTGCGCCAACATGGAAAGAATTTTTGGCTGAAAATATTCTCAAACCCACGAAATTTTTGATGATTTTTGAGGTGTAGGGGCTGACCATCTATTTATGGCAAGTACGTGACACGTTGGCGAAGTTTCAGTATTCGCCCCATACGACAATTTTCGGTTTAGAACCTTTTAACGTGTCGTATTTAATTTGTCATCACCATGACTTATATCATATGATATAAGACCTGAATATACTCATAAATATGAGTTAAGTATAGTGGTGTGACGTTAACGTACGTACATAAAATATATAACGTGTCGGTAGTACGTTGGAATACATGTGTATGTGCTTTTTTCAAAAAATCTGAAAATAAATGTATTATATATGTATATGGCGTGTATATATTAAAGAGGGGAGGAGAAGAAAAACTTTCCTTCCTTAGCCTTGTTGCCTTTGTGCCTTTTCCAAATGTGGCTTCCTTTAATGAACTACTTAGTTTAATAAACTAAGTACTTCACTTAATGAACTAGTTTAGTTCATTAATGGTGGCACCTGAAAATAGTATAAACTCAACAAATGTTTGCCATATGATGTAAGCTTTAACGCTTCATGGCTAGTTAGTACGGCAACATTATATACAAGCTAAATAAGACAAGTTGTAAGCAACGTATCATGCATACATGTATATATCATGCACGTTTGTATATGTCATGCATTTATATCACTTATTTTGAAATCACTCAAACCCCCTTTTCTCTACAATCTCCCCCTTTTGATAATTTTCAAAATAACTTATGCACATGATTTAAATGCTATCGCTCCCCCTTCAAACATGCATAAATTTGAAATTTGAATTTCAAATTTCAAATCCGGCTCCCCCTTGATTTGTGCAATCAGTATCAATTAGTGTCTCTCTCCCCCTTAAATCATGCTTTCTCTCTCCCTTTATTTTGGAAAGTAAATCAAAAGATTCCTGTAAATAAGGAAAGTAAATCACGTCAAATCAAATCATATCAACCGAAATCATGCCTAATTTAGAGCGAAGAGATTCAAATGTGGCTTGATTTAAGGCTTTTGTAAAAATATCCGCTACTTGTGCGTCTGTGCGTACGTGTTCTATGACGATATCACCATTGTTTACGTGATCACGAAGAAAGTGATAGCGTACTTCTATATGCTTAGCCTTAGAGTGTAACACGGGGTTCTTAGACAAATTAATGGCACTCATACTATCATAATATATAGGAATTCTATTCATGGTAATTCCAAAGTCCGAAAGTTGTTGTTTTATCCACAACAACTGTGTGCAACAAAGGCTAAGTGCCATGTACTCAGCCTCAGTAGTGGACAAAGCAACGCTTGCTTGCTTTTTGGAAAACCATGAAATGAGTGAGTTTCCAATAAATTGGCAAGTCCCACTCGTGCTTTTTCTATCTATTTTGCAGCCACCATAATCTGCATCAGTATAAGCATGTAAGTTAAATGTGGAATCCTTATCGTACCAAATTCCTAAGGTGGGCGTGTGCTTAATATAGCGGAATATTCTTTTTACAGCATTAAAGTGAGACACCTTAGGTTGACTCTGAAATCGTGCGCACATGCATACACTAAACATGATATCAGGCTTACTAGCAGTTAAATATAGCAAAGGACCTATCATAGATCGATACAAGCCATTATCAAAGTCTTTACCATGTTCATCTTTGTCCAATTTAGTAGTGACACTCATAGGGGTGGGGGATGGTTTCAAATTTTCAAAGTTTAACTTTTTAATCATGTCATTGACATATTTTGCTTGACTTATGTGAATCCCTTTACTCGTTTTCTTAATCTGCAAGCCAAGAAAAATAGTTAAGTTCACCAACCATAGACATTTTAAATTCAGATTTCATGCAATTTTCAAAATCTTCAACAAGTCTATGTGAGGTAGAACCAAAAATAATGTCATCAACGTATATTTGGATAATAAGTAAATCCGATTTATCTTGTTTCAAAAATAGTGTACTATCTATAGTGCCTCGTTTAAAATCATTTTCTAAAAAGAAAGTAGCAAAACGATCATACCATGCTCTCGGTGCTTGCTTTAGGCCGTATAGTGCCTTCTTTAGTTTGTACACGTGATCGGGATGTTTCAAATCTTCAAAACCGGGTGGTTGCTTCACGTATACTTCTTCTTGTATAAATCCGTTTAGGAATGCACTTTTTACGTCCATTTGATATAATCTGAAATCTTTCATGCAAGCAATAGCAAATAATAGTCGTATAGCTTCTAAACATGCTACGGGTGCAAATGTTTCATCGTAGTCAATTCTTTCTTCTTGATTATATCCTTGTGCTACAAGTCTCGCTTTATTTCTAACAACCTTTCCTTCTTCATTCATTTTATTCCTAAACACTCACTTTGTGCCTATTATAGTCTTATCTTGTGGTTGTGGCACTAAATCTCATACATCGTTTCTAACAAATTGATTAAGTTTATGAATGGCATCAATCCAAGAAGAATCACTCAAAGCATCATGCACATTTTTGGGCTCAATTTCAGAAATCATAGCATGAAATTCATTTATTTCGTCCGATGTAATTCTTCTACGTGGTCGCACACCGTGAGTGAGGTCGCCTATGATGAGATCATGTGGGTGATCTCTATGCCATCTTGGTTGATTATTTTCTATGTTATCATGCATTTCTATATGTTCATGCATTTCTAGTGTTTCATCCATATCATGCATATCAAATGTACCATCATCTTCATTCAATACGGGTTTCAATTCAAAGTCATCGTCATATTCTTTATCTTTATCAATCTCACCAAATTCATTGAATTTCACATGAATAGATTCCATGATTTGTCTAGTGAGAGGATCATAACATTTATATGCCTTTGAATTTATACAATATCCAACAAAAATACACTCAATTGATTTGGATTCAAATTTGTCTAAATTATCTTTTGTATTTAAAACAAAACATTTGCATCCAAACACACGAAAATAGTCAATCTTAGGCATACGATCATTCAAAATCTCATAAGGCGTCTTGTTTATTTTCTTTCTTATAGATAGACGATTTACAATATAGCATGCACAATTTACGGCTTCCGCCCACAGAAATCTAGGCAATTTATTTTCGCATAACATAGTCCTAGCGATTTCTTGTAATGTACGATTCTTTCTTTCTACTACATTTAATTGTGGAGTTCTAGGTGGTGAAAACTCATGCTTGATTCCTTTTTCTTCGCAAAATGAAATCATCTCTTTGTTTTTAAACTCACCGCCTCTATCGCTTCTTATCTTTTTCACATTGAGACTGTATTGATTTTCAAGTTGTTTGATTAATTTTGCAATCTCAATGGCACTATCATCCTTATGTGCAAGAAATAAAGTCCAAGTATAACGAGAAAAATCATCAACAATCACGCATGCATAGTGGCGCTTATCAAGGCTTGTAGTGCGACTAGGACCAAACAAATCAATATGCAATAGTTCTAAGACTCTAGTCGTGCTTATTTCATTTTTAAGCTTAAGTGACTCACGTGTTTGTTTGCCTTTTATGCAAGATTCACACAACTGAAAGTTGTCTAAATCAAGCGTAGGCAATCCTCGTACTAGGTTCTTTCGTTGAAGTTTTTCTAGTGTGGAAATGCCAATGTGTCCTAAACGTCTATGCCATAAATTCACATTGGGTTCATTTGACATAAAGCACTTAACTTTAGCGTCTACCACATCATCCATAGAAAGCGTAAAAATATTACCTTCTCGTTTTCTTTTTAAAACGCTTTCTCTATTTTTATTTATTATATTGCAATAAGGGTGAGTAAAACACACATTAAAACCGTTGTCAACAAATTGAGAAATGCTAAGAAGATTGTATGATAAGTTGCTTACCAAAAATACGTTGGAGATTTGGAGAGTGCTTGGATTTCCAATCGTACCTTTTCCGATGATCTTGCCTTCGTTGTTGTCTCCAAAGGTCACGGATCCGCCTTTTGTAACCTTCTTTAGTTTGGTGAACAGGCTCGGGTCACCCGTCATGTGTCTCGAGCATCCACTGTCAAGGAACCACTTAATAGTTGTATCTTTCGATGTGTGGGCTCCCTGCAATGTGCAAAGATGATTTAGGTACCCTTTTAACTTTGGGTCCTTTCAAGTTAGTTAATCACCTCTTGGTAAAAGTGCCTTTCGGTACCCATAGTTGGGTGATCCTTCTTGGTCTATCAAATGGCAAGAATGTAGATGAAGATGCGATATAGTAGACATGTGGTGCATGCACTTTGGGACTTTGCCCAAGGACTCCTTTATACTCATTGAATGAAGGACGTTTTTGATATATCCTTGTGTGTGTATGCGTAGTGCGTGGATGATATGAATTTCGTATATGCATTATTCTTTTCTTTTCATATCTATATGGTACAAAGTTATATTTCACATGATATGAAGAAGAAGTGGGGCATGATGAGGAAAGGGATGGCTTTTGCGTCATCTTAGACGCCACTTGAGGCTTAGGGGTGTCTACTTTCTTAGACACCAAAAACTTAGTTGGTTTGGTTGATACTTTATTTGTATCAACGTATCCCAAACCCATTTTGTCACTGTCATGCTTTTGTGATAATGTAATGCGATGCAGCATGTTGGACCCCGTATCAAACTGTTTCATCATTTTCTCTAAATCGGTATTCCTTGATTTCAAACTTGAAATCTCGGATTTCATTTCATTATTTTGAGTGGTCAATGATGAAATCTCTGTCTTTAATGTAGTAATGACACATGATGACTCTTTCTTTGAATCGCTTAATTGAGCGACAAGATTCTCGTTAGAAGATTCTAACAGTTTCTTGTCTTTAATTAATCGCTTCTTTTCCTTAGCGAGAGTCTTAGTGAATTTATGCAATTCTAAATACTGACTAAAAAGATCATTATAAGAAGGTTCAGAGTCAGAGTCAGAATCAGATGATACCTCATTAGATGCTTTGGATGCAAAGCATACTTATGCAGTCTCCTCTTCGGTCTCAGTTTCAGAATCCGATGAATCACTCCAGGTGGAGGCCTTTAGAGCACGTTTCCTTTGTTTGGGTTCTGAGACGAGTCTATTTTCGTTCCGCTCCTTGTCAGGGTATTTATTTGTTTGCTTTTCTTTATTGGGGCAGTCATATGATAAGTGTCCGAGTTTGCCACATATCGTTATCCGATTCAGAATCACTATCATCTACGTGATCGGAGGGAGGGGAGACGTATTCATTTGATTTAAAAGCAATAGCTTTACCTTGTTTAGATGATTCCGATTTCCGTATGGTGAGTTTATTCTCATAAACTTTAAGTGATCCGATTAATTCTTCCATCTTTATTGACTTAGTTTCCTTGCTTTCTTCTATTGCGGTCACTTTAGGGTCCCATTCGGATGGAAGGCTTCGTAGGACTTTCTGTACCTTTTCCTGCATGGTAAAAGCTTTACCAAGAGACTCAAGAGAGTTGTAGATGTTAGTCAAACGAAGATCCATATCAACAATAGACTCATTAGGCAATAATTTAAACGACTCAAGTGTGGACATAAGCATGTTTATTTTTGACTCGTGCCTTCGTGTTTCATTTCTAGTATCCTCCACATTTCTTCTGCACTCGAATAGTTTGAAACATAACTAGACTCACTTTTACTTAATCCGTTTAGGAGCAATTGCATAGCCCTAGCATTCATACTAAGTTTCTTTTTATCGTCACTCGTATATTCTTGTCTAGGTTTAACAACTTCTAATGTGACTTCGTCTACGGTGGATAACATAGATGGGACATAAGGACCATCTTCAATAATTGACCAAAGATCTATATCTATAGCCGTAAGAAAAAGCTTCATTCTAAGTTTCCACTGAATAAACGACTCACCGTCAAAAAGTGGAGGCATTTGGCTCGACATACCTTCTTGCTCGATTTTGAGATTTGTGGTTGCCATCTCACTGAATCGTTGGATTCCTTGAAGTGAGTGTTCCTGCGCTCTGATACCACTTGTGGGATCTGCAAGGCACTACTACAAGGGGGGGAGGTTGAATAGGTGGTGCGGAAAGTGTGGTTTTTAAAATTTGTTTAAAACTAAACAACTCAACTTCTGAAAACAGATTCTGTTTTCAGGACCAGTTTTAAAACATTTTTAAAACCAGGTTATAGGCCTCCACAAATTCTGAAATTTTGAGAGAACTTAGCCTCAGATGTTATGAGGGTCCCCTAAAAATTTCAAATTAAAATTCAACCTTTAACCCCTTCAAAAACCGTTGGTAATCAGATTGCTCGAATCTGCCAGAAACGGTAGACGGTTTTGAAAAATTTATTCCTATTTGTGTGTATGTCCAAATGCTCTAAAACTTTAACCAATAACTCCTTATATACTATATTTAAGTGGGTTGAAACAGTTTTGCAAAATTCTTTTGGAAAGTAGGTCAACTACAATCAAAGTCTCAACCTTTGCAAGTCTGAAAATCAGACTGCATTAGTCTCAGAACTTTTGATGTTTGATCGACTTATACTTATCCAAAAGGATTGAAACTTTTACCAAATTAACCCTAGAACGTGTGGCTATGTTTCTGGAAATTTTTGTGATTTTTGAAAGTCGTTTACTATTTTTACGAATGTGAACAAAAAGAGTAAACTGTGCAGTAACTGAAAGTAAATGCTGAAAGTAAATGGCGCCAAGAATTTTATACTGGTTTGGTTATAAACAACCTACTCCAGCCTTCAAGGAACACCTTCCTTGGTTCACACTAATCACACACACGCAATACACCTTACCACATGGTTGATAGAGTTACACACTAACTCCAACCCTTTACAAACCTTGTACGATGAATACAATTCCCACGAACACCACCACCACGCAAGAATGAAGATTGATCACACCTTGATCACTCTTTTACAAAGATATGGAATATGTGGTGGTCTATATCAAGCCTATTCAAGATTGAAAAATATGAATACAATTGGCTTTCAAGAAGAAAGAAAGAAGGAGAATGTAGAACAAGAAGAGGCTAGGCGTTTTTCACTTTAATTTTGCAATGCTTGTGCTTGTCTTGTTTTTGCTCAACTTCTTTCCTTTTAACCTTGCATGGCCGTCCACCCTTGGTGCCTCCCTCTCTTGAAAATTATCTTCTAAGTCTTTGGGAGAATGTAAGACATCATTGTGACATGGTCTTGCTTACTTGGCATCTTCTTATTGGATGATCATTTAAGCTTTGCTTACTTGGCACTTCATGATTGGTTGGATGTTGTCATCATTGATGACTTGGAAAATCTGAGAATAACACTTAAAACATGTGCCAATATCAATCACAAAATAATTTCCATAAAGCTCAAGATTGTCACATAAATGTTGCAAGACAAAATTTCTCCCTTACTAAGCAAAAAATCGGCCATTAAGAGGTTTTACCATGCTGAATTTTCAGCATGTGTTACATTGTTGTACAATTCAAAATAATTCCATTTTTCTTTGATTTTTCTAATTAAAATGAATCACCAATTCATAGCAATTATCTTGATCAATTTGGAAATGAAATTTGGTCTCCCATATGGCCTCAATTTCGGCCATTATACATACTACACATGCTGAAAAATTTTCAATATGTGTGATATAAAATATTACACTTTATGAATTTAAAAAAATATTCAAATTACTTCCATTTCTTCTCCCAATCAATCACATAATTCAAGATGATAAAATATGTTACATTAAAGTGAAAATTTCGGCCACTCAAGCTTACACATGCTGAAATTTTCAGCATGTGTTATAAGTTAGACAAAGTTTGAAATCTTACCATTTGTAGCTTCTTTCTTTAATTCACCAACATTGTATGATTGATTCTTGACCAATCAATATGCCAAAAAGGCTCCAAATAAGCTCCATCTCAGCTGCAGGGGCATTGTATAGTGTACGTGCATGTGCTGAAATTTATTTTTGCTAACTTTGTAAAATAGTGCACATTTAATAATACACACACGTTATATTCCAATCAGCCCTTAATTAATTTTCTAGAACACTTTAAGATGTATAACATATGTAAAAAGTGTCTAGATACGTGTCATATGATGTACCAAAAACGTTCCATGTGTTGTGTTCGTAGAAAATTGAATTTTCGATATTTATCGATTACCCGATGTTTCTCTAATTAAATTCCAACTTTTGCAAATGTTATATATATTATGTTACACATAATATATATATATATATATATATATATAGATATATATATAATATACTTTAAATCTCAGCACTTGGCTGGTCTAAAGTGGCGCCATTTATCATGTGTCAAAATTAAAATTGGAATCTTCACATTTTGGCCTAAATGTGGGGTGATTTGTGTGTGCCAACATGGAAAGAATTTTTGGCTTAAAATATTCTCAAACCCACGAAATTTTTGATGATTTTTGAGGTGTAGGGGCTGGCCATCTATTTATGGCAAGTACGTGACACGTTGGCGAAGTTTCGGTATTCGCCCGATACGACAATTTTTGGTTTAGAACCTTTTAACGTGTCGTATTTAATTTTTCATCACCATGACTTATATCATATGATATAAGACCTGAATATACTCATAAATATGAGTTAAGTATAGTGGTGTGACGTTAACGTACATACATAAAATATATAACGTGTCGGTAGTACGTTGGAATACATGTGTATGTGTCTTTTTCAAAAAATCTGAAAATATATGTATTATATATGTATATGGCGTGTATATATTAAAGAGGGGAGGAGGAGAAAAACTTTCCTTCCTTAGCCTTGTTGCCTTTATGCCTTTTCCAAATGTGGCTTCCTTTAATGAACTACTTAGTTTAATAAACTAAGTACTTCACTTAATGAACTAGTTTAGTTCATTAATGGTGGCACCTGAAAATAGTATAAACTCAACAAACGTTTGCAATATGATGTAAGCTTTAACGCTTCATGGCTCGTTAGGACGGCAACATTATATACAAGCTAAATAAGGCAAGTTGTAAGCAACGTATCATGCATACATGTATATATCATGCACGTTTGTATATGTCATGCATTTAGATCACTTATTTTGAAATCACTCAAACCCCCTTTTATCTACAATTTTTCATTCCCACACATTTCAAAGTCATGCATGGTTGTGACAATCATAAATATGAAAATGTAGGCCATGATCATGATGATGATCATGAGAAATCTACATGCAAATGCATATGAGACTTCTATCTATCCTAAATTGGACATGCATGACATTACTTCATATCATCATAATCATAATGGTGAACATACTTGATAATCACATTAAGATCATCATAAGAATGGCAAGCAAGCATACTTTCCCTATGTTCATGGTGAAAACATCTTTTCTTTATCTGGAAAATATTTGTATTATTATACCTCACTTATGGCAGAGAAATACCGTATTACATCTAACAGTGTCTTCATACGAGTAAAGTGAATGTAAAAATCTAATTATTTTCAACCTGCAATCATATATGATACACCGCATTATTCATGATGAAAACATCATTTAAATATATACATGCATGATCTAAGGTTTGATATGAATATAGAGGACTTATTTTTGAACATGCATGAAGAAGTTAAGGAGAATACTTGCCTTGTTCTTGAACTAATCAGCCTTAAAATGGAAAAGTTACTTCTCCTCTCTTGCTTGAGCGACCCACGACCTAAAGGCCAATAAAGAAAAGAAGTTGGTCATTTTAAAGATAAGCACTCAAGGATTTTCCAGTCATCAATCTTGATAAATCCTTACCTTGATGAATCTTATGGCTACCCCGTTCTCCAACATAGAATTTTCCTTTTCTCTCCCTTGGAGTAACTCGGCCTAGGAGTGAAAGAGAGATTGAGTAATTTTTGGAAGATGAATGAGAGAAAAGGCTACTAAGAGTGATGGTGAGAGTTTTTACCTTAGTTGTTTCAGGCTTGCATGTTCTTATCCCTGCTTAGTCTTTGAAGAATGGCTCCCTTCTCTTCCCTAGTCATGGTTTGAAGGTTGAAGGTGTTTATGGAAGAAGAAGATGAAGGCTTAAGAGTTCTTGAGGTGAAGAAAGCTCCTTTAGTTTGGAAATGGTGAATAGAAGTGTGTCTTCTTCTCCTTTTTGATCTTGGCCAAGATATAGAGAGATGAAGGGGTTGAGAGCTTTTGAACTTAGTTTGAAGAAGAGAGAGATATTTAACTTGTTTGGAAGGAAAGAAGGAAGGAAGGTGGAATGGAGTAAAGTGAAGTACGAAATGAAGTGGAATCGAAAAAGAAATTGAAGTCTTCATACCCCTCTTTTGGTTGATCTCGGATGAAGGAGAAGAATGGAGATGAAGGAAATTTTGGTTAGAGAGAGCAGAGTGGAGTGGAGAGAATTTTGAAGTGAGAGAGAGGTAAAATGAAAATGGGATGAGATTATGGCATGAAGTGGAGATTTATTTCTTGGTTTCCCTTACTCTTGTCCGAGATAATGGGGTTGTAGTGGAGGGAAATAATCATGAGTTTATTTGGGAAGTGAGGGTGTAAAAAAAGAAACTCATGCAATGCATTTGGTTGGAGGGAAAAAATAAAGGTGTAAGAGTGAGGTGATGGATGAGAAGAAAATGGAAGAAAGGCAAGTGTGTAGGACCTTTAAGGCACCACTAGAAGGGGAGAGTTGAATAGTGGGTGCGGAAAATTTAGTTTTTAAAATATTTTGACTCAAAAACCCAACTTCTGAAAACAGTTTCTGTTTTCAGATCCTCTTTTAAAACGTTTAAAAGACCAGGTTACAGGCCTTCAAAAATTCTGAAATTTGGAGAGATTCTACTCTCAGATGTTTTGAGTATCCCCTAAAAAGTTCAGATCAAAACGCAACCTCTAACCACTTGAAAAAGCGTTTGTGGTCAGGTTGCGCAAATCTGCCAGAAACAGTAGTCTAATTTGAAAAATTTATTCCGATTAATCCATAACTCCAAATGGTCTGAAACTTTAATGAAGAGCATCTTAAGATATGTATTTTAATTTTTTGAAACAGTTTTGAAAAATTCCTTTGAAAAGTATGTCAAATACGTTGATGTTCTCAATCTTTGCAAGTCTGAAAATCAGATTGCACTAGTCTCAGAACTATTACAGTTTGATTGACTTATACTTATCCAAATAGGTTGAAATTTGCACCAAATGAAACTTAAAACGTGTGGCTATGATTCTAAAAAGTTTTGTGATTTTTGAAATTCTTTTTGTATTTTTACTACTGCAATGAAAATGATGCACAGTGCTGGAAACTGAAAGTAAAGTGCTGAAAGTAATAACACCAAGAATTTTATACTAGTTCGGTTAACACAACCTATTCCAGTCTTCGAGGACACCTTCCTCGGTTATCACTAATCACAAAAAACACCTTACCACAAGGGTTGCTGGAGTTACACACCAAATCCACCCTTAAACAAACGTTACAAGCAATAACACCTTTCACGAACACCACCACCGAACGAATGAAGGATTGATCACACCATGATCAACCTTTTACAATTGAAATGTGTATAGTGGTCTATACAAATCCTATTCAATATATTTGAATATAAGAACAATAGGCTTGAGAGAGAAGAAGAAAGAAAGGTAGAAGAAGAAAGTGGAAGACACTTTTTGCACTTGAGAGAATATGAGAATTGTCTTGCTTTTGTTTGCTACATCTCTTCTCCTTTTAATCAGCCTTGGCCGCCCCCTAGGGCTCTTTTCCATCTTGAGAATTTTATTTTAAGTCCTTGGAATAATGCCTTGTGTAAATGTGACATCAACTTGCTTACTTGGCAACTCTTGATTGGATGATTATCTTGGCCTTGCTTACTTGGCACTTCATGATTGGTCCAATCTTGTCACCATTTAGTGTGCTGTAAAAATCTGAGATTAACTTGAAAAATATGTGCCAAAAAGAATTCAAAACACTACTAACTAATCACCATTTAATCCCTTCAATTTTTGGATACAAATTAAGGACAAATGAATAGTAAATTCGGCCACTATTCACATGTGCTGAAAATTTTCAACATGTGTCGCATTTTTGAAATATTTCCTTATGTGTTGCCCTCTTCAAAGTCACACATCATCTGTGGTTTATTTTCCACAAATTAAAGTGCCAAATAAGCTCCATCTAGGTTCCAACAAAGCTGAAAATGGTGTGTGAAATTCCTACACATGTGCTGAATTTTCTTTTGGTAAACTTTGTCAAATAATGCACAATATTCACACATACATGGTAAATTATAATCAGCCCTAGTTTGAATTTTATAGAACACTTTAATATGTATTGAATATGTAAAAAGTGTCTGGATACATGTTACATGTCATGCCAAAAAAACGTTCCATGTGTTGTGTTCGTAGAAAACCGAATTTTCGACTTTTGTCGATTACGCGATTTTTCTCTGATTAAATTCAAACTTTTTGCACATGCTATATATATTATGTCACACATAATATACATAAAATAAATTTAATATTCAGCTCTAATGGCTGATCAAAGTGGCGCCTACATGTGACAAAAAAGAATGAAATTGAAATCTCCACAATTTGGCCTTAATTGGAGGTGATTTGTGTGTGCCAACATGGAATGATTTTATGAATGAGTATACCATGTAAGGCACAAAATTTGTGGCCATTTTTGAAGTGTAGGGGCCGGCGATCTATATATGGCAAGTACGTGACACGTTGGCGAAGTTTCGGTAGTCACCCGATACGACAATTTTTGGTTTAGAACCTTGTAATGTGTCGTAATAATTTTGTCATCACCATGACTTATATCATATGATATAAGACCTGAATATACTCATAAATATGAGGTAAGTATAGTGGTGTGACGTTGACGTATGTTCGTAATATATATAACGTGTCGGTAGTACGTTGGAATATATATGTATTGCACCTTTTAAATGAATCTGAATATATATATATAAATATATATAAAACATGTGAGGATTAGTAGAAGGAGACTTTCCATTCTTCAATTTGTTTCCATCATGCCTTTTCCAAATATATCTCCATTTAATGAACTACTTAGTTCATTTAACTAAGTACTTCACTTAATGAACTAGTTTAGTTCATTAATGGTGGCACCTGAAAATAGTTCAAACACAACAAATTTTTGCCATTTGATGTAAGCTTTAAAACTTCATGGATTGTTAGACTGGCAACATTATATATAAAGCATATAAGGCAAGTTTGTCACAAAAATGTGTCAAGTCATAAAATATGTCATGCATTTCTTAAGCACACGTTATTTAAATCGTGCATTTTGTGAATCACTCAAACTCCTTTTTCTCAACAATCTCCCCATTTTGATGTTTTAAAAAATAACCTAAGTTCATGATTTAAATTTAGTCGCTCTCCCTCCAATCGTGCACAAATTCAAATTTTGAATTTTGAATTCTCTCTCCCTTGATTTGTGCAATCAATCACTCTCGTCTCTCGTCTCTCGTCTCTTCCCCTTAAACCATGCACTCTCTTCCCCTTTATTTTGGAAATAAAATCAAAAGTGCATGTAAGAAAAATATAGCAATTTGTATAACAACAAAAATCATGCATTTCAAGTGTATTGTGCAATAATATCAAAAGTGCGTTCTTAAGGGTGACCTTTCTAGGTCTTCCAAAAGGTGAGAAGGGAGATCATGACGCAACACAATAGACGTTATGTGGGTATGTGTTTGGCTTTTGGCCGAGAATCCCATCATGCAAATAGCATGATCTTTGTCTTTGATATGTTCTTATGTTGGTGTGCATGGAGTATGATCTAGATGCATTTGTATGATATGCATATCGCATATGCATCAATGACTTTGTTTTGTATCTATATGGCACACAATTATACTTTCCACTTGATGAAAAAGAAGCAGTGCGATGAAATACAACGTGGGGCTCGCTAGATTGTATTGTCACTTTCTTAGGCATTACGATGTTTTTAAGTACATGTTGTCGCTTAGATGAAGATAAAACAAAATTTGTAGATTTGTTTTGTACCTGATTATTTTCAATATACCCTAATCTGGTTATGTCAGTTTCATGTTTTTGTGAAGAAATGAGACGATCTAACGTGCAAGTACCTTTATCGAATTGTTTTATCGTCTTTTCTAGATTTTTGTTTCTTGATTTCAAATTTGAAATCTCGGCTTTCAGTTCAGTGTTCTCGGATGTCAATGATGAAATTTCAGACCTTAATGAATTTATGATGCAAGACGACTCTTCTTTTGAATCGTTTAATTTAGACACAAGATTTGTGTTAGAAGATTCTAACAATTTCTTGTCATCAATTAAGCATTTCTTTTCTTTTACAAGAGTCTTAGCAAACTTATGCAATTCAAGATATTGAATATACAAATAATGATATGATGGTTCAGAATCAGAATCACAATCGGAATCAGAATGTACCTCACTATCAAGAAGTGGAGGCCTTTGGCTTGACATACATTCTTGCTCGGTTTTGTGTCTAGTGGTTGCCATCTCACTAAGATCGTTGTTCTCCTTTTCGTGAGTGTGCCTGCGCTCTGATACCACTTGTAGGACCTTTAAAGCACCACTGGAAGGGGAGCGTTGAATAGTGGGTGCGAAAATTTTTGTTTTTAAAATATTTTGACTCAAAAACCCAACTTCTGAAAACAGTTTCTGTTTTCAGATTCTGTTTTGAAACGTTTGAAAGACCAGGTTATAGGCCTTCAAAAATTCTAAAATTTGGATAGATTCTACTCTCAGATGTTTTGACTATCCCCTAAAAATTTTAGATCAAAACTCAACCTCTAACCCCTAGAAAAAGCGTTTGTGGTCATGTTGCACAAATCTGCCCGAAACAGTAGTCTGATTTGAAAAATTTATTCCGATTAATCCATAACTCCAAATGGTCGGAAACTTTAATGACGAACCTATTAAGATATGTATTTTAATGGTTTGAAACAGTTTTGAAAAATTCCTTTGGAAAGTATGTCAAATACGTTGATGTTCTCAACCTTTGCAAGTCTGAAAATCAGATTGCACTAGTCTCAGAACTATTAACGTTTGATTGACTTATACTTATCCAAATAGGTTGAAACTTGTGCCAAATGAAACTTAAAACGTGTGGCTATGATTCTAAAAAGTTTTGTGATTTTTGAAATCTGTTTGATATTTATACTACTGCAATGAAAATGATGCACAGTGCTGGAAACTGAAAGTAAAGTGCTGAAAGTAATAACACCAAGAATTTTATACTGGTTCGGTTAATAAAACCTACTCCAGTCTTCGAAGACACCTTCCTCGGTTATCACTAATCACAAAAAATACCTTACCACAAGGGTTGCTGGAGTTACACACCAACTCCACCCTTAAACAAATTTAACAAGCAATCACACCTTTCACGAACACCACCACCGAACGAATGAAGGATTGATCACACCTTGATCAACCTTTTACAATTGAAACGTGTATAGTGGTCTATACAAAGTCTATTCAATATGTTTGAATATAAGAACAATAGTCTTGAGAGAGAAGAAGAAAGAAAGGTAGAAGAAGAAAGTGGAAGACACTTTTTGCACTTGAGAGAATATGAGAATTGTCTTGCTTTTGTTTGCTACATCTCTTCTCCTTTTAATCAGCCTTGGCCGCCCCCTAGGGCTCTTTTCCATCTTGAGAATTATATTTTAAGTCCTTGGAATAATGCCTTGTGTAAATGTGACATCAACTTGCTTACTTGGCAACTCTTGATTGGATGATTGTCTTGGCCTTGCTTACTTGGCACTTCATGATTGGTCCAACCTTGTCAGCATTTAGTGTGCTGTAAAAATCTGAGATTAACTTGAAAAAATGTGCCAAAAAGAATTCAAAACACTACCAAATAATCATCATTCAATCCCTTCAATTTTGGGATGCAAATTAAGGACAAATGAATAGTAAATTCGGCCACTATTCACGTGTGCTGAAAATTTTCAGCATGTGTCGCATTTTTGAGATCTTTCTTTATGTGTTGCCCTCTTCAAAGTCATCCATCATGTGTTGCTTATTTTCCACAAATTAAAGTGCCAAATAAGCTCCATCTAGGCTCCAACAAAGCTGAAAATGGTGTGTGAAATTCCTGCACATGTGCTGAATTTTCTTTTGGTAAACTTTGTCAAATAGTGCACAATATTCACACATACATGGTAAATTATAATCATCCCTAATTTGAATTTTATAGAACACTTTAATATGTATTGAATATGTAAAAAGTGTCTAGATACATGTTACATGTCATGCCAAAAAAATGTTCCACGTGTTGTGTTCCTATGAAACCGAATTTTCGACTTTTGTCGATTACGCGATTTTTCTACGATTAAATTCAAACTTTTTGCACATGTTATATATATTTTGTCACACATAATATACATATAATAAATTTAATATTCAGCTCTAATGGCTGATCAAAGTGGCGCCTACATGTGACAAAAAAAATGAAATTGAAATCTCCACAATTTGGCCTTAATTGGAGGTGATTTGTGTGTGCCAATATGGAATGATTTTATGGCTGAGTATACCATGTAAGCCACGAAATTTGTGGCCATTTTTGAAGTGTAGGGGCTGGCCATCTATATATGGCAAGTACGTGACACGTTAGCGAAGTTTCGGTAGTCACCCGATACGACAATTTTTGGTTTAGAACCTTGTAACATGTCGTAATAATTTTTTCATCACCATGACTTATATCATATGATATAAGACCTGAATATGCTCATAAATATAAGGTAAGTATAGTGGTGTGACGTTGACGTACGTTCGTAATATATATAACGTGTTGATAGTACGTTGGAACATATATGTATTGTGCCTTTTAAAAGAATCTGAATATATATATATATATATATAAAACATATGATGATTAGTAGAAGGAGACTTTCCATTCTTCAATTTGTTTCCATCATGCCTTTTCCTAATATATCTCCATTTAATGAACTACTTAGTTCATTTAACTAAGTACTTCACTTAATGAACCAGTTTAGTTCATTAATGGTGGCACCTGAAAATAGTTCGAACACAACAAATTTTTGCCATTTGATGTAATCTTTAAAACTTCATGGCTTGTTAGTACGGCAACATTATATATAAAGTATATAAGGCAAGTTTGTCAAAAAATGTGTCAAGTCATAAAATATGTCATGCATTTCTTTAGCACACGTTATTTAAATCATGCATTTTGTGAATCACTCGAATCTCTTTTTCTCAACAAAGTGGGTTGACATGGAATAAAGAGTGAAATCTGCTCTCCTATTTCTTCTATAGCCGAAAGTCTGGAAGAAGAAATAGTGTGGAAATCTCCATGATGGTTTGATTTAGGGAAGAGAAATAATGAGTGTGTAAGTGATGCATGAGAAAGATTGGTTGAAAGAAATGGCATGACACAAAGGATAAATAAGTGGAGTGTAAGAATCTTGTCTTCTAATCTCCCACTGGCCGAAAATTTTTATGATTGGTGGGGAAGGTTTGCTATTTTGTCTTGAATTGGGAATACAAGTGTTGTAGGGTGGTGTAAGGCTTGTATGAATTCTAATTGGGTAGAAAAGAAAGTGTCCAGACAAGACAATTTTCTTCCTTTCTTGCATGGTATCGGCGGTTAACATGGGTGGTGGGGTAGAAAAGGACAATTCTACCCTTCTTCATATTTTGTTATGTTCTAATTTACATTTACACTTATTTAGTGTTAAAGGAAGGTTTGTGTCTTATTTATAACTTTTATTTATTTATTCATCCATAATTACTTGTTACCTAATGGTTTTGGTTATTTATTTTAGTGCACGCATAAAATTTTCACTTATACCGCTTAGCGTAGCACCACGATCGCACCCTAATTCCATCATAATTTCCTTCGTTCTTCTTTACTAACAGTGCGGGGATGCGGTTCATAACAGTTATTGTCACCAAATGTTACATTTCTTCCATTCCTTAATTCTTTCAATTTGGTAACGTGAGATTCCCTGTCATGTGTCTTGAACATTCACTATCTATAAACCTCTTGGTTTTTTGATCTTTTTGCATTATCTTCTTCTTCTCTTCCTTTTCACAATTGTCATACAAAGAAGATAAAGTTTAGGTACCCTATATTGGGTCCTTGAATGTTAGGGGTAGCATCCTTGTTTATATACTGTTTGGGTATCCAAACTTAGATGTACCTTTTTGGAACATATTTAACGTTATTGTAAAGTGAAGAATAAACAGAATTTGCATAGATTTGACAATTCCATTTAAAAGGAGATACATTATTGTTATACATGTTATATCCTGGTCTAAATGCATGATAATGTGACCGATTTTCATGTGAAATGTAAGGCTCACGTGTTTGAGTTTTAAATAGCATTTCATATGTATAATTACGTGTGTATGAATATAGGCTTTATGATAGGGAATATGGAGGCTGACTACATATAAATATAACTTTTTCTAAATTTACCATTAATGAAGTGATGGATACTAGAGGAGGTTGAGTTTCAAGGCTTTAATGGTTAATTCGGACGAAAATGTATGACCTCGTATATATCATTGACAACACAAGCTTATACCGCTTAGCGTAGCATCACGATCGCACCCTAATTCCATCATAATTTCCTTCGTTCTTCTTTACTAACAGTGCGGGGATGCGGTTCATAACAGTTATTGTCACCAAATGTTACATTTCTTCCATTCCTTAATTCTTTCAATTTGGTAACGTGAGATTCCCTGTCATGTGTCTTGAACATTCACTATCTATAAACCTCTTGGTTTTTTGATCTTTTTGCATTATCTTCTTCTTCTCTTCCTTTTCACAATTGTCATACAAAGAAGATAAAGTTTAGGTACCCTATATTGGGTCCTTGAATGTTAGGGGTAGCATCTTTGTTTATATACTGTTTGGGTATCCAAACTTAGATGTACCTTTTTGGAACATATTTAACGTTATTGTAAAGTGAAGAATAAACAGAATTTGCATAGATTTGACAATTCCATTTAAAAGGAGATACATTATTGTTATACATGTTATATCCTGGTCTAAATGCATGATAATGTGACCGATTTTCATGTGAAATGTAAGGCTCACGTGTTTGAGTTTTAAATAGCATTTCATATGTATAATTACGTGTGTATGAATATAGGCTTTATGATAGGGAATATGGAGGCTGACTACATATAAATATAACTTTTTCTAAATTTACCATTGATGAAGTGATGGATACTAGAGGAGGTTGAGTTTCAAGGCTTTAATGGTTAATTCGGACGAAAATGTATGACCTCGTATATATCATTGACAACGCAAGCTTAACAAATTTGAAAAATTACTTTGCATGCGAGATAAAGAAATTGTTAGTAAATACGTGACGTAATATAATAATATGATATAGTCATCGTGCTATTGACTTTGTTCTATCAGTGAAACCATATTTCGGAGAGAAATATAATGATCGTTGCTGAAAATTTAAACAAACTAAATCTTCACATTAATTATGATGTAAGAGCAACCGAATTTTGGCGACGTGGGATTTGTTGTGTCTACCAAAATATGTGAAATAACATAGTATTTCAAAGAATTGTATAGTGATTGCGTTGTAGTTCTTAAATAAATAATTGGTCACGTTAATTATGTTGAAAACGAATCTGAAATTAGATGACTATAAGGAAATTCATTGTTTGATTACATACTTATTTATATCGATGTCATTGTAATTCGATGAAAACTATAATTTCTATTATTGTAGTTGCTGCCTAAATAAATGGTCACATTAATTACAATGAGATATTATCCCAGGTACGTTGGATAAGAAATTTGAATGCTTTGTCAGAGACTCTTACATAATGTTTGCACCGTATTTTGGTGAATTGTTCACAGTTTCTTGTTTCTAATTGATCTCTGAAATTTATTGATGGAACCAAACAAAGAATTAGAAAAACAATTGCATCAATATTAAATATTTATTTTTGAAATGATAAGGAAAAAGAAAGAACATGCAAAAGAAAACTAGTAATCGGCATCATGAGGATTAATGGAAAGGAAAAAAAGTTCTGCTCTTCGTTTTTCATCTAGAGCTTGTCAAGGTACTCCTTCTGTTTTTCTTTTAGAGTGTCATGAGGTTGTTGATGTCTTCAAGCATTGCCAACCAGAAAAAGACATTGTAGAGATGAAGATGATTCGAAGTTATGATTTAACTTTTATTTTTTAAAATTTGAAATACTTTCTGTCCGGAGGTCTTCCATTAGCGACTCGCTGTCGCCGTCACTGTTACCATCCTCATCCTCCTCGCTGGAGATACTCCTCTCTCCTCCCTTCTTTTGTCGTCTGACTTTTCATCTTCTTAGGATTCAGGTCAATACACCTTATATCTTATCATATGTTCTTTTTGTGTATCCTTTATAGAATGATGGATTGTTATTTCTCATTTTGTATTTTTCTTATGGATCATATTGTTGATTATATGTTAAGACTTTTCGTTTTATAGTTTTATGTTATAATTTCATACGGTAAAACATTATTGTTCTTCTGGTTATAGCAATGTTCTTCATAAAGTATTACGTCACGTCATGGATAAAACTCGTATGCCTGAAAATATACAAAATGACCCGTACACGATTTGAAAAATTTGTACTTGTCAAGTTTGTGGGTATACCTGATACGCGACACGAAACCTGACATGTATAGTTTAGGTATCTACTTCTATACACACGAAGCAAAACGGGTAAGGTATGTGTTTGATATTTTGATATCCGAAACTCGAAAAAAACGAAATACGAAACACAAAACATGACCTGTTTGACACACTTAAAACAAACAGTTCATTATGACAGAATACAAGTTCAAATACGGTTTATCTTTCACTAGAAATAGACAACCCAAATAATTTTGAAAAATGAATTATTAGAAATTATGCTATGTAATAGTTCTTCTAAATGTGCTTTATTTTTTTGAGACATTGGATAATAGTTGATGTGAATATGGATTTTGACACTTTGTTGGTGATGGATTATTTCATTTTAGTTTAAGTCATTCAAAAAATAAAGGAATGATTTACGTTAAAAAATTTAAAGAATGATTTATTGTCTAATATCAATTATGTAAGTCTTTAGGAGTGGCTAATATTGTAGCATCCAAATATCTGGTACATAACTTCGGCCTACATCTCAGCTCATGGATACTCTAGTCGAGATCCTTCCTCTATGAACAAGGCGTCAGGGTCTCTGTTCTCTGCAATGTGATAAGGCAATGTGATAAGGCAAGTAATGAGCGATAACACTAATCGCCCAGCAAGTAATCCATCTAGATACGTCATGTGGATCATGCATGGGAGACGAGGTAATAAAATAACGATACATAAATAAGGAACACAACATTTCACGTCTCAAACTTTAATAATTAAAGTGCGTAACAGAAATGTAAGTAAATATATGTAACATCAATATCATCATCAAAGTAACCATTCTATGCCATAAGTCTCTAAGAACGCCATTTCTATACATGCCCATACTTAATGTCTCAATCTATGTCTAGGATAATCATATACTTAGTCTCATCATCTAGATGTATCAATTTCCTATACGAGTCATGTAAATGTGATATACTTACGATGCGATGTCATAAACGATACCATAAAAATTCTATAACAATGAACGATAAAACATGGCATTCCTATCCATTTTCTATAAACATGTCCAAGACATAACATTTTCATAAACATGACATTTTCATATGATGGCTATAGCACTTTACCTTGCATGTGAATAATATCATCATAGTAACGGAATATCCTATATATAGTCACATGTACAAAATATGAATCTCGATGAGTCCATATGGTGTTACATCATAATGTAAATGAACTAACGGTGACTCGATATGCCGGAGATCTCTTGCTCTTGACAAGGTGATACACTCGGCTGATAAAAAACCATACGATATGCCCACAATATCAACCCCCTTGGGTTCCAATATCGTGAAATCCTCCAATCATCGATAACATAAGATATACTCATAATACCAACCATATTGGACATGGTATTATGGCGACCTCCGAATAATGAATTACGTACGATAAACATGTCATGAGATATCCGACTATACGATATAATTCAATATGCAAGGGTGAACATTTAAAAATGTTTCATGATATGAACACGGATGCATTTGTCTACTTGGCTATTCCACAATATTTATACTCTAATACTTTCAAATCTCTTCAATTCCTACAACCCAATATTACACATAATCCATGCCTTAAACCATGAAAATACACCTTATTTTTCCACACAAGGCTCTCAGCCAATACACCCAAAAGCAGCCCACTTTTTCTTTTATTTTATCCATCTATATTTCCTTAAAATATGCATATTACACTTAGTGAAATGACCAAAAACCCTAATTTCACACTCATTTACATATGACTTCATATTTTATGATAATATATATTAACTAATTATATATTCCATCATACTTTATTTATACATATTTATATCCATAAACATATCCAAACTAACATTATTGTCTTTTGGTTATAGCAATGTTCTTTACAAGTATTACGTCACGTCATGGGTAAAACTTGTATGCCTGAAAATATAAGAAATGACTCGTACACGATCTGAAATATTTGTACTTGTCAAGTTTGTGGCTATACCTGATACGCGACATGAAATCTGACATGTATAGTTTGGGTATCTAGTTCCATACACACGAAGCAAAACGGGTAAGGTATGGGTCTGATATTTTGATATCCGAAATTCAAAAAACACGAAATACGAAACACAAAACATGACCTGTTTGACACACTTAAAACAGACAGTCCATTATGAAAGAATACAAGTTCAAATAAGGCTTGTCTTTCACTAGAAATAGACAACCCAAATAATTTTGGAAATTTAATTGTTAGAAATCATGCTATGTAATAGTTCTTCTAAATGTGCTTTATTTTTTTGAGACATTGGATAATAGTTGATGTGAATATCGATTTTGACACTTTGTTGGTGATGGATTATTTCATTTAAGTTTAAGTCATTCAAAAATTAAAGGAATGATTTATGTTAAAAAATTTAAAGAATGATTTATCGATCTAATATCAACTATGTAAGTCTTTAGGATTGGCTAATATTGTAGTGTCCAAATATCTGGTACATAACTTCGGCCTACATCTCAGCTCACGGATACTCTAGTCGGGGTCCTTCCTCCATGAACAAGGTGTCAGAGTCTGTTCTCTGCAATGTGATAAGGCAAGTAATGAGCGATAACACTAATAGCCCAACAAGTAATCCATCTAGATACGTCATGTAGATCATGCATGGAAGACAAGGTAATACAATAACCGTACATAAATAAGGAACACAATATTTCACGTCTCAAACTTTAATGATTAAAGTGCGTAACAGAAATGTAAGTATATGTAAATCAATATCATCATCAAAGTAACCATTCTATGCCATAAGTCTTTAAGTACGCCATTTCTATACATGCCCATACTTAATGTCTCATTCTATGTCTAGGATAATCGTATACTTAGTCTCATCATCTAGATGTATCAATTCCCCATACGAGTCATGTAAATGTGATATACTTAGGATGCGATGTCATAAACGATGCCATAAAAATTATATAACGATGAACGATAAAACATGGCATTCCTATCCATTTTCTATAAACATGCCCAAGACATAACATTTTCATAAACATGACATTTTCATATGATGGCTATAGCACTTTACCTTGCATGTGAATAATATCATCATAGTAACGGAATATCCCCCATATAGTCACATGTACAAAATATGAATCTCGATGAGTCCACATGGTGTTACATCATAATGCAAATGAACTAACAGTGACTCGATATGCCGGAGATCTCTTGCTCTCGACAAGGTGATACACTCGGCTGATAAAAAACCATACGATATGCCCACAATATCAACCCCCTTGGGTTCCAATATCGTGACGGCCTCCAATCATCGATAACATATGATATACCCATAATACCGACCACATTGGACATGGTATTATAACTACCTCCGAATAATCAATTACATACGATAAACATGTCATGAGATATCCAACTATACGATAGAATTCAATATGCAAGGGTGAACATTTAAAAATGTTTCATGATATGAACACGGATGCATTTGTCTACTTGGCTATTCCACAATATTTATACTCTAATACTTTAAAATCTCTTCAATTCCTATAACCCAATATTACACATAATCCATGCCTTAAACCATGAAAATACACCTTATTTCTCCACCCAAGGCTCTCAGCCAATACACCCAAAAACAACCCACTTTTTCTTTTATTTTATCCATCTATATTTCCTTAAAATATACATATTACACTTAGTGAAAATGGCCAAAAACCCCTAATTTCACACTCATTTACATATGACTTCATATTTCACGATAATATATATCAACTAATTATCTATTCCATATTATCACTGCAAAATATGGTGGTCATACCATAAAAATAATACCTTGTGGAGTAATTATATGCTTATGAAGTATGGCAGAAGAGGAGATTTTGTGCCGCGCCTGCCAGACTCACCTGTGTGGAAATTAATCTGTGGGATACACCCCACTTGTCTATCTCATACAACTGGTTCAGACCATCTTCTTTCATGGACGCCGTCTCCTTCAGGTGAGTTCACTCTTAAATCAGCATACAATGTTTGCCGCCCTTCGAACTCAACACAATTGTCGGCGAAGTTTATTTGGTTCAAGCATCACTCTCCAACCACAACATTATTCTTATGGCGGGTCTTTCATTCTTCGTTGCCTTTTGAGGATTATATTGGCCGCTACACAGTAATGCGCCCTACACAATGTCCTTTTTGTAAGCAGGCATCCGCATCTGTTACTCAAATCTTTCTTCGCTGTGATCGTGTCCTCCCGGTTTGGGCATTTTTTGCGTCGGAACTTCATGGTCCACTTCCGGCAGTGCCTACACTATGTCAGTATTTGTTATCCTGGTGGTATCGATCTTCAACAACATCAATAGCTGGAGTTCTGAAAATTGTTGTCCCAACTATCGCAGTCTTAAATATCTGGAAACTCTATGCTCAGCTCACGTATGGAGACTCCACATCTTTTTCGACCAACATGTTACGGCATGCTATAAATTTTGACATCAATATGTGGATTCACAAGATACAGGGTTCCAAGCTCTCAACTGAGTCAAGCCTTTCTCTTTCTTGGATCCCCCGCCTTCGCCCTCAGCGACTAAGGCTTGTGTGATGGCAATGCCCGCCATCGGGGCGACACAAACTGAATGTGGATGCTGCAGTGGGTGCTACATATGCTTCGGGTGGAGCAATTCTGCGGAATCATCATGGAGATTCTGTGCGTGCCATATCCTTTCGATTGCCACTATGCATGCCCCTTCAGGCAGAAATACAGGCTACATTATTTGGTCTCTTATATTTTCTGCCCTTTTGCCGCGCCATTATGATCGAATCTGACTGTGAATATATGGTGTCACGTCTTCATAGCACGCAGCCAATTTTTGGCAACTATCATCTGCATCTCTTGCATTCTTTAATTCAGACCCATGGCTTGGAAATCAATCATGTGTATCGAGAAACTAATATGGCAGCCCACTACTTAGCTCAGCACGCAATGTCTTGCCCAGCGATAGAATATTTCACCAATCCCACTCTTCCTCCCTTGGTGCGAGCATCGGCACTTCTTGATCTCACGTCCGCAAATCTACACGCAGGTTGATACATAAGTCTTCCGAATGGATTGGCGAATCTTTGTTTGTTTTGCCCGTACCATTAATATTACGGGCAGGCGCGGTATGATTTTTATTCCATCAATATGCTTCTACATTATCTTATTTCTCGGCACTAACACTGTACTTTTATCATCCACACGTGTTGCTTGGCGGATCCACTTCCCTGCACACCTGAGTGCGGACTCCCACGATTGTTCAGCTTCCATTGTTCCTCATGGCTGGCGTTTTTTTTGCACTATCTGCCTGTACTCGATTATGTACAGGCAGACTCGGTATGATTTATATTCTCTTAACCTGCTTGATAGTGGTACACATTGTTTTGCCCACTTACATTTTACATGCATACATGACATATATTTCCTGCCAACACGCCGACGGGTCCTTCTTGCTTCGGAAACATACAAGCGAACTCAACAGCGTGACATATCTCCAAGCGTGTCTTGCCTTTGCTGCCAGCACATTAGTTTGTGCTGGCAGGCGTGGTATGCTCATTGCACACTACTTTTCCAGCAATCCATCATATGTATTTTTTGCTCTGCTCCGTGACAATTTTCTTTTTGCATGGCGGCAACTTTGGCTTGGCATGGCTATACTGTTCGATTCAATGAGAGGAGCTCAATCATCGGATCATTTCCAGACGGCGTTGCATGGCATCATCTTTTTTCTGGCGTTTGAGTGCCATTCACTGGGACACGATAATTTTCATTTATACGCTGATGTATATCAACACTCCATATTTATAAATATGTACGCTTTTTCCTTCGTCAAGGTTTTATCCACAAGGGTGGTTTTACTTGACAAGGTTTTAATGCGGCATATCATATAATACATGGATGTTGATAATCGCATATTTTATTGTTTTCTTTTTCTATTTTTGTAATAAGGTATTCCTCCGCCAAAAGCGAGGCCTATTCTTAATAAAATACTCTGTTATTTAAAATATATATATATATATATATATATATATATATATATATATGCAAAGATGGTCATTTGGTCGAATATACATACATATACATATTTATATTTTCTTTTTATATATCACACATCTTAAAACTTTATTTTAGTCTTACTTTCACCTCCAATAATATATATATATATACACACACATATATATATATACACACATATATATATACACACACACATATATATATATAGATATATATATATACATATATATATACATATATATATAGGCCAAGTATAAATATATATGTAGACATGGCCATTTGGTCGAATACCCACATATATACATATTTATATTTTTCTTTCTATATAATACATTTCTTTATTTCATCTTTTAATCTTATGACTCTTTCTTTTCATATCCAACATATTTATATTTATTGCGTGTCATAAAACTTATTCTTTCTCTTCCTTTTTACATTATGGCCGAAAGTTTATATATACATATACATCACATAAATCTTTTCCTTTTTTCACCACTTTTAATTATATCTTGGTTTCAATATTTATATTAACCATAAATATATTAATTTCTATCCACATAAAGTCCATAAAATTATCATCAAATACATAAACATGTCAAAAGATGGAAATCATGAAAATAAAGCAAGTAGGCTGTAAAAACCCCTATAGGCCGTATACATACATGTATGTATATGAAATGATGATCATAAAAAAACAACATTTATGATCATGTATGTTAATCATGCTTATGATGCATACATAAACATACTAAAATAAGATCATCAAACATATGAAACCAAAATGCCATAGAAAATACATATTGATGATCATCATGGAAAATACATGAACAAATACATCAAAGTCATCTTCTTGGTACACTTTTCTTAACATGTTATAGATCTTCATTTTTCTTCTTTATGTTTCATATTTATCACATAAGAGTGTTCATTTCCCTTCATTTGCACATACAAGTTCATTTTATCTCTACATGGCCGTGTGTATGTACATGATAGTTACAACTTTAAACATCACTTAAGAACATAACTTTTACATATTCTTGATGTTAAAACATTGAACATACATCATGAATGATCCAACCTTGTATGAACATATATACTTAAATCTTTCAAAATCCATGAAGGATCTAGAAAGAATACTTGTCTTTATCACTTAACCTTTAAATAAAAGTGAAGATCGCTTCATTTAGCTTGACGAAAACTTCTCCTTTAAGCCTTATGTAGCCCACGATTTTGACTAGGAAATGAAAGGGTTAGTGAGCAACCATGGAGATGGATAAATGGAAGAAGAAGAACTTAACTTAGATGGTGTTCTTACCTTGCTTCCTCCTTGGTTCTTGCCTCAACTATACTTGGTATCCTTAGTGCTTGAATGTAAAGGATGTCATGGCTAAAGTTTTAGATGATTGTGTGAGGTGAAGAGCAAAATTTTCCTTCTTGCCTCACTCTTGTAACTCTCGGTTTTTGTGGGGGTAGAAGGGAGGTTAGAAGACTTGTTTTCAATGCTTGAAGAAAGAGAAGGATGTTGGTTTAGACTTGGACAAATAAGTGAGGTATTGGAGTGTAGAAGAAAGAGGAAAATCCCCTTTCTTATGAGTGATGTAACCAGCCAAGGGAGAGTGAGGGAAAAGGAGGGAAAATGGATGAAGTGGGGTGGTTGGGAGAAGGTGAGACATGACACCTAAGTAACTTGCCTTACACATTTAGAAAACTTCTTCCCACTCCATTATGGCTGGATGGCCGAAATTATCTTCCTTACTTTTTTTTTTCTTCCATAAATATCTTCTAGGTATTAATTTCTTTTCCTTTTATTTAAGTAGTCTAAAATACTTGTGTCATGTCTTTTCTTTTTTTGCTTTTATTTATTCTAGGTTATAAGTTATTACATGCTAGGCTTATTCTATTTTTATCATGTAGTTATAAATGTTTGTTATCGATTTTCATCGCATATCTATATTTTGTATGTTCTACCTTTATACACAACTAAGCACGTTATAAAATACGTATTGAAGTAACGAAATTTCTCGGGGCGTAACAAATATAATTTACTTTCAAGCGAATGCTGTTGCTTTTGAATCTGATATAATTTTATGATATAAAACAGTGAACTAAAATCGTTTAAAAAATTATACGTTGGATTTTTTTAACTATTGTTATGTTTTTAAAATTAAAATAAACAAAGAAAAAAAAAAGATAAGGTCACGAAAAAGAAGAAGATTGTGTAAAGGAAAATAAATATATTTTTTCTTTTCATGATATAAATGGGAATTTTGAAGCATATGCGTATGATTATGTCGGGTGTACTGGTGGGTATACTGGTTGGTAGGTGTAAATGAGCCAAGTGATTCGTGAATCGATCGAATTTAGTTCGGATTTTTGTTCGACTAGTTTGGTTTGATAAAGACCGAGATCGAACTCGACTCGACTCGAAGATTTAGCAAGCCAATTTTGAGTACATTGACGTTCAACTCATTAGCTCGTGATCATGCTCGAACTTATTATACATATGAAAATTATACATGATTTGATGTTATAATGATGTTATACTAATATATTTGTTTGTTACATGCGATAAAATAAACATACTAAATGAAATCTGTTTTAATTATAGTAAGTTTTCATGCATAATGGTTCAATAATATAAGCTAAAAATGCATGTATTCTAGTTGATTATTTTAATACTAATAAGTTTTCATATAAAAATAATAACGGTTCAATAATAAAAACTAAAAATGCGTGTTTTCTACTTGATACATGTAATTTTTAAAATAAAAAACAATAATTATTTTTACTCTAACAGGCAAAAATACTGTTTGAGTTTGACTCAAGTTTGAAGATACTCGAACTTGAGATCGAATAGAATTTAAAGATATTTTTGAGTTTGAATTTAAAAAAATTTAAAAATACTTGTTCGATAAATTAATAATCAGATCGACTCGAATCGATTATACAGCCGGTGGACAAGAGAGAAGAGAATACTATAGAATTATCATGGAGCAAGCGAGAGAATAAGTGAGAAGCAAAAGCAAAAAAGCATTGTACATTAGAGAATAAAATATTATTGTCATGTCATTCACAATGCCAATTCATGTAACGAAGACATGTTATTTTTGCATTACTCCTCTCTTACATAACTCAAGAAGTAACAATGGAATGTGTCCGAATTGAAAACAAAAAAGGAAAAAAAAAAAAACAATGGAAGGTCTCATACAGCTCTTCTAATCAAAGAATACTTCAAATTGTATATGGAGCAGGGAAAGGCAAGCCAACAACTTTGCCACAGAGCAATTGATTATCAGGAATATTGTACTCATCCCTCAAAGAATATGCTGGAGATACCACACTAAAGTAGAGTTGTTGCCCCAAATACACTCTTTCCCACATGTCTGATCTCAAATTCCACATCCCGGCGTTGTCGAGGGTTGTCATTATAGCAGCCCAAGATCCAGGATATACTTGGATGTTATGCCTGCTTACTGCATCAAGAAGATTGTAATTCTTTCTCTTTTCAGGGCTCCATCTGCCGGGCTCGATTGCCACAGCAAAGAATGAATACCCATCTAGATTCCATGTCTGGATTGTCTTCTCATGATTTTCCAAGATGATTTCCACGAAATTTCTGTATGTTGCGTTCACGACGCTTGGTTGGATCACCAATTTGTCTTCTGAAGCGGGTTCATCTTGTACGAGGTTATAAGAAAAGACATCCTTAGCTATGCCAAAGTACTCCGCAAGTTTCAATGGGGTGTCAGGATCTACATGGGATACACCGTTGATGGCGAATCGGAGCTTTCCGTTATCGATTTTTCTAGAATTTTGAAGCTTAATGGTGCGAGTAATGTTGATTTGGCCATAGTGATATGATCCCTGAGGATTAGGACGTGCTGCACTAGCAGTTAAATTCCATCTGAAGGAGCGGAATTGGTTCATTGACCATGCAATTCCAGCGGTGTTTTCCGGTGGAGGAGCCGGCAACTCGGGGGATGCAGGTCCTTTTCCGTTGACATAGCGGATAACGGCCACCGTGGAAAGTGGGTTCTTGGTGAACCTACTAGTAGCCACCAAATAATAGTCCTTGGGCTCTTGGTCAGCCGTTACCAAAACAGACAAGCATTGGCCCACATGTAAATCAAGAGAAGTGTACACATTTTGCAGCGTGTGTGAACCTTCCAATTCCACAAGCTTCATATTATGGCCTTGGAACCTAAAGTTAATTGAAGTTCTCATGCCTACATTGCACACTCTATATCTATAAGTTTTGCCAGGTTCCATTGTGAAAAGGGGTTCTGAATTATCTCCAACTTTGGCAGATTTTCCATTGATTTGGATCCCATCAGGCCTGCCAATAGAGTGACCGCTGTCTAGTAGCTTCTTCATGGACTTGTGTCCTTTATTGAACCAATCGCCCATAAGCACATTGTACTCATCCGCAGGAGCATCAAACGGGACAGGGATGAGTAAACGGCTGTGGACATCAAGAGGACCAATCCCACCAGCAGCCCTATGCATAGCTGTGGTAGGGAAGTAGAAATAACTTCCAATTTGATCCTTGACCTGGAAATGATATGTGAAGTTTTTGCCAGGCATAATAGGACACATGGTACCCGGGGTGCCATCTTGCCATGAGTTCTTTCTGTGCTGGATCCCTGCCCATGTTAGAAGGAAGGGCTCATCAAGATTGTTGAACACATTGACAACAATGTTGTTGTTGGAGGTACAATTGATTCTAGGACCTGGGAATTGTCCATTGATCAGAATACCTTGTTGGGGCACACCCAATGGAGATATAGTACCATATGTGATATTCCAATCAAAGAAAAGATAAGGGTCCTCAGATTGCACCACCAAACCCATAGCAGAGAGGCAGAGCAAGAAAGCCAAAAATTTGACTGATTTCTCCATGGCTTTTTTATCTTCCTCTGCCCTCCCCCACTTTATTGATACGTCTTTTTTTTTTTTGAATAAATATATAAGTATATTTGTCCTCCCAAGAGAATTCTTCTTCTCCTCGCCAAGGATTGAATGACTTGTTTGGTATCAACATTGCTTCTTATAGCAAAATCTTGAGCTCTCTCTGCCATTCATTTTTCGCGTAAAATTCTCTTGGATTGCCCCCTTTGGACGCTCAACTCTGCATTTGTTTTCACTTCTTTCCCGTTTTTGTCTCTCTTTCAAACATAATTCTTCCAACCTATCTGCATATAATTTGTTGTTTTTTCTTGAGATTTTCGTATTAGAAGCTTTGTTCTCAAAATAGTAAACTAGTTTTTCTTGTTATTTTTGTTTTAGAAAGTTGGTCTTAGAATAGCATACTATTGTTTTTTCTAATTTGTTTTTTTTTGGGTATTTTAGTATTGGTCCCAAGAATTTAATTCCTGATTTTTCATGCTAGGTTCTTTACTTAGTTTAGCACATCTTAATTATGATAGTTGGTTAACAAAAGAAAATATTGAATAAATTATGATATCTAAGTCAACCTTGGGGCTATGGATGCCTGCTGGCCACAAATTCGTGTTCTTTATGCAATGATCCTTGTTCCGAAAGAACTCACGATAATTACCACTCACATACAAATACAAACAAGAGAACTTACTACCATAGTTAAGACTATCGCCTCCACTGCTTAGGAGAATTAAGTAATGTGATTTAATATGTTAACTCCTGCGTCTGCGCATGATCTAGAGAGAGGTCAGAATGCAGTTTTACCTTACATTATATACAAGAAGTTGTTTATGCGGCTCTGATGTAGGCAGTCTTACCCTACATTTTGTGCAAAAGGTTATTTCCGTAGGTCGAACTTATGACTTCAAAGTCACAAAACAACAACCGTAACATCGCTTTAATGTCCACCCTTTGACTTATATGTTAGAAAAAATAATAAATAATTCGGCAGCTTGTAACGACATCGATAACGAAACATGCTATAACGCCCAAACATGCGCAGCCCTTGGCAATCTATTAACCAGGGGCATATTGGTCTACATGGAGGACAAAGCCTGCCCACTATGTTTGCAGCATGAAGAAAAGATGGATTGTATTTTCTTCCAATGTTCCCGAACTTGGGAGGTTTGGATGAGCATTACTGCTTGGCTTGGTGACGAGGTCGGATTGTCTCGCCAAGGTAAAAGTCGAAATATCCGGAGTCCAGACCGTCACTACTCCGTCAACAGTCCTTGGAAGCCTAAGAAAGGAAAGAGAGCGTCAGGGGTCCCAGGGCGCTGCCCCGGGGAAACCCTCCGACGCTCAAGTCAGTTGTGGGCATTATAGCGCATGGCCTTAACTGAAATTGAGGTTTGATGAAACCTGTTTGAGGTCGGCCAAGGTGTGGGCCGAGCTGAGATGAGAACAGCGGGTGTTTTGGACTTGCGATTTGGACTTAGATCCTCTTACTGTTGGAGAAGCTCTTTTATACTTGGTGTCGTTGGGAGCTGAGTGTCCCAGATGGATGAGATGACAACGTCTGGCCCGCTTGCATGGCAGCCGTGCAGCTGCTAAGGATTGCTGTGCTGGCTCCTCCCCTCCGTATGATTGACAGCTGGAGAGATGAGGCATGCATGTTGACCACGTAGCACACAGCACTATGACTGTGGTAATTCTGGCTAAGACCAAGTCATAGGCCCATGGCCGAGATCTCCTGAGGCTGGGCTGACCCATATTGGCCGAGATGGCAGTTTGGCCGAGGTGACCAATTTGCCGAGGTGAACCCTTAGGCCGAGGTGGACCCTTAGGCCGAGGTGGAAACCTTAGTTACAGTAGGGAGCTGACCATGTAGCCGAGATGACCAAGGGCCTCCGTGGCCGAGACGGAATATTCGACCGCATGAAACTTGGTCAGTCTTTAGGCCGACCTGCGGCACTTAGTCTTACTGAACGTTGACCGTTATTGACTAACGGGTGAATTTCTTGGTATCATCATCTGCCCCCCAGATTAGACTGGCCGAGCTGAGCTGAGAGCAGGCTGATCTGTTGATATCATTGCCTTCAGCCTAGGTGTTACTCTTGAAGCCAATTACTCCATAACTGTCAAGCGCAGTGTACGAAGCATCAGTTCGTAGCTGTACTGATTGGATCAAACTGACCAGATGGATAATCTTTATTGGCACGTGTCCATCTCGGGTTGGTTCGTCTTGCACATTTATTGTCTGCGTAGACCGAGGTGACGACGGTACAGTTTTTTAATACGGCGGTTCAGGATTTAATGTCAGCCAGCCTTAATGGTGGCGTGGGTCTCGAGGTCGGTCCTTCTGAGGTGACCTTTGAGATGGCCGAGATCCCTGCCTATAAATTGGTCTTTCCCCTTCATTTTTGTGTTTTACTTTCTGCTTACTCTCTTAGTCTTCCCGGCGCTTGCTTCCTTCTCCGGTATTCATCCTACTTACTCCGGTTATCTCCTTCCTTCTTTTCCGGCAAATCGCCTGTAAGTCTTCTTTGCTAGCTTTCATGTCTTCGGCTTCTGTCTCACAAAATCGCTCCGAAGGAGCTTCTTATGTTAGAAATGTCGGAACCTTTAGTTCCTCATCGGAGAAGATAGTTGTCTCTGAGAACCGTCCTCCAGCTCGGCTTCTGGCTGGTGCTGGTGATGTTGCCGGCCCCAGTGGCCGGGCTCCGCCGAGCAGAGCTATAACAGTAGTCGAGGTTTCACCGGAGTAAGCTGAAACTATTCCAGCTCCGGAAAATGTCACAAATCTCCCAAAATCTAGGGTTTCAGCTCTACCGGTAGGGGTCGTTTACAGGGGGTCCTCTTCAGCCGAGGTCCAAGAGTCTTTTTGTACTCTGTCCGAGATGGACATAACACTGTTGTGTGATAGGTATGAAATTGATGTTGATCAATTTGACCCCCTCTTACCTTTGCCCAATCAAACAGCCTATGACCCTCCTGAGGGTTATGAAGCTATCTATGAAGAATACTTTCATTCTGGGTTTCGTCTTCCCATCCCAGTCTCTTTATTTCGCATTCTTCACTCTTACAACCTTAGGCTTCCCCAGATCAAGCCTAATAGCTTGAAAATTATTCCATCTTTTCTGCTCTTCCTCAGAGCATCAGAGATCCCCTTTGATCAGAGGATCTTTAGGAGTCTGTTTGCCTGTAGGTCTTCTGAAAGTTGGTATTATTTTACCAAGAGGGTGACTCCTGAAGATTTTCACTATGTTGTCCATATACCTACCTTTAAGAAGAACTGGAAAGGTAGGTTCTTTTACATCAAAAAGTTAAGACTACCCCAACTTGATTTATGGAGATCAGGCAAAGCTGACAACATGAAGCCGAGCCCAGAATTTTGTGATGAGGCTGCCAAGTTGTATACTTCGCCTATAGTCATTGACTGGCATAGAGTTAATGACTCAGTACTGAAAGCAGCTGATCTGAGCTCCTTAGCTTCAGGTCCCCATTATAAACCCCTATCTCCAGAGAATTTGGCAATAGTCTGGGGTATGCTCTGGTACTTGTGCTCCTTTTTTGTTCTTTATCTGCCTCCAGCTAAATCTGTATACTCTATGCAGATTCCATGGCTCCCGGAGGCAAAGAAATTGCAGCTAAGATTGCTAAGGCAGCATCCCGCAAGAAAGCTCAAACTGCTAAGGCAAGGGCCGAGGTGGCTCAAAGTCCGCCCCCAGCTGAAGGCATTGCCGAGGCTGAGGTGAATCAGGCCATCACAATCGCCTCTGAGTCAACCACCCCAGGTATCTAGTATTTTTGTAGACTTGAAGTATTCTTTTTTGAGTAATTTTCAACTCTAAATACTGGTATAGGAGCAAGAGATGAGGTATCTCCAATTAACCCTACTCCAGCTGATCTCGGACTGACCCGGCCAATTGAGGGTTCTGTTCTGGGAAAAAGGCCCAGAGAGGACGATGCCCCCGTTCCTGAGGCCGAGATGGCACCTGCTCAGGAAAATGTAACGGTAGGCGAATTTGATGAAGCCGACACCGTGATGAACCCTGCTATAGCCAGGAAGATGAACAGTCTAATACTACCCGTTGACAAACAACGTTTCTCAACTGCATCTTGGGGCAGCTTGGTCAACACAACTCTGCCATGGTATGATCCATCTCTTGCCTATTTCAGCTAAAGTTTTTACTAACCTTATTTTGGTGAAACAGCTGAAAGTGCAACTGTCCGAACTCATTAGCCGAGGTGAAGAGCTGCAGAGTCAACTGGCAATTAAAACCAAAGAGTCTGATGGTAATTCCCAAAGCATCGCATTTTTGAAGTCAGAGATCATCAAAATTCAAGGCCAAAAGGAAGAGGCTGAAACCAAATGGGTTACGGCTAACTCCTTGGTGTCCGAGCTAGAAAAGAGGAATGCCGACCTGGAGGCATGCTACAATCAAGTGATGGCTGAGTCTGGGCAGAAAGATGCCGTAATCAAAACTCTGCAAGAGAAACTGGAGCAGCAAGCATCAAATTTTGCAACTCAGCTTGCAGCGGCCAAGTCTGAAGCGGTGGCTGAATTCAAGAAGTCTGAATTGTTCAAAGAGAATATGGTGCTGCTGCAGGGCCCAGTTATGCAGATGGGCCAGACAAAAGCCATTAACGTCTGAACTGAGGTCTGCCCCCAGCTGAACAAGGATGACCCCAGGCTGGTTGAGCTCTATAACATCAATGCTGAAGCCGAGTTCGAAACTCAATTTCAGAAGTTCACTGAAGGGGCTGACTTATGTGAAGATGCAGAACAAATCTAGTTTGATTGTAATATGTAATCTTTCCCTTCAATGAAAATTCCAACTTTTGACTTAAATCTTGTGTTGCTGAATTTCCTGAACTTCAAACTCTTAATTGCTGGAAATTGCATGTCGGCCTTACCAGTCTTAAACAAGTTTAAAACTGTGCTAATATAACCGAACTCTTCAAGTTTAGTGGCCGAGATCAGGTGCCGGCCCCACTAGTCTTGTCCGAGCTCAGTTTTGCCGATGTCGTAGGTCGGCCTTATTAGTTTTGGACATTCGTTTCGAAGATGCTTGTCCATAAACCAACGTATTACTGAGTCTTACTAAGTTCTTTATTGCCGGGATTGAACGTCGGTCTTATCAAACCTGCTCAGTTTTAATAAAAAATAGACAAAATAAGTTACCTTGCCATGCTGAGTTTAAATTAGAGAATCTCGTGATGCCTTGGCCGAGATCTCATTTAATGGAATAATTCTGAGCATATCCAACGTATGCTAACCGAGGTGAGATATAGAGATCTGCCCCGGCCTTATCCAGATCTGCCAAGGTCACGAGTTTCAAACAAGTTGGTGTCCCAGGCTAGCCAAGATGCAACTTCAACCCTCAAGCGAGTTCTTTCCCAAACCTGCTGAGAAGAAATCTTTAACCCTCTGGCAGGCTTTTTTCCCAGAACCTGCTGAGAAGAAATTTAACCCTCCGGCGGGCTCTTTCCCCAGAACCTGCTGAGAAGAAATCTTGACCCTCTGGCGGGCTCTTTCCCCAGATCCTGCTGAGGAGAAATTTTAACCCTCTGGCGGGCTCTTTCCCCAGATCCTGCTGAGGAGAAATTTTAACCCTCTGGCGGGCTCTTTCCCCAGATCCTGCTGAGGAGAAATTTTAACCCTCTGGCGGGCTCTTTCCCCATATCCTGCTGAGGAGAAAATTTTAATGAACTTCAGTTCCGCAAGGCTGTCCATAACACTGAGTTGAATGAACACACTTTTTATTGCTGAGAAGTTTCATGCACCAAGAGGTGACTGCTGTACAGGCCAAAGATAAGGCCGAGCTGGGGGTTTTCAGATATATACGAAAATTGATCCCCACTTTGAGCTCAATTAACAGTCAAAACAGCCTAACTTGCTGTTTTTTCTACTCAGGGCTGCCGCTCGGATTGGCACCCACCTCGGGGATCGTCTAAGTCGGCCCTATTGCGCAAGTTCAATCTCGGATCATAAAACTGCTACAGATGGCCGAGCTCAATTTGGCGAGCTATCACTTTTCCGAGTTGCCTACAGTTTCCTGTATCATGCCCTATATCATGATGATATAGGCAGTAAAGTTGAGGATCCCTCTTATGGAGTGGCCCTGCAAGAGGCTTTGGTTCCTTCACCAAACTCTTCTTTCTCATATAGGAGAGGATGCGAGCTTTTGAAGCCAAAAGGAAGTCCTTTCTCTGCCCTGGCCCCCCATCCGAACTTTGACAGATGCTCTTTCTCGCCGTGAGGCCTGGATATGTGTTCCAGAACTGGAAGGCCGAGATGAGACCGAAGGGCGCTGTAGGGTCTGATAATCAGACCTCCGTGGTGAGTATCCTGCTTCAGATATAACCTCAGCTTGACATTCAGAATGATACCCTGGCCGAGATGGAGAGTACTCCCGAACCTGCTGGATACTGGTACTGCCATAAAAGGGTCCACTAGTACCTTCTATTATGGCGTTCTCTCTCAACCCCATTACAGCTTGAAATGCTGCCGGATTTTGAACCACGTAGTGTATAGCCCGCATATGTTCCTCATATGTGAGGATAACAGGAGTTGAGAACTCTTCGGACTCCTTAGAACATGGAGCAGTTGATTGCTGAGAAAACCTTTGATTGTCTTCTCTCCTCATCTTTCTCTCGATAGCTTCCGAGGTCAGCTAAGAAGAGTTGGAAATGACTTGATATTTCGAAAATCAAGGGACCCGGAGGTTCAAGGCCCTCTTTCTAGCGCCAAAATGACGAGGTCGGATTGTCTCGCCAAGGTAAAAGTCGAAATATCCGGAGTCCAGGCCGTCACTCCTCCGTCAACAGTCCTTGGAAGCCTGAGAAAGGAAAGAGAGCGTCTGGGGTCCCAGGGCGCTGCCCCGGGGAAACCCTCCGACGCTCAAGTCAATTGTGGGCATTATAGCGCATGGCCTTAACTGAAATTGAGGTTTGATGAAACCTGTTTGAGGTCGGCCAAGGTGTGGGCCGAGCTGAGATGAGAACAGCGGGTGTTTTGGACTTGCGATTTGGACTTAGATCCTCTTACTGTTGGAGAAGCTCTTTTATACTTGGTGTCGTTGGGAGCTGAGTGTCCCAGATGGATGAGATGACGACGTCTGGCCCGCTTGCATGGCAGCCGTGCAGCTGCTAAGAATTGCTGTGCTGGCTCCTCCCCTCCGTATGATTGACAGCTGGAGAGATGAGGCATGCATGTTGACCACGTAGCACACAGCACTATGACTGTTGTAATTCTGGCTAAGACCAAGTCATAGGCCCATGGCCGAGATCTCCTAAGGCTGGGCTGACCCATATTGGCCGAGATGGCAGTTTGGCCGAGGTGACCAATTTGCCGAGGTGAACCCTTAGGCCGAGGTGGACCCTTAGGCCGAGGTGGAAACCTTAGTTACAGTAGGGAGCTGACCATGTAGCCGAGATGACCAAGGGCCTCCGTGGCCGAGACGGAATATTCGACCGCATGAAACTTGGTCAGTCTTTAGGCCGACCTGCGGCTCTTAGTCTTACTGAACGTTGACCGTTATTGACTAACGGGTGAATTTCTTGGTATCATGACTTGGCATGTCAAACAACTTAGAGGCAAGGCCTTACATGGCAAAGCTGCCAAGATTGTACTTCCTGCCATTATCTACTTCATCTTGCAAGGCAGAAACAAGCTCATCTTTGAAGACGTTACATTTTCATTTAGGGATGTAATACATAGAATTTGTAATCATGTATATAGGGTCATGTACAAATTGTACCTTCATTTGATAGCTATATACTAGTTGCTACTAAGCTCATCTTTGAAGACATTACATTTTCATCTAGGGATGTAATACATAGAATTTGTAATCGTGTATATAGGGTCATGTACAAATTTTACCTTCATTTGATAGCTATATACTAGTTGCTACTGCTATAACCCCGAGAAAAAAAGGGAAAAAAAGAAAAATAATATAATAGTTAATATATAAATTAAGAAATTAACAATTTGAAAAGGGAGAGTTATCATAAAGGTATTTAAAAGGGATAAGGGGATAAGGATTAAAGAAAAAAAGGGAGGACGTGATTACTGTCGCACAAATTAACGCATAAAGCGGGCCGGTGTGAATAAGGGTAGAACACACAAAACAAAATATAGCAGAAGGATAGAGAAAGGGAGACGCAAGAGAGGGCCAACGGCAGTGAGGAGGAAGGAAAAAGAGAGAGAAGAAGAGGAAGTAAAGTAATCTTGTTTTTCACTGGTTGATATTCAGTCTACAATTGAAGTAGGTTCCCTTTTCCCCCTCCAATTGGTACAAATTCAAGCATGCTTTGGTGATAAATTATGTGATTGTTGTTTTTAATTGATATTCAGTCTACAATCGAGGTAGGTTCCCTTTTCCGCAGGAAATGGCCACGCGTGGCCTTCACGCGCACTCGTGGGCTGCACGCGCTCTGGTGGCGGCAGTAGGGTATATATATATATATATATATATATATATATATATATATATATAAAATAAAACTTCTTTAGGGCTGGCCTGCCAGCGCAGACCAGGCCAGCCCTTAACGGGCCGCGGTCTGCAGCTGCAGAACCAGCCCAATTGCAAGGTTATATATGTATAAAAAAAGATGCAGGCTGGTAACGGGCTGGGCCGGATGGCCAGCGGACCGGACCAGATACCGCGAGCCCATTAATCTGTTAAATTAAAAAAAACAAAGAGACTGCAGGCCGGACGCCTGGCCGACTGAACCAAGCGACGCGCAGACCAGGCTGGTTGAAAGGGGCCAGCCTAAAATATAAAAAAATAATAATATTAATTATACAATTCTGAATTTCTGGAAATTCTATAAAGGTTATTTAATTAATTTTAAATAGTAATAATTATAGTGAAAATATAAATAAATATCAGAAAATTATAAATGAATTCCAGAAATTATAAAATGCTAAGATTAAATTATTTCTATTAAATTTTAGTAATTGTGATAATTTATTTAATTTAGTGATTAGGTAATAAATAGAAATAAATAGGGAAAAGTGAGGAAAAATATAGAAAATGCACGATAAAGGTATATAAGCCGTGCAAAAGTGGATTTGATGCCGAGCAATGTTGAGTTAGCATTCGGGCAATAACTGAACCTAGATTTGAGTGCCAGAGGATGGTGAGGATGGGCAGGGGCCTCAGGCGCTTGTGTTTTTGCATTCATGGCACGTGCATTGCTTTTATGGCAGGTCATGACGCACGGGTCACGGACGCTCAGGATGGTGTACGTGGCGGGGCCATGCACACTCAGGATGGTGTACGGTGGCGCGGCCACGCACACTCAGTATGGTGATTGTGGGTGGGTACGACCCACAGCCACTCAGCAGGACCCGGGTTCATGCATTGCACAGTGTAGATATCGGCATTCTGTGTGACATGACTTTGTTGCGTGTGACATGCATAGTGGGACATGCATCACGATGTTGCGCATTTTTTATCTGGAGTGAATTACTTTCTCGCATTCTTTCATATGCTTATGTGATATCATGTTATGTGCTATGTGTTATACCATTTCTGTATGCTCGTCTTATACTACTTGGAGGCAGGTGCCTACTAAGTGATTTTCCCGTCACTCACCCCTACTCTCCCCCTCCAGGTGAGCAGAAAGAGGCCTACGACTATGTCTTTGTTGAGGACGGGGCTGACACGGTGGAGTGAACAAACTGATGGCCGCATCTAGGACATGAGGAGACCTTACGGTCATTTGTTATTATTTTATTGGGATTTCATCAGGCACTACCCTATTTAGATTGTTGGCACAGCGATGTCATTGCCATTACTGATTTAGTATTTTATTGAGATATTTTCTTTTATCCATGAAATTTAATGTACGGTATTTCGTTTCCGCGAGAAAAATTTCTACGTCTTTTCGGACATGTTGGAAATTGATTCGATGCCTTGTATTCTCCTTAGCGAGATACGGCGGGTGCACTGTTCCCGATGCTAGGGTTCGGGAGCGGGGCGCTACAGCTACTATGTAATAGCTCTATGTAGGATGAGATTTTGGTCATTGGTCCCTCTCTCTTAACTAATTTATTTTTTTCCCTGTTATTTATCACTTGCACAAATATAACGAAAAGTTACCATAATGATCATGTTTCAAAGTAATGTCAACATTTTATTTGATTTCTATTTATAAAATGTATCACGAAATTAACTTTCAATAAACTGCAATAATTTGTTTCAACCTGTAAAAGAAAATTATGTTACCGTCATATGCACATCGTAAAAGTCCAAGCATACAAAGAAGTGTTTTATGTGACACAAACTCATTTTACATGCTTTATATAAAATGCATGACTTACATGGTGATGTGTGAAAAATGTGATCTTATAAAGTTTTATAAGAAAATTAGACATATTTTCCTTGCTCGCCCATTTGCTTTTCAGTATGGAGGTTTTTCAGTTATTGCAAAAAAAAAAGTAATTACATCATATTTTACCGCGTTTGCATAGGGTCCGAAGAGGAAGCGGATCGTTTTTCGATCTGATATACGCAGTCTTACTTACACTTTGTGCAAGAGGCTGTTTCCGTGGCTCAAACTCATACTCTTAAAGTCACAGAACAACAACCCTATCATTTTCTATAAAAGTCTGCCTTTATGAGAGATAATAATTAGCTAGAAGGGATCGATATAGATCACGAATTAACAAAATAATATGAAGATACAATTTGAATTTTGATATATCGATTATGTTGGGATTAATTCGAGATACATGTGATGCGCGGCACGTTGATAAAGTTTATACGAATTAATCATAAGGTGGACGTTATGTATGATAATATTATATGTCACATATGTCACGTAATAATATTAATTATTACGTAAAACATCCACATGTTAAGTGATCATCGGGTATGTTCGTGGATGTATAGTGTGGTCTAAAATAGAAACCCCGAATATGTAGACAGTCATATGGTCAGAGACCACGATGGATGGGCTCAAAGTGCAACGACCATAAAGTGTACGACATCTGGTCCACGAGGGACGACAACCCACGTGCGGCTAGTAAATAATTGTTGGTACAATAATTAAATATTAAATAATATTTAATAATAATATTTATTAATAAATATTAGATAATATTTGATAATGGATAAAGATAAACTTGATGTTAGCATCAAGTATATTCTAGGTATCTGAGATAAAGGAATGTCTATCCATAAAGGAATATGCCCATCAGGATTCCTATTGGATAATATTTGATAATGGATAAAGATAACTTGATTATAGTATCGAGTATATTCTAGGTATCTGAGATAAAGGAATATTCATCCATAAAAGAATATGCCAATCAGGATTCCCTATTCTCCCTCTATATAAAGGAGGAGGCCTTCACCTCCTCATAACAAAATCAAAAGGAAATCTGTCATAGAGAGGGAAAAGTGGGAGGGTGTGCCAACCTTGCTCTATAAAGCTCACACTGCCTAGCCTCTCCATCGGGTAAAACAGTGAATTGTTGATTCCCTCCATCGGGTAAAGCAGTGAATTGTTAATTCCGTTCAAGTGGTGTATCAGCAATTTGTGGGAGGTCGTGAATCCTTGGATCATGCCAGATTCATCATCAGCCGGAAAAGTTGCAGCGTACGTGTTCAGATTAACAACAGCAATGGAGCAAGGTATATTTTTCGCATTTTGTTACTTTGTCCATATATTCGATTAAACGGTCCTATTTAGGGGTTTATTAAATCTAACAGATTATGCCTGCCAAAGGATGCAATAGAAGAGGGGATGAGATCTCCTCACCGGGCGGCCCAGAACGCGACACGTGGCAGCAGTAGGGGGTGGTGAGGTTGGGTGAGAGTAACCCTCACCTAGCCTCACCACCCCCCTTTTTACCACGTGTCGCGCGGTCACGCACGCGGTGAGGGAGTAGCGGTGAGGGGATCCTATCCCATAGAAGAGACGATATAAACATGATATACATTAGATTCACGTGATGTCTACTAAAATTTTATGTATTGTTCAAGCGAATTATAGAAAAAATGCTTTATGCGATGATCAAATTAGATTTCACACAAAATTCAAGCCCTTAAGGCTCAAAATCATGGTTCTTTCAGCAACGTAGCTTAAATTCATTCACAGCATAATCATTGAAAGTATAGCATCGCCAAATTTTTGATCAAATTGTTTACCAGTTTGTCTACAAAATGCAACAAGCTTTTTTAGCGCACACTTCTATATCCTTGTTTCTTTTTACTATTATAAGTCACTGGTAATATTGCTGTTTTGTTACTTTGATGTTTCAGGTTCGAGCCGCGGAAACAGCCTTTTAAGGCTGCGTGCATCGGATCGTAAAGCGATCCGGCTCCTCTCCAGACTCTGTGCAAACGCAGGAGCCTAGTGCACCTGAAATGCCTTTTTCTTTTTTACTATTACGTTTTCAAGTTGATTTATGCATATTTATTTTCCTAATTCCTTCTTTAAGAATGTCGTCTAGCATATATTTGATGAACGATGAGTTTGTAAATATAGTTTTAGCTACATCCTTCCAACTGTGAACATATATAGATTTCATTGTATCTTTATAAACTTTACGATCAGTTTCTTTTATTCTAAACAGTGACAAAATCTTTTATTCTGTCTTGATCAACATCACGTCCGGTTATTGATTTAGAAGTTCACATTTTTTGGAATTGGTAGTTATTTATCTTTTCATAGAAAAGATATAAAAAAATAATCATCTTCAGATTCAAAAATTAACTTCTTTCAATTACAATGAGTTTATACATACAATTATTTTGAACACTTAACCAACATATGCATATCCATGGTCTTTTGGTTCATTTTTACTCTTAAATTATGACGTTCCAACCTTAGAAAGACATCTATTTACGGTTGAGTATTTCTTGTTACAAATAACGTTTACATACTCCTAAAACTCTTCCTTGACTTTGAAATATGACAGAATAAAGCAAAATGACTTACTAAATTGGATGCGTTTCATATATTATGCTTGACGCAATTTTTATTATGGGTCATCGAGAAACAACATCTTTTGTGTTTCTAACACATGGGTATGATTGTGCATGTTAAAATTCATTTACCATACGATCACATTCAAACAACATCAATCATTCAAGAACAGTAAATCATATGAACACAATTTGAGAATATAGTGAAAGATAAAAGAAGGCAGAACACCAAATGAGATGAGAGCATTTGAGAGAGAATCAACAATTGACTTGATGCTTAGGGTTTTCTCCAGGAAAAGATATGTTCGACATAATGCCTCTGCACACATATAGCAAAACGGAGAAGAATGCATATCCCGCCCATTACAAATTATCGATAAAATTACAACACTAGCCTTACTAACTATCCACCTACACTAAGCATCGAAGGGTACAATCGTTATATACTCTCCTATTTCTCAACTGTCACTGTGCTACCGCTGTAACTGCTTCTTCCGCTGCATTTCACTTTCTTCCCGGACCGAACAAGCAGTTACCACCACAGCTACTCCATCTGCACCGCACATTGATGATCAATCCAACGACCCAAGCAATGCCTCACATGGATTGTGCTTCTTAGGCTACAGTTATCTCCAATGGCTGCACTTCACACCTGCAGCTGTTCAGCCTCTGCAACTACGTTGCTGCTGCTGATTCCTGCACTTCAACACCCCCTTCAAGCTTTGCTTGCTGTATATATTAAGAGCTCCAAGTGCCTTCATCAACTCTCCAAGTATTCTGGAATCCAACGCTTTTGTGAATAAGTTTGCAAGCTGCAGATCAGTCCTTATAGGCATCAATTTCAGTATCCCATTCTTCACCTTTTCTCGTGTAATATGACAATCTATTTTTATGTGCTTGGTCCTCTCATGAAAAACTGGATTTTCAGCAATGTGCATAGCACTTTTGCGGTCACAAAAAACTTCCACTGGAGTTTGTTTCCTCAATTTCAAATCATCTGCCAAGTAAAGTAGTCATTGTACTTCACATGCTAGAGACGCCATAGCTCTATACTTTGCCTCAACTGAAGACTTTGAGATAGTCGTCTGCTTTTTTGCTTTCCATGAAATTAATGCATTGCCAATGAAAACACAATATCCAGTAATAGATTTCTTGGTTTCGTTGCAACCTGCCCAGTTTGAGTCTACAAATGCTCTCAGTTGCAATTCACCTGCACTATGAAACATGAGTCCTTGACCCACTATTCCTTTCAAGTACCTTAATAGTCTATGAGCTGATTTAAGATGAGTCTCCGTAGGACAGTCCAGAAATTGGCTCAACTGTTGCACAATAAAGGATATATCGGGTCTGGTAATGGTCAAGTAAATTAGTTTTCGTATAAGGCTTCGGTATTGTGCTTTGTCTGAAAGTAGAGGTCCATCATCATGAGTCAGTCTCAAGGTACTTTCCATAGGACTCTTAACTGGCTTGGAGGCAAGAAAGCCAGTTTTTTCAAGCAACTCCAGTGTGTATTTCCTTTACCCCCTGGGACCTAACTACTTCTATGCCAAGAAAGTATCTCAGGTCCCCCAAGTCCTTAATCTCGAACTCTGAATGTAAAGCTTCCTTTATCTGATTGATAGCATACAAGTCTGAACAAGCAACCACAATATCATCTACGTACACCAGAAGGATGAGGAGGACAGAACATGTGTTTTTGATGAAGAGAGTGTAATTATTCTTTGACTGACTGAAACCTTGAGCCAATAAGAAATGTGTGAGCTTGGTATTCCATTCTCTACTAGCTTGTTTGAGACCATGTAGGCTTTTTTGAAGTTTGCATACTACATCTTGTCCTTGCAAGTCAAGCCCAGGGGGTGGCTCCATGTAAATCTCTTCATGTAAGTCTCCATGTAAAAAGGCATTATTAACATCTATTTGTTGAATATGCCATCCGTGTTTTGCTACCAATGCCAAAATAAGTCTCACAGTCGTCATCTTTGCCACAGGTGAGAAAGTTTCCTGATAATCCACTCCATATTGTTGTGTGTAGCCTTTGGCAACAAGCCTTGTCGTATATCTCTTCACACTCCCATCTGGCTTCAGTTTAACTTTGTAAACCCATCTACAACCAATTGGTCTTTTTCCTGGAGGTAATGATATCAACTCCCATGTATGATTGTCCTGCAAGGCTTGTAATTCAGCATTCATAACATCCTATCATGCTGGTGACCTTGATGCATCTACATAAGAAGAAGGCTCCAAATGCAATCTTAGATTTAAAACATATAATTTGTAGCCTGGAGCCAAATATGTAAGGCTGAAAGTCTTTTCTAAAGTGTGGGGAGAAGAGGTATGAAGATGTGCATTGGAGGTACTGACTTGGCCGCAGTAATACTGCTGAAGGTAGGATGGGGGTCTTTTTCCTCTGATGGATCGAGGGTTATGATGATTGACAGGTTGGTCGACATGTAGATCAATGGTAATGGAAGAGATTTTGATAGGAGATGTTGTAGAAGTCCCTTGGGAAGTGAATGGGCTGTCATTAGAAGGAGTATCAGGTGAGGATGCAAATGGCATGGGTGAGGTTGTTACAACCGCAGTTTTCAAAAAATAAAAGAAAAGAAAAAGAGTTTAATTGAAAAAAATTGCTTTAAATGCAAAAAAAAAGTAACTTAAAAAAATTGTCAGACGTGGGAGGATTGTCAATTCCCCATTAACTGATCCCCTAACTAGCGCCTAATATCTCTCCCCCACCCATCAGTGTTTATCCCTTCTTAATTAAAAAAAATTCATTTCTTACCCTTAAATATTTCCCCACCCAGCGGCATTACCAAAACAAAGAGCATAATAGCAAAGTCACTTTTGCCAAATTTTCTCAGGCAGCCAAGACCTCTTGGAGGAGAAAAAAAATTGTCTTCACACGTTCCGAATTCCATTTGCTTACGGTATATTATACGAATCATGTAAGTATCCATCTGTACTTTCTATGTATTTTCTTAATGGGTTTACTTTCATGCACATTTAGATCATATATTAGTATATTTGATTGTATTGATGTGTGTATATAAAAGAAAGTTTAATTTTGGGAACATATTTATATATACGGGGGTGTGTCTATATATATATATATATATATATATATATATATATATATATTTGCGATACGTTACTGTTTATGTTAGCAATTAGTTTGTTGGATGTATATATATATGTATATATAAATACGGTGGCTTTGGAATTATATATGTACATAGAGTTACTTTGAATTATATACACATATTTATACCGATTGTTTTTTTTCCCTTAAGATTTGTTAAAATTGTCAAACCTGCATCCGAAATGCATGCGTACATATTTGTTGATGTTGGAAATGTTATAAATGTAGTATTTATATGCTAGTATTTTGGGTTGCGATTATGTTTTGTATATTCACTTACTCTATATAGAATTTTTGTATTATATGTATATAGATATTTACAGATGCTGCATTGGTTTATGTATATACTGTCATATGTGCAGTTTTGTATACATATGGTTATTTATTGTTCTCGGCATTATATATATATATATATATATATATATATATATATATATATTCTTACTGTTTCTGAGTAATTTTAATAATTATATAAAGAGTTTTAGTTTAGATTTATATGTATAGGTTAAAAAAAAAGGGCATTGCCGAATAGTTATAAATACAAACGTTTGTGTCTAGAAAATTGTAGATGTGAAATCTATTTTCGGTACTAAACTATATATATATGGAATTTGTAAAATGCTTTTGTCCAAATATATACGTATGTACATTGTTTCTATTTTTTTTACTTTTGTAAGAACATATATAAACTGTTAAGAAAATAAATACAGCAAAATATATATATGGTGCTATTACTGCATCTATATATATATATATATATATATATATATATATATGTATATTATATTAGGCCAACTGTTTTGGACGAATTAGCGTAATTAAATTCATCATTTTCGGATTCAAGTAAACCTACACTTATACAAATTGTTTTTGGACAAATGTATAAATTTTAAATATATTGGTTTTGGGTTTGGCCAGATTTATAAATTTAAGTATATTACTTCCGATGAAGATTATATTTAATTACATAAAGTACTTTTGGGGTAAAACGTCTATTTATTGTGTTATGTCCGGAATTGAAAATCTTTTATTTTAATGAGTAGAAAATTATGGCCAAGAATATATAAGTTATATATTTATTCATTTTTGGTGTATGGATTGTTTTAGCCGAAAACAAACATTTTATATACGGTTAATTGCGAAAATTTAAAGGTAAGTATTGGTATATGGATTTGAATGGCATTTTGAGGCCACTGGACAAATTTGAAAAATATACATACATACATACATATATATATATATATGTTAGAATTTAATACAACAAATTGAATGCAGATGAACAAGAAAAACAAAAGTTTGGATAAGGAAGAATTACATCAAATAAGAAAGCTAAGTGACCGATAAGAGGTGAGTGGTCTATCTATGCTTGTTATACTATCATACATCAGAGGTAAATGGTCTATTTGTGCTCGTCATGTTGTAATGCATCAGATGTAAGGGGTCTATTTATGCTCGTTATGTTTATCATGCATCAGTGTGTTATTGTTGCATATCTGTAATTGGATTTCCTCTATATGTGAATTGTGTGCATATGTGATATATGTGAACTGCTTGTATGTATTAGTGTGGATGCACCAGATTAAAGAAAGATGAGAGGAACAGAAATGAGAATGAAAATGCAAATGAGATGAAAGAAAAGAGAGTCGGGCCAGGCAGGTCGTCGAGCCAGACCAAATGGCCAACGGGCCGGTGGCGGTGGCAGGCCTCGACCCAGAACATGATATAAATGTAACTTAATTAATAGTAATAATTATAGGAAAATATAAATAAATATCAGAAAATTAGAAATAAATTCCAGAAATAACTGAACCTAGATTCGAGTGCCGGAGGATGGTGAGGATGGGCCAGGGGCCTCATGCGATTGTGTTGTTTGCATTCATGGCACGTGCATTGCATTGATAGTGGGTCGTGACGTACGAGTCACGGGCGCTCAGGATGGTGTACGGTGGCGGGGCCAAGTACACTCAGGATGGTGACTGTGGGTGGGTACGACCCACAACCACTCAGTTAGGACCCGGGTTCATGCATTGCATGGTGGAGATATCGGCATTCCGTGTGACATGACTTCGTTGCGTGTGACATGCATAATAGGACATGCATCATGAAGTTGCGCATTATTATGTGGAGTGGCTTACTTTTTGCGGCTTATCTACTTCGTTGGTATACATTGTCTTTTTCTTTGTTTATGTGATTATTTGTTTGTTGTGTATGTCATACTTGAGAAGAGCATGCATCACGGTAAGGTAGATTGGGCTGGTGATTTATTTATTTTGTATTTATTTTTGAAGTCTTAACTGTTAAAGATAATCGAGTGAAATTATTGTGGACTAAGGACATGTATGTTAACTGTAAATGTTATTTGTATTTGCTTCTGCATGTATGATTCTTGTAAGTAGGTTGTTTACTGAGCCTGTTGATTTTGGCTCACACCACCACTCACTAGTTTTGCAGGCATGAGAAATTAGGGTATGCTTACACAGGAGTTGGTATACCGTGGAAGATCGAGACGAGAGGTTACGAAACTAAGGATATTCAGAAAAGACTTTCGACAATTGGATGAGACAGTTGTTTCGGTATTCGAGGTTATGTATTTTCGAGATTAGTGGTTACATATATTTGACTATTGTATTGATTAGAAATTCTTAGACATTGTATTAATGATGATGATCATTTTATCATGGATTTTAGCAATGAATTCCGCTGACATCAATTTGCGTTATTATGATGACGTGTAGTTGATTTGTATAGACGCCTTGTATTCTCCTTAGTGAGATATGGCGGGTGCACTGTTCTTGATGCTAGGGCTCGGGAGCGGGGTGCTACAGAGGTAGTGCTGGAAAGTGAAGACAGTTCATTTGATGTATCTATTGTGTCATGTGTGTATGGAGTGGAATGCATTATATCAGGCAAAGCAGAAGGATACTGGGAATAAGAAAGAGGCTGTTCAGGACATGGCATCTCAGTTTGAGTTTCAGATTGAAAGGGAAGTATATGTTCATAAAATTCAACATCTCTGGATATGTAGACACTTTTAGTATGTAAGTCCTACATGATATATCCTTTAGTATTGAGGGCTATTCCTAGAAAGATACTTTTTCTAGACCTAGGTGCAAACTTTTCTTTATGGGGTTGAGTATTGAGGCCAAATGCCAAACAACAAAAAACTTTCAAGATTTGATAATCTAGAGCCTTTTGAAACAGGATGTCATGAGGTGTTGAATTGTTTGTTAAGTTGTAAACCGTTTTGATGATGAAAAGATGTTTTGAATAAGTTAAATTTGTGTTGGATATTTGATGCAAGATGGGCAAATCACACTATGTCCAAAGATGGTTGAGATTGGAACTCACTGGTTGACATCGATCTCTCAAGCTGGGGACATCGATCGATCAATGTCACTTCAGCCCCTGACATCGATCGATCGATGTCAGTCAGAGAGCATCGATCTCTAAACCAAAGGACATCGATCGATCGATGTCACTAACATCGATCAATCGATGTTGATCAGAACACATCGATCTCTAAACCAAGTGACATTGATCGATCGATGTCACTTCAGCCCCTGACATCGATCGATCGATGTCAGGCAGTGTCAAAAACTGCAATCTTCTGGAAGACATCGATCTCTCCCTTCCAGGCACTTCGATCGATCGATGTCCCCCTGAATTCAAATTTTTTGAACGTTAGAACAAAATCCAAGTCAGATTTTTGAGGTTTTCTCTTTCCAATCTTCTTCAAACTTCTTGTGGATTTTAACCCAACCTATTACATGCTTCCTTGACTATTGTATACATGTCTAAGATTCTCTAGGGTGGCTATCCAAGATCAAATCACTCCATAGGGTGGCTAGAGACTATTTGGGCATTATCTTGACATTTTTGAAGATGAAGACTTGGTGGAGAGCCTCAAAAACGTGGTGAACTTCATCTATAAATAGAGGAGGCTTGGATGGAGCAAATACACATTTAAACATCATCTAGCTTCATTTTCTATTGTTGTATATTTCTCTCATACTTGTAAATTTGTTTAAAGCTTGTCTAGCTTTTCTTTGATCTTCATTATTGTATATTGAGAGAAAGAGAGTCAAGCACAAGAGGAACCATAAATATTTGATCTCTTGCTTGTGCTTAGACTTGTGAGAAAGTGTGAACCTTACTATATTTCTTCAACCCACTGTGAGAAGTTCTTGAGGGAACTTTTGTTGAAGTTGTGAGGAAGCAAGAAGTTGTTCTTGCTAAGAGCTGTAGTTGATGTAGTTGCACAAGTGTGTTTTGTGCAAGAAGTTGTTGTTGTTGTGGCTTACACTAAAGTGTTAGTGTAAGTGTTGCTGTGGATGTTCTTATTGTTCATTATAAGAAGAGTAGTTGTTGAAAATCCACTTTGGAAACAAAGTGGTAGTGGAGTAGAATCATTTACGATTCGAACCACTTTATATCCGGTGTAGTCATTCACTACTTCTCATCTCCCATTCTTGTTCTGATTTTGAATATCTTTTTGAGTTGAGCAAACGAGAAAATTCTGCAAATCAGCCAAACACTCTATTCACCCTCCCTCTAGAGTGTATTTCGGACCTAACAATTGGTATCAGAGCCTAACCTTGATTGCTTGGCCTATCTTTGCAAGTAGCAAGGTTAAAGATCATGGCAATGACAACCTCAACCTCAACCTCTTCATCTCACTTTCATCTCCTAAGCCTACTGCACTATTTTCCGGATCAAACACTAAAGCACCTATGTTTGATGCCCAAAATTATTCTTTGTGGAAATTTCGAATGATCAATCATTTGAAAGGCTATGGATTTGATATATGGAGAGTCGTTGTCAAAGGAACTGAAGTTCCTATGATTACCAACTCAAAAGGAGAATCAATATTCAAAGATGAGGATGACTACACCGATGAAGAAAAGATAAGATTTGCCATTAATGGCAAAGCATTTGATATTCTTTCAAGTGCTCTCACCACCACCGAGCTTATAAGACTTCAAGGTCTTGAAACAGCCCATGAGGCATGGAAAAGGCTTGAAATGATACATGAAGGAACTGAGCAAGTGAGAATGACCAAACGACTTATGCTCATGAAGGAGTATGAGATTTACGGAATGAAAAGCGATGAAAAGATTGAGGAGACAATCGATCGATTCACACGAATAGTGAATCAACTTTCCATGGTGGACAAGAAAATCTCAAATGAAGACCTTGTCTCAAAACTCCTCAACTCTTTGCCTAGAGAATGGACACCCAAAGTCACCGCCATCACCGAATCAAAGAATCTCAAGGCTCTTACCCTTGATGAGCTATCCGGTAATCTTCTTACTCATGAAATTCTTATTGATGAACAAAATAGGATGAACCTATCAAGCATACACAAACATCACACAAAGGATTGGTGGTAGAGTCCGATGAATCGGATGAGGAAGTTGCTCTTCTAGTAAGAAAATTTAGAAGAATGGCAACTAGAAACAAAGCTCAAGCAAGAAAGTTTTTCAAGAGACCATCTAAAGAAAAGGAAGCAAGTGAAAATTTCTATAGATGTGGTCGACCCGGTCACTTCATTGCCGATTGCCACGTAAAGGAGCCACAAAAGCAAGAGAAGAAGGTCTTTCCTCAAAAGAAGAAAGCCCTCAATGCGGAGGTAACCACGTGGGATGATCTCCTTTCGGAATCAGAAGGAGAAGAGAGTGAAGATCAAGGTGTTGGACTTGTTGCAATGGTTGACAATCCAAAGATTCAACATACCTGTCTTATGGCAATTGAAGATGATCTTGAGGTAAATTCTAACCCTTCAAATTTGCATGATGAAATAGGAGATTTGCAAGATGACTTTGAAAAATTGAATCTAAAATATAAGCATTTGAAGAAAGAGTTCAATAAATGCATCTTAGAAAATAAGAGCTTACATGACAAGAATATTTTGATGTTTCAAGAGCATGACATCATACTCACCATGCATAAAACCGTAGCTATTGAAAATGTAGAAATTAAAAAGGAATGTGAGAAACTAAAGTTAGACTTACAAAGACTAACAAATGGTAAAAATAACTTAGACATACTACTTGGAAATCAAAGAATTGGAAATGATAAATCCGGTCTAGGATTTAATTCATCACTTTCTTCTATTAAACCTAAGTCCTTAAAGAAGAGGGCAAATAATAGAAAAACACAACAAAATTCATCACCTTCTAAACCAAAGCATGTATCCACTTGTTTTTATTGCAACAAACTAGGACATGTGAAGAAAGCATGTAGAGCTAGATTTGGAAGCACGTATGTTTGGAAGCCTAAGGGTCGACAAACTAACCCTAAAGGACCCAACCTTCAAAGGGTACCAATGCATACATCTTTTGGTTTTGTAGGCTCTCAAGATAAATGGAGTAGCCAAAGAAGAAGGAACCAAATGGCTTATGGACAGCGGATGTTCAACACACATGACCGGAGACAAAACGTTGTTCACCAAGCTCAAGCTCCAAGATGGTGGAACGGTGCATTTTGGCAATGGGAGAGCCAAAATCCTTGGACATGGAGAAATTGGTAACTCTTCTTTTACTATTAATAACGTATTATATGTAGAAGGGCTTAAGTACAATTTGATAAGTGTTAGCCAACTATGTGATGCTAATTTTCAAATTGAATTTGTGAAAAGAAAATGTGTTGTGAAAAAGAAAGATAAGATTGTTTTTGAAGCTATACGTAAAGATGATGTTTACAAATTTAGCACACATGATTTGATATCACAAAATGTTTCTTGCCTAGTTGCCAAAAATGATTTGACTCAACTATGGCATAGACGACTTGGACATATTAGTTTTAAAAATTTCAAAGATATTTGCAAAAATGAAAAATTCCAAGGTCTTCCAAAATTAAATTTCGAAGACCATGGCTTATGTGACACTTGTCAAAATGCAAAACTTGTTAAAACAAGTTTCAAGCCCAAAAGTGAAATCTCCACCACCAAACTTCTACAATTGCTGCATATGAATTTGTATGGGGATATTGGTACGGCAAGTCTAAGTGGAAAACATTACACCTTTGTGGTGGTAGATGACTTCTCTAGGTAAGCTAAAAAGAATGATGCATGCCAAAAATTTATAAAGCTTTGTAAGAGATTAGAAAACCAAAGAGAGGACACAATTAAGGAAATTAGAAGTGATAGAGGTGGTGAGTTTGATGGAGAATTTCAAGAATTTTGTGTATCCAAAGGGTATGAACACAATTTTTTGGCTCCAAGAACTCCTCAACAAAATGGTGTTGCAGAAAGGAAAAATAGAACACTTCAAGAAATGAGTAGAGCCATGCTAAACGAATTTGAGCTACCCAAATATTTTTGGGCCGAAGCAGTAAATACCGCTTGTCATGTGATCAATAGAGTTTATTTGAGACCATTTCTCAAAAAGACTCCTTATGAGCTTTGGAAAGGTAGAGTACCAAATACTGGTTATTTCAAGGTATTTGGTTGTAAGTGCTTTATACTTAACACCAAAGATAACTTGGATAAACTCGACTTCAAAGCGGATGAAGGAATCTTTATGGGTTATGCTCAAAATAGCAAGGCATTTAGAGTATATAATAAAAGAAGCATGAAAGTTGAAGAATCAATTCTTGTTAAGTTTAGTGAACTCATTGATGATAAATCAAACATTAATGATGACGACGATGATGATGAAATAATTGAAGTAAGCCATATAGAGAAATTTGAGAATCCAAAAGGTAATATTGTTATTGACCTTAGGATTGATCCACTTGAACCTAAGGTTGAAGATGAAGAAGTAGGAGGAGATACCTCAAATTTACCAGATTCATATAAGTATAGGAAAGTGTAGAGAAAAAGGGGTTTGAGTGATTTTCAAATACATGATTTAAATGTGCACAAAAACGAGCATAAGATAAAACGTGCATGATATAAACAAACGTGTGCATGATATTGCTTAGTACTTGCCTTATTTAGCTTATATATAATGTTGCCGGACTAACGAGCCATGAAGCGTTAAAGCTTACATCATATGACAAACATTTGTTGTGTTTATACTATTTTCAGGTGCCACCATTAATGAACTAAACTAGTTCATTAAGTGAAGTACTTAGTTTATTAAACTAAGTAGTTCATTAAAGGAAGCCACATTTGGAAAAGGCACAAAGGCAACAAAGCTAAGGAAGGAAAGTTTTCTCCTCCTCCCCTCATTAATATATAATACACGCCACATACATATATGACACATATATTCAGATTTTTTTAAAAAGGCACATACACATGTATTCCAACGTACTACCGACACGTTATATATTTTACGTATGTACGTTAACGTCACACCACTATACTTAACTCATATTTATGAGTATATTCAGGTCTTATATCATATGATATAAGATATGGTGATGACAAATTAAATACGACACGATAAAAGGTTCTAAACCGAAATTTGTCGTATCGGGCGAATACCGAAACTTCGCCAACGTGTCACGTACCTGCCATAAATAAATGGCCAGCCTCTATACTTCAAAAATTCACAAAAATTTCGTGCCATACATGATATGTTCAGCCAAAAATACTTTCCATGTTGGCACACACAAATCACCCCACATTAAGGCCAAAATGTGAAGATTCCAAGTTTAATTTTGTCACATGTTAATGGTACCACTTTAGACCAGCCAAGTGCTGAGATTTAAATTATATATTATATATATTATGTATAACATAATATATATAACATGTGCAAAAGTTGGAATTTAAATTAGAGAAAAATCGGGTAATCGATAAATATCGAAAATTCGGTTTTCTACGCACATAACATGAAACGTTTTTCTTGTACATCATGTGACACGTATCTAGACACTTTTTACATATGATATACATCTTAAAGTGTTCTAGAAAATTAAATTAAGGGCTGATTGGAATATTACATGTGTATTATTAAATATGCACTATTTTACAAAGTTAGCAAAAATAAATTTCAGCACATGTATACACATCATTCAACGTCACATATAGCTGATTTGGAGCACATGTGGAGCTTTGTTGACATCTTGATTGGTCAAGGATCAATCATACAAAGTTGGTGAATTGAAGAGAGAAGATACAAATGGTAAGAATTCAAGGTATACCTCTCTTATGTCAATTTGCTGAAAATTTCAGCATACTAAACTTAGGGTGGCCGAAATTTGCTATTCAATGTGACATATTTTGTCATCTTTTATTATGTGATTAATTGGAAGAAGAAATGGAAAGGTGTTGAATATAATTTAAATAAATAAATGGTGATATTTTACATATCACACATGCTGAAAATTTTTCAGCATGTGTTCAATCTTGATGGCCGAATTTAAGTGCCAAAACATGTCTAAGTTCATTTCTTAATTGGTAGAAATACCTACCATAAGTTGTTGATTCATTTTTATGATGAAAATTCAAAGAAAAAAGGTAATGATTTGAACTTTATCCCTATGATCCACATGCTGAAAAATTCAGCATGGCAAGATTGTTATGGCCGATTGTTTGGTATGAATATGGAAGGATTTTTTGGTCTTGCAATTTATGATGTAATTCTTGATTTATGGTATGATTTTATGATTGATTTTTGGCACATGGTAAAGTGTATATCTCAGATTTTTTCCATGTCATTATGATGACAACGTTGAGCAAATAAGGAGGTGCCAAGTAAGCGAAGACTAAATGTTGATCCAATAGGAGGATGCCAAGTAAGCAAGGCCTTGTCACAATGATGTCTTACACTCTCTCAAGGACTTAAAAGATAATTTTCAAGAAGGGAGATACACCAAGGGGACGGCCTGCACATTAAAATGGAGAGAAGAAGAGCAAAACAAGAACAAGAACAAGTGTTGCAAATTGAAAGATCAAAAGTGTTCTAGCCTTCTTCTTCTACATTCTCTTTCTTTCTCTCTTCTTGTAAAGCCTATTGTTTTCATATCTTTCAATCTTGAATAGGCTTGAGATAAACCACCATTCATACATCTTTGTAAAAGATTGATCAAGGTGTGATCAATCTTCATTCTAGCAAGGTGGTGGTGTTCGTGGGAATTGTACTTACAATACAAGGTTTGTAAAGGGTTGGAGTTAGGTGTAACTCTATCAACCCTGCGGTAAGGTGTACTGCGTGTGTGTGATTAGTGTGAACCAAGGAAGGAATTCCTAGAAGACTGGAGTAGGTTGTTTATAACCGAACCAGTATAAAATTCTTGGTGTCATTTACTTTCAGCACTGATTTTCTGTTTCAGTAGTGTTTACTGTTTTTAATCACGTTCGTAAAAATAGTAAACGAATTTCAAAAATTACGAAACTTTTAGAAAAGATAGTCACACGCTCTAGGGTTCTTTTAGCACAAGTTTCAACCCTTTTGGAAAAGTATAAGTCATTCAAACGTCCAAAATTCTGAGACTAGTGCAGTCTGATTTTCAGGCTTGCAAAGGTTGAGACTTTGATCGTATTTGACTAACTTCCCAAAAGAATTTTTCAAAACTGTTTCAACCCATTTAAATATAACATATAAGGGGTTAGTGGTTAAATTTTCAAAGCATTTGGAGTTGTGTACAAATTGAAATTAATTTTTTAAATCAGTGTATCGGTTCTGGCAGATTTGCGCAATCTGACCACCAACGAATTTTCAAGGGGTTAGAGGTTGAATTTAAATCTGAAATTTTTAGGAGATACTCATAACATCTGAGTCTAAGTTCTCTCCAAATTTAAGAATTTTTAAAGGCCTACAACCTAGTTTTCAAAACGTTTTAAAACTGGTCCTGAAAACAGAATCTGTTTTCAGAACTTGAATTGTTCAAGTTTAAAGAAATTTTAAAAACACATTTTCCGCACCCACTATTCAACCCTCCCTTCTAGTGGTGCCTTGCAGATCCTACAGAAAGATCATCCTAAAGAGTTGATATTAGGTGAAACTATCCAAGGCATAATGACTAGGAGAAAATTCAATGAAAATGCCTTCATCTCATAAGTTGAGCCTAAAAATATAAAGGAGGCAATAAATGATGAAGATTAGGTATTAGCTATGCAAGAAGAATTAAATCAATTTGAAAGAAGGGATGTTTGGGAATTAGTTGCTAAACCTAGTGATCATCCCGTAATTGGCACTAAATGGGTATTTAGAAACAAAATGGATGATAAAGGAAACATCACTAGAAACAAAGCTAGGTTAGTAGCCCAAGACTATAGGCAAGAGGAAGGCATAGACTATGATGAAACGTTTGCCCCCGTAGCTAGGTTAGAAGCTATTAGGATGCTATTAGCATATGCATGCTATAAGGATTTCAAACTATATCAAATGGATGTGAAATCCGCATTCTTGAATGAAATAATTCAAGAAGAGGTCTATGTAGCTCAACCACCGGGGTTTGAAAATCATGATTATCCAAATCATGTTTTTACACTCAAAAAAGGCCCTTTATGGACTTAAACAAGCTCCTAAGGCTTGGTATGATAGATTAAGTAACTTCCTTCTTGAAAATGAGTTTTCAAGAGGAAAAGTCGACACTACTCTTTTTATTAAAGAACAAGGAAACCATCAATTGCTTGTTCAAATTTATGTGGATGATATCATATTTGGTGCTACTAATGATTCTCTTTGTGAGCATTTTGCAAAATTAATGGAAGGAGAATTTGAAATGAGCATGATGGGTGAACTCAACTACTTTCTTGGTCTACAAATCAAGCAAACTCAAGATGGAGTGTACATATCTCAAACAAAGTATACAAAAGATTTGCTCAAGAAGTACAAATTCGAGGATGGAAGAAGTGTGAGCACTCCGATGAGCACAAGTACAAAGCTTGACAAAGACGAAAAAGGAAAGCCGGTTGAGGTAACAAAATATAGGGGTGTGATTGGTAGTTTACTTTATTTAATCGCTAGTAGACCGGATATTTTGCATGCTGTGTGTTTATGTGCTAGATTTCAAAGTATGCCTAAGGAATCTCATTTAGTTGCCATTAAACGTATCTTTAGGTATTTGAAAGGAACTTTGAACTTTGGGTTGTTTTATCCCAAAAATGGTTGTTTTGATCTAAGAGGATATAGTGACTCCGACTATGCCGGAAATCTTGTTGATAGGAAAAGCACTTCCGGTACATGTCAATTCCTTGGAGATTGCTTAGTTTCTTCGTTCTCCAAGAAACAAAATAGTGTGTCACTCTCAACGGCAGAATCTGAATATGTATCTGCCGCTTCGTGTTGTGCACAACTACTTTGGATGATCAACACCTTGAACGATTACAAGGTTAAGTTTGATAAGGTTCCCATCTTATGTGACAACACATCAGCTATAAGTATAGCACAAAACCCGGTTCATCATAGTAGAACAAAACACATTGAAGTAAGGCATCACTTCATAAGAGATTGCATTCAAAAAGGATTGGTATGCATTGAGTTTGTTCCAACAAATGACCAACTAGCGGATATCTTTACTAAATCCCTTCCAACTGAGACATTTGAATCAATTAGAACAAGATTAGGGATGATAAACAATGATTAAAGGGTTAAAAATGTCAAAACTGTAGATTTCTGCATACATTGATCGATCTATGTGGAAGTCTCAGAGACTGATGTCTCTAAGACATCGATCGATCAATGTTCAGGACATCGATCAATCGATCGATGTCAGCGGGATAAGTTTTTAAAACCTGCGAAACGTCTCATTTTCTCATTTCTAACTTCAAACCCTATTTTTTCTCCTGCGAAAACATTAGGATTTCGACCCCAAATCTCAAAATCTTTGATCAAGCTTCAATTTTTTCTGTCAAAGCCACCAAAGTTCACATCCATCTTCCACCTCCATCACTACATCCAGAATCTTCGTGCCCTAAATCTTCTCATGGCTCCAAGAACGAAAAATCATCCCAAGAGGAAGAGAACATCTCAAGGAGGAAATCAACCACATATTCCAACGGGTTCTAGAACAGCAGGACTACGGAAGCAACCAGAGCCATCTCAAGAACATCTACTCCATGAGGTTAGAGAAATCCTTGGTATTTGAAATTTCCCTTGGCTTAAAACCGGAGAATATGAGAATGCACTGGCTGCACCTCTAGGTTCAGGTATATTCACTCACATCTCTCTTAGAGCTCAATTATTATTTGAAGAATGGGAAAGTAGCAAGAGGTCCACTATTCCATCGAAATTGCTCAAAATTGAGGACATTTTGAGCAGTGAGGAATTGAAACCAATCATTGATTGGTTGTATGCTCAAAAATGGATGTTTCTTTGGGATTCTTCTGAAATGAGTTCAATATCTACTCGTTATACACGGATGTTTTATGCAAATCTTTGGATTGACTATCTAAATGGAAAGCCGTTTTCTCTAAATTCGGTTATTGATGGTCAAGTAGTTTCATTTCACACCAAACAGATTAATGAAATTCTTGGTGCACCTGATGAGGGAGTCCAAGATTTCGATCCTTGGAAGTGGGATTTTTACAAATACCAAGTGACCGAGGATGAAGTAAAAACATTTCTTGGATTCCACCCTACGAAAAACACAAATAACATGCCTTTGGTTTATCGAGTTTTGCTTGCAATAGTTACTTTCTGTGTAAATGGAAAATCAGCAAAACTACCAAGCAACCTAGACTTCTATATTACCTACCGCATAGCCATGAGAGAGCAAGTAAACTTTGGGGAGGTTTTCTTTGAAAATGTGTTGGAGGTAGTTACCAAGAAATCTAAGGCACTTCCTTACAGCAATCTGATATATAGATTATTGAGAAAAGCTGATTTAGTGCTGGATGACGAATACGAAGAGGCCATTACAAATAAGGATTATTACACAAAGTTTAACATCCAGCAAATTCTTAAGTCAAGAAAGGAAGCGCAACGACGGGGTGGTACTCAAGACCCTGAGGAAGATGAGGCTGAGAATTAGCCGATATTGCCTACACATCCTACTGAGCCAACCGTTGAACCCCAACCTAACCCTCAAAGTCCTACCTCCCGAATAGACAAAGGAAAAGCTCCAATGGAGGAAGACAGTGACCCCGGGGACGAATTCAATGCAGAGGCTGAGATTAATGATTTACATCGTTATCTCGATCAATGGGGGAAAAACCTAACAAAAGAGGCTGTTCGAATAGATGATCTGGAAAAAGAGTATAAGACACTCCAGGACCGTTTTAAAACGTTAGAAACAAAGGTGGACAATCAAGTTACAACACTGCAGACAGAGCTGAACGTGCACAAGACCAAGTATCAAAAGTTGAAAACAAAGCTCAAAGCGGTTCTCTCTGGATTGTGTTTTTCCTCCGATGAGGAATGGTCCTTTATGATTCCCCATTCCCTCGTAGTTATGCATAGCTTTGCAAGTTTGAGTTTATGTATTATCTCAAAACTTGACTTTTCTTAATGGTATTTATCCTTTATTCTCTTATGTTTTGATTCTTTCAAAAAGGGGGAGAAGTATTTGGAATTGTTGGCATGATTAAGGCTTTAGCATGTTTGGGAGTATTTGGAATTGTTGGCATGATTAGATCTTTAGCATGTTTGGGCATTGGATTTGCTATATTTGGAATTGTTGGCATGATTAGGGCTTTAGCATGTTTGGGCATTGGATTTGCTATATTTGGCATTGTTGGTAAACATTGCATGATTTAGTCTTGGCATGTTATAACTTGGTATCCTAATGTCTCATCTTGATATGATATTGGTGTTTTTGCATCATATAATTTAGCTTGAGAAGTTGAATTTGGTATAACATGACATACTTTACATATTGAAATGATGAAAATAAGAAACTTGATGCATAGATTGAAAGGGAGCATTTTGGTATCACATTTTGGGTAGATTGAATGTTGAAATTTTGGATGTGTTCATATGATGAGGAAGCATGAACTAAGGGGGAGATCAAGTTTAAATTGAAAATATATCATGTAAAAACATCTTTTGAATCATGGTTTTGAAATCATCAAAAAGGGGGAGATTGTTAAGTTGTAAACTGTTTTGATGATGAAAAGATGTTTTGAATAAGTTAAATTTGTGTTTGATATTTGATGCAAGATGGGCAAATCACACTATGTCCAAAGATGGTTGAGATTGGAACTCACTGGTTGACATCGATCTCTCAAGCTGGGGACATCGATCGATCGATGTCACTTCAGTCCCTGACATCGATCGATCGATGTCAGTCAGAGAGCATCGATCTCTAACCAAAGGACATCGATCGATCGATGTTGATCAGAACACATCGATCTCTAAACCAAGTGACATCGATCGATGTCACTTCAGCCCCTGACATCGATCGATCGATGTCAGGCAGTGTCAAAAACTGCAATCTTCTGGAAGACATCGATCTCTCCCTTCCAGGCACTTCGATCGATCGATGTCCCCCAGAACTCAAATTTTTTGAACGTTAGAACAAAATCCAAGGCAGATTTTTGAGGTTTTCTCTTTCCAATCTTCTTCAAACTTCTTGTGGATTTTAACCCAACCTATTACATGCTTCCTTGACTATTGTTTACATGTCTAAGATTCTCTAGGGTGGCTATCCAAGATCAAATCACTTCATAGGGTGGCTAGAGACTATTTGGGCATTATCTTGACATTTTTGAAGATGAAGACTTGGTGGAGAGCCTCAAAAACGTGGTGAAATTCATCTATAAATAGAGGAGGCTTGGATGGAGCAAATACACACTTTGAACATCATCTAGCTTCATTTTCCATTGTTGTATATTTCTCTCATACTTGTAACTTTGTTTAAAGCTTGTCTAGCTTTTCTTTGATCTTCATTATTGTATATTGAGAGAAAGAGAGTCAAGCACAAGAGGAACCATAAATATTGATCTCTTACTTGTGCTTAGACTTGTGAGAAAGTGTGAACCTTACTATATTTCTTCAACCCACTGCGAGAAGTTCTTGAGGGAACTTTTGTTGAAGTTGTGAGGAAACAAGAAGTTGTTCTTGCTAAGAGCTGTAGTTGCTGTAGTTGCACAAGTGTGTTTTGTGCAAGAAGTTGCTGTTGTTGTGGCTTACACCAAAGTGTTAGTGTAATGTTGCTGTGGATGTTCTTATTGTTCATAATAAGAAGAGTAGTTGTTGAGAATCCACTTTGGAAACAAAGTGGTAGTGGAGTAGAATCATTTACGATTCGAACCACTCTATATCCGGTGTAGTCATTCACTACTTCTCATCTCCCATTCTTGCTCTGATTTTGAATATCTTTTTGAGTTGAGCAAACGAGAAAATTCCGTAAATCAGCCAAACACTCTATTCACCCCCCTCTAGAGTGTATTTCGGACCTAACATTGTTTAGTAAGGGTGTAGGTATGATGTTGATGAGGTATGCTGCATGTTGCACGCAGTAACACCAATATCTAAGAGGTAGGTTGGACTGAAATTTTAAAGCTCTGGCAACAGAAAGAAGGTGTTGTTGTTTTCTCTCCACAGTGCCATTCTGCTGTGGAGTGTGTATACAACTACATTGATGTATTATCCCTTCAGAAGTATAAAATTGGCTCATGTTGAATTCTTGTTCATTATCTGAACAGATTATTTTAACATGAGTATCAAACTGTACTCGTACATACTTGCAAAAGCATTTTAGAATGCGCTGAGTCTCAGATTTTGCTTTCATCAAATAAATCCAAAAAATCTAGAAAAATCATCAACTATTGTCAAGAAATATTTCTGTTTATACATTGTACAATGCATGTATGGCCCCCAAATATCTACATGAATGAGGGAGAAGGGCTATTTAGAGATAGAAGAGGCGATGGGAAATGGATTACATTTTTGTCTAGCTAGAGGGCATTCAAGGCAATCAGGGGTACAATCAGTTGGGGTGACCTTGGGATCCTTTTTATGAATCTCTTTTATTCTTGACTCACTGAGATGGCCCCATCTACAATGCCACAGAAGCTTTTTAGAATGTTGGAGAAGAGTCTGCATAGGCTAAGTAGTGGCTGACTGAGATGAGATTGAATTTGCTGATGGTATACTGAGTAGGCTATGTAGATAATAGAGACCTTCATACAAATTAGCTGAACTAATCATCTTCTTGCTGATTTGATCCTGAATCAAACAATTTGTAAATTTGAAGAGCACCTCATATTTTTCTGACGAACTAAGTTTCCTGAGGGAAATGAGTAAAAGTGGGCACAGACAGTACATCCTTGAGTGTTAAGAGTGAGTTGATGACAAAAGTACCAATATGTGATACTTTAACAAGCTCATTGTTAGGAAGGGTAACATGTAAAGAATTTACTGACTTATAGGAATCAAATAAAGAAAGGCTACAACAAATGTGATTTGTGGCTCCAGAATCTACAATCCAAGTGTTTAAAGCCTTACCTACATTGTTACCTGCTTGCTTACCGGAAGCAGCAAGGCACTGTGCACTCATCACAGCATGCTGACCCTCTGTGCACTCATGTTTCTGATAGTCTCCTCGTTTGCCTTTGTCATTATACTCCTGGAGCAGACTCATCAATTGAACATACTGCTCTTGAGATAAAGGTGAATTGTTCTGCAAGCCAGCATAGCTTGAACCCTGTGCTACAGAATAATTATCATCACACTGAGTAACATTGCATTGTTGACATAATTCCTGATCACCAGTGACATAATTCACTTGTGGTCTGTGTTTAAATCCAGGTGGAAATCCATATTTTTTATAGCATTTATCCACTTTGTGCCTGGTGTATTACAGAATGTGCAGAATGGGCGTTTAAAACTCGACTGGTTATATCCTTTTTGTGACTCTCTTCTATAACTGCCTCCTAATGGTCTTTGTACATCCATAACAGGCCCAGACTCAGGCAGACTCCCAGATGAGGACTGAGTCCTATGGTTAACTAAGGCAGTTGGATTATTACTAAACTGCACTTGACCATTACCATACGCAAGTTTTCTCTCTAGCTTTACCGCTATAGCAAACGCTGTATTGATATCAGGTAAGGGACTATTAAGGAGAATTTGTGATTTAATTGCTTCATATTCATCATTTAAATCTTTCAAGAACTTGATGACATAGTCATTCACTATGAGTTTCCTTACTTGTGTTGACAAATTGCTAGTGCACCTAGTGCAAGAACACACAGAAATAGATCTCAGAACTGACAGTTCTTCCTAAATTACCTTGAGTCTAGTATAATACTCCGTTACTGATAGATTATCCTGTTTAATAGCAAAGAATTCTTCTTGCAAATCAGATAATCTAAATGCATCCGCATTTCTATACCTAAACTTGAGATCTGACCAAATATCAAAGGCATTATCAATCCACATGACACTTTGACTAATGCTAGGGACAACAGAGTTTACCAGCTATGATGCAACCATGTTATTTGCCTTGGACCAGGCATTGAATTTCCTACTATTCTCAGGTGGCTTCACCACTGTTCCATCAAGAAAACCTGCTTTGTTCTTGGATTCCATGGCTCTTCGACTTGTCCTGCTCCAACTATGATAATTATTTCCATCCAACAAGGGTTGAACAAGAACCAAGGCAAGACTATCGCTAGGATGCAGGTACAATGGATCATCTGTCGGATCCGTAGTCACAGCTTGATTGTGTGTAGACGGTGAAGGTTGATTGTTCGCCATAGGTGAAGAATTAAGAGATGGAAACATACCAAATTCATCAATTACTCTCTGATACCATGTTAAAATTCATTCAGCATACGATCACATTCAAACAACATCAATCATTCAAGAACAGTAAATCATATGAACACAACTTGAGAATATAATGAAAGATAAAAGGAGGTAGAACACCAAATGAGATGAGAGCATTTGAGGGAGAATCAACAATTGACTTGATGCTTGGAGTTTTCTCCAGGAAAAGATATGTTCGACATAATGCCTCTGCACACATATAGCAAAACGGAGAAGAAGACATATCCCGCGAATTAAAAATTATCGATGAAATTGCCACACTACCCTTACTAACTATCCACCTACATTAAGCACCGAAGGGTACAATCGTCATATACTCTCCTATTTCTCAACTGCCACTGTGCTAACATCGTAACTGCTTCATTTCACTTTCTTCTCGGATCGAACAGGCAGCTACCACCACAGCTACTCCATTTGCACCGCGCATTGATGATCAATCCAACGACCCAAGTAATGCCTCACATAGATTGTGCTTCTTAGGCTGCAGTTATCTCCAATTGCTGCACTTCACACCTGCAGCTGTTCAACCTCTGCAACAACGTTGTTGCTGATTATTCCTGCACTTCAACAAAATCCGATCCCCTATACTACGCCATAGGCGTTAGCCTCTAAAATAATGGAGTAAGTTCTTGTTGTATATGCTCATAAGAGTTTTTTTTGGTTTCTTATGGGATGTCATATTCTAAATGTAACAAGTCAAATAAATTAAACCATAATATGACATTCATCACATTTCATAGACAAACAATAGAAACTTTAAAATTTCACGTATTTAAAAGTTCTATTATTTCTTTCAAACATATCACTAAATTAAGGTGTGTAGAAAGCTGGAAATTTATGAATAATACCATTATTTTCACACAAAAACATCTTGTAGTAAATCTGTACTACAATCCCTTTTTTCTAAAAGTTCCTCAATTTTTTTGTTATCATTTTGCTGGGTTGGTTTTTAACTTCATTTTGTATTTACAAACATATACTCTGATTTATCTTTGTTACTAAATATTTACAGTTTTTGTATATACAGTGTCGCCATACATAAGTTTTATATAATATCTTTTATCATCTTCGTTTATGAAGTTTATAGTCTCCGAAAACCGAGATTCGTCTATCCATTTGAATGCTTTCTTATGGTTATTTTCCTAAATGCAAAACTCACATTTTACACATTTGCTTTCACTAAAATTTGTAACAACTTCCATTCTTTTTATTCGGAACTAATGCAATTTATTGATGCTAGGCGTAGTCAAAGCAACATCTAATACAAATCACCGGATCAAAGTGAGTCAACGACAAACTCGTCATTTCTAAAGACAGGTTAATCACAATCAAATACAAGTTATATATTGATCTTGTTCATTATTTTTCAGAAGGATCAAGTTCGTACCCTTGTTTTATGGGTGTGTATATATGTGCGTTTATGATGTATGTATGAGTGCTTGTATTTATTATATATGTTTATATCTTGGAGAGCATGCGTATATGTATATGCGTGTGCCTTTGTAAAAAGAAAATGATTACATTTTTCTTCCAATAAAACTTTTAGTTTGATTTTGTTCAGAGAAAACATTTACCCTATTTCTTTACATAACTACATATAATGCATGCAGATATTTGTGTATATCTCTCGATATATGTAGCGCCCCGCTCCCGAGCTCCCTCCTCGGTAACGGTGCACCCGCCATATCTCACTCAGGAGAATACAAGGCGTCACATCAACCTGCTACACGTCAGTGCTGACATAGAAAAGTTTTCCTCTTCTTTTTGCGGAAACGATAAGTCACAACACTAATTTGAAATTAATGAACTTTAATGAAGTAACGACAATAATTCTAGGCTGACCGGGCCTTACGAGTCAAGGTCAAATGTCTAAATTTAAAAGCATGAAACTGTTTTCAAAGTAAAGCTGAAAATTAAACTGTCTGTGTCACCCCATGGCACCACCAAAAGGCCCATCTCCATCTTTGCCGCACACATATCTACGAGTCACTCAGCCCATTCCACGGTGTCGGACCCATCCTCAACGAAGATGTAGTCATACCCCGTCTCGGCTTCACCTGGAATAGTAGGGGGTGAGTGATGGTAATCACCCAGTAGGTGCCTCTCAAAACAATACAAAACTTACATACCAAAAAAGATATTGCCACGTACCCACATAAGACAAATAGCATGCATTCGGAAGGTAAGACACTCCACGTACCCGACATAAAACAACATGACATGACTTATACGAAAAGTAAACAATCCACACAAGATGCATGCGCAAGTACGTGATGCATGCTCACATAACGTGTCATACACAACTAGATACATGTCAGGCATATTGCTCCTAGACCTATATGCAATGCATGCTCCCGGGACCTAATTCCAGCGTCATGGTCTCTAACCACCACTTGCTATTCTGGACACCCACGCCCTATAGACACTGCGTATCGCACGACACCCACGCCCTATAGACGCTGCGTATCTTCTGACACCCACACCCTATAGCCGCTGCGAATCGCACGACACCCACACCCTATAGACGCTGTGTATCGCATGACACCCACGCCCGACCGACGCTGCGTATCATCACGACCCCCACGCCCTATAGACGCTGTGTGTCCTCCTGACACCCACGCTCTCAGACAATGGGTACCTCATGCACATGCACGTGCCATGAATGCAAGGGAAAGGGAAAGAAAACAGTTGGATGTCACCCTCTGACGTCGATCGATCGACGTCCAACTGAGACACGTCGAACCCTCACTCAGTTGACGTCGATCGATCGATGTACTTCTGAGGTACATCGAACCCTCACCTCCGTGACGTCGATCGATCGATGTACTTCTGAGGTACATCGATCTCTCGCCCTCTGGACGTCGATCGATCGATGTTCATCTGAGGCACATCGAACCCTCAGCTGCTGGACGTTGATCGATTGATGTCCCCATATTTCAGAATTTCTCTTCTGAAATTTCTGCAGTCCATTCATCAAATCCCATTCAACCTTTCACCCTCATCCCACATATCCATACACGCATCACGACATCACAACCCCACAAAGAAACATAACAACGAGATCACATTGAAATCAAGAACGTATAACGGAAAATAAACACATTGGGGCATATAACTAAGATCCAATCAAACTCAAGCATTTACGACAACCACATAAAAATACCCTTTTGCCTATGCAAGCCTTCATACCGTTTTGAGGGAATAATTAGTATGCACCTACCTCAATCCTAGCGAGAAGTGATTGATATAGAAAGGTGTGGTGATCTTGTGAGCGTTTGATTCCTTCTTCCTGAGCCTTGGATCAAAGATCCTTCTTTTCCTTTCCTTCTCTTCTTATGGCCGAAATTGATAGGGAGAAGGGGAGAGGGTGGCTGCCGAATTTGGGAGAGAAAAAGGGGAGAGACTAGGGTTAGTCAATCAAGATGAGAAATTATAGGGAGTGATGGGAGGATTGATGGAGGAGAGAATTTAGGGATAGGGTTTAGGATAGAATTTTAGTTAATTCAAACATTTCACTTATTATTTATCTCTATTTTTTAATTTTATTATTATTATTATTATTATTATTATTATTATTATTATTATTATTATTATTATTATTATTATTATTTATTTATTTTTTTTAAAAACACGGGCATAAAAATATATGTAAGCATTTACATGTCCCCGTGTGTGTGTGTATGTATATATAAATTTTAACCGAAAAGAGATGTTTTTATTGATTTTTGCCTCCCTTATGGCGGAAGAATACTATAGTACAACAAATAATCGTCGTATGAGAAATGTGCATGTAAAGCCCTGAGAATCTGTAATCTCCAATTATATATGATATGCCGCATTAAAACTTTATCATGTAAAACCAATCTTGTGAATAAAACCTTGGCGAAGGAAAAAACGTATATACTTATACGATGAGTTTTTCTATTTAACTTTTGCTGACATTGTAGAGAACAAGACAAAACAAAAATCCATGCCAATGAAAGGAATTGATGAGTCCTTTGATGTATAATATGCTGCCCTGTTGTTTGACATCGTTGAATTATTCGCCAACGTAATGTGCTAGCCTTAGCCACAGATCCTGCCACTGATTTTGCAAGGAAGGCAACCTCCCAGAAAATCGCCTCCATTGTATCCCAAGCCATAGAATGCAAGCAAAAAAAAAGAGATAGTGATTAACAACCAAGAAATGATAGTGAAAGATAGATTAAGACCACATTGCGAAAATCTAATACCTGTGTTGTCTGCATCCGTGGATACAGGCAACCAACAATTTAGTGATTTCTGACTCTCTAACTTTATGGCAATAATACATTTATAAGTATTTGTAGTAAGCATGCGTATCTGGGTTGCCATATCAAGTAATGATATATGCAACAAACAATGAAGAAAATGTTATCCATGTCGCAGATTTGGGATGAGACCCGTCTTGACAGTAGCGCGAACTAGTGTAGGAAGACCGAGAAAATACTGTAAGTGTCCAGCGTATCTGACCATGCTGAGCCAAGTAATGTGCCGACTTGTTCACCTCCCAGGGAATGTAAGATAAATTAAAAGATTGTGAAGACAAAAGATCATGTAATATATTAGCCATGTTGGAACGATGCTGATTGGCCTGAGTCAAAACCCCTTGTGCATCCACTTCAACATCCATAAAAAGACCAAATCTGGCAAAATATAGTACTGCTAACATAGTCGCCTGTAGCTCTGCCTGATCAGGTGTCGAAAGAGGCAAGAGAAATGAAATAGCACACATAAAGACACCCAGACTATCACGAAGTATTGCTCCTGCTGCCACTGACTTCCGCCCATGCGCAACATCTACATTTAATTTGTGTCGCCCAGAAGGAGGGAGAGTCCAACGTACTACCCTACAATGTGAAGATGGCATAACTCGTGAAAGGCCTGCTTGAACCAAATTATCATCCGTTAGTATATATTTTTCCCTTTATGATCGGATGTCCAATCATAAATAGATCGACGAATATGATCAAAGATAATTCGGCGAGACCATTGACTTTCTTCAAAAGTTATAGCTGTATAAGCTCTCCATATTTCCAACATGATGATGCCTGGAACTATAATACGAAGTTGTCCCTTAAGAGACTTAGCCTAAGTGGAAATCCACCATTGAAGTAAGAAGGGACAAATAGACATTGTCTGCATCAGTGGACCATCAAGGCAGTAACTAAAATATTTCCAAATGTCGGATACCTCAGGACATCTAAGAAAGATGTGATCTCTTGTTACTTCATCCAATAAACAAAATGGACATTGCGTAGGAAGAACTGCTACAAATCATGAGAATATCTGTGGGAGAGGTAAGGCATCATGATATAATCTCCATAGAAATAGACGAATGTTAGGTCGTATCAGTTTGTGCCAGACAAATTGATAGGAGAACAGACGAGGTTCGCCAGCCCGAATCTGCTCATAAGCAACACTAAGAGCAAATTTTTTGATCATCTATGCCTGACCAACTCAATAAATCCATAGTGATGGTTGTATGAGATGTACATATGGAATGAATCCGACATATACGCTTCCATATAGGAGAATCTGTAATTCTGAAACAAAAATCTGTTCACCCCCATATTTTGATCGTAGATAAGAATTGATGAGTGTGTGTTGAGTATGATATCGCCACTACAATCAACATGAATAGACTGTCTGAAGATCCTCCAATTCGAAGACCTAGTCCGCCTTCTGCAGTCGGACGAAACAATTTGTCCATTGAAACCCATGAGTGCTGCAATCCACCATCAGATGTGCCCCAGAAGATTTTGCATATTAGGTGATGCAAAATTCGAATTGTGCTCGAAGGAAGTGTAGACGCAGCAATCACATGCAATGAAATCGCAGCAAGAACATGCTTAATTAAAGCCAGTCTGCCTGCATGACTCATAAATTTATTTTGCTACATATTTAACTTTGCATGGAAAGAGGAAACCAATGGAAGGAAATGTGAAGGTTGGGCTTTCCCGTTAAAGAGATAAATTCCTAAATATTTGGTTGGCAAGGTACTTGAAGTCATATCAAGTGTCCTCTCCATTCGTCGAGCCTGAACTAACGCAAGATAAGATGAACAAATTGACTTTTTTAAAAATTTACAGCCTGACAAGAAGCATCCTGTTATAACTTTAAGAAATCTCTAAACCTCTTGAGATTTGTCAAGCTCCCATTAAGAAAAACAAGTAAATCATCAGCAAAAGCAAGATGAGTAAGACATAGACGCATCCTTCCGACATTATAAGTCTGAATATTTCCTTGTAAAACCAAATGATTCAATCCCCTTGAAAAGGCTTTTGAAGCAAGAATAAATAATAGTGGTGACAATGAGTCTCCCTGTTTGACTCCACGTGAGGGCTGAAAAAATCCAGTGGGGATGCCATTAATGATAATAGAGATATAAGTACCTTTCAAATGATTAAAGGTCAGAGAGATAAACCGAGAGTCGAAGCAAAAATGATCGAGGAGATGGGTTAGAAATTGCCAATTTAGACGATCAAACGCCTTCATCATATCCAGTTTGGTCATAACATTGGAGCCGCTAATTGGTTTATCGAGAATATGTGTCATCTCCCTCGCCATCACAACATGATCTGAAATATCTCTACCTTTTAAGAATCCCGCTTGTTCTGCTGAGATGACCTTCAATAATAGCGGTTGCAACCTTGTAGCAAGAATTCTACTTGCCACTTTTGAAACAAAATTTGCAAGACTAATGGGATGAAAATCTGAGAACTTTCAGGGTGAAGCAACTTTAGGAATGACTACAATCAAAGTACCGCCCATTGCACGTGGTAGCGGAAGTCCCAGAAAAAAATTCTTGCATGGCCTTTACCACATCAGATTTGAATGATATGCCAGCAAGTACGAAAAACTGTCCATTATATCCATCCGGTCCTAGAGCCCTATTAGAATTTAATGACCATACCGCGTCCTTAACCTTGGACAATTGAGGTATCGCTAGCAATTGAGCATTTTCCTCTGCTGTGATCATCTTAGGAATAAGATCTAGCAGACTGTCTTCATTAGTAATGGGTTCAGCTACGAATGGCTTTGTATAAAAGGAGACTGCTTCCTGTTGAATAGTGGCAAGTGTATCATATAAAACACCCTCCTCAGTATGAATTGTAGTAATAGTTTGCCGATGGTGACGATTCTTCCCTATGTTATGAAAATAGGATGTATTTGCATCTCCAGATCTTAACCACTTTAATCTAGCCTGCTTCTCCCAAAACAATAATTCATGTCTCGTCGCAATCTTATACTGATCCTGAGCCGCATGATATGCCGTTCGGGTTTCTGGTGAAGGATGCTGGTCAAACAGTCTCTCACAGTGAATTAATTCTTGTTCCGCCACTCTTAGTTTGTCGAAGACACTTCCAAAAGCCGTGGTATTCCATTCTCGCAAGTCTCTCTTTAAAGAGTGTAATTTATCATACAAACCCCTCCTACCCCCTCTAGTTGGATATGAGTCCCAGGATGCTTGCACAAAAGGAATAAAATCTGCATGGTCGATCCAAACATTGAGAAATCGAAACGATCTTGGGTCCTGCACCTCCTGCTAAACACATCGCAATAATAAAGGGGCATGATCTGATGTTACGCAGGGTAAATGACGTACCCGTAGATTCTGAAAAAGATTACAGAAAGCTTCCGTGCATAAAAAGCGATCCAGCCACCGCTTAACAGTTCCCAGTCCTTGTCCACTTGACCACGTGTGCATAGGACCATCATGCAGAAGATCAATCAATGAAGAATAATTTACACAACCATTAAACTCCTCCAATGATGAGATCATTGGATTTGATAAACCAACATGCTCATCCACCAATATAAAAGTGTTAAAATCTCCCCCTAGTAGCCAAGGTTCCAAATGCGTGTCATGGTGACGTTGTAGAGCCACCCATAATCACCTCCTAGCTGTAATAGTATGTAGCCATATACCGGAGTGAACCATGCCGTGTAATCCGAGCCAATTATGTGATAATGCAAAAATGAGCATTGTTCCTCATGAGTGACAAATAATAAACAAAGATAGGATCTCTTCCATAAGACCCATACTTTCCCATCACACACCGCCTCAGCATGTGAAAATGCGAAATACAACTGAAAACCTCCCAAATGTGTCATAGCCTTTTTTGGTTCAATAATTGCCAACAACTGTATTTTTTTTAGATATACGTAAGCGTTTCAACCGTACTAACGAGGTGGATAATCCACCAACATTCCAGACTAGACAATTCATTGTGATGAGGAGGATTTGGAGTGTAAGGAACAAGTAATCCTTTCTGCGGAAGGTTGACACGATCGCATAATCTCTTGCTTAATACGACGACGTCTTGGTTTCGGATGGGTAGAACCAAATTCCATATTAAGTAGCTCCACTAATGGACGGGGGTGGCGTTCTACTAAGCTCATAATCCTCTGAATTTCTTTTAAAGAGGCTTTCATGTCTGCCTTCCATGCCGATGTTACTTTAGAGAGCTTTTACTCTGTAGACTTCAACGTCTCATCTTCAATCGACAGGCTAGCATCCTCCCAACCTCCTGCTTCCCGGAGGAGTTCAGTATCAGAAGCAGAGGTGCATAAAAAGTCATCCTGCTCTTCAACAACCGTCTCTAGAGATGTCCCAATGTTCTGCAGTTGTGGAGCTTGAAGTTCCTCGGGTATTAAATCAACTTGAGCACTACTCTGCCGAGTCATATCCTGACTAGTGCCAGTATTTGTCATGTTTGATGGCTCCTTTGCAACCAATTGCGGTATCTCATGCTCAGGAATAGTTATGTCGCTAGTCTTTTGAATTTGATTCACTATAGTGGGTGATGGAGGAGTAGGGTTGCTGTCAATCAATATTGGATCCGACATATCCTTCAACTGCTGTGACATAGAAGCCTTCTTTGGAGTCCATCGTTTGGAAGCTGCTCCCAAAGCCTTTAGTAACGAGATCTCAGCCTGAGTATTGGGTACTGTCGACGATGCAACCAATGATGGACAGTCCTTCTGATCATGTCCCAATGTCCGACAAGTAGCACAAAAAAGGGAACACTTTCATACTCTACAGTGGGGTAGAATTCATTGTCACCACCCTGGATATACAACCTTGGCGGCAGGGACTTTGAAATATCCATTTTAATACATAGTCTTACTACAGAAGGCCACACACCCTGCGAAGTAGCTGAATCCATTTTTAAGGGAAAACCAATCATATGTGCAACATCCTATAATGCAGATTTATTATGTAGATACAAGCGCAAGCCACGAATAGAGATCCAGATTGGGACAATGGGTTTATCCATTCGCAGATCAAAATCTAGTGTCCACTTGGTTACTCTCATGGTATAACCATTCGATGTCCATGAACGGCGTAAAAAACATCTTTGATAATCATCCGGATTTGAAAACGTTAGCAAAACATGCTTATCATCTAACAACCATAGTTTCGGAGTTGTTTTAAATCCAATGTGTTCCATGCAATTTGATAATTGTTTCATATTCGGCCGATCTTTCCAAAAAAGAGCTAATGAGCATATGTTGACAAGGAATAGAAAACCTGGATACCTCATCTGCCGAAAACTGAATAGATGGCATGCCTTTGTATCGTTGTACTGGTCTTGAACAGGATGGGGTGACGGCTCCAGATTTTTGGATAATACCTGCAAGAATGATCTTTTTCCCGCTACATGATCCACCGGCAGTGGACGATCATGACCTAACTGGTCTATGCATATGATTACACAAAAACTAATGAATCTAATTTAATTCCAAACAATAACAAAAAGAGAGACTGAAATCGATCAAGATTGTGTGCGTTGAAATCAAAAACGGTAATCAATGAGGATTCATGGTTCGAGACCCAAGATCGCCAGAGCCGTCATCATCGAAAAACCCAAAGAGAGTTGATATATGTATGTGTGTATATATATATATTTTTTTGGATGAAAGACGGCCGGTACCGTCCTGGCGTTTTATTAATAAATAAAACCCTCATTTGTGGTGGAGGAATACCGTGGTTACATTGTCTCCTTTCTGGCGTTTTGTTAATAAATTCACCACCCTTTCTGGTGATTCCAGACTTGCGTTCTTGATCTCCGTCCATGGCGTCACCGCCGGGCCCTTCGGCCCCGTCATCCTTTGCAGCCGTTCTCTGTGGCAACCCTCAGCCACTAACTCGCCCGAAATAACCATCTTAATTTAAGGGTTGTCCTTCTATCCACTTTTCCGATGAAGAGGTAGAGGCTTTGCTAACTCCATTCCAATTCACTCTCGTTGGATCCTTCTGGCATGTCCGGCCGGTTATGACTGCATTGAAGAAGGCATTTGGTCGCATCGACTTCTAGGACACTGTACAATTCGGCCTTCTCGACAAAACTCACATCTTGATCCGTTTTGATGTGGAAAAGGATTACAACCGTTGTTTTTGCCGCCGCACGTGGTCTATTCTCGGCTACTCGATGCGTGTAACGAAATACACCTTCGACTTTGATCCGAGGTATGATGCACCGATTGTTCCTGTTTGGATCTCCTTGCCTAGCTTTCCTGTTTATTTGCACCACCAGTCCGCACTCTTTGTTATTGTGGCAATGATCGGAACTCCGATCTGGATGGATACTGCGACACAGAAGACACTTCGCCCATCTGTTGCAAGAGTATGTATTGAGGTTGATGTTTCAAAAGAATTACTACAAAAGCTGCACATTCAAAGTTTGATCATGAGTTTTTTCAAGCGGTGATGTATGAGGATGTCTTGCCATTTTGCTCCAAATGTTGTGTATTAGGGCATACGTCCGACAATTACCCCCTGCAGTTCCACCAAAACAGCCTGCAATGCGTCAAAAAATTTGGAAAGAAAAGCCACCTTTCGCTCTGGTATCGGATGCCCCCATCAATACTGTGGTTGAGAATTCGCCGCCACGCATCACTGTTACAGCGGCTACGATCGCTGCAGATCTCCAAGCTCCAATTACTATTGTTGCTGACCCACATTCTCTTAGGATTTAGGTCTCTTGGGCTGGGCTAATGATGATGCCCAGCAGCCGCAAAACCTTTCGTCGGATATTACTCACGGCCACTCGGACTCTAAGGTATATCACTG
>AP025075.1:21187953-21215586 GCA_036186865.1 Eustoma russellianum | reverse complement strand
TCTGCACACCTCCCTCTCCCATTTGCGTTTGTTATTACAATAGTATTCCGTTCTGTTTCTTATTATCATTGAGCCTCAGCAGCCCATAGCCCGCCTACAACATGCTAAAATTCAATTAGGGTTTTCATCATGTCTGTCCTTATGTGAGGACCGTATGTAGTGTTTTTGGCGTGATGAGTCCCTGGATTAATTGGAATCCCGGATAGGGGAGCAGGTTTCACATTTGCGGTTGCGTATTTCCTCAATCAACCTCAGTTTTTGGCACTCTTGTATATATGGCCGACATAAAATCACGGAACGCCATTCTCTATGGTCATAACTCAACGTATTTGGGGATTCCAATTGAGAACCCTTGATTGTGTCGAGGGAGTTTAATACATTTTTATCACTCCAGGATCACAAGGGTGTCGCTAGGCAGCTATGTCATCCCTTTCAGACTTCAATTCTACTGTTGATCATTGTGCATGGCATGTCATTCCGCATATTGGAACACATTTCACATGGCTCGGTGGTAGAGGATTGGGTCGAGTCTGGGGTCGATTAGACTGGCAATTTTGCAATTCAGCTTCCTATGATCTCTTCCCACATTTTAAGCTCACTCACTTAAGCCGCGTAACATCCAATCATTGTCCGATATTGCTTGAATATGGCTCGGTTGGAACAATTGACCCTCGACAGTTTCGTTTTCTTTCGGTATGGACTTCTCATCCTGACTTTCTCTTTCATGCGGCATAAATGGGATTCTTACCCACCATTGGGGGCATGTGGGGTTTATGCACAAAATTACGTTCATTAAAGTGCAATCTTTCGGTTTGCAATAAAAATGTCTTCGGAAACATCTTTCACTGGGTTGAGTATGTTGAGCGTAGGGTCCAGGGAGCTGAGCTTGCCTATGACACTACCCCATCCGATTCCACACGCCTCGCATATCATACAGCGCCAACGGAATTTAGATTAGCCTATGCTCAAGAAACTAAATTATGGAAACAAAAGGCACGTGTGAAGTGGTTGAAGGAAGGTGATGCTAATACAAAATACTAGCATGCCATCGTTCGGGAGCAGCATCGATGACAACTCATTCACAGCATCAACTGCACTGATGGCACCTTATGTGACACTCAAGGAGCTATTCAAGAAGCTGCCATTGACTTCTACACGACTATGTTCACTGCTCAGCCAACACACTATGTTTCAAAGCTAATAACTGCCATTCCTCATATTCTGACAGGATTGGATAACGACTACTTAACCTCTATGCCATCTGAGGATGAGGTCTGCAGTGCTGTCTGGGCTCTGGACCCTCACAGCGTCGTGGGTCCTGACGGTTATAATGACCATTTTTACAAAACATGTTGGGAGATCATTCATTCAGATGTCTATAAGGCTATCCAAGAATTCTTCTTAGGTTTCCCATGGCCTAAATCCGTAGCTCACACGCTAATTGTCATTCTCCCGAAAGGATTGTCGCAGACATCTTTTGCTGATTATGGACCTATTGCTTTGTGTACATTTTTGAGCAAAATCAAGACTGGAATTTTTGCAACACAGCTGAACACCATTCTCCCAAAAAGTATTTCTCAGGAGCAGGCAGGATTTCAAAAAGGTAAGGGTATTGATGAGCATCTTTTACTTGGAAATGAGATGGTTCATTGGTTGGATCACACACCCCGTTCCTCTAATTGCATCATTAAACTTGATCCTGCTAAAGCATTTGATCGTGTGAGCTGGCATTTCCTGTGATTGGTATTGGCACGTTTCGGGTTTTTCGAATTCTTCATCACACTAGTGCTTAACCACCTTGGTAGCCCTACTTCTCTGTTTTAGTCAATGGTGTTCCTAGCGGTTTTTTCAGGCCTACTTGGGGGGGGGATGAAGCAAGGAGATCCTCTCTCACCCTTGCTCTTTATTGTGGTAGCAGAGGTCTTTTCCAGGGCTCTTAATCTTCGTATCAGCTGCGGTGTTATTCGTCCTCTACCTCTCAGCCGATTACCGCTCACCATCTCTCACTTAGCCTATGCGGATGATCTTCTCTTTTTTCGTGCTGCTAAATGACGTAATTTATGCCGCATCAAACATTTTTTTGTCTATGTATGAACAGGCATCGGGACAAGCACTTAACTATAATAAAAGTAGTATTGTTGTTTCCCCCGGCATCTCCCCCAATCAACAACATGATCTCATTTCCATCCTGTCGTCATACTTGCACAAGGGTATCTTGCACACATTACACTGTACCGAGCTCCTATCTCATGTTGATAGTCGACCATGCAGATGTTGAGAAATATGTTTGGATAATTTTAAAAGTCATGATTTTAAGTGGTGAATGCGTAAAAATATCATATATGATGTTATATGTGATTAAAAGTTGAAAAAGTTGAGAAAAATAACATTGATCTCTCAGGTTGTTGCACTTCGATCAATCATGTACTTCGATCCCTCACATCGATCGATCTATGTAAGGCAGTGAAAGTTCAAGACCTTATTGTGAGACATCGATCTCTAAACCTGAGACACAATGATCGATCGATGTATACATCAAACCCTCACTTCGATCGATCAATGTAGGTCATAGACAAATTCTGAAACTCACTGTGAGACATCGATCTCCTAAGCTGAGGCACTTCGATCGATCGATGTCTAGGGTTTTTAGAAAATCTTTTCTAAAGTGTGATAAAGTGATTTTTTTCATTTGTACATGTTTTATATATGTTCATTATGCGATTATTATGTGATTTTGATAATTATAAATGTCTTGTGATTAATGTGGCTTGGAAGTTTTGACAACTTACCAAAAAGGGCAAACTTGGTATTTTGAGTTTTGTAGGAACATGATACGATTGAAATACTTCAAGGACACATTCTCATCTTATTTACTATGACAAAGGTGGTATTATATTTATTTCTGACCATCGGGGTCATTTCTGGAGTTTTTCTCACCAGGGGCATTTTGGTCATTTTACCCCTGAGGGTATTTTTGGTGTTGTCACTCAAGGAATCTCTTGAGTATATTCTTATCTTCATTCTGGAGTTAAGTTGTGATTATTTTGAAGATTATATGGTGGCTTTATATTATATCTCTCACATGATGATATTATTGACTATAGCGGGATATGTGACGAGTTGTGATGTCACATTCTATTTCTTTCTTGAAGTATCTCTTCTATATATTATTGGAATATATTTATCATCATTTTACAGAGAGTTTAATGGTGTTCAGGTGGAGGTGATATATTATTCATTTTATGACTTGGTGACAAGTGGACCAACCAAAAAGGAGCTAGTTGACAAAATTGCCAACGAGGAAAATTCAAATTCAAAGGCAACGGCCATATGGTTGTTTTCAGCAGAATTTTTGAAGTCCAATGGTGCCTTCACATGCCCTATTCTTGTGCAAGGAGTTGAGGGTATCTTGGTGGCATTATCCCTTAGCATTATCTTTATTTTTCAAGCAAAATTCCAAGTCATTTTTATGATAAAATTCGGTCAATATATGTGTTCAAGGTGGACCATTTATGTTGTCTCATCTTGCCAAGTGTACAAGGCCAACCAATGATGTGAAGACAACTTGGACTTAATGATAAAGATGGTGACACATGTCCATTCTTATCTACAAAGCTCGATTCACACTATAAATAGGAGGCAATGGTGAAGAAGATGAAACACACTTGAAGCTCACTTGAAAGCATTTGTTGATTTGTCTAGCTATCTTCTTCTTCTTGTTGTTCTTGTTTCATTCTTTGCAGCCAAGGTATTCTTGTTGTATTTGTTGAGCTACAAGTCTCTTGAGCTTCATTTGTAAGATTGATTACCCAAGTTTGTAAGGCTACATGAATATGTGGTAGAGGTGTTGTAACTAAGTGTTGCATAGAAGGTGTTCATCCAAGTCTTGAATAGGGTTGGTGTATAACCCAAGGATCAAGCTTGGTTCTCATTGTAAATTGATTCATACTATAGTGAAATCCAAGGAAAGGTTTTTCTTGGGACTGGAGTAGGTCATATTGACCAAACCAGGATAAATTCTCGGTGTTCTTGTCTTGTTTCTACATTTCTGTTTTCTGCCCGTTTTTACTGCAGTTTTCACACAACTTCTCACGATTTAAAAAATAGCTAAACACTTTCAAAACTGGTGATTTTTGGTAGAGTTATACTTCAGACTATTAGCTTTCATTTGCAACAAGAATCACTTGATTTGAGCAAGAAAAATTTAGTTTTTCAGTCTTTGCATGGTTACTGCTCCAATCTGGCTGCATTCTGACCAGTTTTGAGAACACTTGAATTCTGTTTATTGAAAACATCAACTAGACATCCTAAGAAGTTTTTTTGATATAAAGATCAATCTTTTTGGTTGAGTATTCAAAGAGAAACACGTTTTCCGATTTCAGTGACATTCTGTCCAGTTCTGTCCAGATTGACCATCTAAATCGTTTTATTTGTTTGCGGAGTCAAACGATCTTAATTTTATCTGATTTTTGTATAGAGCCTTTTTAACACATTGAAGTTACTGGAAATTTTCATAATTTTTGGAGTTGTGTACAAGGATTTTTGAATTTTTCAAAAACGCGTTCTGAATCTGAGGTAGTCTCAGATTCTGTTTTCAAAGGGGATTTTTGTCAATGGTAGTAGTGTAATTTCCATTAACCACTATTCACTCCCCCTCTAGTGGTGTTTATTGCAGGTGCACGGTCCAAATGTTGGCAGCAAAAGCTCTTGGGGACTGCAGACCGCATCACCCTTATCCAATCGGTCCCATATTCCATGCCCCTTCACATTATGGCTGGGACTCGTCTTCCTCGTGTCGTCATTCAATATTTTGAGGGCTGTTTTGCTAGATTTTTTTTGGGGACCAGGCCGCCATCACTAGATCTTTTGGCCATAGCTCTGCTTGCCCATATAGGATGGAGGCCTTGGCATTCGTGATTTGAATTCCTTGCAAGAGGCATTTGCATGTAAGGCTTGGAATCTATACCACAATAGTGATTCTTTATGGGGCTGTTACATGCACGCTCGCTATGGGGTCCGCCGAGACTTTTGCCCATGCCTCTATGACTCTGCTGGGTGGAAGCGCATTTGTGCCATACACCCTTTTTGCTCTGAGAGTATCACTATGCAGTCTTCTACTCCAGTTTGGCCTACTCCTTTGGGTGCTTTTGCTTTGAGTGCGGCATATACCATAGTTTGTCCAGCTAAACCGCCGCTTCTACCACATGACTTTATCTGGCGTTCGAATCAACTCCCAGCTATTCAGCTTTTTCTTTGGCATCTATATTATGGTGCCCTTCCTCTACCCGACTATTTGATTAAGTTCACACAGTTTGTGCCGTCTCGGTGTCCATTTTGTCGGCTGGATACTGCTACAATGTTGCATCTTTTTTCCTCTATCCTGAGGTACAAATTATATGGTCATATTTTGCTGCTCTGCTTGATGTTTTCCTTTTTCTGGTGGTCCCTGGAGATCTTATTTGTTGCTCGTCTGTTGTTTGGCTCCCTCTACATTTTTGGGGGCTATGCAAATTATCTTATTTGGAGTGCTATTATGGAATACATGGAAAATGTATGCCTCCATTGTTTTTGATACCTCTCAATGATCTCCTCGTTTGGTTATTCCCCCTATTTGTTCAGATCTTTTTGCAGGGGCGTCATCGATGTCTGGTACTAAGCAGGCTATGAATGTGCCACAACTTATCTTTGTTGGCCTCTCACCACCCCTGTGTCTTCTCCGACCCTGCATACTTCGGTGATCCACCCTCCAGTCGGTCGCCTCAAGCTGAACACAGATGCTGCAATAGGCTGGTCTGCTGCCAGTGGTTGAGCTATTATTCGCAACTTTGCTGGTACATTTCGGCATGTGATTTCTTTTCCACTACGCTTTGATATGCCATTGCGAGTGGAAGCTCAGGCTGTTCTTCTTGCTACTATGTACTATCTCCCACTTCATGGCTATTTTAGTATAGAGGTGGATTGCGCCGAGCTCCTAGCAATACTCTTCTTTGCTCCAACATCGTTGGCATCAGATTTGCTCGCTTACGAGAACTTCAGTAGTCACTATGCTTGACGATTGTCCACACTCCCCGTGAAACAAACATGCCTGCTCATTTACTCGTGCAGTTGGAACTTCCCACGCAACTTTTCACTGCCTATGACACACTTGCCGCCTTGCCTCTGAATGTTCGAGGCCCAGTTGTGACTGATGTTGCCTTACCTACATTTCGGCATTCTAGTAGTGACACACATCATGGCGTGCGACCACCTTGACACCGCAGTAGCTATGTCTCCTAATGGATTGGCGAATTTTGACATTTGTTGTCTGCGGCTGTCATTGCTACTAGCAACCTGGATACACTTTTAATTATCAGTCTTCTTTGCGCTTAATTTCAAATTTATATATATTCATGTTGTTTGCATTTTCCTGTTGTCTGAGGTACTTTCCTCTTTATTGGCACAACATTCACATGATGTCTCTCATTTGGGTTGGCGCACGCTCTTGGATGTTGCCTTTGTCCTCTTTTGGACAAGGCAACGAGGGTACGTGGATCATAAACTCATTGATGTGTTCTTTGTTTTCAATCATTTACACTTATTGTTGCTTGCTTTTTCTCCTTTTGTCTGCTGGAGCTGAGAGGCGCTGCTTGGAACGACGCTGCATCTACGGTGCATAGAAACTCATATCCCTACATCACACGAACGTTTTACTTTCGCATGTTTCTGGACTCATGTATTTATTATAATTTCCTTTTTGGAAGAGTCTCCTGTAGAAATAGGACAATACTGTAGAGATAAGGGGGTTTGAGTGATTTCAAAATAAGTAACATGAATGCATATATATATATAAACGTATACAAGCATAAACGTGTACATGTATGCATGATATCTTGCCATTACTTGCCTTATTTAGCTTATATATTTTGTTGCCGTACTAACGAGCCATGAAGCATTAAAGCTTACATCATATGGCAAACATTTGTTGTGTTTATACTATTTTCAGGTGCCACCATTAATGAACTAAACTAGTTCATTAAGTGAAGTACTTAGTTTAATAAACTAAGTAGTTCATTAAAGGAAGCTACATTTGGAAAAGGCACAAAGGAAACAAAGCTAAGGAAGGAAAGTTTTCTCCTCCCCAATCCTTTAATGCACACGGCTATATACATATATATCACATATATTTTCAGATTTTTTAAATAAAGGCACATACACATGTATTCCAACGTACTACCGACACGTTATATATTTTACATACGTACGTCACACCACTATACTTAACTCATATTTATGAGTATATTCAGGTCTTATATCATATGATATAAGATATGGTGATGACAAATTAAATAAGACACGATAAAAGGTTCTAAACCGAAATTTGTCGTATCGGGCGAATACCAAAACTTTGCCAACGTGTCACGTACTTGCCATAAATAAATGGCCAGCCCCTATACTTCAAAAATCATCATAAATTTCGTGCCATACATGATATTTTCAGCCAAAAATACTTTCCATGTTGGCACACACAAATTACTCCACATTAAGGCCAAAATGTGAAGATTCCAAGTTTAATTTTGTCACATGCAAATGGTACCACTTTAAACCATCCAAGTGTTGAGATTTAAAGTATATATTATATATATTATGTATAACATAATATATATAACATGTGCAAAAGTTGGAATTTAAATTAGAGAAAAATCGGGTAATCGATAAATATCGAAAATTCGGTTTTCTACGCTCACAACACATGGAACATTTTTGGTGCATCATGTGACACGTATCTAGACAATTTTTACATATGACATACATCTTAAAGTGTTCTAAAAAATTAAATTAAGGGCTGATTGGAATATTACATGTGTGTATTATTAAATGTGCACTATTTTACATAGTTAGCAAAAATAAATTTCAGCACTTATACATACACCTTCCAACATCACATACAGCTGATTTGGAGCACATGTGGAGCTTTGTTGGCATCTTGATTGGTCAAGGATCAATCATACAAAGTTGGTAAATTGAAGAGAGAAGCTACAAATGGTAAGAATTCAAGGTATATCTCTCTTATATGACATGCTGAAAATTTCAGCATACTAAACATAGGGTGGCCGAATTTTAGTTCTTAAATGTGACTTATGTTGTCATCTTTTATAAGGTGATTGATTAGAAGAAGATATGTAAAGGTTTTGAATATTATTTAAATAAATAAACAGTGATATTTTACATATCACACATGCTAAAAATTTTTCAGCATGTGTACAACTTGTTGGCCGAATTTGAAGAGCCAAATGTGTCCAAGTTCATTTGTTAATTGATAGCAATACTTACCATAAATTGTTGGTTCATTTTTATGACGAAAAATCAAAGAATATTTGGTATTATTTTGAAAGAAAAGGAAGGATGCACATGCTGAAAATTCAGCATGGCAAGACAACCTTATGGCCGATTTTTATGCATGGATTAGGAAGGATTTTTAGTCTTGCAATTTATGAAGTATCTCTTGATTTATGGAAGGTATTATGTGATGATTTTTGGCACATGGTTGAGTGTAATTATCAGATTTTTTCCATGTCATCATGATGACAACATTGAGCCAATAAGGAGGTGCCAAGTAAGCGAAGACTAAATGATCATCCAATAAGAAGATGCCAAGTAAGCAAGGCCTTGTCACAATGATGTCTTACACTCTCTCAAGGACTTAAAAGATAATTTTCAAGAGGGGAGACTTACCAAAGGGGACGGCTGCAAGGTTAAAAGGAAAGAGATGAGAGCAAACAAAACAAGAACAAGCATTGCAATTCCAAGAGATCAAAAAGCCTAGCTCTTCTTCTCCTACATCTTCTTTCTTTCTTTCTTTCTTCTTGTAGAAGCCTATTGTTTTCATATCTTTCAATCTTATATAGGCTTGAGATAAACCACCATTCATACATCTTTGTAAAAGATTGATCAAGGTGTGATCAATCTTCATTCTAGCAAGGTGGTGGTGTTCGTGCGAATTGTATTTACAATACAAGGTTTGTAAAGGGTTGGAGTTAGGTGTAACTCTATCAACCCTGTGGTAAGGTGTACTGCGTGTGTGTGATTAGTGTGAACCAATGAAGGTGTTCCTTGAAGACTGGAGTAGGTTGTTTATAACCGAACCAGTATAAACTTCTTGGTGCCATTTACTTTCTGCATTTACGTTTCAGTTACTGCACTGTTTATCCTTCTTGTTTGCATACGTAAAAATAGTAAACGATTTTCAAAAATTATGAAAATTTCCAGAAATATATTCACACGTTCTAGGGTTAATTTGGCACAAGTTTCAACCCTTTTGGATAAGTATAAGTCAATCAAACATCAAAAGTTCTAAGACTAGTGCAGTCTGATTTTCAGACTTGCAAAGGTTGAGACTTTGGTTGTAGTTGACCTACTTTCCAAAATAATTTTCCAAAACTGTTTGAACCCATTTAAATATAGTATAAAAGGAGTTAGTGGTTAAATTTTCAGAGCATTTGGACGTTCACACAAATAGGAATTAAGTTTTCAAAACCATCTACCGTTTCTGGCAGATTTGCACAATCTGATTTCCAACGGTTTTTGAAGGGGTTAAAGGTTGAATTTTAATTTGAAATTTTTAGGGGACCCTCATAACATCTGAGGCTAAGTTCTCTCAAAATTTCATAATTTTTGGAGACCTCTAACCTAGTTTTAAAAACGTTTTAAAACTGGTCCTGAAAACAGAATCTGTTTTCAGAACTTGAATTGTTCAAGTTTAAAGAAATTTTAAAAACCACACTTTCCACACCATCTATTCAACCCCCCCTTCTAGTGGTGCCTTGCAGATCCTAAAAATACATGTAACCACGGTATGGGTCCATCACTGTCACAAAGCTGGTACCATGCAGCGATTGTATCTCCAAATGATGAGTTTTGCGTCTACGTCATCCTTCATCATAGAGGCACTCCATTGTATTTACTTTTCCTTAGATTTGGCCATTTCAACAGTAGTATAAATATGTACGCTTTTTCTTTAGCCAAAGTTTTATCCACAAGGGTGGTTTTACTTGCCAAGGTTTTAATGCGGCACATCATATAGGACTGGAAATTAGCCATCATTAGTTCACTGTCTCATTTATTTACATACGATGACGATTGTAATATGGTTTTTCTGCACCACAAGTGAGGCTTGCCGCGCCATACAGGTTTACATTAGTGGGAACCTTTTGGTATGGTCGGCCACCATTGGCTACCATTTGTGCAGCCATTGATCGCATCGGATTTATTGGAGCGGTAAAGGTTGGTCTTTTAGATGCATCGCATATCATACTGCATTTCGATCTCGAACAGGATTATATTCGCTGTTTTGCAAGAAGAGGATGGATTATTTCAGGAAAACAAATGCGAATCACCAAATGGACACCAAATTATGATCCTGCAGTAGAGGTGCCGATTGTACCCATCTGGGTTTCTTTTCTGGGCCTCCCAATAGCATGCATCATAAAGATACTCTTTTTCAGGTGGCGGCAATGCTTGGGGAACCACTGAGACTTGATTCCGCCACCGCTACAATGAATCGTCCTTCTGTTGCACGAGTATGCGTTGAGTTAGATGTTTCCAAAGAGCTTCCGACTCGTGTGTTTATACATACGTCCTCAAGGGTAATAATGCAGGCAGTAGAGTATGAGGATTTACCTAAATATTATGACCACTGTTTTCGTCTGGGTCATCTTGCCGTGGATTGCAGTGGCCAAACGGGCCTCCCACAAGCTTCAAGAGACAAACCCACCAACAAACCTACATCCAATCCTAACCAACCAGGGGATAAAAGCAAAAGCCAGCGTTGGACGCCAAAAAAATAGTGGGGGCCCAGGATTCACATGCTGTTGTTGTTGTCCAACCAAATATCGGGCACACTATTACTCATCGTTCATCCTGCACGCCACAGGACTTCATTCCGCCATCTCTAGATATGGCTGCACCCCAAGCCATTTCTGATGTTCAAGATATCTCTCGCCTTCAAGGTGTTGATGACTGTATAGTCGGGGATGTCCCGGACAAATCTCTGCCGACTTCTCATTCAGATAATGAAATAGATCCTCCCCAACATGATGTTAGCCTGGAGGATCAAGATCAACGCTGTGTTGATCATATTGCTCATCTTGTGGAAGCTGCACAAGTTGATGCTCAAATGAATAATAATCTACCGATTCCTACATCTGATCCACCGTATTCGCAGCCAAAAATACTACGCAGGCCACATGACAATCCTGTCTCTCCAAGATTGACCAGGTTACGTGCTTCTCATCTCTCAAACTCTTTTGACGCCTTAACACAATGAAGATTATGTTATGGAATATTCGAGGGATACGTACATCATTTACACGGTTAATCTCCCTCACGCGGAAACACAAAATACATGCATTAGTTGTGATTGAACCTAAACTGCGGCACAATCATCTAATTTATTATCAGTTGCAATTGGGTTTCACTAAATCTGTATCAGTGTGTAACGATCAAATTTGGTTGTTTTGGAAGGACTCGATCTTGACTTCAAAGGAAGAGATTTCTGGCCAGCAGCATCACTCTATTAAATTTCACTGGCTTGCCTCCGGTGATATATTCTGGTTAACAGCAGTATATGGCCGCCATTCTACAGTAGATCGCAAAATATTGTGGGAACAGTTGGAAGAGTTTCATGCCTCGAATACATCTCCTTGGTTAATAGGCGGGGATTTTAACACATTTCGAACTTTGGATGACACTTCCGATCCCGTCCATCTCTACGTTCTCTTCAGGATTTTAACGATTCATACAGCATTCACAATTGCAGGAGATTCCTTATCAGGGTTCGAAATTTACTTGGAGTGATGGACGTGGCTTAGGACGTGTCAGTCGCCACCTTGATCGATTTCTTGCGTCCACAACATTTTTTGATTTATTCCCCATTCTGCGTGTTCATCATTTATCTAGGGCAACTTCTGACCATGCTCCATTATTCTTATCATGTGACAATGAGGCCCAAAGCCTCCAGCTGCCTTCCGTTATCTAAACGCATGGGAAACACATACAGACTTTTATGACTTTGTTGTACACAGATGGCAATCTTACACAACAACTGGGGGTATGTGGGGCTTACATCGTAAATTTTCTCTTCTGAGGAGAGATCTTAGGCAGTGGAATAAAGGCACCTTTGGAAATATATTTGATGCAATAGAATATGCAGAGACATTGGTGAAATCGGCCGAGAGTCAATATGATGACAACCCTACGGAGGATACTCGCCTTACATATCATCAGCGTATGGCGGAGCTTAAGTTGGCATAACATCGTGCCTTTCTCTTTTGGAAACAAAAGGCCAATGTCAAGTGGTTAAATGAAGGGGATGCCAACACGTCTTTTTATCATCAAACAGTAAAGGACAAGCGATGTTACAGCACATAGGACGCATATTTTCTCCTGACGGGAGCGAATACACGCAATCAACATCCATTGCGGCTGAGGCTTTAAGATATTTTTTGACATTATATGCATCCGAGCCAGTTGTTAATTGCGATGGCATTTTACAACATTTACCTCAGTTGATAGATTCAGATGACAATCAAATGTTACAAGCAATCCCCACACTTGATGAAGTAAAAACAGCGGTTTGGGATTTAAGCCCCACAAGTGCAGCGGGTCCTGATGGGTATCCTGGATCTTTTTATAGAACATTTTGGCCTATTATTCAAGATGATGTTCATAGGGGAGTGCAGGAGTTCTATTTGGGCATTTGTATGCCAAAGCCAGTTGTAGCTGCAACAATAGTCCTAATACCGAAAACAGTTAATCCTCATACATTTGCAGATTTCCGTCCCATCTGTCTTACCAATTTCATTTCCAAGGTGATTACACGTTTACTAGCAACTCGGCTATCTGTTCTCTTACCTAAATTAATCTCACCAGAACAGGCGGCCTTTATGAAGGGACGGGGAATCACAGAGCAAGTCCTTCTTGCACAGGAAATGGTCCATGTTTTGGATAAACGTACACGCGGAGGGAACATTCTAGTTAAATTGGATATGGCCAAGGCATTTGATCGAGTAAGTTGGCAGTATTTAAGATTGCTTGTATGTAAGTTGGGTATGCATGAACGGCTGGTGCGAATCATCATCAATCATCTAGGCATGACTACATGCTCCATTCTACTAAATGGAGAGCTGACTACTCCATTTTCTCTTGGCCGCAGGGTCAAACAAGGCGATCCCTTATCATCGTTGTTATTTATTTTGTCATCAGAAGGCTTCTCTGGAGGACTGAAGCATTACTTTCAGGAGGGATACATTCTTGGTTTTAATACAGGTCGTGTTAAAGGCATATCGCACTTGGGGTTTGCTGATGATATCCTTATCTTCTTGAATGGAGCTGTGCATAATGTGGATCGCTTCCGCAAATATCTTGAAACCTATCAGCAGGCGTCGGGACAATAAGTGAATTATAACAAAAGTCAGCTTGTTCTAGGTCAGGGCGCTCCAGCTCGCAATTCTCTGCAGACAATGGGTATGCGATCTACATCCTTACCTATTAAATTTGTTGGCTCTTATTTATATAAGGGCTGTAATAAGGCCAGATATTGTCTTTCTCTTCTTAATCACTTTGACTCTAAGCTCACATCTTGGTCATCAAAATTTCTATCTATGGCGGGTCGACTAGTCCTCATTAAATATGTCCTCAATACCATACCAACCCACCTTATAGCCAGCTCGAAGCTTCCCAAGGGGGTGCTAAACACCTTATCTCGGAAAATGGCCGTCTTTCTCTGGAATGGACGACATCATTGGCAATCTTGGTCTTCTGTTTGTCAGGATGTGGATGTAGGCGGACTTGGCATTCGCAACCTCACTTATGTGCAACAATCTTATGACTGCCAGCTTTGGTGGAAGTACTATCATTCTAACACGTTATGGGCAGAATTTAGCAGGGCAAAATATGGTCTCCGCTCCTCACTTTATTCTCATATTTATGATTCAGCTACATGGAAGCGTATTTGTCGAATTAATGTTTATATGGAGCTACATACTACTAGATCTCATGGTATGATCCATTGGACCCCGGATTCTAATGGCCAGTTTTCTATACGCTCGGCATATTCACACATTGCAGCTCATGGTCAGTCACAACGAGAGTATACTTATGTTTGGTGGCCTACCTTGCCCCCAGGACAGCGAATATTCATATGGAGAGTATGGAACAAGTCTCTTCCGATCGCGAACAATTTATGCCGATGGCTCACATCGTTGCCTTCTCAATGCATCTTTTGTCGTAAGGGGCATGATACTCAAGATCATATCTTCTTGCATTGTTCAGCTATTCGTCCTATATGGATAGCTATTTCGATCATGTTTTTTGGTCCATTGCCCCATTCCAATACTATTAAGGCACATCTTCTACAGTGGTGGCGAAGTTCGTCGAAAGCTTCCATGAAGGGTCAACTTCGCGCAGTAGTACCCTCTTTAGTATCTTGGGAGATATGGAAGTCATATACATCATGTCGATTTGGTTCTGAGACCTTTAGTTCAGACCTATTACGCATGAAGATCAAAACATCAATTTACACTTGGTGTCGTCTGTGAATAACAAAACATTTGCCCAGCATTTGCCACACTTAGTCCAGCAAAGTTACTCTCCTCCAATTCGGTCTGAGCGGCATGCTATCGTTCGATGGCAACTTCCCCCGTCAGGAAAGCTCAAATTGAATATTGATGCCTCAATGGGTCGAAAGATGGCGGCAGGAGGAGCAATATTACGCACCTCAAGTGGCCACCTCCTCTCAGCTCTATGTTTTGCGCTGCCCTTGATGCCACCACTTCGAGCTGAACTCCAAGCCATGCTTTATGCCTTGATTTTCTACGCGTCACAGTATGCTAATATTATTATTGAAACTGATTGCCAATGGATGCTGTCATTGTTTGCGGAGCCAAGCACTAGAGCCTTAGCCATGGACATCCAGCGTGCCAAAATCTTCCTTAGCCTCAATCAGTCAGTTCTTCAATATTGTCCGCGAGAGGCACACAGCAGCACACAGGTTATCGCGATATGGCTTCTGCGCAGCAGGGTATCGCAGTTATCTTACGACTCAATCTCTGCCATGCGAAGTTCGTGGTGCCTTGCAAGTGGATCTCCAACTGCCTGCTCTTCGTTAGTTACACATGCATCCCTTGACTACATACAAATGTCGTTGCCTGTGTTTTGATGCACAGGCAACGTTGGTGCGTTATACTTCAGTGCCTCTTGTTACTTTGGCTATGTTGCTTCATGTTCACGCTAACTCTTCATGTTGTTGTCTCTTACATGTGTTCGTTGCACTGGGTTATGCACTATCGTCATATTCATGGGGGAGGAGGCGTCTCCAACATCGGTGTCCCATAGTCATTTTGGGTGCGCTAACGAGACTTTTCGTGTGGTCGTCGTCCTGACAACTTCATTCCCGGGGCGGCTTGGGTATGCGTTTGTTCCATCGCTCTATATTATGCTATTTCATACCTATCCTGATGATAACAACTGAATCTCTTTGTATCGAGGTACATTTGGCTGGCGATCATGGTGCTTCAATGGTTTGGTCTACCAAGAGGATTTTCATCAATTTCTGGCGAACATCACTGGATACATCCATCCATGACTCCATTTTTGGTATCGATGACAACCGTATAAATATGTACGCTTTTTCCTTCGCCAAGGTTTTCCACAAGGATGGTTTTACTTGGCAAGGTTTTAATGCGGCATATCATATACGATTGGAGATACTTCATTATATGTATTCTTTTTCACTTATTTTCTTATGCTGACGATGACACAGTCTGTAATATGGTTTTCCTCTGCCACAAGTGAGGGTTTCTAATAAACATATAATTTCATAAAAAAAATATATATATATCTGTGCGTGTGTGTGTTTGTGTGTGTGCGTGCGCGTGCACATATGTAGATCCATATTTTATCCCGATTACGGTCTATTCCGCTACCAAGGAGCCTTATTTCGGCTTGGAGACCCTTACTTCGACTTAGAGACAACTGTACATGCTGGGCCTTATTTTGTCTATGACAATGTTTCATCAAGAGTCTTAAATTTCAATGTTAAGTTTCAATGGTCACCTTCGATGGATTTCTCAAATTTGATACATTTTATTAAAAGGCTGACCGGTTTGTTTTATTGGCAGAATTTACTTCGCACCCTATCTTTAAAGAAAAGATGATATTTTTTAGCTACAAAATGCACCTTGTAATTCATAATCCGTTTAAAATAAGCTTAAAATATTGTCCATGACAATGCTTCATCAATTTTACTTTTTTATAAGCCTTAAAATATTTATGATAAAAATATTTTCTATGAAATTTCTAAAATTTAAAGTTAGAATTGTTGGAAATAATTAAAGTCAGATTGACTTGTATATAGTTTGCTTTTGAATAAAGCAGCGGCCGACCTGCCGAGCTCAGGGTAGGCTAGATTGATCTGCCAAGTCGAGATAGTTCGATAGTGCAATTGAGTTTGCGTTCTAAACAGTCAGCCGAACTGCTAGCCTGTACTGAATAGCACTTCAGAACAGTAGTTCTGTTCTACCAGCTCTCCGCCGAGCTGAACAAAAGTCTGACTGATCAGATAGATCAGATGAGTCCAGTCAGCGCAATTGTATTTGCATTCTGGATTGATCACCGACCCACCGACCTCGGAACCTCAGCACAACAGAACAAAGGTTGTGCTTTCAGCTGAGCTCAACACACAAGCAGAGCTCAGCACGGCAGTGCTGCAGAACAACGAATGTTCTCAACCAAACAGTAGAGCTCGGCACACAGCATAGCTTAGCACGACAATGCTGTAGAACAACAAATGTTCTTAGCCAAAAAGAAGATCTCAGCACATAGCAGAGCTCAGCTCGGCAACACTGTACAACAATAGTGCTGCGCTATCCCACGATCAGCTAGGATAAGCACAAAGCATACCTTAGCTCGGCAATAACCTTTACAGCTCAACTGCGTAGAGATCTGAGGTGAGTCTAGGACTCTGTTCTTAAGACGTATTACTCCGGTATACTGTACCCAACCAGAAGGAGCAACTATCTCCCAGGATAAAACGAAGTCAGTTCAGATGAGCGGCACTGCAGAGTATGAACTCTACAAACCTGTAAGATGTCCTAAACTTCTCGGTATACTGAAATGCAAAAGTGTATGGGAGAGTGAATATGCAGAGAATGATCGTGTAGAGAGAGATTGCAGAGAAAAGAGGAACTTTGTATTTCTGAGTGTGTGTCCACCGAGGTCAGCTAGACCACTATTTATAAGGAAATTCTGAGGTCAGTCTGTTAAAGCCAGTTCAATCTTAGCCATAGGATCAGATACCAGCTCGGCCTGAACTCTTAGATCAAATAATTGCAGAAGGTCTGCTCTCAAACGTCTGGTCAAATAACTGTTCAATCTGAGCCATCAGATCATAACAAGTTCAAGTCAGCTCGTCCAGTTAAAGTTCAACAACTTTTCAAAATTTAACCTTAGACTATCTTATCAACCTGAAGAGTTTGAACTGAAACAAACTTTACGCCAGCTGATAAGATCCGACCCGCTGCTGCAGGACCCGACCTGCAGTCTGCAGCCCGCTGCCTGGCTTGTAGCCCAGTCCGCAACTTGAGCCCATCAGGTCTGCAGCTCAGTCCGCCACCTGAGCCTATTAGGTACGGGCCGAACTGAGCTGACTTTCTCTCTTACTTTGAGCATTAATTTTCATTCATCTAGTATCGGAATCGAGTGATCCAAAAGCCTAAAATTATCTACTCATCACATTGATAATTAAGGACACATTAGTTTCTAATTGTCGTTAGTGAAACTAATCATAATCTTAGCTCAAAGTATGTTGCTAACCACAGTTTGCAACTTGGCTTAATTTCAATTTCGTTCCATTTTCTCTAACAATCCCCCACATGAATGAGAATTAATGCAAGTTTTTATGCATACTCTACCGAGAGTCAGACAAGAAAATGTTACATCAGAAGAGGTAGCTTCTTGCTTTGAACCTTTCTTAGCGAAATGCTATTGGGTCTACTCGGCTAATTAGTGACATGATGTCTCGAACTAATCGGCTTTTAGGGTGAACCTAGACAACAAACTCACACAACATTTCCTTTAACACTTTTTTGGTTCTCATGATTGTGTTCATTTTGGCCATGAACCACCCGGTTTCAGAAAGTGTGTTATAGAAGTTTGGCCTTACAAAATTCTCAAAGAAGCGACCACACTTCACACTTGCATATGTGTTTCCTATCAAGAGTATTCTGCCATACCCTACTTGATATATCAAGATATAGAAACCATTAAAAGCCTCAGCTTACCCTCATTTCTCTGCAAACAACACTTTTATTTAATAGAATTGGTAAGTGCTCACTGAACTCCATAACTTAGTTGTGCCATTGAACCAAGATTCTGGGATCTCCAGCCAACACGGTTGGGTTACCGTTACAAAGATTCATGCATTATAGGATTTAGTCTCATTTTGTTTGTCAAAATAGGCATCCGATCTCTAGGCAAACCTTTTGTAAGCGGATCCGCAAGATTTCCTTTGATTTTATATGATCAATAGAAATGATGCCATCAGAGATCAACTGCTTAATGGTATTGTGTCTCCGATCCATGTGTTGAGACTTACCATTATAGATGCTGCTTTGAGCTCGTCTTATAGCTGATTGACTATCACAGTGTATGCTGATAGGAGCGATTGGCTTAGGCCAATAGGGCACATCTTCCAGGAAATTCCAAAGCCATTCAGCTTCTTCTCTGACTTTATCTAGTGCTATAAACTTTGCTTCCATAGTGGATTTCCACGACACAACACCTCCACCAACAGTGAATACATATCCACTAGTGGACATAGAATCTTTACTATCATATATCTAGTTGGCATCACAATAGACTTCAAATATTGTTGGATATCTTAAGTAATGTAATGCATGATTCATTATATACTTCAAGTATCTTATCATTCTATTTAGAGCATTCCAATGATCATCACTTGGGTTACTGGTAAACCTGCTCAATTTATTTACCGTGCATGCTAGGTCTTGTCTTGTACAGTTTATTATGTACATCAGACTTTTGATTACTTGCGAGTACTCCAATTGAACTACTAGCTCGCCTCAGTTCTTCCTTAAGTGTGTACTTAAGCCGAGTGAAGTCTTTGTTGGTTTTACATTAAGCATATTGAAACGTTTTAGGATAGATTCAATATAGTGAGTTTATAACAACACGAGTCCCTCGGTTATCCTAGAAATTTTAATTCATAAGACAGCGTTGGCAACTCCCATATCCTTCATGTCAAAGTTCCTCGTCAAAATCTTCTTTGTATTTAAGATGATGTCACGAGTACTTCCCATGATTAGTATGTCGTCTACATAGAGACATACTATCACATATGCATCCTGTGTGCAGTTAATGTAGACACACTTGTCTCACTCATTAATCTTGAAACCATTAGCTAGCATAGCTTGATCAAATATCAAGTGCCACTGTTTAGCCGCTTGCTTAAGTCTGTACAGCTACTTAACGAGTCTACAGACTTTTGACTCTTGTCCTGTAACCATATTCCCTTCGGGTTGTTCTATATAGATTTCTTCATCCAACTCACCATTCAGAAAAATAGTCTTTACATCCATCTAATGGATTTTCAGATTATACACTACAGCAATAGCAACTAGCATCCTTATAGAAGTGATTCTAGTTACTGGTGAGTAGGTGTGAAAAAAGTCAGCCTTCCTTCTGTCGATAGTCTTTAGCTACCAACCTGGCTTTATAATTTTCGATAGACCTATCCTCTTTCATTTTCTTCTTGAAAATTCACTTGCTTCCGATTGGTTTACTTCCCGATGGAAAGTCAACCAACTCCTAAGTGTGATTCTGAAGAATTGAGTCTATCTCACTATTAATCGCCTCTTTCCAGAGTGGAGCTTTTGGATTCCACATCGCCTCGAAAAAGTTTTTTGGCTCATTTTCTACCATATAGGTTAGAAAATCCAGACCAAACGAAGTTGGTATTCTGGTACGCTTGCTTTGACGAAGTTACTCGTTTCCCTGAGGAGTCGCCTCATGCATTTGCTTACCATCTCTTTTTTTGTCATTGTTCTTGCCTTTTCTCAGACAGACATCTTCGAAGAACACTACATTTCTTGACTCTATGACAACATTTCCATGTATGTCAGGAATATATGATTTTTGCATTAATAAACGATATACACTACTGTTCACTGGATATCAGATAAATATGCAATCAACTTTTTTAGCCCAATTTTCACTTGTCTTGGTTTAAGAACAGCAACCTTAGCCATACACCTCCACAATTTCAAGTATTTGTTCCTAGGCTGTAGCCTTTCCAAATCTCGTATGGGGTTTCATCCATCTTCTTAGATGGAATTCTATTTAGAATGACGTTAGCTGAGAGAACGGCTTCCCCCGACAAGTTTTGAGGTAAGCCCAAAATTATCAACATAGCATTGATCATCTTGTTTAGAGTTTTGTTTTTGTATTCAATAATACCATTCGATTGAGGTGAATATGGAGCAGTCGTTTGATGAATAATGCCATGTTCTAAACAGAATTCATTAAACGGTGTCATATTCGCCACCTCTATCACTACGAATTACTATAATTCGTTTGCTAAGTTGATTCTCAACTTCATTTTTATAGTCTTTGAGAGCATCAATGGCCTCATCTTTGCTGCTTAGCAAATAGACATAACAGTATCGTGTGGAATCGTCGATAAAATTTACGAAATACTTTTTACCACCTCTTGTTTGCACAAACTTTAAATCACACACATCGGTATGAATTAAATCCAAAGGTTCAATGTTCCTTTCTATTGAAGGAAATGACGCCTTTGTCATCTTCACTTCAACACACATTTGACATTTCTCACTATCAAAATTTAATTTGGGTAAAGTCAAGATTAACCATACGTTGTATTGACTTATAATCCCTATGTCCCAAACAAAAATGCCATAAACAAGAATATTCAAGTATGTAAGCAGAAGAGGTAGCATTATTATTAGCCTATGCAGGCAAATCTCTTTTGGGTACAATAGTGATGACATTCAATTTAAACATCCTATTTGACAAGTATACCTTCATCAAATACATGCCATTTTTCGAAGGAATAACCTTATTGGACTCTAACACTAGTCTAAAACCATGCATGACTAGACGAGATCAAGATACTAAATTCTTCCGAATGTCGGGGACGTGCAGCATATTCTGCAGAGTCAGATGCTTCCCCTGAGGTTAGCTTCAGAACAACTTTGCTCTCGTCTTTAATCTTCGATGAGGCCAAGTTCCCCATATAAAGTTGTTCATTGTTCCTGAACTGTTACTCCATGAACATCTATCTGCTGGAGCAGATATGTCTCGTGGCGCCAGTATCGAGCCACCATTCGCGCACGTTCCCCATGGCATTGCACTCTGAAACCACCGCGTAGAGGTTCAGATCATCCATGGCATAAACGATGTTTGCCTTCACCTTGGTCTGCTTCTTCTTAGGCTTTCAGCACTAATTGCTGACATGCCCCTGAATGCCACAGTTGTGGCATTTCCTGATGAACTTCTTGGCTATCTGTTTGCCTTTCTTGTTCACCCAAGATGACCCTTCTTTTTCTTGGCCTCTGCAACATGGGCCTTGGCTTGACCAGTACTTGATCAGCTCCCAACGTCTGAAGTTCCTCAACTTGAGAAAGAACACTACGAGAATCAGACATTTGAAATCCAGGAAATTGCTGACAATAAGTTTTTTAGTACCGGCATCTTCCATACGATATTTCTTTTCCAAAGCCTGCCACAAAGACTTAGCGGTTGCGTACGTGCACTACAAACCATACAAGGAGTTGTCCAAGCACCCCAGAATATAGCTCAAACAAACATAATTGTTGAAGTTCTATGCTTTAACAAAGAGTTTGTTTTGCATATTTTGGGTCTGGTCCTCTTCAGGATCCACCACAGGTGGGTCCTCAGTCAGAAACGAGGCAAACCCCATGACAGTCAAGAAGAACAACATCTTCTGCTGCCACCGCTTGAAGAAGCTCCCATTGAACTTGTCAGGTTTTTCCACTTGGGCTAATGTAGGACCCTGCACAGGAGGAGCATGCATTGGCACCTCAGCATTTGGTGCCATTAGAGCAGCACTGTGTACGTCTACGCCTTGACTGAGCTAGAGCTTGCATTCTCCATTAAGTTTCTGCAAGATGTTAAAAACATACGAGAATCAGTACAGAATCAAACCAATACGTCTTAAGAATTGTTGGAAATAATTCAAGTCATATTGAATTCTGTACAGTTTGCTTTTCAATAAAGAGATGGTTGACCTGCCAAGCTCCGGGTAGGCTGGATTGATCTACCAAGTCAACAAAGTTTAGATAGCGCAATTGAGTTTGCGTTCTGAACAATCAGCCGACCTTCCATCCTGAACTGATAGCACCTCAGAATTGTAGTTCTGTGCTACTAACCCTCTAGCCGAGCTGAACAAAAGTCAGACTGATCAGATAGATCAGATCAGTCCAGTCAATGCAATTATATTTGCGTTCAGGATTGATCACCAACCTGCCGACCTCGGCACCACAACAGAACAAAAGTTGTGCTTTTAGCCGCTTCAGCCGAGCTCAGCAAACAAGCAGAGTTCAGCACAGCAGTGCTGTAGAACAACAAATGTTCTCAGTCAAATAGTAGAGCTCAGCACACAACAGAGCCCAACAAGTGGTGCGGTAGAAAAATGAATGTTCTCAGCCAAGCAAAGTTCAGCTTGGTAACACTGTACAACAACAGTACTGCGCTATCCCACGATCAGTTAGGCTCAATACAAAGCAGAGCTCAACTCGGCAATAACCTTTACAGATCAACTGAGCAGAAATCTGAGGTGAGTCTAGTACTCTATACTTAAGACGTATTGCTCTGGTATATTGTGCCCAACCAGAAGGAGCAACCGTCTCCCAGGATACAACAGAGTCAGTTCAGACGAGTGGCAGTGCAGCGTATGAACTCTATGAGTCTGTAAGATGTCTTGAACTTCTCAGTATACTGAAATGCAGAAGTGTGTGGGAGAGTGAATATGCAGAGAATGATCGTGCAGAGGGAGATTGCAGAGAAAAGAGAAACTTCGGATTTCTGAGTGTGTGTCCACACAGGTCAGCTGGGCCACTACTTATAGGGAAATTCTGAGGCCAATCTGTTAAATTCAGTTCAATCTCAGCCGTAGGATCAGATACCAGCTCAGCTTGAACCCTTGGAGCAGATAACCGCACCGGGTTTGCCCTCAGCCGTCAGATCGTAACAAGTTCAGGTCAACTCAGCCAGTTAAAGTTTAACAACTTTTCAAAATTTAAGCTTAGACTATCTTAACAATCTGGAGAGTTTGAACTGAAACAAACTTTACCTCATCTGATAAGATCCGACCTGCTGCTATAGGATCTGGCCTGCAGTCTGCAGCCCGTAGTCAGGCTTGTAGCTCAGTTTGCAACTTGAGCCTATCAGGCCCGCAGCTCAGTCCGCCACCTGAGCCCATCAGTTACAGGTCAAGCTAAGCTGACTTTCTCCCATACTTTGAGCATTAATTTTTCATTCACCCGACATCGGAATCGAGTGACACAAAAGACTAAAATTATCTACTCCTCGCAAAGATAATTAAGGGCACATTAGTTTCTACTTTTCATTGGTAAAACTAATCATAATCTTAGATCAAAGAACGTTGCTAACCACAGTTTGCAACTTTGCCCTATTTCAATTTCTTTCGTTTTCTCCAACGAGAATTTCACTCATACATTGTAATTGTAACGAGACACCATCATAATGATGGTGACAAAGTTATCAACATTTATTGTAAAATGTCCCAAAAAAATCAAAGTTCGAGTCCTATAGGTACACTCTGATGGCAGTGTTTACCACACATAATCACAGCGACGAGTACAATCCTGTGGTGCAAAATACCAATAACTTCAAAATTGAAGTTTCCCTCATACATCGGGTTGACAATATAGAAAACATTGTATTTGTGGTGACTAGACAAACCACCTCTAATAATACCCGATGTACAATATAGAAAACATCGTATTTGTGGTGATAGATAAATAACCTCTAATAATAATTCTAATCAACCTCCAACTTCGAATTTCATGCATCATACACCGTTAAGAAGGATATATGTCATTGTTTTCACAGCGACGAGGCAAGGACACTGTGCTGAAACATTGTAATAGCTTCCCAACTTCTAATATTATGTTTATATGATATATATGCTTCATATGTTTATATATATTGTTGCCATACTAACAAGCCATGAAGTGTTAAAGCTTACATCATATGGCAAACATTTGCTGTCTTTGTATTATTTTTAGGTGCCACAATTAATGAACTAAACTAGTTCATTAAATGAAACGCTTAAGTTAATGAACTAACTAGTTCATTAAATGGAGATATATTTGGTGGAAGCTACATGACAACAAATTTGGAAATGGAAAGTCTCCTCCCTACTTATATTACACGCATATATATATATATTCATATTTTTGTCAAAAAGGCACAATACACATATACTCCGACTTACTACCGATACGTTACATATATTACAAACGTACGTCAACATCACACCACTATATACACCTCATATTTATGAGTATATTCAGGTCTTATGTCATATGATATAAGTCATGGTGATGACACAATTATAACGACACGTTACAAGGTCATAAACCGAAAATTGTCGTATCGGGTGACTACCAAAACTTCACCGACGTGTCACGTGCTTGCTATATAAAGATGGCCAGGCCATATACATCAAAAATAGCCAAACTTTTTGGGGCTCACATGTTAATATCACCCACTAAATCATTCCATGGTGGCACACACAAATCATCCACAATTTAAGCTAAAATTGTGGAGATTTCAAAATCAAATTTTTTAAGCACATGGACGTTTTCTCCACTAGTCACATGAGCTGAATATCTAATTTATGTATATTATGTGTGACATAATATATATTACATGTGCAAGAAGTTTGAATTTAATCTGAGAAAAATCGCATAATCGACGAAAGTCGAAAATTCGGTTTTCTACGAACATATCACATGCAACGTTTTTTGGCATGAGATGTAACATGTATCTTGACACTTTTTACACATTCAAGACATGTTAAAGTGTTCTAGAAAATTCAAAATAGGGCTGATTATTATTTACCATATATGTGTAAATATTTTGTATTATTTGACAAAGCTTATTAAAATGAAATTTCAGCACATGTCCATTCATTGTACACGCCTATTTCAGCCATGGTGGAGCTTATTTGACATTTCAATTATTGGAGAATATGCCACACAAGATTGGTGACATTGAAGAGGGCACCACACAAGGAAAGATTTCAAAATGCAACACATGTTGAAAATTCAGCACATGCTACTAAGAGTGGCATTTTCTTGGTCTTAATGCACCTCAAATTTGTCTCGCAAATTGAAGGGATTGAAAGGTGATAGTATGGTAATGTTTTGACTACTTTTGAACACATGTTTTCTAAGTTTTTTTCATATTTTACAGCTCACTAAAGGATGCCAAGTTAGACCAATCATCAAGTGACAAGCAAGCAAGGTCAAGTCATCCTTACAATCATGTGGCGCCAAGTAAGCAAGATGGTGTCATCTCTACACAAAGCAATCTTCCAAGGACATTAAAGAGAATTCTCAAGAAGGAAGAGGCCCTAAGGGGGGCGGCTACATGTGGATAAAAAGGGGAAGAATAATGCAAACAAGGCTTAGGTTACGACCCACATTCTCTCAAGTGCAAGAAGCTATACTACTTTCTTCTTCTCCTTTTCTTTCTTCTTCTTCTTCTTCTCTCAAGCCTATTGTTCATATATTCTACATATTATATAGGCTTTGAGTATACCACCCACACTTGTTGATTGTTGTAAAAGGTTGATCAAGGTGTGATCAAACCTTCATTCGATCAGTGGTGGTGTCCATGATTCGTTTGCTCGACTGTATTAATTGTATAAAGTGTGGAGTTAGTGTTTAACTCCAGTCACTCTTGTGGTAAGGTGTTTATTATGTTTAGTGATAACCGAAGAAGGTGTCCTCAAAGACTAGAGTAGGTTGATTTAACCGAACCAGTATAAAATCATTTGCGTTCTTACTTTACTGCAGTTTACTTTCAGTTTTCATTTTTCTGTGTTGAGTTCGTTTCAACGGTAAAACAAGTAAAAAATTTTCAAAAATTATAAAATATTTCAGAAACATAGCCACATATCCTAGCTTTCAATTGGCACAAGTTTCAACTCATTTGGATAAGTATAAGTCAATCAAACGTGAATAGTTCTGAGACTAGTGCAATCTGATTTTCAGATTTGCAAAGGTTAAGAACATCAACATGGTTGACATACATCTCAAACAATTTTCAAAAACGGTTTCAACCAACTAAAATAAATATCTTAAAAAGGGTCTTGTCATAATATTTTCAGACCATTTGTAGTCACCAATTAATAGAAATAAAATTTTCAAGTCGGAGTACGGTTTCTGACAGATTTGTACAATTTGATCAAAAACGTATTGTCAAGGGGTTAGGAGTAGAATTTTAATTTGAAATTTTTGTGAGACACTCAAAACGTCGGAGAGTCCATTCTCACTGAATTTCATAATTTTTGGAGGCCAGCAACTAGGTCATTCAAATATTTTAAAACAAGATCTGAAAACAAAAACTGTTTTCAGAAGTAAGGTTTTTGGTCCAAAAGTTTTTAAAGCCGAATTTTCTGCACTCACTATTCAACCCCCCCTTCTAGTGGTGCTATAAAGGTCCTGCCTGACAAATTCATTAAAACTATTCGATTCGGGTACGAGCATGCTAGAATCTTCTATCTCAATTAAACGATTCAAAAGAAGAGTCGTCTTGCCTGACAAATTCATTAAAATCTGAGATTTCCTCCATAACATCTGAAAACACGGAGATGAAAGTCGAGATTTCAAATTTGAAATCAAGAAACGCTGATTTAGAAAAGACAGTAAAACTATTCGATTCGGGTACGAGCATGCTAGATCGTCTCATTTCCTCCCAAAAGCATGAAAATGATAAAACCGGATTAGGGTATGTGAAGATAATAAAATACAAAATAAGTCAACGAAATTTATTTTATCTTCATCTAAGAAACTGCATGCAACTATACAACCTAAGAAGACAACTAGTCCACCACTCATCTCATCTTATCATTCTCCTTATTCTTCATATCATACAAAATACAATCATGTGCCGTGCAGATATGAAAAGAAACCATTGATGCATATGTGACGATCATACAACACAAATGCATTTAGATGACGCACTATGAACACGAACACAAATGCATATCAAAAACAAAAATCTTATCATGAGCACGATGGCATTCTTGGACATAAGCCAAACAGATGTGCACCTAGCATCTATTATATTGCGTCTTCATCTTTTTCCTCACCTTTTGGAAGATCAAGGAAGGTCAACCAAGTTTGGGTACCAAAAGATACACTTGCAAAGGATTGAATAAATAACCCTTAAGAACGCACCTGAAATGCATGATTCTATATGTGATAATGTAGCGACCCATCCTAAGCCCTCGTACTCGAAATGACTCACCCGCCGTATCTCGCTAAGGAGAATACAAGGCGTCGA
>AP025075.1:21108763-21187943 GCA_036186865.1 Eustoma russellianum | reverse complement strand
CCCGCCGTATCTCGCTAAGGAGAATGCAAGGCGTCGATACGATTCAATTACACGTCAGCAAAATAACATAAATCGAAGTCAGCGGAAGTCATAAAAACTAAAACCTCGAGATAAATAATTATTTAATATCAATGCTTAGGGAAATCCATATCCGATACAAATATCAAACATAGATATAACTAAATCTCCAACGTACATAAACCTCGAGCATCGAAAAGTGAATATACTAAATCCTCAACGAGTATCGTCGAAACATGCTCAATCCCGAAACCTCTATTCTTGGTCATCCTCGGGTGTACTAACTCAATTACCTGCCTATCTGCAAAAATGTTAAAACGTAGTTTGAGCGACAAGTCACTCAGCAAGTAACCTGCCTATATTTACCATGGGATCATACACGGAGAAGCAAGTGTAACAAATAAATAACAATATGAAAAATATCATGCTTCTCTTTGCAAACAAAGTTTACCTTTTTTCCCGTATACCAATCAAGCTACAAAGGCACACGCAACTAAGTCAGCAACACACAAGTGTTAGTACAATCAAAATCGATGATGCAGTTTCCAACCGATGCAATGCGACAAAAATCAATTTCCGATATTCAAATTCGATTTCCAAAATATCCATTTTTCAATTTTCAAATCCAATTTCAAATGTTCGATATGATACGATATGGTACAATGATCGATACAATGCGATACGATGTTCAATACGATAAGAAACGATACAATTATCGATACGATATTTCGATCATCAATACCAATACGATTCCAATGCAATGGCCATCAGCCTTACCATACAAACGACTTATACCGCAAGGCTTACGAATTGATCCCCCAATGGTCAAATATGCCACATGCGCTCTATCGAACTAGTCAAATATGCCTGGGCTCTCCAATTGGCGGTCAAATATGCCCGGACGCTCTATGAAAATAGTCAAATATGCCCGGTTGCTCCGTTTGTTTGAGACCAACCCGGCTCACCGATATATTTCCTTTGTAAGGGTGAATTTCAAAATATGTGATGCAAATTTCAAAAGCGATTTTGAAATAACGATTTCAAATGTCACTTTTTCAAATATTTTCCATATGATAAAGTCCAATCAATTCCGAGAACATCCAATACAAATATACAAATACTCAAATAGATCATATATCAAATTACAATATCGATGTCCTAATAACCACCACACACATGTACGTATATACATATACATACCCACGCACATACATGTGCATATACACAAATATACCTACACGTATATCTCTCTGTCCAAAAAAAATCCATTTCTTAGTCTACAAATCCAATTCTTCGTTTGCTATTCAAATCGTGACTTAGTCCGGAGTCTATGGCACAAATTTATCCAAAACCCAATCAAAACCATAATTTTAATTTAGTTAAAACTTGCATAATCCTAGGTTGTAATTTATACACCCATCCAAATCATACATCACCATCTAGGCCAGTGGCTGGCCCCTGACCGAGCTACAACCCTCCTGCTCCAATTCCAAATTCATATTTTTATTATATTTTTTTCCGGCATCTATCCCCAGAATGCCTACCTCACAACCATATGCCTTAATATTCATATCCACATACCAAAGAGCACTTCCATTTGAAGGCACATGATTCAGCCACTATTCATATTCAAATATCAATTTCGGTAACCACAACTAGGCCACTGACCCTTTTGTTCCATAATTACCATTTGTATGTATATATTATATATTACACATGTATATATCTAAGCATACCCTCACACATACATCCATAAGAATACAACAATATCAAACTTTGGCCTTTCGTCTCAGGTTCACACTCATATCAAACATATTAATGGGTATATATATAACTTCCCCTGCGCACTGCATACTATATATATATATATCCATTTGTAAATTTAATGCCATTCCTTCTGTACTTAATAATTTCGGCCAGGTGGCCAACACTTCTTCTAAAATAATATGGCCATGCACATAACAACAAACTTTCTTCAATTTTTTTTAAATGCATGACATGTACAAGCCAAAATTCAATTTGTCCAAAGAATTTGCAAAACAATTCCTTCCTAGTATTATCACATCCACTCCATTATCACACGTACATATTTATGCATATTCAGCAACCTTATGTAATATTTACAAAATTTGTCCGTTATGCATACACATATACACACGTTGTTGCACACATACATATATACATCAATTTATTCAATCACAATTACTTATGTATGATCCTTAATTTGATACGAAAATAAAGCCATAAGATTTGCAAAAACATAGCGAATATAGGAAGGGTACTTGCCTCGATCCAAGTATTCTAGACCGTAAATCGAATCGGAATTGAGATCGGCAAAAACTTTGGTTTTTTTCTTTTTCCCTGGGAGCTGGCGGCCGATGGGGGCTTATTTGGGGTTGGGAGAATTTTCTCTTTTTCTTTCCTACGGTGGCGACAGATGTAGCAAAAAAAAAAGAATAGGGTAGGATTGATTTGATTTGGTGTTGTGTTTATATAAAAATAGAGGAGTGTAGGGTTGAATGGAATATTCCGTATATTGGGATTTATTATTAGTTAAACTCTATTCTAGATTTTTTTCCTATTCCAATTAGAATTACTATTCCCTACATACTAGATAAATACTTAATTTATATTAATTAATTAATAACAAGGTGGCAAAACCAGGGTCATAACATTCTTCCCCCTTTAAAATAAGTTTCGTCCTCGAAACTTGCGTATTGCTTAATCAACAATTTGATGTCGTTCTACCATTCCATATTCACAACTTAGAAGTTATCACTATACTATCGCACACATTCAAACCTGCTTGTCTCTATCGATCGTTATTCTTTATAATATATCACATCTTATCGATTCGACGTTTAATCATAATTTATCTCCGTTCGTTCTATATTCTAGCGTTCAACTTAAACCATCATTAACTTAGCCATCTTGAGGCATATTAATCGACCACTCTCCCGTGCACTGCTCTAGTCCATTGTATTTCATTATTTGGTTATTTTAACCGCTACTGGTTCATGCTTACTTTATACCTATTAGATTCGTCAAAACTTACGTGTTCGTATGTTCATATAAATTCTCTTATCTATACTGGTATCAACTTATGTTTATCCTCCTAAAATTTATATCTTAATCTACCATGTAAACTTTCTGCGGCTAATGTCATATATGCATGCTCGTTGCTCAATAGTACGACACTTATCAACTTAGGGTTTCCAATACTAAGTCACACATAGGTACAACATAATCAATTTAACTTCAAAATTTAAAGGTACCTTTGACTATGTCATTTAGACCCCTTTTGTAGTCTCCTTGGCTCTGGGCAATCCTTGTTCACGTGGCCTATCTTCCCGCAGTTAAAGCATGCGCCTGACCTCTTCCAACATACACCAGTGTGTGGTCGGTTGCATGTCGGACAATTAGGAATCCCCATTCTGTGGATTAACTTTGGGTTGTTGCTGTTGTCGTTGATCTTCCTGACTCATCTTTGGCACCTTGATCCCTCTCCCTGGCCTAACCTCACTGGTCTCTTCTCGGGGCCTATTGCTTTTCTCCCCTGCAGCAACTCTCTCCAAATCGTCCTCAACCTCACGACACATCTCTAACAAATCCTCATAAGTCCTCGGTATCACGTACACAATCCCAGTCTGAATGCGAGAGTTCAACCCGGTTCTATACTTTAGCACTTTGGCCCTCTCATTCTCCATGGTAGATGGCATGTACCTCCCCAATGCATGGAAACGCTCAGTATACTGTGCCACTGTCATAGAACCATGAGTCAGAGTCTGGAACTCAGTCATCCTCTTCTAAATCACAGTGTCTGGAATATAAAACTTCTGGAACTCTTCTCGAAACTATGTCCACGTCACCGGTGCGGTTCGATGGATCTGCATGTTGTGCCACCATTATTCAGCGTGTGCCTCTAGAAAGGACACAACAACCTCAACCATCAGCTCCTCGGGCACTTGCAACAAACGAAGTTGGTCTGATACTTCTTTCAACCATATCTCTACCTCCTCCGGACGAGAAGCCACTCGAAACATCAGAACGCGAGATTTTTGCATCTCTCTATAGTAGAAACTGAGGCTCGGGGCCGGTGGTGGCGGCGGAACCTGCTGCTGGTTCAGTTGTTCCTGCTGCTGAGCCAACTGCTGCTGCTGTTGTGCCAGAATAGTGGCCAGAGTTGCCACAGTGTCCGTCAGTGCTTGGGGTATAGCCCTATGATTCTGGTGGTTGTCAACACCATTTCCTCCATTTCCTGTTGTATCACGTCTAGGCGGCATTTTCTTGAATTTGAAAGAGGTAAAATATAGTTTATTTGAGTTCAGGCTAAGTTGGGAGTATTTTGAGAATTTCTACTCACTTATGGGGTGCATGCAAAGATTCAGGGTTAGAACAGTAAATAAATAAAGGAATCGAAAGAATGCTCTCACACCCTTTAACTTGATCATCGCTTATTTCTAACATCATGACTTATGGACAAGATCATCACTTAAGTTCTACAATCATGGCCTAAATCTACGTTTTCTACCATGGATCTAGAACCATGCTCTGATACCACCTGTAGCAACCCGTCCCGAGCCCTAGTACTCCGAACAACTCACTCGCCGTATCTCGCTAAGGAGAATACAAGGTGTCGATACAATTAAATTACACGTCAGCAAAATAACGTAAATCGAAATCAGCGGAAGTCATAGAAATTAAAACCTCGAGATACATAATCATTTAATATCAATGCCTAGGGAAATCCATATCAGATACAAATATCAAACATAGATATAACTAAATCTCCAACGTACATAAACCTCGATTAACGAAAACTGTCTATACTAAATCCTCAACGAGTCTCGTCGAAACATCCTCAATCCCAAAACCTCCATTCTTGGTCATCCTCGGGTGTACTAACTCAATTACCTGTCTATCTGCAAAAATGTTAAAACGTAGTTTGAGCGACAAGTCGCTCAGCAAGTAACCTGCCTATATTTACCATGGGATCATACACGGAGAAGCAAGTGTAACAAATAAATAACAATATGAAAAATATCATGCTTCTCTTTGCAAACAAAGTTTACCTTTTTTTCCCGTATACCAATCAAGCTACAAAGGCACACGCAACTAAGTCAGAAACACACAAATGGTAGTACAATCAAAATCGATGATGTAGTTTCGAAACCGATGCAATGCGACAAAAATTAATTTCTGATATTCAAATTCGATTTCCAGAATATCCATTTTCCAATTTCCAAATCCAATTTCAAATGTTCGATACGATACGATATGGTACGATGATTGATACGATACGGTGTTCAATACGATAAGATACGATACAATTCTCGATACGATATTTCGATCATCAATACCAAAACGATTCCAATGCAATGTCCATGACCCTTACTATACAAACGACTTATACCACAAGACGTACGAATCGATCCCCCAATGGTCAAATATACCGCAGGCGCTCTATCGAACTAGTCAAATATGCCTGGGCTCTACAATTGGCGGTCAAGTATGCCCGGACGCTCTATCAAAATAGTCAAATATATCCGGATGCTCCGTTTGTTTGAGACCAATCCGGCTCACCGATATATTTCCTTTTGTAAGGGTGAATTTCAAAATATGTGATGCAAATTTCAAAGCGATTTTCAAATAACGATTTCAAATGTCACTTTTTAAATATTTTCCAAACGATAAAGCCCAATCAATTCCGATCACATCTAATACAAATATACAAATACTCAAATAGATCACATATCAAATTACGATATCGATGTCCTAATAACCACCACGCACATTCATTTATATGCACATACATGCCCACACCATACATGTGCATATCCACGAATATACCTACACGTATATCTCTGTGTCCAAAAAAAATCCATTTCTTAGCCTACAAATCCAATTCTTAGTTTACTATTCAAATCGTGAATTAGTCCGGAGTCTATGGCACAAATTTTTCCAAAACCCAATCAAAACCCTAATTTTAATTTACTTAAAACTTGCATAATCCTAGGTTGTAATTTATACACCCATCCAAATCATACATCACCATCTAGGCCAGTGGCTGGCCCATGACCGAGCTACAACCCTTCTGCTCCAATTCCAAATTCATATTTTTATTATATTTTCTTCCGCCATCTATTCCCAGAATGCCTACCTCACAACCATATGCCTTAATATTCATATCCACATACCAAAGAGCACTTCCATTTGAAGGCACATGATTCAGCCACTATTCATATTCAAACATCAATTTCGGTAACCAAAACTAGGCCACTGACCCTTTTGTCCCATAATTACCATTTGTATGTATATATTATATATTACACATGTATATATCTAAGCATACCCTCACACATACATCCATAAGAATACAACAATATCAAACTTTGGCCTTTCGTCTCAGGTTCACACTCATATCAAACATATTAATGTGTATATATATAACTTCCCCTGCGCACTGTATACTATATATATATATCCGTTTGTAAATTTAATGCCAATCCTTCTGTGCTTAATAATTTCGGCCAGGTGGCCAACACTTCTTGTAAAATAATTTGGCCATGCATATAACAACAAACTTTCTTCAATTTTTTTTAAATGCATGACACGTACAAGCCAAAATTCAATTTGTCCAAAGAATTTGCAAACAATTCCTTCCCAGTATTATCACATCCACTCCATTATCACACGTACATATTTACGCATATTCAGCAACCTTCTGTAATTTTTACAAAATTTGTCCATTATGCATACACATATACACACGTTGTTGCACACATACATATATACATCAATTTATGCAATCACAATTACTTATGTATGATCCTTAATTTGATACGAAAATAAAGCCATAAGATTTGCAAAAACATAGCGAATATAGGAAGGGTACTTGTCTCGATCCAAGTATTCTAGACCGTAAATCGAATTGGAATTGAGATCGGCAAAAACTTTGGTTTTTTTCTTTTTCCCTGGGAGCTGGCGGCCGATGGGGGCTTATTTGGGGTTGGGAGAATTTTCTCTTTTTCTTTGCTAGGGTGGTGGCAGATGTAGCAAAAAAAAGAATAGGGTAGGATTGATTTAATTTGGTGTTGTGTTTATATAAAAATAGAGGAGTGTAGGGTTGAATGGAATATTCCTAAGTATATAGGGATTTATCATTAGTTAAACTCTATTCTAGATTTTTTTTTCCTATTCCAATTAGGATTACTATTCCCTACATACTAGATAAATACTTAATTTACATTAAGTAATTAATAACAAGGTGGCAAAACTAGGGTCATAACATTCTTCCCCCTTTAAAATAAGTTTCGTCTTTGAAACTTGTGTATTGCTTAATCAACAATTTGATGTCGTTCTACTATTCCATATTCACAACTTAGAAGTTATCACTATACTATCGCACACATTCAAACCTGCTTGTCTCTATGGATCGTTATTCTTTATAATATATCACAGCTTATCGATTCGGCGTTTAATCATAATTTATCTCCGTTCGTTCTATATTCTAGCGTTCAACTTAAACCATCATTAACTTAGCCATCTTGAGGCATATTAGTCCACCACTCTCCCGTGCACGACTCTAGTCCATTGTATTTCATTATTTGGTTGTTTCAACCGTTACTGGTTCATGCTTACTTTATACCTATTAGATTCGTCAAAACTTACGTGTTCGTATGTTCATATAAATTCTTTTATCTATACTGGTATCAACTTATGTTTATCCTCCTAAAATTTATATCTTAATCTACCATGTAAACTTTCTGCGGCTAATGTCATCTATGCATGCTCGTTGCTCAATAGTACGACACTTATCAACTTAGGGTTTCCAATACTAATTCACACATAGGTACAACATAATCAATTTAACTTCAAAATTTAAAGGTACCATTGACTATGTCATTTAGACCCCTTTTGTAGTCTCCTTGGCTCTGGGCAATCCTTGTTCACGTGGCCTATCTTCCCGCAGTTAAAGCATGCGCCTGACCTCTTCCAACATACACCAGTGTGGGGTCGGTTGCATGTCGGACAATTAGGAATCCCCATTCTGCGGATTAACTTTGGGTTGTTGCTGTTGTCGTTGGTCTTCCTGACTCATCTTTGGCACCTTGATCCCTCTCCCTGGCCTAACCTCACTGGTCTTTTCTCGGGGCCTCTTGCTTTTCTCCTCTGCAGCAACTCTCTCCAAATCGTCCTCAACCTCGCGACACATCTCTAACCAATCCTCATAAGTCCTCGGTCTCGCGTACACAATCCCAGTTTGAATGTGGGAGTTCAACCCAGTTCTATACTTTAGCACTTTGGCCCTCTCATTCTCCATGGTAGATGGCATGTACCTCCCGAATGCATAGAAATGCTCAGTATACTGGGCCACTGTCATAGAACCATGAGTCAGAGTCTGGAACTCATTCATCCTCTTCTGAATCACACTGTCTGGAATATAAAACTTCTGGAACTCTTCTAGAAACTGTGTCCACGTCACCGGTGCGGTTCGACGGATCTGCATGCTGTTCCACCACTATTCAGCATGTGCCTCTAGAAAGGACACAACAACCTCAACCATCAGCTCCTCAGGCACTTGCAACAAATGGAGCTGGTCAGATACATCTTTCAACCATATCTCTACTTCCTCCGGAGGAGAAGCCCCTTGAAACATCGGAACGCGAGATTTTTGCATCTCTCTGTAGTAGAACCTGAGGCTCGAGGCCGGTGGTGGCGGCGGCACCTGCTGCTGGTTCAGTTGCTCCTGCTGCTGAGCCAACTACTGCTGCTGCTGTGCCAGAATAGTGGCCAGAGTTGCCACAGTGTCCGTCAGTGCTTGGGGTATAGCCCTATGATTCTGGTGGTTGTCAACACCATTTCCTCCATTTCCTGTTGTATCACGTCTAGGCGGCATTTTCTTGAATTTGAAAGAGGTAAAATATAGTTTTTTGAGTTCAGGCTAAGTTGGGAGTATTTTGAGAATTTCTACTCACTTATGGGGTGCATGCAAGGATTCAGGGTTAGAACAGTAAATAAATAAAGGAAACGAAAGAACGCTCTCACACCCCTTAACCTGATCATCGCTTATTTCTAACATCATGACTTATGGGCAAGATCATCACTTAAGTTCTACAATCATGGCCTAAATCTACGTTTTCTGCCATGGATCTAGAACCATGCTCTGATACCACCTGTAGCGACCCGTCCCGAGCCCTAGTACTCAGAACGACTCACCCGCCGTATCTCGCTAAGGAGAATACAAGATGTCGATACAATTCAATTACATGTCAGCAAAATAACGTAAATCGAAGTCAGCGGAAGTCATAGAAATTAAAGCCTCGAGATAAATAATCATTTAATATCAATGCCTAGGGAAATCCATATCCGATACAAATATCAAACATAGATATAACTAAATCTCCAACGTACATAAACCTCGAGTAACAAAAACTGTCTATACTAAATCCTCAACGAGTCTCGTCGAAACATCCTCAATCCTGAAACCTCCATTCTTGGTCATCCTCGGGTGTACTAACTCAATTACCTGTCTATCTGCAAAAATGTTAAAACGTAGTTTGAGCGACAAGTCGCTCAGCAAGTAACCTGTCTATATTTACCATGGGATCATACACAGAGAAGCAACTGTAACAAATAAATAACAATATGAAAAATATCATGCTTCTCTTTGCAAACAAAGTTTATCTTTTTTTCCCGTATACCAATTAAGCTACAAAGGCACACGCAACTAAGTCAGCAACACACAAGTGTTAGTACGATCAAAATCGATGATGCAGTTTCGAAACTTATGCAATGCGACAAAAATTAATTTCTGATATTCAAATTCGATTTCCAGAATATCCATTTTCCAATTTCCAAATCCAATTTCAAATGTTTGATACGATACGATATGGTACGATGATCGATACGATACGATGTTCAATACGATAAATACGATACAATTCTCGATACGATATTTCGATCATCAATACCAAAACGATTCCAATGCAATGTCCATGACCCTTACTATACAAACGACTTATACCACAAGACGTACGAATCGATCCCCCAATGGTCAAATATGCCGCAGGCGCTCTATCGAACTAGTCAAATATACCTGGGCTCTCCAATTGGCGGTCAAATATGCCCGGACACTCTATCAAAATAGTCAAATATATCCGGATGCTCCGTTTGTTTGGGACCATCCGGCTCACCGATATATTTCCTTTTGTAAGGGTGAATTTCAAAATATGTGATGCAAATTTCAAAGCGATTTTCAAATAACGATTTCAAATGTCACTTTTTCAAATATTTTCCAAACGATAAAGTCCAATCAATTCCGATCACATCTAATACAAATATAAAAATACTCAAATAGATCACATATCAAATTACGATATCGATTTCCTAATAACCACCACGCACATTTACGTATATGCATATACATGCCCACACCATACATGTGCATATACCCAAATATACCTACACGTATATCTCTGTGTCCAAAAAAATTCTATTTCTTAGCCTACAAATCCAATTCTTAGTTTACTATTCAAATCGTGAATTAGTCCGGAGTCTATGGCACAAATTTTTCCAAAACCCAATCAAAACCCTAATTTTAATTTACTTAAAACTTGCATAATCCTAGGTTGTAATTTATACACCCATCCAAATCATACATCACCATCTACGCCAGTGGCTGGCCCATGACTGAGGTTTAACCCTCCTGCTCCAATTCCAAATTCATGTTTTTATTATATTTTTTTCCGCCATCTATCCCCAGAATGCTTACCTCACAATCACATGCCTTAATATTCATATCCACATACCAAAGAGCACTTCCATTTGAAGCCTCATGATTCAGCCACTATTCATATTCAAACATCAATTTCGGTAACCACAACTAGGCCACTGACCCTTTTGTCCCATAATTACCATTTGTATGTATATATTATATATTACACATGTATATATCTAAGCATACCCTCACACATACATCCATAAGAATACAACAATATCAAACTTTGGCCTTTCGTCTCAGGTTCACACTCATATCAAACATATTAATGTGTATATATATAACTTCCCCAGCGCACTGCATACTATATATATATCCATTTGTAAATTTAATGCCAATCCTTCTGTACTTAATAATTTCGGCCAGGTGGCCAACACTTCTTCTAAAATAATTTGGCCCACATAACAACAAACTTTCTTCAATTTTTTTAAATGCATGACACGTACAAGCCGAAATTCAATTTGTCCTATGAATTTGCAAAAACATTCCTTCCCAGTATTATCACATCCACTCCATTATCACACGTATTTATTTATGCATATTCAGCAACCTTCTGTAATTTTTACAAAATTTACCCATTATGCATACACATATGCACACGTTGTCGTACACACACACAGATATATATATATATATACATCAATTTATGCAATCACAATTACTTATGTATGATCCTTAATTTGATACGAAAATAAAGCCATATGTTTTTCAAAAAAATAGCAAATATAGAAAGGGTACTTGCCTCGATCCAAATATTTTAGACCGTAAATTGAATCGGAATTGAGATCGGCAAAAACTTTGGTTTTTTTCTTTTTCCCTTGGAGCTGGCGCCGATGGGTGCTAATTTGGGGTTGGGAGAATTTTTTTTTCTTTCCTAGGGTGGCGGCAGATGTAGCAAAAAAAGAATAGGGTAGGATTGATTTGATTTGGTCTTGTGTTTATGTAGAAATAGAGGAGTGTAGGGTTGAATGGAATATTCCTAAGTATATAGGGATTTATCATTAGTTAAACTCTATTTTAGATTTTTTTCCTATTTCAATTAGGATTACTATTCCCTACATACTAGATATATACTTAATTTATATTAAGTAATTAATAACAAGGTGGCAAAACTAGGGTTGTAACAGATAAACTGCCATTTCTTTCCATTATTACTTGTACTTTTGATGACATTTACAAAATAAAAGGAGAGAGAAAAACATGATTTAAAGGAGAGAGAAGCATGCTTTAAGGGAGAGCGCAAGATGATATGAAGTTCAAAATTCAAATTTAAATTTGTGCACAATTGGAGGGGGAGCGATCACATTTAAACCATGAACCAATGTTATTTTGTAAATCATCAAAAGGGGGATTTTTTGAGAAAAAATGTTTGACTAATTTACAAATACATGATTTAAATGGTACGAGTTTATGAAATGTATAAATAAATTTTTACTCGACACGTTTATGTATATACTTGCTTCATATGTTTATATATATTGTTTCCGTACTAACAAGTCATGAAGTGTTAAAGCTTACATCATATGGAAAATATTTGTTGTCTTTGTACTATTTTTAGGTGCCACAGTTTAGCTCATTAAGTGAAATGCTTAAGTTAATGAACTAACTAGTTCATTAAATGGAGATATATTTGGTGGAAGCTACATGCCTATATATATATATATATATATATATATATATATATATTATATACATATATATTCATATTTTTGTTAAAAGGCACAATATACATATATTCCGGCGTACTACCGACACGTTACATATATTACAAACGTATGTCAACATAACACCATTATATACACCTCATATTTATGAGTATATTTTGGTCTTATATAATATGATATAAGTCATGCTTATGACAAAATTATAACGACACGTTACAAGGTCATAAACTGAAAATTATCGTATCGGGTGACTACCGAAACTTCACTGACGTGTCACGTACTTGCCATATAAAGATGTCCAGCCCATATACATCAAAAATAGACAAAATGTTTGGTGGCTCATATGTTAATATCAGCTACTAAATCATTCCATGGTGGCGCACACAAATCACCCACAATTTAGGCTAAAATTGTGGAGATTTCAAATTCAAATTTTTTAAGCAGGTGGATGTTTTCTCCACTAGTCACATGAGCTGAATATCTACTTTATTTTATGTATATTATGTGTGAGATAATATATATTACATGTGCAAGAAGTTTGAATTTAATCGGAGAAAAATCGTATAATCGACGAAAGTCGAAAATTCGGTTTTCTACGAACATATCACATGGAACATTTTTTTTGGCATGAGATGTAACATGTATCTCGACACTTTTTAAACATTTAAGACATGTTAAAGTTTTCTAGAAAATTCAAAATATGGCTGATTGTTATTTACCATATATGCGTAAATATTGTGCCTTATTTGACAAAGCTTACTAAAATGAAATTTCAGCACATGTCCATTCATTATACACGCATATTTCAGCCATGGCGGAGCCTAAGTGGAGGTTATTTAGCATTTAAATTGGTAGATAATATGCCACACAAGATTGGTGACATTGAAGAGGGCACCACACAAGGAAAGATTTCAAAATGCAACACATGCTGAAAATTCAGCACATGCTACTAAGAGTGGCGTTTTCTTGGGCTTAACGCACCTCAAAGTTTTCTCCCAAATTCAAGGGATTGAAAGGTGATAGTATGGTAATGTTTTGACTACTTTTGAGCACATGTTTTGTAAGTCTTTTTTCAGATTTTACAGCTCATTAAAGGATGCCAAGTTGGACCAATCATCAAGTGACAAGTAATCAAGGTCAAGTCATCCTTCCAATCATGTTGCGCCAAGTAAGCAAGATTGTGTCATCTCTACATAAGGCAATCTTCCAAGGATATTAAAGAGAATTCTCAATAAGGAAGAGGCCCTAAGGGTGGCGGCCACATGTGGATAAAAAGGGAAAGAATAGTGCAAACAAGATTTAGGCTACAACTCACATTCTCTCAAGTGCAAGAAGCTATACTACTTTCTTCTTCTCCTTTTCTTTCTTCTTCTTCTTCTTCTCTCAAGCCTATTGTTCATATATTCTACATATTGTATAGGCTTTGAGTATACCACCCACACTTGTTGATTGTTGTAAAAGGTTGATCAAGGTGTGATCAAACCTTCATTCGATCAGTGGTGGTGTCCATGATTCGTTTGCTCGACTGTATTAATTGTATAAAGTGTGGAGTTAGTGTTTAACTCCAGTCACTCTTGTGGTAAGGTGTTTATTATGTTTAGTGATAACCGAAGAAGGTGTCCTCAAAGACTAGAGTAGGTTGATTTAACCGAACCAGTATAAAATCATTTGCGTTCTTACTTTACTGCAGTTTACTTTCAGTTTTCATTTTTCTGTGTTGCGTTCGTTGCAACGCTAAAAATAGTAAACGATTTTCAACAATTATAAAATTTTGCGAAAACATAGCCACATATCCTATATTTTATAAGGCGTAAGTTTCAACTCATTGGGATAAGTATAAGTCAGTCAAACATGAATAGTTCTGTGACTAGTGCAATCTGATTTTCAGATTTGCAAAGGTTGAGAACATCAACGTGGTTGACATACTTCCCAAAACAAATTTCAAAAACTATTTTAACCCAGTAAAATAAATATCTTAAGGGTCTTATCATAAACATTGCAGACCATTTGGACTCACCAATTAATGGGAATAAAATTTTCAAGTCGAAGTACGGTTTCTAGCAGATTTGTGTAATCTTACCAATAACGTATTTTCAAGGGGTTTGAAGTAGAGTTTTAATTTGAAATTATTGTGAGACACTCAAAACATTGCAGAGTACATTCCCACCGAATTTCATAATTTTTGGATGTCTGCAACTAGGTCAGTCAAATATTTTAAAACAGGATCTGAAAACAGAAACTGTTTTTAGAAGTGAGGTTTTTGGTCCAAAAGTTTTTAAAAACCAAATTTTCCGCACTCACTATTCATTCCCCCCTTCTAGTGGTGCTATACAGGTCCTACAAGTTGTATCAGAGAGCAGGCACTCACTACAAGGTGATCCGACGATCTTTGTGAGATGACATCCGCTAGTTATAAAATCGAGCAAGAAAGAATGCCAACCGTAAGGCCTCCTCTTTTCGAAAGTGAGTCTTTTATACAATGGAAACTTAGAATGAAGCTTTTCTATATGGCTATTGATATAGACTTATGGTCCATCATAGAAGACGGTCCTTTTATTCTGTCTAAAATAACTACGATTGATGGGTTACGTTAGAAGTAGTAAATCCTAAGGAAGAGTATACCGTAGACGATAAAAAGAGATTAAGTATGAATGCCAAGGGTATGCAACTTCTTTTAAATGGCCTAAGTAAAAGTGAATCAAGTTATGTGTCTAATTGCTCTAGTGCCCAAGAGATGTGGAGAATTCTCGAAATAAAACATGAAGGGACTAGTCAAGTTAAAGAGTCTAAACTAAATATGCTTATGTCTACTCTTGAGTCTTTCAAGTTATTACCAAACGAATCTATTGTTGATATGGACTTACGCTTGACTAACATCTACAATTCTCTTGAGTCTCTTGGAAAAGCTTTTTCTAAACAAGAAAAGGTTCAAAAGGTGCTAAAAAGTCTCCCATCCGAATGGGACCCCAAAGTCACAGCGATTGAGGAAAGTAAAGAAACAAGATCAATAAAAATAGAGGAACTAATCGGATCATTGAAGGTATATGAAAACAAACTCACTTTAAGTAATTCTGAATCTACTTCTAAACAAGACAAGGCTATAGCCTTTAAATCAAATGAATACATCTCTACTTCTTATGATCGCATAGATGATAGTGACACATATTCCGATGATGAAGATCTAATCACATTGGCTAAAAGATTAAGAAAGATAATGAGAAATCACTTAAAGATAAACCTAAGTCTACTTCATCTAAGAATCAAATAAATAAAAATACACATAATGAGGATATTAAGTGTTATACTTGTGGAAGACTTGAACTTATCTCTTATGACTGACCGAACAAGGACAAAACAATGAAAAAAACCATGACAAGGATCGGACAAAAACTAGACCTATCTCATAACCTAGACAAATGAGAAGACCCCTTAAAGCCTCCACATGGAGTGATTCATCCAATTCCGAAAATGAAGAAGACAAAGAGAAAATGGCTCAAGTATGCCTTGCATCCAAAGCATCAAATGAGGTATCTTCTGATTCTGATTCTGAGCCTTCATATGATGATTTGTTTTGTCAATATCTTGAGTTGCATAAGTTTTCTAAGGCTCTAGCAAAAGAAAAGAAAAGTTTAATTGAAGACAAGAAATTGTTAGAATCTTCAAACTCAAATCTTGTATCTCAACTAAACGATTCAAAAGAAGAGTCGTCTTGCATGATAAATTCATTAAAATCTGAGATTTCCTCCTTAACATCTGAGAACACGGAGATGAATGTTGAGATTTCAAATTTTAAATCAAGAGACAATGATTTACAAAAGACAGTAAAACTATTCGATTCGGGTACAAGCATGCTAGATCGTCTCATTTCCGTCCAAAAGCTTGAAAATGATAAAACCGGATTAGAGTATGTGGAAGATAATAAAATAAAGAATAAGTCAACAAAATTTATTTTATCTTCATCTAAGAAACCGCATGCAACTATACAACTCAAGAAGACGACTAGTACACCACTCATCTCATCTTATCATGCTCCTTATTCTTCATATCATACAAAATACAATCATGTGCCGTATAGATATGAAAGGAAATCATTGCTTCATACACGATGATCATACAACACAAATGCATTTAGATCACGCACTATGCACACGAACACAAATGCATATCAAAAACAAAAATCTTGTCTTGAGCATGATGGCATTCTCGGCTATAAGACAAACGGATTTGCACCTAACATTTATTATATTGCGTCCTCATCTCTTTTCTCACCTTTTGGTAGATCAAGGAAGGTCACCCAAGTTTGTGTATCAAAAGGTACATTTGCAAAGGGTTGAATAAATACCCTTAAGAGCGCACTTGAAATGCATGATTCTATATGTTATAAACTGCTATTTCTTTCCTTTTTACTTGTGCTTTTGATGACATTTGCAAAATAAAAGGGGAGAGAAAAACATGATTTAAGGGGGGAGAGAAGCATGATTTAAGGGAGAGCGCAAGATGATATGAAATTCAAAATTCAAATTCAAATTTGTGCACAATTGGAGGGGGAGCGATCACATTTAAATCATGAAAAAATGTTATTTTGTAAATCATCAAGAGGGGGATATTGTTGAGAAAAAGTGTTTGAATGATTTACAAATGCATGATTTACATGGTACGAGCTTACAAAATGCATAAATAAATTTTTACTTGACACGTTTATGTGATATACATGCTTCATATGTTTATATATATATTGTTGCCATACTAACAAGACATGAAGTGTTACAGCTTACATCATATGACACACATTTGTTGTCTTTGTATTATTTTCAGGTGTCACAATTAATGAACTAAACTAGTTCATTAAGTGAAATGCTTAAGTTAATGAACTAACTAGTTCATTAAATGAAGATATATTTGGTGGAAGCTACATGGAAAAAAATTTGGAAATGGAAAGTCTCCTCCCTACTTATATTACACGCCTATATATATATATATTCATATTTTTGTTAAAAAGGCACAATAAACATATATTCCGACGTACTACCAGCACGTTACATATATTACAAACGTACGTCGACGTCACACCACTATATCCACCTCATATTTATGAGTATATTCAGTCTTATATTATATGATATAAGTCAAGGTGATGACAAAATTATAACGACATGTTACAAGGTCATAAACCGAAAATTGTCGTATCGGGTGACTACCAAAACTTCACCGATGTGTCATGTACTTGACATACAAAGATGGCTAGCCCATATACATCAAAAATATCCAAAATTTTCATAGCTCACATGTTAATATCAGCCACTAAATCATTCCATGGTGACACACACAAATCACTCACAATTTAGGCTAAAATTGTGGAGATTTCAAATTCAAATTTTTTAAGCACATGGACGTTTTCTCACTAGTCACATGAGCTGAATATCTACTTTATTTTATGTATATTATGTGTGACGTAATATATATTACACATGCAAGAATTTTGAATGTAATCGGAGAAAAATCGTGTAATCGACGAAAGTCGAAAATTCGATTTTCTACGAACATATCACATGGAACGTTTTTTTTTGGAATGAGATGTAACATGTATCTAGACACTTTTTGCAAATTTAAGACATATTAAAGTGTTCTAGAAAATTCAAAATAGGGCTGATTTTTATTTACCATATATGTGTAAATACTGTGCATTATTTGACAAAGCTTACTAAAATGAAATTTCAGCACATGTCCATTCATTGTACGCGCCTATTTCAGCCACGGTGGAGCCTAGGCGGAGCTTATTTGGCGTTTCAATTGGTGGATAATATTCCACACAAGATTGATGACATTGAAGAGGGCACCACACAAGGAAAGATTTCAAAATGCAACACATGCTGAAAATTCAACACATGCTACTAAGAGTGGCGTTTTCTTGGTCTTAATACACCTCAAATTTGTCTCCAAAATTCAAGGGATTTAAAGGTGATAGTATGATAATGTTTTCACTACTTTTGAGCACATGTTTTGTAAGTTTTTTTTCCAGATTTTACAGCTCATTAAAGGATGCCAAGTTGGACCAATCATTAAGTGACAAGTAAGCAAGGTCAAGTCATCCTTCCAATCATGTGGCGCCAAGTAAGAAAGATGGTGTCATCTCTACACAAGGCAATCTTCCAAGGACATTAAAGAGAATTCTCAAGAAGGAAGAGGCCCTAACTGGGGCGGCCACATGTGGATAAAAGGGGAAGAATAGTGCAAACAAGGCTTAGGCTACAACTCACATTCTCTGAAGTGCAAGAAGCTATACTACTTTCTTCTTCTTCTTTTCTTTCTTCTTCTTCTTCTTCTTTTTCTCTCAAGCCTATTGTTCATATATTTTACATATTGTATAGGCTTTGAATATACCACCCACACTCGTTCATTATTGTAAAAGTTTGATCAAGGTATGATCAAAGCTTCATTCGATCGGTGGTGGTGTCCGCGATTCGTTTGCTCTATTGTATTGGTTGTAAAAGGGTGGAGTAGTATTTAACTCCAGTCACCCTTATAGTAAGGTTTTTATTGTGTTTAGTGATAACCAAGGAAGGTGTCTTCGAAGACTAGAGTAGGTTGATTTAACAGAACCAGTATAAAATCCTTGGCGTTCTTACTTTACTGCACTTTACTTTCAGTTTTCAGGTTTCTGCGTTGAGTTTGTTGCTAGGTAAAATAAGTAAACGATTTTCAAAAATTTTTACATTTTTCAGAAAGATAGCCACATATCCTAGCTTTCATTTGGCTCAAGTTTCAACTCATTTGGATAAGGATAAGTCAGTCAAACGTGAGTAGTTCTAAGACTAGTGCAATCTGAGTTTCAGATTTGCAAAGGTTGAGAACATCAACGTGGCTGACATATTTCCCAAAACAATTTTCAAAAACGGTTCCAACCCACTAAAATACATATCTCAAGGGTCTTGTCATAAATATTTCAGACCATTTGGAGTCACCAATTAATAGGAATAAAATTTTCAATTTGGAGTACGGTTTCTGGCAGATTTGCGCAATCTAACCAAAAACGCATTTTCAAGGGGTTAGGAGTAGAGTTTTAATTTGACATTTTTTGTGAGACACTCAGAACATCTGAGAGTACATATTCACTAAATGTCATAGTTTTTGAAGGTCTACAACTAGGTCATTCAAATATTTCAAAACAAGATCTGAAAACAGAAACTGTTTTCAGAAGTGTGGTGTTTGGTCCAAAAGTTTTTAAAAACCAAATTTTTCGCACTCACTATTCAACCCCCCCTTCTAGTGGTGCTATACAGGTCCTACCAATCATTTTTCGTAGATGGAATTGTGACCATCGGATCAAAACCATAGATCAACAGAGCCATCGGATCAAAACCAAAATAGTGTATGTTGGGCGGTTTTGGATGGTTTAAATCACAGCCGTCAGGTGAAAACCGAACTCTAGAATAATCCTAGAGCGTTGGATGAAAACCACATTCGGTTGGACGGTTTGGTCAGTTTGAATTATAGCTGCTGGATCAAAGCTGACATCTCCGATGCCGTTAGATCAAAACCGTTTAATCTTATCACATAAGGAAGGTCTGATGATAATGGATGGACCAGATCGAACTAGGAGATGTTACGTTGGGCCGCTGCACAGCTAGGCCTAAATCCTTTAACTATTTACAAAAAATAATTAATCCTAAAGCGCAAAGAAATTTTCTCCAAAAAGATAGGAATTGGCCCAACCCACGAGTCCCTGAGCCACGAGCCACGAGCCCAAGTCGAGCCGAGCCAGACAGACAGACGAGCGGGCGGTGGTGTGCGCACGCATTTGCACGTGTGTGGCAGCTATCTACGTCTTCCCTCCGGTCAAATATTTCTTGCCCTTAGGGCAAACCTAAAGTGACCATTCTAACCATTTATAATGTGTCTAAATAAACTCATTTGTCCAATGTGGTATTCCCTTCATAAGGGTGATGTGGCCTCCTAAGAATAAGGCACATCACCCATTAAATCATGTTTTTCATCTATTTTGAGCATTAATTTCTCATTCACCTAGTATCGTAATTGAGTGATTCCAAAGCCTAAAATTAACTACTAGTTACGCAGATAATTAAGGGCCTATTAGTTTTAATGTGTCAATAATGGAAACATTATAATTAAGCTCAAAGTATGTTGCTTAACCAATTTTGCAACTTGTCTTATTGGGTCAAAGCCCAAACTTCCTAATTTCTCCAACAATCCCCCATTTGAATGGAAATTAATGCAAATGCATAGTAGACTCTATCGAGAAGTCAGACAAGAAAATGTTGAATCAGAAGAGGTAGCTTCTGCCTTTGAACATTTGTTAGTGATATACTATGGGATACTAATTAGTGACTTGATGTCTTGAACTAAATGGCATTTATTGTGAACCTAGACAATAGCATTCACACAACATTTCCTTTGAACACCTTTGGTTCTCATAGTTGTGTTTGTTTTGGCCATGAACACCTTGGTTTTAGAAAGTGTTTTGGAGCATCCTTGCCTCACAGGATTCCCATAGAAGTGACCCCACTTTATACTTGCATAGGTGATTCCTTTAAAGAGTATTCTGCCATACCCCACTTGATATACCAAGATATAGGAAACATTAAAAGCCTTAGCTTACCTTAACTCTTTCTGCAAACATCACTTTTATTTAACAGAATGAGTATGTGCTCACTGAAACTTTATAACTTAGTTGTCCCATTGAACCAAGATTCTGGGATCTCCAGTCAACAAAGTTGGGTTTCCGTAACAAAGGTTCTTGCATTATAGGCTTTAATGCCATTCCGTTTGTCAAATTTGACATCTGATCTCTTGATAATCCTTTTGTAAGCGGATCCGTAATATTCTCCTTTCACTTTATATAATCAATGGAAATCACGCCGTTAGAGATCAACCGGTTAATGGAGTTATGTCTTCGACGTATGTGTCGAGACTTACCATAATACATGCTACTTTGAGCTCGTTCTATAGCAAATTGACTATCACAATGTATGCTTATAAGAGCGATCGGCTTAGGCCAACATGGTACATTCTCCATGAAATTTCGATCATTCAGCCTCTTCCCTAGCTTCATCTAGTGCTATAAACTCAGCTTCTATGGTGGAACGAGCTATGCACGTTTGATTTGTGGATTTCCACGACACAGCAGCACCACCAACTGTGAATGCACATCTACTAGTGGATTTAGAGTCTTTACAATCAGATATCTAGTTGGCATCGCAGTACCCTTCTAATAGTGCTGGATATCTTGTGTAATGTAGTCCATAGTGAATTGTATGGACTTTCCTGCTTACACGTCAACAGGTAAACAAAAACTGAGGCAGAATAAAACTTTTGAAAAAAAGCATGTCGAATATCCATCACAACGTTTACAACCATGTCCACAAAATATAAAGAGGAATCCGAATTTAAAGTTCCATCATAAGTCCATCAAACATAACCATCATAACAAAGTCCTTAAGCTGTCCTCCTCTCGCACGTCTATGGATAAGAAACCCTAGGCTCGTCATCGATCCACTCTACCCTGTTTTCTGCAGCCTCTGGGAGGAAAAATAAGGGGTGAGTGACAAAGTCACCAGCAAGTACACCATAAACAATCATGAATTAAATGGAAAATATACACAAGAACCAAACCCCAAAAAAGTTTGGATTCACAACATACATGACCGTCAATCCGTTACCCGTAAGGAAAATATATCATAACTTATGGGATAAGAAATCACATTAGGATCATAACTTAGAAGGTATTAAATCATAACATCATAGCCTAAGTAAGAGTACATCAATCGTTCGACTAGCCATGAAATGCAGCATGCATGAATATGCACATGTGATGCATCATGATAAAATGAGGATAAGTTCGTTCATTCCTTCTTTCAAAAACACTATCGTCAATTAAACGAGAGAAGTGAGTATTCAGATCTATTATATCCGGATCTGAGACGGTCATACCATTCCCTTCAGATCTATTATGTCCGGATCTGGAAACGGTCATACAATCAATCATCGTCATCAGGTCTATTCTCTCTGGACCTGTACGGTCATAAATCATCATTATCAGGTCTATTCTCTCCGGGCCTGAACGGTCATAATCATCATAATCAGGTCTATTCTCTCCATGCCTGAACAGTCATAATCATCATAATCAGGTCTATTCTCTCCGGGCCTGAACGGTCGTAATCATCATAATCAGGTCTATTCTCTCCGGGCCTAAACAGTCATAATCATCATCAGACCAATTAACCCCGGATCTGGAGCAGGTTATGCTGGCCAGGAATCAATGGTACCAATAGGAGTCATTCTTTTCAAAATTGAAATCTTTTCTTTAAAAGAGCATTCTGTAATTTCTTTGACATAAATCAGTTTCATAACTCATGTAAATGAGGATGATGCAATGCATGATGTGCAATATGCAATTCATGACTAAATGCATCACATAATACATATATGGCCTTGTTCTTTCAGCTGGAAAATTTTTCCAGAATTAACGTTCTATTTATGCGGCCTCAAACATATCAAATTAGGCCTATTTTCATAATCCCATGCCACACATATGCATAATAGAGTCTTATCTACATGCCATAAAAATTTCGTAACGTTTCGAGATAGATCAAACCCTCAAATCATTAAGTCACTAGAAAGAGTACTGCTGAATCCAGCAGTGCAGTACCCATCTTTACCTTAATTTCAAGACCATAAAATCTTATTTAATTTGGGCCAACACCTGAAAAACATAGTAAACACACCAAGGAATAATGTTCATATGCCCAAACAGCTCATACAAGTCCAACTCCACAAGAATAAGGCCTCCCAACTTATGCCATAATTCTGTCATGTTTTCCAGTTTCGTAACACCAACTTCACTTCAGTGGTTAACCATCAAAAAAATGGTCCCAAGATGATTTATTTACATGGACATGTTCATCTATGTCTTAGGTAATTTCCATAAAAATTTCATAGCAATCCAATAGGTTTAGAGGGGTCATTTGATTATTTTCCCAAAACTGGGTACATGTAGAATCTGGAATGACCAGTTGTCACTAAACATTTTATTACGGATAAACCACAAGTCCTTTTATCAAAATTCCAACTCACAGATTTAATAAACATACAAGACCAAAAATCGGCTAATTTGCACGTTCCAAAGTCCATTTTCAGGTCACACAATTCACCACTTAAACTGCCCAGTTCTAGTAATTCCAGCATTTCATCACTTTTGTTGGTCAAGCATTACCCAACTTTATTTCCCAAAATAACTTACTAACCACTAAATACACACTTTAACATAATCATTCCAGGTCTCATAAAATTCCTTAGGCTACACATGAATCTTGCTAAAACAGTCACAACACATCCATATAGCAAATCATTCAATCATGCCAACACTTTTCTTTATAACAACTAGTTCTCATGCTTTGTACTTAGGATCTTCAACTAAGATTCATAACTTAGAAATTGCTAGTCATTCAAGAATACACTTAACAAATAAGTCAAGATTGTCTAGAGTATTCTTGTCTCTTTAAGCTAGAAACCTTCCTCTAGCTTGAACCTTGGATGAAATGGATTGAAGTTTCCTCCACTACTCCATATAGCATATGGTATTGAGGGAGAAAAAGGAAGAACATTAGCTATCATTTTAAATGAAGAATAGAGCTAGATTAGGTTACCAAAATGAGGCTTGAATGGAGTTTGAAATGGATTCAAACCACCAAGATGTTGGCACTATTTACTAGCTTGACAAATTCTCACCTAGTGACCAATGAAGCTCATGATTTTAGTGATGAAAACAATCAAAATGTGAGCTTCAAATGTAAGAGAAAATGGAAACCATTCTAGAAGCTAAGATATTACTCACCTAGAGGAGACTTGGAGCTTGAAGATGGAATGAATTCTTTGAATCCCTTAGCTAGCTTGCCGTATGAAGGGATCAAGGTGTAGCCTAAGTGTTCAACAATTCCTTAGGTGGTTTACTTAGGATGCTCTTGAGAGTGTTCTTTGTTGGAGATGGAGGAGGAGCTTCTTGTTATATTGAAGAAGGCTCCATGGGGAAGAAGAGGGGAGGGAGCCGGCGGTCTTGGTCAAGGGGAGGAGACAACAATGGATGAAAGGTAGATAGAATCTTGGGGTCTTGAAATTTGACCACCTTTTGGTCCCCATGCTTGCATTTCCTAATTATTTTATTTTGGTCTTCATAATAAAATAGAAATGTGAAGAATAAGGAGTCTTCTAGAACTCCTTCTTGTGGTGGCCGAATTCAATGGGTGTTGGGGAGGGTTGTTATTTCTCACATTTCATAACTCATGCTTATATAATTACACCATTACTTATAATATTTAATTTCTTGTTTAGGCTTTTAGGCTTGCTTTTAAGAAGACCATTAATGCTAGTCTTCTCATAAAGGAAGAATACTCTAAAGTCCTTTAAGGCCCTTGTGGCCGAAATTCCCAAGATCTTGGAGGGGCAAAATGGTCATTTCACATACTCCATAATAAATACTTGGAGTATTATACTATTTCTTATAGTATTTACTTTAAGGAAGGATAATTAAAGAAGCGATAATAAACTTAATAAAATTTACTTGGAAGAACTAATATTTTATTACGCCTTTTCATACGAGTTTCAAATACAATACGAGTTTCGTTGGGTACAACATCCTCCCCCCTTATTACAAGTTTCGTCCTCGAAACTTACAAGCACTAATCGAACAGATGCGGGTATAAGCTTTTCATGTTTTCTTCCGTCTCCCAAGTGGCTTCATCAATCGAGTGGTGCTTCCATTGCACCTTAACCATAGGAATAGATCGTTTCCTTAGTGCCTTTTCCTTGCGGTTAACGATCCTTTCCGGCTCTTCTTCGTATGTCGCATCGGCTTCAACTTTCAAGGGCTGCTCCTCAATGATATGACTGGGCTCATACATGTACTGGCAAAGCTGGGATACATGAAATACATTGTGCAACTGAGACAGTGATGGCGGTAATGCTAGACGGTAAGCGACTTCTCCAATCTTTTCAAGAATCGCATATGGTCTGATAAACCTTGGAATTAGTTTGCCCTGTATGCCAAATCTTTTCACTCCCTTTGATGGCGATACCTTTAAAAACACATTTTCTCCTGCCTGAAACTCCACTGGTCTCCGTTTTTCGTCCGTCCAAACTTTGCTTCTATCTTGGGCCGCCTTCAACCTTTGCTTTTCAATCAACACTTTTTCTCGGGTCTGCCCCACTAAATCAAGTCCTGCAAAAATTTTATCTCCAATTTCATCCCAATAAAGTGGAGAGCGACACTTTCTCCCATATAGAGATTCATAAGGAGCCATCGCAATGGATCGATGGTAGCTATTATTATAGAAGAACTCCACTAGCTTGAGACTCTTGTCCCAACTTCCTCCGAAATCAAGTATGCAAGCTCGTAACATGTCTTCCAGTGTTTGAATGGTTCTCTCCGATTGACCATCCGTCTGAAGGTGAAATGCTGAGCTCATCCGTATCTTAATGTCCATCGCTTTTTGGAAAGCTGTCCAAAATCAAGAAGTAAAGCGAGGGTTGCGGTCACAAACAATATTCATGGGTACTCCATGCAGGCACACAATCTGATCAACATACATAGTAGCCAACTTCTCCATAGAGGCTTTGATTGTCACAGCCATGAAATTAGCGGATTTCGTCAAACGGTCGACTACAACCAAAATAGCATCATGTCCATTCTTTGTCCTTGGCAAGTCAGTCACAAAGTCCATAGTGATTTGATCCCATTTCCACTCGGGGACTTCAAGAGGCTGTAATAATCCGGCGGGTCTTTGATTTTCTACTTTCACTTTCTGGCACACAAGGCATTTCTCCACAAATTCAACAATTTGTTTCTTCATGTCATGCCACCAGAATCTCTTCTTTAAGTCTTGGTACATTTTGTTGGCTCCAGGATGAATAGAAAGACGAGAACTATGAGCTTCCCGAAGGACTTCATTCCTTATATCATCATCATCGGGTACGCACAATCGACCCCTAAACCACAAGCTGTCATCATTTTTGACCTCAAAATCCTTAGAAGGCTTCGTTTTCAACCTGTCCTTAATCCTACTCAAAGCTTCATCTCTTCCTTGACCCTCTTTAATTTTGTCAACTAACGAAGGAATCAACACCAACTTGGCAAGTACATTATCAATGGAATCAACCACCTCAAGATCAAACTCTTCCATATCACGCTGCAAAGGTGGTTGACGCGGATGGCTTGTCTTTTGACTCAAGGTGTCGGCAACTTTATTGGCTTTCACCGGATGATACTGAATAGAGAGGTCGTAATCCTTCATCAACTCTAGCCATCAGCGTTGATGCATATTTAATTCCTTCTGGGTGAAGAGGTACTTAAGACTTTTGTGATCCGTGAATATTTTGCACCTTTTCACCGTACAAATAATGTCTCCATATCTTTAGGGCAAAGACTACAGCTGCAAGCTCAAAATCATGTACTGGATAATTCTGCTCGAACAGCTTCAGTTGTCAAGATGCATACGCAATCACTCGATGTTTCTACAATAACACACATCCAAGTCCATTTTTCGAGGCATCACTATACAATACAAAACTTTCATCCGAAATAGGTTATGCCAAAACTGGAGCAGAAGTCAACTTCTCCTTCAACTCAGTAAAGCTCCTTTCACAATCTGATGTCCATTCGAACTTTGTCTTCTTCTGTGTCAATTGGGTGAGAGGCATAGCAATCCGAGAAAACCCTTCAACAAACTTGCGATAATAGCCGGCGAGACCAAGAAAATTTCGTACTTCCGTAGTGTTCGTTGGCCTTGGCCATCCCGTGATTGCTTTAATCATTTTGGGATCTACTGATATCCCATCTTTAGATATGACATGGCCCAGAAATGCTACACTGCGCAGCCAAAATTCGCATCTACTGAATTTGGCATACAACTATTTCCTTCGTAAGATGTCAAGGACGATCCTTAAATGGGCTGCATGAGACTCTTCATCTGGAGAATAGATTAAGATATCATCAATGAAAACTACAACAAACTAGTCCAATTGCTCTTGAAATACTCGATTCATAAGGTCCATGAATGTCGCGGGGGCATTGGTCAATCTGAATGGCATCACAAGAAATTCATAATGTCCATAACGTGTCCTGAATGCGGTTTTCAGAATATCCTCGACTTTGATCTTCAATTGGAAATATCCAGAACGAAGGTCAATTTTACTGAAAATTCGTGCTCCCTGTATCAAGATGCCCTCAGACAATGTTCAAAACAGAATTATTATTGAAAGAAAAACTTTTAATTGCTTACCTGAGGCTGATCAAACAGATCGTCGATCCTAGGTAATGGGTACTTGTTCTTTATTATGATCTTGTTGAGCTCTCGATAGTCGATATACAGACGTATACTCTCAACCTTTTTCTTAAAAAATAGCACGGGAGCACCCCAAGGCGAGACACTTGGGCGGATAAGTTTCTTCTCCAACAGTTCACACAACTGCTCCTTTAATTCTTTCAACTCAGCAGGCGCCATTTGATAAGGAGCCTTTGATATCGGCTCAGCTCCCGGAATCAAATTAATTTCAAACGCGATCTCTTGATCCGGCAGAATACCCGGTAATTCCTTTGGAAAGACATCATGATACTCCTGAACTACCAGAACTTGAGAAAGGTTAGGTGACGTTTGATCGACACTTAGCGCATAAACTAGGAATCATTCGTGTCCATTCTTCAACGCCTTATTGGCAGGGATCGCATTCACATAGATGTTTTTGGGAAATTTCCTTAATTTTGAACCTCCATGAAAAGTTACTTCCTTACGTGTTGGGTCCTTAATAGTAACCCACCTTTCACTGTAGTCAATGTGTGCTCCATTCTTGGAGAGACAATCCATTCCCAGAATTATGTCCAAGTCGCTCATGTTTATTGGGATTAAATCTGCTACAAACCGTTGTTTGTCGAACTCAATTTCACAATCATTGTATAATTGATGGGAAACAAGCACCTGATCACCAGCTGCTTGAACTCTATATGGCGTCTCAAGATGGACTGGATTATGGTTAATATTCTTTGCAAATTTGCTCGAGATAAACGAGTGGCTAGTGCCACTATCAAACAATACATTTGCAGGCACAGAACATACTAAGATAGCTCCTGAATTATGTAAGATTGACTAACAATAACAAAGCAACAATATCTTGCAAAAATTTAAGAATTGTATAAACCATAAAACATACCAGTCACAACGTCGTTAGCCTCATCAACAGCGGCGTCAGTCATACCATGAACTATTGCATTTACGCGCTGACACTGGTTCGTTGGTTGCTGCTGCTGCTGGGCTCCTTTCTCTGGACAGTCTTTAATCATGTGGCCAACTTTCCCACATCCGAAGCAAGTGGTCCCCTTATCTGGACAATTCTTGAGTACGTGGCCCACCTTGCCACATCCAAAACACTTACCTACCTGAATGAAACATTCTCCCACATGATGTTTCTGACAGTGAGGACAAGCCGGAATAGCTGGCTGCTGCTGACCCTGATTTCTCGACTGATTCTTTTGCTGTGAACGTCGCTCGAAACGATTCTGATTCTTTCTTTGTTGTCCGGGTCCCCTGAAATTTTTGTTGTGCTGCTTTGTGAGATCCTCCACTTCCAGACACGTCCCTTCCTCTCTTATATCTCATCTCATCTCGATGGATGATGTCTCTCTCGATTCTGTAACAAGCATCAAGCAGTGCTCAAAAGTTTGCTAGATTTGTATTTACCAACCAGGTTCTGATCCTTGGATTCAATCCTCTCTCAAACTTCAGCATCTTGGTCTCCTCGTCATGCATAGTGGATGGATGAAACCTTCCCAAAGCTATAAACTTGTTGGCGTAGTCTGCAACTGTCATTCCCTGTTCTTGCCTCAATGACTCAAACTCATGTCTCTTTTGTAGCTTGACTGATGGAGGTATATAAAACTTGTTGAACTCTTGTAGAAATTTCTCCCATGGTATCGGTCTCGGTAAAGCTTGCAAATTGGCCTTCCACCATTGGTTTGCTTCCCCAAGTAAGAATGGACTAACGGCATGAGTTTTCATCTCTTCAGGGGCACGGATTAACTCAAAGCAGTTTTCTACCTCATCCAACCATTTTTCAGCAGCATCGAAATCTGATTTTCCTTCAAAGGGTGGTACATTAGCTCTTTTCAGTTTTCGAAATAATACTGAGCATCCCTAACAGACTCATGAGGCTAGGGAGGAGCATTCTGCTGCATCATCACTTGACCGATCTGGGCCACAGTCTGGCAGAAAGCTTGAAAGGCATGAATGTCTGGAACCATCTGTGGTAAAGGCCCCTGGGGTGGCGGATTATTCTGAGTAGGGGGTGGATTCTGATCCTGTGGTGGTGGTGGTGGAGGAACCTGAGCGGGTGGAGGAGGAATAGGCTCCTGCACATCTGGTCGGGCCCTAGCAGGTCTACCTCGTGGCCGTGCCATCTGCACTATGGAGCGTCGGAGTTTTATTCAAGGTTAAAATATCAAGGTAAACGACAGAATTTAAATCATAATCCAGTAGAAATTTTAAATGGACATTCAAGAAGATAAGATATGAGTTAAATTCTATGACATATAAAATTTCATCGACTAGGGTTTTTTTATTAGGTCAATGCCCTGATTTCCAGTCTAAGTCATCCTAGTCTAAGGTCAACTCTCTTCTAAGATCATGACTTAGGTCTAAGGTCAAACTTAGATTTTCTAAAATCATAACTTATTCTATATTCTGCCCGAATCTAGAGCCCCGACTCTGATACCACCTGTAGTGCCCCGCACCGGCCTACCCGCGTATGGTGCGCCCGCCGTACTTCACTACAGAGAGTACCAGGCATCAATCCATAGCATATCGTAGTCCATAACGAATTGTATGGACTTTCCTGCTTACACGTCAACAGGTAAGCAAAATCTGAGGCAGAATAAAAACTTTTAAATAAAAACATGCCGAATATCCATCACAACGTTTACGACCATGTCCATAAAATATAAAGAGGAATCCGAATTTAAATTTCCATCATAAGTCCATCAAACATAACCATTATAACAAAGTCCTTAAGCTGTCCTCCTCTCGCACGTCTATGGATAGGGAACCCTAGGCTTGTCATCAATCTACTTAACCCGTTTCCTGCAGGCTCTGGGAGGAAAAATAAGGGGTGAGTGACAAAGTCACCAGCAAGTACACCATAAACAATCATGAATTAAATGAAAAATATACACAAGAACCAAACCCCAAAAAAGTTTGGATTCACAACATACCTGACCTTCAATCCGTCACCCGTAAGAAAAATAAGATCATAACTTATGAGATAAGAAATCACATTATGATCATAACTTAGGAGATATTAAATCATAACATCATAGCCTAAGCAAAAGTACTTCAATCGTTCGACTTGCCATGAAATGCAGCATGTATGAATATGCACATGTGATGTAGCATGATAAAATGAGGACAAGTTCGTTCATTCTTTCTCTCAAAAACATCATCGTCAATAAAATGAGGGAAGTGAGTATTCAGATCTATTATATCCGGATCTGAGGCGGTCATACCATTCCTTTAAGATCTATTATGCCTGGATCTGAAAACGGTCATACAATCAATCATCGTCATCAGCTCTATTCTCTTCGGACTTGTACGGTCATAAATCATCATTATCAGGTCTATTCTCTCCGGGCCTAAATGGTCATAATCATCATAATCAAGTCTATTCTCTTCGGGCCTGAACGGACGTAATCATCATAATCAGGTCTATTCTCTCCGGGCCTAAACAGTCATAATCATCATCAGATCAATTAACCCCGGATCTGGAGCGGGTTATGCTGGCTAGGAATCAATGGTACCAATAGGAGTCGTTCTTTTCAAAATTAAAATCTTTTCTTTAAAAGAGCATTCCGTAATTTATTTGACATAAATCAGTTCCATAACTCATGTAAATGAGGATGATGCAATGCCTGATGTGAAATATGCAATTCATGACTCAATGCATCACATAACACATATATGGCCTTGTTCTTTAAGCTGGAAAAATTTTCCAGAATTAACGTTCTGTTCATGCAGCCTCAAACATATCAAATCAGGCCTATTTTCATAATCTCATGCTATAAATATGCATAATGGAGTCTTATCTACATGCCATAAAAATTTCGTAACGTTTCGAGATAGATAAAACCCTCAAATCATTAAGTCGCTAAAAAGAGTGCTGCTGAATCCAGTAGTGCAGTACCCATCCTTACCTTAATTTCAAGACCATAAAATCTTATTTAATTTGAGACAACACCTGGAAAACATAGTAAACACACCAAGGAATAATATTCATATGCCTAAACAGCTTATACAAGTCCAAATCCACAAGAATAAGGCCTCCCAACTTATGCCATAATTCTGTCCTGTTTTCCAGTTTCGTAATACCAACTTAACTTCAGTGGTCAACCCTCAAAAAAATGGTTCCAAGTTGATTTATTTACATGTACATGTTCATCTATGTCTTACGTAATTTCAATAAAAATTTCAGAGCAATCCAATAGGTTTAGAGGGGTCATTTAATTATTTTTCCAAAACTGGGTACATGCAGAATCTGGAATGACCAGTTGTCACTAAAAATTTTATTGCGTATAAACCACAAGTACCTTTACCAAAATTCCAACTCACACATTTAATAAACATACAAGTCTAGCATCCTACCAAAAATCAGCTCATTTTCACGTTCCTAATGTCTATTTTTAGGTCACAAAATACACCACTTAAACTGCCCAGTTCCAGTAATTCCAGCATTTCATTACTTTTGTTGGTCAAGCATTACCCAACCAACTTTATTTCCCAAAATAACTTACTAACCACTAAATAGCACTTTAACATAATAAATCCAGGTCTCATAACATTCTTTAGGCTACACATGAATCACGCCAAAACAGTCACAACACATCCATATAGCAAATCATTCAATCATGCCAACACTTTTCTTTATAACAACAAGTTCTCATGCTTTGTACTTAGGACATTCAACTAAGATTCAAAACCTAGAAATGGCTAGTCATTCAAGCATACACTTCAAAAATAAGTCAAGATTGTCTCTAGTATGCTTGCCTCTTTAAGCTAGAAACCTTCCTCTAGCTTGAACCTTGGATGAAATGGATTGAAATTTCCTCCACTACTCCATATAGCATACGGTTTTGAGGGAGAAAAAGGAAGAATATTAGATATCATTTTAAATGAAGAATAGCGCTAGATTGAGGCTAGATTAGCTAACCAAAATGAGTCTTGAATGGAGTTCGAAATGGATTCAAACCACCAAGATGTTGGCACTACTTAGTAGCTTGACAAATTCTCAACTAGTGACCAATGAAGCTCACGGTTTTAGTGATGAAAACAATCAAAATGTGAGCTTCACATGTAAGAGAAAATGGAACCCATTCTAGAAGCTAAGATATTACTCACCTAGAGGAGACTTGTAGCTTGAAGATGGAATGAATTCTTGGAATCCCTTAGCTAGCTTGCCGTGTGGAGGGATCAAGGTGTAGCCTAAGTGTTCCAAAATTCCTTAGGTGGTCTACTTAGGATGCTCTTGAGAGTGTTCTTTGTTGGAGATGGAGGAGGAGCTTCTTTTTATATTGAAGAAGGCTCCATGGGGAAGAAGAGGGAAGGGAGCCGGCGGTCTTGGTCAAGGGGAGGAGACAACAATGCATGAAAGGTAGATGGAATCTTGGGGTCTTGAAATTTTCCACCTATTGGTCCCCATGCTTGCATTTCTTAATTATTTTATTTTGGTCTTCATAATAAAATAGAAATGTGAAGAATAAAGAGTCTTCTAGAACTCCTTCTTGTGGTGGCCGAATTCTATGGGTGTTGGAGAGGGTATTTTGTTATTTCTCACGTTTCATAACGCATGCTTATATAATTACACCATTACTTATAATATTTAATTTCTCGTTTAGGCTTTTAGGTTTGCTTTTAAGAAGACCATTAAGGCTAGTCTTCTCATAAAGGAAGAATACTCTAAAGTCCTTTAAGGCCCTTGTGGCCGAAATTCCCAAGATCTTGGAGGGGCAAAATGGTCATTTCACATACTCCATAATACACACTTGGAGTATTATACTATTTCTTATAGTATTTACTTTAAGAAAAGATAATTAAAGAAGCGATAATAAAACTTAATAAAATGTACTTGGAAGAACTAATATTTTACTACGCCACTTCATACGAGTTTCAAATACAGTAGGAGTTTCGTTGGGTACAACACCTCATCACTCTATTTTGAGCTTTCCAATGATCATCACTTAGATTACTAGTGAACCTGCTTAGTTTGTTTACTGAGCATGCTATGTATGGTCTCGTATAGTTGGTTATGTACATCAGACTTCCGATCACCTACGAATACTTCATTTGTGCTACCGGTTCACCTTGGTTCTTTCTTAAGTGTAAGCTTAAGTCAAGTGGAGTTGTTATTGGTTTTACATCAAACATATTAAATCTCTTTAAAACATATTCAATATAATGAGTTTGCGACAAAGCGAGTCCTTCAGTTACTCTAGAAATTTTAATCCCTAGAATAACATTGACAACCCCTATATCCTTTATATCAAAATTCCATGCTAAGATCTTCTTTGTATTCAAGATGATGTCACGAGTACTGCCCATGATAAGCATCTCATCTACATAGAGACATACTATCACATAGGCATCTGGTGTGTTCTTGATGTAGACACACTTATTACACTCGTTAATCTTGAAGCCGTTAGACAACATTGCTTGATAAAACTTCAAGTGCCACAGTTTAGATGCTTCTTTAGGTCCGTACAAAGACTTAACAAGTCTACAGACTTTCTTTTCTTGTCCTTGGACGACGAACCCTTCGGGTTATTCCATTTAAATTTCTTCCCCTAACTCACCGTTCCGAAATGCAGTCTTCACATCCATCAGATGGATTTCTAAGTTGTACACTTCAACAATAGCCGCTAGCACCATGATAGAAGTGATCCTAGTCACTGGTGAGTAGGTGTCAAAGAAGTCAAAGCCTTCTTTCTGTCGATAACCCTTGGCTACCAACATGGCCTTGTACTTGTCAATAGATCCATTTTCTTTCAATTTTTTCTTAAAAATCCACTTGCATCTGAGTGGTTTACTTCATGGTAGAAATCCACCAGCTCTCAAGTGTGATTTTGAAGAATAGAATCTCTCTGGATGTTTATTGCCTCTTTCCAGGATAGAGCTTCCGGAGTTGACATTGCCTCAGAAAAAGATCTTGGCTCGTTTTCTACCATGTAGGTTAGAAAGTCTGGTCCAAAAGATGTCAGTATTCTGGCTCGTTTGCTTTGACGAGGTTCCTTAGTTTCTTGAGGGGTCATCTCACACACTCGCTTACTAGTACTAGCTTCTTCATTGTTTTTGTCTTTCTTCGGAAAGATATCTTCAAAGAACATTGCATTCCTTGACTCCATGATAACATTTTCATGTATCTAGGATATGCACTACTATTTGTTGCATAACCATGAATATGCAATCAATTGTTTTAGGCCGAATTCTCACTTGTCTTGGTTTTGGTACCACAACATTCGCTAGACACCCCCACACTTTTAAGTATTTGTAGCTTGGTCTATGGTCTCCATAGTTCGTAAGCAGTTTTATCCATCTTCTTAGAATGAATTCTGTTTAAAATGACGTTAGCGGGTTGAATTGCTTTCCCTCACAAGTTCTGAGGTAAACCCAAACTTATCAACATAGCATTCATCATTTCCTCTTAATTATGGTTTTTGCGTTTTGCAATACCATTAGATTGAGGTGAATATAGTGCAGTCATTTGATGAATGATGCCATATTCTGAAAAGAATTCATTAAACGGTGCGACATATTGCCCACCTCTATCACTTCGAATTGTTTTAATTCGTTTACTAAGTTGATTTTCAACTTTATTTTTATAATCTTTAAATGCATCAACGGCCTCATCTTTGCTGCTTAGCAAATAAACATAATAATATTTAATGCAATCATCGATAAAGGTTACAAAATACCTTTCACCACCTCTTGTTTGCAAAAACTTTAAACTACACAAGTCTGTATGAATTAAATCCAAGGGTTCAGTACTTCGTTCTGTCGAAGGAAATGGCGCTTTTGCCATTTTTGCTTCAACACATATTTGACATTTCTCTTTATTATTAAAGTTCAGTTTGGGTAATAAGTCAAGGTTAATCATTCTTTGTATTGACTTGTAATTAACATGTCCCAAACGATAATGCCATAAACAAGAAGACTCAAGCATGTAAGCAAAAGAGGAAACAGCTTTATTAGCCTCATTAGGCGCAACGTTCTTGGGTACAACAGTCATAACATTCAATTTAAACATGTTATCAGTAAGGTACCTCTTCCCTAAATACAAGCCATTCTTAGAAAGAATAAATTTGTTCGCTTAAAAAACTAGTCTGAAAGCATGACTTACTAGTAGAGCGACAAATACCAAGTTCTTACATATGTCAGGAACATGCAACACATTCTGCAGGGTCAGTTCCTTTCCTGAGGTCAACTGCAGAACCACCTTGCCCGATCTGTCAATCTTCGGGCTGTCAGAGTTTCCCATGAAGAGTTTTTCATTATTTGTTATGTGTATATAGTCTTTAAACATTGCCCTGTTGGCACATACGTGTCGAGTGGCCCCTGTGTCCATCCATCATTCATGGGGATTCCCTACTGCATTGCATTTAGTCACCACAGCACATAGATTCAGATCCTCTATTGCACCGACAAGATTCACTTTTGCTTTGGTTTGATTCTTTTTGGGCTTACGACAGTCACTGCTGCGGTTCCTCGGTTTTCCATAGTTATAACGCTTACCAGTGAACTTCTTTGCAATCTCTTTGCCCTTGATATTCACGCCGAGAGTGTTATTCCTCTTTTTATTCCCTTCCTCAGCAACATGAGCTTTGCCTTGATCAGACTGAGAGGTTGGCTTTCTATCAGCATGACTATTGCCCTCCTCTATGCGAAGCCAGACAATCAAATCTTCCATTTTTATTTCCTTTCGTTTGTGCTTGAGATGACACTTAAATTCCCTCCACGAAGGAGTAGCTTCTCAATCACAGCCACAACCTGGAAAGACTCACTGAGCGTCATGCCCTCCTCTTCTATTTCAGATACCAACATCTGTATTTCTTCAACTTGCGAAATTACATTTTTGGAATCTAGTACTTTATAGTCCAGAAATCTACCAACTATTAATTTTTTTTCGTTCCAGCATCTTCTGTGCGATATTTTCTGTCTAAAGCCAACCACAATGTTTTTGCAGTCTTGAAAGTACAAAACACGCCATAGATAGTATTATCTAGGCAAAACAGAGTAAGATTCAAGCAACAAAAATTATTATATGCCCATGCTTCAGGACTCAAGTTATTCTGCATGTTCGGATTATGATCCTCCATAGGTTCCACCACTGGTGGATCCTCGTTCAAAATTCTTGCCAAGCCAAGTGCTGTGAGATAAAACAACATCTTTTGCTGCCATTTTTTAAAGAAACTGCCTACGAGTTTTTCAGGCTTCTCCACATGTACAACTGTGGCAGCAGGATTCATCTAAGGCCCTCCGTTAGGCGCCATGGGAACTAGGTTGAAAGGCACATTGTTCTAGGTACCAGCAGCAACATTATTGGTCCCGTCAGGTGCAGACACGGAGTGTGCACCGTTAAATCCGTGAACAGAATTAGAGCTTTCGTTTTCCAATCCTGTTCAGTTGATCAAAACAAATAGATCAAAATAGTTTCAGATATAAGAAATGGGTAGAAACAGGCTGCAAATCAGTATATGATCACTGCTTTGCGTACGAAAATTAAAGAACAGTACAACAATTAATTGAATCAGATACGTCTTAAGATTGGAGACAATCAATCCTGTACCAAGACGTAACTATTCGATGTATGCGTATGTAAACACTAAACAGTAGATCAAACCCGGGGCGAGTCGAAGACTCGAACCTTCGAGTGTCCCGACTTCTTTTGGACATGATGCAGAATGAAGAAGAAGAAAGCAGAAGAGGAGTGTGTGTTCTGATCGCATACCCTGCCTCTGTTTAATGGAGGAGTTGGTTGGAAATCGGTTTTCACAGATGGACTCGTGACCATCGGACCAAGACCGTAGATCAACTAGAACCGTCAGATGAAAAACAAAACAGTGGTTGTTGGGCGGTTTTGGACGGTTTAAATCACAGCCGTCAGATGAAAACCAAACGACAGGAGTAATCCTGGAGCGTTAGACGAAAACCGCATTCGGTTGGGCGGTTTGGTCAGTTTGAATTACAGCCGCTAGATCAAAGCCGATATACTCGACACCGTTAGATCAAAACCGTTTAATCTTATCACATAAGGAAGGCCTGATGATAATGGATGGACCGGATCAGACTAGGAGATGTTATGTTGGGCTGCTGCGCAGCTAGGCCTGAAGCCTTTAACGATTTACAAAAAATAATTAATCGAAAAGCCCAAAGAAATTTTCTCCAAAGAGATAGGAACCGGCCTATGAGCCCACAAACGGACGGGCGGGCGGCGACGGCGCGTGCACGCTTCTGGCAGCCATCTAAGTCTTTCCTCTGGTTAAAAATTCTCTTGCCCTTAGGATACATCTAAAATGACCATTCTATCTATTTATAAGGTGGCTAAATCAACTCATTTGTCCAATGTGGTATTTTCTTCATAAGGGTGATGTCGCCTCCTAAGAATAGGACACATCACCCATTAAATAATTTTCCATCTTTTTTGAACATGAATTTCTCATTCACCTGGTATCGTAATTGAGTGATTCTAAAGCCTAAAAATAACTAATCGTTACGTAGATAATTAAGGGCCTATTAGTTTTCATTTGTCATTAATGGAAACTAATTATAATTAAGCTCAAAATATGTCGCTTAACCAATTTTACAACGTGCCTTATTGGTTCAAAACCCAAACTTTTCAATTTCTCCAGCATATCCACTTTTAATTATTGACTAGTTAGGCCTTTGTAAAAGGTTCCCAACTTCTAATTTTATGCATACAGTACGGTGTATGAATAGACAATATCCACTTTCGACCATTGAGTATCCACTTTTAATTATGATTATTGCAATTTATTATGAACTTATACCGTGAAAATGACTAATAACGTAAAAATAAAACGTAAATGACAAGAGGACGTAATTTTACACCATTTTTCTTTTATTTATTTATCCACGCTAGTCACATTACTACTTTTGCACTATAATTTTACGATAAAAGACATTATCCTTCACCACAAAAACAAAAGCCTATAGCGACAGACAAAAAACGTCGCTATTTCGTCGCTACAGGCATATAGCGACGAAATAGCGACGAAAAATGAAGGTCGTTATACGGCTTGTCGCAAAGCAAATTTCGTCGGCAATGCGTCGTTGTATTGTGACGAAAAAAATTGCGTCGGTGTATCGTCGCAAATCTGCGACGAGAAACTGTCAGGTCTGCGACCTTTTTTCTGTTGTCGCTGTTTCGTCGGTAAATTATTTCGTCGCTATTTCGTATTTTTTATTTTTTATTAATGTTCTGCGACAAAGAATTTCGTCGCAAAATTTCGTCGGTATATGTTTTACTGTCGCTATTTATTATTATTTTATTTTTTGTTTCCGTTTTATTTCGTCGCAAAATGTCGTCGTTAATATGTCTTTTCGTCGCTAATTTTAAATTTTTGTTTTTTTATTTCCGATCTGCGACAAACCAATTTCATCGCCGGTTCGTCGGTATTTGTTATTTTTAAAAATATTAAATTTACTAATAATTATTTTAAATACATTATTTAATATTAAATTTTAAATTTTTTTGATTTATTAATAATATTAATACATTATTAATTAAAAAGTTTTTATTATTATTATTTAATTTCTATAATATATTTTATTTTGTATATTAAATCATTTGTACAAATATTATACAGTAATACGGTATTTGCGCATTCAAGTTCGTATAATTAAACAACAGAAACGAAATAGAATCCGTAAAATTGTCAGATAGAATATATAAAAGTACAAAGAAAATGTCAATACAACAAATGAAATAGACTGTACAAACAATGAAAAAATAAAAAACTATGCAGAGGAAGATGGAGGGGGATCATGCGGAGAAGAGTGACCATCAGGAGGGCGGGGCTGAGGCTGAGGCTGAGGCTGCGAGGAGTTGGAAATGAAAGTCATGACGACCTGCGACAGCTGGAAGATTTGCTGGTTCGTTGCCTGCTGCACCTGCATCGTCTGATGCTGCGCATGCTCAAACGCCTGCTGAAGCGCCTGCTGCATCGCCTGCAGCTGCGACTGCAGTGCCTGTAAACTCTCCTCTTGCCTCGTCCTGATGGACTCTATCTCACGCTGCAGCGCCGCATTATCTGATTCCAGGCGCGAAATATCCTCTGGCGTCGCAGAAGGCGCGGAGGTGCTGGCCTCAGAGGAAGCACCTGGATGCAGAACTTCGGGAAAGAATCGCGGCGCTGCTGATCCAACCCCGTACACCTCCTTCTTCTTCTTATTCTGAGGGCCGACGGTCCGAACCACATCCCAATAAGCGCGGTTCTTGTCGGCCTGTTCGCCCCTATCTGCGAGTAATCTGTTGTACTCGTCCTGAAATGAGAATATGAATTGTTATGGTTTAAAAATAAAACAAACTAAGGAAATAAAACAAATGATATCGTAATCTACTTACACTGATGTCGCGGGCCTTCGTCGTGATCCAGTCCTCCGTTCCGTCGGAGGCTCTCTTCCGATGCGTCTTGTAGAAGAGATCGTAGGAGGCTGGCCACTCCCCCGTCTCCTGGTGCTCAAAGAATGAAATAAAATATGTTAGTGATATGCAGAATTTTTAAAAAATTCGGCATGACCTATTCGTTTATCGGAGGTATCCCGGCCTTAAAGGCCTCTCCCAAGTCAAATCACATGTACCACTTAAAGTAACCATATACGAATACCAAAAAAACAACAGCGCAACATAAGTAATCAACGAATATAGATAATCCACTTAACTCACTGAATGTAAATAATCCACTTAAGTCGATGAATGTAAATAATCCAATGAAATCAATGAAGGTCGTTATAATCCAATATTAAAATACTCACCATAGAACGCATCGTGGTGGCGTGGGAAACCGAACCACCTGAATGTGTGGCAGGTGCTGGGCCCTCTACGTTGCCGCTGCGCCGGTTCGCCTCGTTCCGGGCGCTGCGGGCTTGGTAAGCTGGGTCCCTCCACCCTTCTACCCACGCCGCCCAGACGGCCTCGGATACGTAGGCAGGCCTTATCCACGTGAGGTCACGCTCCGACTTGGTCTTGAGGGAGTTGACGAAGTCCCCGTAGCGTTTGGCGGCCCTATGCCGCCAGGCCTGCTCCACGTCACGGGCGATGTCGGCTGGCCAGCTGTACGACTTCTGCAATTATCATACGGAGGAATAATAAAAGTGTGGTTAGAAAAGTAATGATTGATTACGCATCAAAAAGTGAAATTCATCAAATTTGAATACCTGAAACTCATCCCAGTAGAACCTACGTGTCTCCGGGGTGACACGGCCCCAGGTATATCAAGATGGGTCAAGCCTCAGGTGGAAGGACCAGGTGATGCAACCGGAAAGCGCGCCATTGTCCGATCCAAACCTGAAAGAGTTTAAGTTGTTAGGAAAAAATAACGCGTGAAATATATTTGAAAACATGTTAAATAAATTAATCATTACTTACGTATGGGTATCATTTGACCAAGGGAGGGGACGACGCCCTGATATGACACCCTGGTCCGATGCCGCATCAGACGCCGGATGAGGTGCTGAAACGCTGGGTGTGGGTGGCGTCGTATGCCTGGGGGGTGCGGACATGTCAGCAGACCGTAAAAGGTCTGAGTCCGCAGCCAGAGCGGCGGTCGAAACCGAGGCATACGTATCATGCCGAGAAATGAACGCATCGAACTCTCCTTGAAGGTCCTGTGTAGATGGTGGGTATGTGGATCTCGTCGGTAAACCATCACTAGCCATCAGATCTGAGAGGAACATATTAATAATTTTTAAACGGAGGTTTCCCAGCCTTAATGGCCTCTCCAAAGACAAATGCAAATCATACCGAAAATCATATGCAAACCTCTTACAAAACAGTTTGTACATGCATCATTCATTGGCCAAGCACACCACATTTCTACTAATTCAACCTTAACAACAATATTGGTGCATATATACCATATATACCCGTATATACCAGTACATACATATATATACCATATACATATATACCCGTATATATATATATATACCCGTATATGCATATATATATATATATACCGTATATACATATATATACCATATACATATATGTACCAAAAATAGATTATATAATTATAAATATATTTAAATAGGAAAAATATATATACATACATAATTCTACCAAAAAAAAACAGTTTCTAATAATTTTACATATATTTATATACAAAAATTACAAAAGATATATTACAAATCTATTAAAAACAGTTTTTACAAATTTAACTATATTTAAATACGAAATTAAATATATGTACCGTATATATGTACCGTATATATGTATTTGTGCGTGTATATATGTATTAAAAACATATACATACATATACCGTATATATGTATATGTGCGTGTATATATGTATTAAAAACATATACATACATATACATATACATATACATACATTTACAAATCTATTAAATACATATACATACATATACATACATATACATATACATACATACGGTAATTGCAATAAAAACGAAATACATACATATACATATACATACATACGGTACATACATACATATACATAAAAACGAAATATACATATACATATACATATACATACATACGGTACATACATACATGCGGTACATACATACATACGGTACATACATACATATACATAAAAACGAAATATACATATACATTTACATACATACGGTACATACATACATATACATAAAAACGAAATATACATATACATATACATATATATACGGTAATTGCAATAAAAATGAAATAGGAAGAAAAACTAACCGGAGAGGGGAGGTCAATGGAGAGGAAGCTCGTCGGGGGGGGGGGGGGGGTTCGCCGGAGGGGATTTCTTCGCGAGGGGGGGTTTTCGCCGGAGGGAGGGGAGGTTTTCGCGGGGGGAGGGAAATGGGGAAGAAGAAGGGAATTTCAGCTTATCTTCGAAATTTTGCGACGACATAGCGACGGAAGTTCCGTCGCTATTTAGTTTCGTCGCTATTTTTCATGGGTCGTCGTTATTTCAAATTTAGCGACGAAACATTTCGTCGGTAACTCGTCGGTGTTATCATTTTTGAAAAAAAAATAACACAAAATATAAAGTAGTATATACATGAATATAAGTACATCAACACATACACACTTTCATATAATGAGGTACATAAAAAATTTTGGCTAACGTCAATCTTCCTGGTCATCTGCATCCTCATACGCATCTTCATCTTCGTCTTCATCTTCATCTTCATCTACATGCTCGTCGTCCTCTTCATCCTCGTATTCGTCTTCGACTACGTCTTCAATATTGTCAGGCGGTTGTATGTTGAGATGAATTTCGATAAAACCGCCGTTGGGGTCATTTAGAGGGAGGTCGTGCAGTTGAACATGTGTCGTATCTAGAACGGACGGGTTTTCTTCTTGAAATGCGGCATCCATACCATCTGAAACTGTCTGTATACTCACATCAAACTTGCTCGATTTCACTTTGCACACGGCTCGCCAGTCTTTTGAGCTCGCATTCATCCTCGTTGTTGGATACGATAGATAGTACACCTGGGACGCTTGACTAGCCAAAACGTATGGATCGTATTTTCTGTACCGTCGCCCTTGGTGTATGTCTACCAACTTATATTGGTCGTGGACCTTTGTGCCAACGCGATAACCTTCTCGAGTTGGATCGTACCATTCGCACTTGAATAGGACCACCCGCTTTATAGGCAATGCGGGATATTCGAGCTCAATGATGTCAATAAGGTAGCCGTAGAAGTCATCCTCGTCCGGGCTATTGTCATAACGCTTGACACACACTCCGCTGTTCTTTGACGATTTTCGGCTGGCATGGGAGACTGTGTGGAATCTATACCCGTTGACAAAACACATGTCGTGTCACGTAACTCTGTTCAATTGACCCTCGGCTACTGGCGTCAGAATGTAACCGTACTCATCGTCAGCCAGATGACCTTTGCTCGCCTGTAAAAGGACAAGTAAGTATACATCAACGGGGCAATAAATGTGTATCACATATCGTACATGTAACAGGCAAATACTAAACTTACATGCCACCTGAACCAATCAGCAAACTTGGAATCTAACTCATTGTTTATTGCATCGCTCGATATACCCGGTGAACGGTGTTGCAATAAATCAACGAACAAGCTGAAGCAAATTACGAATGAGTACCCTGTATATCTTTGTAACATAATGGATAGAGTATCGCAAGGTATTTACAAAATAAAATGGGAAATCGTTTATACCTCTGGAAACGGTCGACTTGACGGCAGTTGCGCAGAACATAAGAATGAGCAATCTTCAGCTCGCTGTCCCCTAATATCATTTCCTTTCCCTGTCCGTGAAATCTGATCGGATGTGTGAATATTGGGAGGACACCGGATCTGGAAATGCCGTCGTCGTTCCGGGGAACATCTCTGCACCTCGACGGGACATCTGGCTTGAAGTAATGAGACACGAAGGTCGATGCTTCCTCCGTCAGATAGGCATTGCACATAGAGGCCTCGACTTTCGCCTTGTTCTTGATGTTCAGCTTCAAATGCCTGAGATATCTGTTCATATAGTGAATATATGTTCAAATGCATATCGCTTAGACACATAAGAATGTCATGCACATAAAAAAGAGTACCTCTCGAACGGATACATCCACCTGTAATGAACAGGACCACCAACACGTGCCTCGTATGGTAGATGAACTGGCAGGTGTTCCATTGAATCAAAGAAGGCCGGAGGGAATATAGTTTCCAGCTTGCATATGATCACTGGGATTTCGCCCTCCAGCCTTGACATATCATCCGCCCTGAGTCTCGTGGCTGTAAGACATCTGAAGAACAGACTCATCTCGGTAATTGCTTCCCATACATTGGTTGGAAGCAGCTCGCGGAATGCAATGGGCATCAACCGTTGCATGAACACGTGACAGTCGTGGCTCTTCATCCCGTGCAAACCGCGTTTATTCACGTCGATGTTCTTCGACAGGTTCGAAACATGGCCATCAGGAAATCTAGCCATCCCTAGCCACGATAACAACGCACTGACCTGCTCCGCATTCAGCGTGTACGAGGACTTCGGCATGTATGATGTGCCAACGGGATGCAGCTCCGGTCGCATGTTGAGGTCGCGCATATCAAGTCGTGCCTTCAAATTGTCTTTTGTTTTTCCTGGCACATTCAGCACTGTATTGAAAATGTTGTCAAACACGTTCTTCTCAATATGCATGACATCCAGGTTATGTCGGATCATATTGCTCTTCCAGTACGGAAGCTCCCAGAATATGCTTCTCTTCTTCCACCCGATACAGTAACGAGCCAGGTCTGCGTTGTGACTGCCGTCCGGATCATCAGCGACCCCCACGAATCCACAACTGTCTATCTCCTGCAGCACCTCTGCACCCGTGAGGAGCTCGGGCTTTGTGTCCTTATCGACAATGCCAGGCATGAACGCCGTCACGTTCCTTCTGTACAAATGACGTTTGGGCAGGAACTTCCTATGGCTGTCGAACCAGCTTATCTTACGTCCATGTTTCAAGGACATCGTCTTCGCTTGCTTCATGCAGCAAGGGCAAGCGTATTTCCCCGCTGTGCTCCACCCCGACAACATAGAATAAGCCGGGAAGTCACTGATCGTCCACATCAGCGCGGCGCGTAGCTGGAAGTTTTGTTTAGTCGATACATCGAACGTCTCCACGCCAAACTCCCATAACCACTTCAGCTCCTGTATCAACGGCTGCAGGTATAGGTCGATCTTCTGTTTCGGATTCTTAGGACCTGGTGCGATCACAGTCAAGAACATGTAAGGCTTCTTCATGCACATCCAAGGCGGTAGATTGTACGGCGTCACGATTACAGGCCACGACGAATACTGCTCTCCCGACTGTCCAAACGGGTTGAACCCGTCGGTGCATAAACCCAACCTAACGTTCCTTGTCTCCGACGAAAAACCCGGATGCGTCGCATCGAACGTCCTCTAAGCTTCACCGTCAGATGGATGGCACATCTCACCGTCTTTCGTGTAGTGCTCCGCGTGCCACCTCATCTGGCTAGCTGTGGCACCGGATGCGTATAGCCTCTGCAGTCTAGGGGCGAGAGATAAATAGTAAAATTGCTTTTTTGGCACGTTCCGGTTTCTTTTGTTCGTTCTCCACCTGCTTGTCCCACAGACCCTGCACATGTCTTTATCCTCGTTGATGCTCCAGTATATGATGCACCCCTCTGAACAACAATCGATTTTCTGAACCGGCAGTCCCAACGCCTGCAGCTGTTTCTTCGTCGAATAAAAACTGTCGACCATTGTGTTCCCTTCGGGAAGAGATTCCCTCATCAGCTGACACATCCCATCGTACAATCTCTCCTTCATGCGGTGTTCCGTCTTCATGCTCGTCATCCGACCGATCATGGACATCTATGTGTGACTACCGCAACCAGGATACAGCGGCGTGTTGGCGGCGTTCAGCATCTCAAAAAACTGTCTCGCCTGAGGGTTCGGATCTTCCTCCACGAATGTACGCGGCTGTTCATCCGGATCCTGCATTTGTAACAACTGCTCTCCGGTAAATGCGCCAGCGGCTGCGTCTGTCACCATCTGCATGTATGGGTTGTGAGATCCCTCGCCTATTTCTTCGGCATTAACCTAACCGGGTCCCCCTTCGACGTGTACAGTTGCAGATGTAGACGCCCCCTCATATTCGCCGTGACAGTACCATGTATGGTAATTGTGGACTAAACCTTGTTTCAATATGTGAACCCTCACGTCACCCGGATCCTTATATTTACGGTTCTTGCATTTCTTGCACGGACATCTAATCTGCGTTCCACTTTCATTACTCGTCGCAAAATCAATAAATTCTTCGAGACCTTCAACAAATCTAAAACACCACTCCCCGTTGTTTACTCTCTGGTACATCCACTTTCTATCGCTTCTCCTCGGATCTATTTTCTCGCTACACCTTCAAACTAACAGCAGCTATCTTTTTTCGTTTGTAGAAAAAATCAAAATTCCACACTTCTGTATTTTCGTTCAAAATTGATGATTGATGTGTTTGAAATGAGAGAAGAATGGGAGAAGAGAAGAAGAAAGACAATGATTTTATCGTTCCCAGTACGTTACCGACGTAATAGCGACGAGATAGCGACCACAAACAAGCACAAATCTCGGAAACAAACAAACACAATACCGACGACTTAGCGACGAACGGCGACGAACAAGAAACACAAATCCCGGAGACAAACAAACACATATACCGACGATGTATCGACGACCAGCGACGAAACACGTCGTTTGATATGCTTTTACCGACGAAGTACCGATTACATTGCGACGCAAAACGTCTCTTCATTCCGTACGACGTGTTTCGTCGCTAAGTCGTCGGTACGTCGTCGGTAAAAGGCAGCCCGTCCAGTTCCCCATGCTTACAACTTACGATGTGTTGCGTCGCTAATTCGTCGCTATGTCGTCGCTGATTTCACTATATAAACAGTGTCAGCGTGTGCCCACAACAACATATAAAACAACTATTTTATAATCCAAAATGGTTCATACTAAAGCGCAAGCACGACGTGGTGGACGTGGTGGACGTGGTGGTAGGGCGGCAACACCGCCAACTGAAGTGTCTTCTTCTTCAACTGTTCCTCCCCCACCTCCTCCCCCACCAGAGCCCTCTGAGCCTCGTCGAGATCGACAAATTGTCGATCTCCAAATAGAAGTACGAGATCTGTGGAACATGTTAGATGAGGTGAGGGCGCATGTCACGGTTCAGGAAGAGCGTCTCGACTACATAGATAAAAGGCAGATGCGGATTAAATCCAAATCTGCACAGTTGAGACGCCAACTGAAGGCGTGTGCGGAGAGTATAGCTTCTCTCTGTTTGGATGACGAACAGTGAGTGGCTACTCTTCGCTATTTAGCTTTTTTTAAATATTTCTTATTATATTTTGTAATTTTTAATTTTTAATTTTATATTAATGAAGTTTGTTTTTTTTAATATCGTATTTGTTTTCTTAATAATTATAACACGTGTTTAATCTCTTACGAATCCTGACGACGCACCTGTATACGCGAAATGTGGTTAAGAAAAATTTCTTCCGACTAATTCACCGACTAAACATCAACTATATACCGACGAAACCTAATACAACGACGAAAACCTACTAACTATATCTTCGACGAAACTTAATAGAACGACAAAAACCTATTAACCGTATCGTCGAAACCTAACTATATCTTCGACGAAACTTAATAGAACGACAAAAACCTACTAACCGTATCGACGAAAAACGGAAAAACTAAATACAATGAGAAGAACGGGCTTCGCGGGGTTTTTTTTTTGAATTTACCGACGCTTTACCAACGAAACAGCGACGGAAAACGTCTCTTCACATTATTCGACGCGTTTCGTCGCTATTCCGTCGCCAAGTTGTCGCTATTCGGCAGTGTCAGTTCAGTTCCCAACGGTTGCATTGTACGATAAACATACGTCGCTAATTCGTCGCTACGTCGTCGCTATAACATCCGAAAGGTCATCACTGCACATTCCCAACGGTTGACAAATGCGTCGCTATGTCGTCGCTATGTCGTCGCTCATTTCACTATTTATACCCCAAACATCCACTGTTATACATACACACATAGAACGTTATAAATAATCAAAATATGCCGCGTCGTTTTAAAAGAACCCCAAGGCGTGGTGGACGGGCAAACAGTGCCCCTCCAGAAGGGCCTCCTCCTCAACCACCATCGGTTGAGCGAGAGGGTTCTGTATCTGTCTACGGCCCACCGCCGCATCAGGATGATCAAGAACAAATGCCGGTGCAGGACGCCGACTTCCGTATGCTGATGGCAAACATGCATCAGCAGTCGCGGCAACTGCACTACATGACTAGAAGGCTGCGGAAGATGAAATTTAGATACTACAAGCTCAAGCGCCTTCTCAAAGAGTTTGCGGAGAATGTCGCGGCCACTCTTTCGTCCGATGACGAAGAGTGAACGGCCCATCTCCGCATCTCTTTTTAGATTTTTTTTTTTATTTTTTCGTTTGATAATGTAACTTCTTATTATTAAATGAATGAGTATTTTTCCTAATTACCGCTTTCTTTTTCCTTAATCAATACACGTGTTTAATTCTCGATGTATCTGCGACGACACAACGACAAACCGAATTACGAACGGAAAGTAATTCAAAACATTTGCCACATACGGGTTTCATTGACAAAAAAACGACGATACACAACTCCAAGAACTTAGTAAACGACGAATTTATTTTATACTTTTAGCGACACATTTGCGACGACATAGCGACGAAGCGTTATAAACTAAATAGCGACGAACAAAAACACGCAGAATAGCGACGAGACACCGACAAATCACCGACGTAATTCACCTGACTGACTATTTTTCTTTTAGCGACAACGAATTTCATCGTACTGTCGTCGCAATTAGCGACTACATTATTTTTGTCGCAGAGTCGTCGCTATTACCGACGAAACAACGACTATACGTTGTTCGTCGGTGATTTTTTCGTCGGCAAACCACAATTTTTTTGTGGTGCTTGACTAGTTGCCATAATCTGTGTGATGCACGGATTATGCTCCCTTGGAGTCGAAACGAGTTGTAAAAAATAATAAGCTACTAAGCGCAAGAAATAAAATTTGTAAAATACAACTAACAAATTCAATACATCTTTACCGCACTTGAAATGTAAAAAATACTCCATTTGTTTCAAAAATATTGTCATAATTTGATTTGAATATAATTTAAAAGGGTCAAACTATTCTGATCAGTATTACCATTCTGTCTTTAGTTGGTTAAGTTGATGTAAATTAAAGAAATCATATAAGTGTTAATTGAAAATGTAGTATGAAACTTTGAATACTAAGTATCTCTTTTTTTTAGAAATAAACAACATCTTTAGAACAAACCAAAATGTAAAATGAGACAGTATTTTTAAAACAAGAGAAATATATAATGTAAAATGAGACAGTATTTTTAAAACAAAAGAAATACATAGTAATAACATTCATTATGCAAAACAACTATTAAGAAAGCCTGTAGACCTCGTCAGACCATTAGACCTCGATAATTTAGTTGCAAAGCACAGCGTAGTAAGTTTCAAGATACATAACTGTAGAGAAAGCTTATAGAGGTTGGTAGAACGTGATAATTATACCATTCATGAGATCCCAAAATAGCTAACTATATGATGATAAAGCTAAACAAATGGCTAGGCAGCATGACTAACCTCATAATTTAGGTTCCAAATAGATAATGATTGTTTATAACAACTTCCAAGGGATAAGATATTTTCAATTTCGAGTTAAGACACATTCTTTCTTGACTTTGGAATAGAATAAAGCAAAATGACTCATTAAATTGGATGTACTTTTTATATTGTGAAGTAATAGTTAATCGACACAGTTTGACGCAATTTTCATTCTAGGTTATCGGAAACAATCTCTGTGTGTTTCTAACACGTATGTGTGGTTGTGTATATCTGATCCCTTTATACCTCATTATAGACAGGAGCCTCTAAGAAAATGAGGTAATGTTAGGAAAAGGAACAAGAAATTGTGGTTAAAAAAATACTCCCAATAAAATATCAAATGTACAAAATTGTGTAGAAACCTAGTGATAGTATTTTGTCCTACTATACCAACTCCTCTCCTCTTGGCCGCCACCTTGGCAAGAAAAAGACAATATTTTTGTCTTCTTTAACCACATGGAAGCAATCATGTTATATGCCAAAAAACCTTCAACCTCTTACACACTTCTCACAATCTTCTTATATTTCCTTACACCACTCAGCTAAGTCAACCTCTCCTCTCTCCACTCCCTTGTACCTGGCCTCATAGTCAACCAAAGGGGAAGAAATTAATTTTTGTCTTCTTCAACCAATAAGCATTCATTCTTCTACTAAAAAGTTTATACAACTCATTATCCAATTTCTTATACTTATTACACATAACAAAACAAGAAAAAAAACCGTCTCCACCCTTAGGTTACCCGGCCACTCTCTCCAAAGGGGTAGGAAAAGATATTTGTTTCTACCATTATAACTTATACCTAAAAAGCTTCCATATTCTTACACAACTCCTTACACCCGTTACATTTTCAACCAAAAGCCAACAAATCCCCTTCCCACTCCATTATGGTCGGCCTCCCTTAGTCAAAAAGGGAGAAAATATTTTTCTCCCAACACTCCATATTTCTTCTATTTTCAAGACAACTCTCCATCATTTCATCTTCCTAACAATTTCACATCTTCATAATTTTCTTTCTTTCACTCCACCCTAAAACCATCCACTCCCTTTCTCTTCATTTCATTTTTTTCATCTTCAACTCATTTTCTCTCCTACACACTTCTCTTTCTTCTCCAAAGGAAGAACAAGTCTTCAAACACCTTATTTCTCCTCCATAGCCGAAATCACCAGAAGAAAGAACCAGGAACAACTATCTTCTTCTTCTCCTATCATACTTAGTAAATCTTCAAATCCAAGACACTTCTTTTTCCTCTCCATGAAAAGAAACACAAAGTCTTCCAAACCCCATTTTTTCTCCTTTTGGCCGAGATTTACCAAAGCAAGAACAAGGAGGAAATTTCTTCTTTTCATCTCATATGCACATCCAAAACAGCAACTACAACATTCTCTTTCATTTTGAGCACCAAGGCCGAATGTTTAAGGGTTGAGAATAAAGATGTATCAAGGTAAAAACACAATCTAAGTTAAGTTTATATTTCTCTATTTATCTATTTCTATAAGTTGCTCACTAACTGTAGCGCCCCGCTCCCGAGCCCTAGCATCGGGAACAGTGCACCCGCCGTATCTCACTAAGGAGAATACAAGGCGTCAAATCGATCTCTTACATGTCAGAAATGACGTAGAAATTTTTCTCGCGGAAACGTAAATCATAACTTAAATTAAACTCCAATAATTGTCATTACATTACTGAATAAAAATTCTGATAATAAAAGTAATAAAGAAGTCTGTGAAAATCCTCAAAAGATAACCACGAAAAATCAGCTGCAGAGTTCCCCTCGTATCCTAGCTGCAGCTATCAACCGGCCCACTCAGCTACGTCCGTCTCGACCTCAACAAAGATATGCTCGTAGTCCTCATCCGGCTCACCTTGGAAGTAGGGGTGAGTGACAGAAATCACCCAGTAGATGCCCGCCTCAAACCAATACAAAATGTGCATACCGAAATTATATAGCCACATAGCACATAGATATGATATAACCACATAGCACATAAAGATAAGATAACATGCATAAGATAAAGTAAATGCGGTAAGTAAAGCACTCCACATAAAAATGCGCAAGTACGTGATGCATGCTCAATTAACGTGTCACACGCAACAAGAATCATGTCATGCAATATGCCCTAGACCTATATGCAATGCATGATCCCGGGATTGACTGGATGCCTGTAGCCCGTACACTACAATCCACCCTTGCGGATGCCCGTGGCCCGTACACCACGATCCACCCCAACCGATGCCCGTGGCCCGTACACCACGATCCACCATAACCAAGTATCCATGGCCCGTACACCATGATCCATCATAACCACATACTCATGGCCCGTACACCATGGTCCACTCCACTCGAGCGTCTGAGACCCGTACATCTCAGCCCACTCCAAATGCAATACACGTGCCATGAATGCAACAACAAAAATCGTCTGGGCCCGTACGCCCATCCTCACCAACTCCGGCACTCAACAACAAAGTCGCCTGGGGCCCGTACGCCCATCCTCACCAACTCCGACACTCAACAACAAAGTCGCCTGGGGCCCGTACGTCCATCCTCACCATCTCCGGCACTCAATATTTGGTTTCATAAATTTTACGAATATTAGAAAGTTGTTATTTAGCATCCCCCTTATTTTTTCCTTAGCTTGTATTAATTTACTAGAATTTTCTACTAATTTCTCCGATGTTTCCATTACTTACTTCTATCTATTATTATTAATTTTTAATTACTTAAATTTACCAAACTTCAGAAATTAAGTAAAAATAATTTAATTTTAACCTTTTATATTTCTTGAATTTATTTGAATTCTTATTGATATTTAATCATATTTTCCTGGCCTGATCTGCCAGACCCGATACAATTTTTTTTAAGAGATTAATGGGCCGCCTTCGGTCCGACCCGCTGGCCAGTCGACCCGGTCCGTTGGCTGGCCTATTCTCCGTCTTACTTTAATTATTTATTTATTTGTTTAATGGCTGCTCCACCAGTGACAACCCGCGCTGTGATTTGTTTTTCAATCCCAACCCCTATTTTCTCCTATTTCCAGTCTATAGGAACCTATTATAAGGCCAAAACATAACTTTTTAAAGGATCCTAATGTAAAAGTTCCCTTTTTTCCCCCAATTCTTTAAGGGTATTTTGTTTCTGATTCAATCATACCACCAATTTCACACACATACACGCACATAGCAGACATAAACAATATATCTCATGCTTTCCAACATATGCAAAATTTACAACTTAAACAAATAAAAACAACGAAACAAAATTTACAACTTAAACAATTAAACAACGAAACACATTAGTATACCATCAAAGCATGCAAGAATCATACCCGTTTGAGGGGGGAAGAGGCACCTACATTTTTGACGAATTAACTTCCTACGCGGAATCTCTTCTTCCCAACCCCGCTGACCTCTATGCTTGGTGTTGGGCAAATCCTTCCTTTCTTCCTAAAGGTCTCGGATTGTTTCTTTGGAAAAGGATAAAAAAAAACTTTAACTTCCACACTTAATCCAGAAAGTTGACAAGTACAACTTTAAACACCTTTTCATTTACCGTTACACTTTTCCGTTTATCATTTTCTTATTTCCGTTTCAACTCTATTTCATCAACCACGTGTAAGTACACCCACGTATATGCCCGCGCCAATACACATGCATATACGCGTTTATACTTACACGTATCGCCATCGAATCATCAAAATCACTTTCCAATTCACATAAGTTAAGCACATAAAATAACCTTCATGATTAATAATTTATATTAGATACATTATATCTATATATATATATATACATGTATATATATATATACATATATATATATAATGGAACACCCTTCGGCCACTGTCCTTGTATGGACACTCGGCACTTTTTTTTAATGGCGACATCCCAGCACAATTAGAACATAGGTATATGCACACTTTATTAAAACACACACATATATATTAAATTCACAACTAAATCTCACGTATATATTTGCAACGACCTGCGCACACATATGTACATATTTAAATTTCTATTCAGCCACACAAGCCATGGCCGAAATCTTCTTTTTTTCCCTTTTCTTTTACAATTCCTCCAGCCCACAATTTCACTTACAATTTATATCCTCACATATATTTGGAACAACAGCGACATCAACGTACCCAAAACAAAAACACTTAATTTGACAGACACATACATATACATATTTTCACGGCACATATATAACCATATACTTATATATGATCGGTACACAATTACATCGAATATGCATACATATTCAACAATCTATGCGATCACAAATAAACATGCATGATCCGATTTGATATAAAAATAGCATAATAACATTGGAAAATCATAGTAAATATAGCAAAGATACTTGCCTCGTGCATCGATTATACGTATTACGCAAGGAATTAGAGGTTGAATGGATGAGAATCTCTTGGATTTTGGCCCTATGGCTGGCGGCAACCTTGAATCTTAAAGAATAAAAGTGACGGCTAAAGGTTTTTTTTATGGAGGTTGGCTTTCCCAATTTTCTTTTGCGGCAGAATTGGTCTTTTTTGTTGTTATAGCTGCCGTTCTCTTTTGTTTTCAATTAGGGTATAAATTTTGTGTGATAGGTGGGTATAGATATAGGTAGAGATAGGTGGTATCCTAGTTTTCTTAGGTTATCTTATTCTATTTGAATTTGTAATTTAATTTAAGCTTTATCTACTATTCACTTCCTAAGTATATTAGGATTCTAGGTTTTATTCTTATATTTTTCTTTCTTTATGCCGTGTACTATGTATATAGTATATAGTTATATATTTTGTCATAACTTTGTTCACCATCAAAATGCCTCTGCAGCAAAGATTAGATTTCAAGGTTAACTTAGAAAACTTTGATCCCAACTCCTCTTCAGAGTTATCTTGGAGACTCTGACAACAAAAAGAAAAAATAATATAATGATATTATTAAGATTAATGTCTTACTATACTCTATTAGAAACATTATTTTAACAATATTAACATAAATTAATAAAAATATGAGAAATTGTGTAGAAACATGTTTTTTTATACGTTTTCTTATATTCTTGTTAATTCACTTCATAAGTGTTTCAAGAGCATCATTCTAGTGCACTTTTGATGAGTGACGTTTTAGGGTTAAAAATAAAACAGAGCTTATCGTTTAGGTAAAGAAATATAATTGCGCCTTATCTTTTAGAAATAGATTATGATAGTAAAATATCTATTAGCATATAACAATGCGTGTCGTTATGTCCAATGCTACAGTAATAGGATCCTTAACATAACCTACTGTGTTGGCATGTATATTGCTTGCATATGTATGTTAAGAATAATGCGGGGCATAACACTAACTCCTCCATTTTTTGTTTGTAGACCGTGAGTTATAGGAGGTGAGAAGGAGAAGGTTTTCTTCAAGCCAAGTGAAGAAATTTTCACTTTCATACTAATTTTAGGTGATAAAGGCAAGTACTTTTCCTAGATTCTTCATGAATTTTAAAAGATCTGTGTATATATGTTCATATAAAGTCGGATCATTCATGATATATGTTTAATGTTTTTGTATCAAGAATAGTGATGTAAATATGTAATATATGGTATATGTAAATTCGGCCAACATGGAAGAAAATGAACATATATGTGTAAATAAAATGAAATGGACATACATATTTGATATGTGTATAAGTTAAGATGTGAAAAGACTTAGTTATGTATATTATATAACATACCATGAAAATGCATATACATAGGTATATACCCTTACATGGTTTCGGCCATAGGGCCTTGCCATAGTAAAATGGCTTTATTATGATGTATATGTGTTAATATATAAAAAGGGCTAATATATGTACACTAGGTAATATGCCATAAAAATGTATATACATATGAGTGTACACGTTACTCACTTCGGCCAAACGGCCTTTAATATTAGAAGTGATTTTAATATATTTTATAACATATCTATGTGTAATATATATGTTAAGAAATGAAATTGAGTAAGTTGTGTATATATATAACATGTCATAAAATGATTATATATACGTATGCACACTTACATACATTCGGCCATTAGGCCCTTCTATGATAAATGACTTTATTATATTTTATACACATGTATATATGCATGATAAATATGTTAAGATATGAAAAGAATGATTTTGTTATATTTTATGTACCATCTATGAAGCATGATCAAGTATATATTTTATTATACATTTATACACTTGCAGTTACACGTATTATATTTTTGGATATGAGGGGTTTTTATCACAGGTTAGGTATATTTAAATGTATTGTGTACACTCAGATATGAAATATGACTAAATTATGTACTATACGTAACAAGTATGAAAATATAATTCCAAGTATAAATACGTGTAATAATTGGCCATAAAGGCCTTTTTATGAGGAAAATAACTTTAGTATGTATAATGAACACTCATATGTATGAAAGTATAGATATGTACATACATAAATACATATGCACAGCCAAACAAGAATCTTATGACATAATTGATTTTGTTTCATGTTATGTATATTCATATGCGTAATATATGACAGGATTGAATTATGATACAAGTTAAGAAATTCCTAGATGATATGTTAAAGAAATTAGGAATTATATGTTGTAGGAACATAAGTTATGAATTATGAATTATATGTGTGGAATAGATGCTGTGAAAGTAAGGTTGGTGGAAAAATGACCAAAAGGGGGTTGTTTATTATGTTGGCCGATAGGTAACCTTTTAGGGGTAAAAATGGTATTTTTCTTAATTTATGATATGTAGAATGTACATAAGTACGTGACGATTGATTACAAATTATAGTATGACCAAGATATCCTCATTTGACCGAGCCTCATACTTCATGAAATGAAAGTTTGAAAAAGTCACTTTATCGCATTACATGTTTACAAGTTCATATGTATGTGAATAATAAACGCGAGATAGTTGATTCCATCGACACACGATATGTTATGTTATGTTCATGATTATGATTATTTTATGTTTGTCCAGCATAACATCGGTACCGGGATGGTAGGTGTCAGGAGCATGTGATTACGTTTATGGCGAAGTGTAACACCAGGTCTGGGACACGAGATCTCTGTCATAGCGCGTCACTGTTTGCACATTTAATTTTGTTGAGAAATCGGGGTTTGAGTGATTCGAAAATGCATGATTTAAATGTTATGTGCTTACGAAATGCATGAAATAAGTGTTATTTAAAAAATGCACTTGATGAAAATTCTTTACATGTTTATATATAATGTTGTCGTACTAACAAGCCATGAAACATTAAGGCTTACATCATATGGCAAACATTTGTTATCTTTATATTATTTTCAGGTGCCATAATTAATGAACTAAACCAGTTCATTAAGTGGAGTGCTTAAGAAGATGAATATACTAGTTCATTAAATGAAGACATATTTGGGATATATTTGGAGAGAGGTATTTGGCAACAAATTTGGAACAGAAAGTTCCCTCTCCACACTCTTATATACATGCCATATACATATACATATTATATATCCACATTTTCTTTCTGACAAACTATATACTTATCTTCCGATGTTCCACCGACACTTTATAAATATTATAAACGTACGTCGATGTCACGCTACTATATACACCTCCTATTTATGAGTATATACAGGTCTCGTATCATATATTACAAGTCGTATTGCCATCAAAATTATAACGACATGTCACAAGGTCATAAGCCAAAAATTGTCGCATCGGGTGACTACCGAAACTTTCATCAATATGTCACGCACTTACCATATAAAGATGGTCAGCCTATATACACCAAAAATACTCAAATATTTTGTGATTCACATGACAAATTAAGACCTAAAGCCATACCATGTTTGCACACATCCATCACCCACAATTTGGCCTAAATTTGTGGAGAATTAAAATTCATTTTTCTTAAAGGCATATGGCGATTTTCCTCAGCCATTGGAGCTGAATATACACTTTATTTTATGTATATTATGTGTGACATAATATATATTACATGTCTAAGAAATTTGACTTTAATCGGAGAAAAATTGCGTAATCGACGAAAGTTGAAAATTCGGTTTTCTACACCTCTACATGCTTGGAATGTTTTTGGTCTTAGTGCAACATGTATCTAGACACTTTTAGACATTCAAGACATACTAGAGTGTTCTAGAAAATTCAATTTAGGACTGATTGCAATTTACCATGTGTGTGAAGATTGCGTCATTATGTGACAAAATTTACCTAAAGAGAATTCAGCACATATGCAAGAGTACTACACGCCTATTTCTCTAGGGGGCGGCCAACACACTATAAATTGGGGACAAGATGATTCAAGCAAGTCTAAGCAAAGTTCATATTCTTACAAGTTCAAGCAAGATTATTCTCTTCTTCTATTGTTCTTTTCTCTTGCTCTTAGCCTCAAGCCTATCATTCTTATATTACATATACTATATAGGCTTTGTTCATACCACCTACATACGTTCATCTCTTGTAAAAGGTTGATCAAGGTGTGATCAAACCTTCATTCGATCAGTGGTGGTGTTCGTTTTGTTATGTTTGTTTGTTTGATTGTAAAAGGGTGGAGTTGGTGTCTAACTCCAGTCACCCTTGTGTCAAGGTGCAATTTGTGATTATTAAAATTCTGAGGAAGGTGTCCTCAAAGACTGAAGTAGGTTGTTTTAACCAAACCAGTATAAAAATCTTGGTGTTATTTACTTTCAGTACTTTTACTTTCAGTTTTCAGTTTACTGCACCGTATTCATACTCACGAGAAAAATAGCAAATATTTTTCAAAAATCAAAAATGTTTGCATAAACATAGCCACACGTCCTATCTTTCATTTGTCACAAGTTTCATCACATTTGGACAAGTATAAATCAGTCAAACGTTAATAGTTCTGAGACTAGTGCAATCTGATTCTCAGATTTGCAAAGGTTGAGAACATCAACGTGGTTGACATACTTACCAAGAGAATTTTGAAAAATTGTTTTAACCCAATAAAGTACACATCTTAGGTGTCATACCATAAAATGTTCAGGTCATTTAGAGTTGCCAGTTAATAGGAATAAAATTTTCATTTTAAAACACAGTTTCTGGCAGATTGACGCAATCTGTGCAAAAACATTTTTGCAAAGGGTTAAACTTGGAGTTTTAATCTAAAATTTTTGTGAGACATGCGTAACATCTGAGAGCGCATCTTCGTTAAATTTTATAATTTTTGGAAGTCTACAACCAGGCCATCTAGATAATATAAATCAGGATTTGAAAACAGAAACTGTGTTGGTAAATGAGTTATTTGGTCTAAAAAGTTTTAGAAACCAAATTTTCCGCACTCACTGTTCAACCTCCTTCTAGTGGTGCTATACAGGTCCTACAAGTTCTATCAGAGAGTAGGCACATTCACTACAAGAAGATTCAATGATCTTTGTGAGATAGCATCCACTAGTCACAAGACCGAGCAAGAAGGTATGTCGAGCCAAATGCCTCCTCTTTTCGACGTCCTTTATACAATGGAAACTTAGAATGAAACTTTTCATTATGGCTATTGATATAGACTTATGGTCCATTATAGAAGATGGTCCTTTTATTCCTTCTAAGTTATCCACAGTTGACGGTGTCCCTTTAGAAGTCGTAAAACCGAAGCAAGAATACACTAGTGACGATAAAAAGAAATTAAGTATGAATGCAGAGCCATGCAACTTCTTCTAAATGGTTTAAGTAAAAGTGAATCCAGTTATGTGTCAAATTGCTCTAGTGCTCAAGAAATGTGGAGAATTCTTGAAATGAAACATGAAGGTACTAGTTAAGTTAAAGAGTCCAAAATAAACATGCTTATGTCTACTCTTGAATCTTTTAAGTTATTGCCGAACGAATCTATTGTTGATATAGATTTACGCTTGACTAGCATTTACAACTCCCTTGAGTGTCTTGGAAAAGTATTTTCTTCAAATGAAAAGGTATAAAAGGTACTAAGAAGCCTTCCATCCGAATGGAATCCCAAAGTCACGGCAATCGAAGAAAGTAAGGAAACAAAATCGATGAAGATGGAGGAATTAATCGGATCAACATAGGTATACGAAAACAAACTCACATTAAGGAAATTGGAATCAACATCAAAACAAGGTAAGACTATTGCATTTAAGTCAAATGAATACATCTCTACTTCTTCCGATCACATAGATGATAGTGACACAGAATCGGACAACGAAGATCTAATATTGTTGGCTAAAGGTTTGAGAAAATTTATGAGAAAGTCATTAAAGAATAAACCTAAGGCTGTTTCAACTAACAGAAATAAAAATAAAAATAACGATAAAGATATGAAGTGCTATGAACGTGGAAAACTTGGACACCTAGCATATGACTGCCCGAACAAAGACAAACAGACAAAAAGAACCGTGACAAGGATTGGACCAAAAATAGACCCGTCTAAGAACCTAAACAAAGGACTACAAGAAAAGCTCTTAAGGCCCCACTTAGGGTGACTCATCTGACTCTGAGACTGATGAAACCAAAGAAGAAACGGCACAAGTATGCTTTGCATCAAAAGCATCAAACGAGGTATGTTCTGACTCTGATTCTGATTCTGAATCCTCTTATGATGATATATTTAGTCAATATCTTGAATTGCATAAATTCACAAAAACTCTTGCAAAAGAAAAGGAATGGTTAATTGAAGACAAGAAGTTGTTAGAATCTTCTAACACGAACCTTGTATCTCAATTAAACGGTTGAAGAGAAGAGTCATCTTGCACGTTTAATGCATTAAAATCAGAGATTTCATCATTAAATTCCGAAAATAATGAGATGAAAGCTGAGATTTCAAATTTGAAATCAAGAAACGCGAATCTAGAAAAAATGGTAAAACAGTTTGATACGAGTACGAGCATGCTAGATCGTCTCATTTCCTCCCAGAAGCATGAAAGTGCCAAAATTGGATTAGGAAAGATAATAAAGTACAAAATAAGTCGACAAATTTTATTCTATCTTCATCTAGGAAACCGCATGCGTTTAAGACAACTATACAACATAAGAAGATGTCTAGTGCACCACCCATCACATCTCATCGTACTCCTTTTTCATCACATACAAAATATAATCCTGTACCGTATAGATATGAAAGGAAACCATTGATGCATACGAGACATTCATACAACAAAAATGCATCTAGATCACGTACCATGCACACTAACACAAATGCATATCAAAAACAAAAATCTTATTATGCTCACAATGACATTCTTGGCCATAGGCCGAACAGACATTCCGGTAACATTTATCATATTGCTTCTTCATCTCTTTTATCACATTTTATAAGACCGAGAAAAGTCACCAATGTTTGGGTACCAAAAGGTACTCTTGCAAAAGGTTGAAGGACTAACTCTTAAGGACCCAAAATAAAGGGTACCTAAATCGTTGTTACATATTGTAGGGAACTCATAAATCGAAAGACACATTAGTCAAGTGTTTCCTTGACAGTGGTTGCTCGAGGCACATGACGGGTGACCTGAGCTTGTTCTCAAAATTGAAGAAGGTTACAAAAGGTGGATCGATAACCTTTGGAGACACCAAGGAAGGAAGAATTATCAGAAAAGGAACAATTGGAAACCCAATCACTCTTCAAATCTCCAACGTCTTTTTGGTAAGTAATCTATCCTACAACTTGCTTAGCATCTCATAATTTCTTGATAATGGTTTTGATGTGTGCTTCACTCATCCATATTGCAGTATTGTAAATAAAAATAGAGAAACGGTATTAAAAAGAAAAAGAGAAGGAAACATTTTTACACTATCTATGGCTGACATGTTAGATGCTAAAGTAAAATGTTTTATGTCAAATAAACCTAATGTGAATTTAAGGCATAGACGTTTATGACATATTGGCATCTCAACTCTTGAGAAACTTCAACGAAAGAATCTAGTACGAGGATTGCCTAAACTTGATTTAGACAACATTAAGTTGTGTGAATCATGTATTAAAGGCAAACAAACACGTGAATCACTTAAGTCTAAGAATGAAATTAGCACATCTAGAGTCTTAGAATTATTTCACGTTGATTTGTTTGGTCCTAGTCGTACTAGAAGTCTTGGTGGGCGACACTATGCATATGTCATCGTTGACGATTTTTCTCGCTACACATGAACTTTATTTCTTAAAAATAAAGATGATAATACCGTTGAAATTGCTAAATTAATAAAACAACTTGAAAACGAATATGGTTTAAATGTGGCGGCGAATTTAAAAATAAAGACATGATTGCATTTTGCGAGGAAAAAGGTATTAAACATGAGTTTTCACCACCTAGAACACCACAATTAAATGGGATAGCAAAAAGAAAGAATAGGACATTACAAGAAATTGCAAGAACCATGCTATGTGAAAATGAATTGCCTAGATTTTTGTGCACGGAAGCCGTAAGTTGTGTATATTATATAGTTAATCGATTATCTATTAGAAAGAAAATAAACTAAACTCCTTATGAAATTTTAAATGATCGCATGCCTAAGATTAATTATTTTTGTGTGTTTGGTTGTAAAAGCCTTGTATTAAACACAAAAGATAATCTAGATAAATTTGAGTCTAAATCCATTGAATGCATCTTTGTTAGATATTCTGTGAATTCTAAGGTATATAAATGTTATGATCCTTGTTGGACCGTGCACCTGCAATAAACACCACTAGAGGGGGGGTGAATAGTGGTTAGCAGAAATTACACTACAACCCTTTGTTAAAAACCCTTTGAAAACAGAATCTGAGACCACCTCAGATTCAGAACCCGTTTTTCAAAAATTCACAAATAATTGTACACAACTCCAAAAATTATGAAACTTTCCAGAATTGAACTTCAATGAGTTAAAAAGACTCTGTCCAAAAATCGGACAAAAATAAGATCGTTTGACCCTTCAAACAAATAAAAAGATTCAGATGGTCAATCTGGACAGAATTGGACAGAATATTGCTGATTTTGCAAAACGTGTTTCTCTTTGTATACTCAACCAAAAAGGTTGATCTTTATATCAAAACACTCCTTAGGATGTGTAGATGAAGTTTCCAAAAGGTCCTGACCTCAAACAATTCTTGAAAAATACAGAATTTAAGTTTTCTCAAAACTGGTCAGATTGCATCCAGATTGGAGCAGTTATCTTTCAATGACTGAAAGACTAACTTTCCCTTGCTCAAGTCAAGTGATTCTTGTTGCAAATGAAAGCTAACAGTCTGAAGTATACCTCCACCAAAAATCACGAATTTGGAAAATGTTAAGCTATTTTTTTAAATTGTGTGAAGTTGGATGAAAACTGCAGTCAAAAACGGGCAGAAAACAGAAATAAAGAAACAAGAGAAGAACACCGAGGATTTATCCTGGTTCGGTCAATGTGACCTACTCCAGTCCCAAGGAACACCTTTCCTTGGATTTCACTATGAAATGAGCACCTTACAACAAGAGCCAAGCTTGATCCTTGGGTTATACACCAACCCTACTCAAGACTTGAACAATCACCTTCTAAGCAACTCTTAGTTGCAACTCCTCTAACATCTATTGATGTAGCCTTATAAAGATGGCTAATCAATCTTACAAATGAAGCTCAAGAGGCTTGTAGCACAACAAAAATATCAAGAACACCTTTGCTACAACAAAATACAACAACAAGAACAAGAAGATGAATATGAAAGCTATAGAATGCTTGTGAGCTTCAAGTGTGTTTCATCTTCTTCACCATTGCCTCTATTTATAGTGTGATTTGAGCCTTGAAGAAAAGAATGCCAATGTGTCATCATCTTCATCATCAACTCCAAATGTCTTCTCATCATTGGTTGGCTTTGTACACTTGGGAAAATAAAACACAATGATTGGTCCACCTAGGCACTCCATGTTGACCGAAATTTTCAGCTCAAAGATGACTTGGAATTATCTTGAAAATATGAAGATAAAAGCAAGGGATAATACTCCACTATCCCTTCAACTCCTTGGCACAAGAATAGGCATGTGGGCTTGAAGAATTCAAACAAAATTCAGCTTCAAATCTCAGCCTAATAGCCGTTGGTCATCTTTTGTTTTTCAAACAAAAATTGTGATTTTTCTTAATAAAATAAGAAAGGATAATACCACCAAATTATCCCCAACTTCAAGCACCATAATAGGACATGTGAAGTATTCATTTGACTTTAAAAATCTGCTGAAAATACCCAAGAAAAACAATATAGACGTAGGCTATTTTTAGTAAACTCCAAGTTGGCAATTTTGCCAACTAGCTCCTTTTTGGTTGGTCCACTTGTCTCCAACTCATAAAATGAATAATGTATCATTCCCAACTGTAAAATCACGTTTTTCAACATATATATATGTGTAGCAACTCAGATTTTTGAAGAAGAAATAAATAGATAACACTTGACAAGATTATGTCAACGTGTAACACCGAAATTCCCTAATATTTCTTCTTATGTGTCAATAACATTTCCACACCTTTGACACCTTTAATATCTCTGAATATTGATGATAAATGTTCTCTTATAACATATATAAGAGGGTCTTCAAGAAAAAATAGAATGTGACATCTCAAATCGTCACATATCCAGCTATAGTCAATAATATCATCGGTTGAGAGAATAAGATATAAGATCACCATATTATCTTCAAAATAATAATAACACAGCTCCAGAATGAAGATAATAATATGCTCAAGAGATTCCTTGAGTGAAAATACCAAAAATACCCTTGGGGGTAAAATTACCAAAATACCCCTGGTGTGAGAAAACTCCAGAAATGATCCCGATGGTCAGAAATAATCATGACACCAACTTAGTCATGATAAATAGTATAAGAATGTGCTCTTGAAATATTTCCACCATATCATGTTCCTACAAAACTCAAAATACCAATTTTGCCCTTTTTGGTAAGTTGTAGAAACTTCCAAGGCATGTTAGTCACAAGACAATAATAATCACCAAAAACACATAATAAGCACATAATGAACATGTATAAATCATGTACAAATGAAAACAATCATTTTAACACATTTTAGAAAATTATTTCTAAAAACCCTAGACATCGATCGATCGAAGTGCAACAACCTGAGAGATCGATGTCAACTTTTTCAACTTTTCAACTTTTAATCACATATAACACCATGTGTGACATTTCTAAGTATTCACCACTTAAAATCATGACTTTGAAAATTATACAAACATATTTCTCAACATTCTCCCCCTTTTGGATGATTTTCAAAATAACCTAACATGATTTTAATGTCACAACCATATTTCTCAACATTCTCCCCCTTTTGGATGATTTTCAAAATAACCTAACATGATTTTAATGTCACAACTTGTAATTAAAAATTTAACCAAATGTTTTCAACTTTTAAATAGTATGTTGCTCCCCCTCAACTCATACTCTCCCCCTTAACCTATACTCAACTCATAACCAATCATTTCATACCAAATGATGACTTACCAACTAAAATCTAAAATCATGTGCTTATTCTATCTCCCCCTTTATTTTGCAAATCATGCAAAAGATAGAACTATACAATGGTATCGTAAGTCATCATACCTAACTTGGCACGCAAGTTTTCAAACGTGGCTTGATTAAGGGGTTTGGTAAAGATATCAGCGATTTGGTGATCAGTTCTTATATGGTTTATCACTATGTCCTCATTTTGAACATGATCGCGAACAAACAATCTAATTGCTTCTAGTCGTGCAACGGGTGCAAAGGTTTCTTCATAATCTATACCTTCTTGTTGATTATATCCTTGTGCGACTAGTCTAGCTTTATTTCTTGTAATGTTTCCTTGTTCGTCCATCTTATTCCTAAACACCCATTTCGTTCCTATTATTGACTTGTTTTCGGGTTTAGGTACTAAGTCCCACACGTTGTTCCTTGTGAATTGATTTAATTCCTCATGCATAGCATCTAACCAAGAGATATCACCTAAGGCTTCCTTTACGTTCTTAGGTTCTAATTGTGAGATTAAGCTATGTCCTTCAAGTTGACTTATATTTCTACGTGTTCTAACCCCAACACTTGGATCCCCAATGATTAATTCTCTAGGATGCCACCAATTCCTAGATTGACTAGGTTCACCCACATCTTGTTCAAATGTTTCATTAGTATGAACATTATCATATGTAATTGGATCATTAGTTACATTATCTTCCAATTGCAAAGTTTCTTCATTTATATCATCTAAGGGTTCATGCATGTCTTGTTCAGGGGGAGTTGGTTCTAGATGATCAAGTACAGGCTCAAGTAATACATCATCATCAAACATATTTTCAACATTTGTTTCTTGTTTATGTTGATGTTTATTACTAACTTCAAAGCATGCATTTTCATTGAATTTCACATGTATGGATTCAATTATTTTTCTAGATGCAGGATTATAACACCTATATGCTCTTGAGTTAGTTGAATACCCAACAAATATGCATTCAATAGACTTTTGTTCAAATTTATCTAGATTATCCTTAGTGTTTAGCACAAAACATTTACATCCAAATACTTTAAGATAATCTATCTTAGGTTGTCTATTGTTTAGCAATTCATAAGGCGTTTTATTTAATTTCTTTCTAATAGTAAGCCTATTTATAATATAGCATGCACAACTAACAGCTTCAGCCCATAAATATTTAGGTACTTTATTTTCACACAGCATTGTCCTAGCAACTTCTTGAATTGTTCTATTTTTACGTTCAACAACTCCATTGAGTTGTGGTGTTCTAGGTGGTGAGAATTCATGTTTTATTCCATATAGTTCGCAAAATTTGATTACGTCTTTGTTTTTAAATTCTCCACCTCTATCACTTCTAATCTTTTTAACATTTTCTTCATAAATGTTTTCAAGTTGCTTGATAAGGGTTTCGATTGCTAATGGAGCATCGTCTTTGTGTGTTAAGAACAATGTCCATGTGTAGCGTGAGTAATCATCTACTATGACACACACATAGTAGTGTCCACCCAGACTTCTTGTCCTAATTGGACCAAATAAGTCTAAGTGAAGCAATTCTAGTACATGACTAGTACTCACTTCATGTTTCGGTTTTAACGTTTCTTTAATGTGTTTTCCCTTAATACATGTTTCGCACATTTGAAAATTATCTAAGTTTAACTTAGGCATTCCTCTAATTAAATTTTTCTTAGACAATTTCTTAATAGTTGAAATTCCTATATGGCCTAATCTTCTATGCCATAAATTTACATCTAAGTCATGTGATATCAAACACTTAACCTTGGCATCTAACATATTATCTAATGTAAGAGTATAAATATTACCATCTCTAGTTCCTTTTAAAACTATTTCTCCTTTTTCATTTATTATATCACAAGAATTGGGAAGAAAAGAGACATTATAACCACAATCTATAAGTTGAGAAATACTAAGTAAATTATAGGATAGATTGCTTACTAATAACACATTTCGTATTTGAAATGTGTTAGGGTCCCCGATTGTTCCTCTTCCAACAACTTTTCCTTTGTTGTTGTCACCGAATGTCACCTTTCCACCATCAATATGTTCAAGTTCCGTGAATAGTTTGGGGTTACCCGTCATATGCCTCGAGCATCCGCTATCTAAAAACCATTTGGTTTTTAGATTCTTTGACTTTGCCTCCTTCTTGTATTCCTTGCGTTGTTCCTATAATGGAGACAAAGTTTTAGGTACCCTTTATTTGGGTCCTTGAATGTTAGGGGCATTGTTCTTGTTTAGATAACCCTTAGGTATCCAAACTTGAACATACCTTTTAGGCACATTTTTAACATGGTTAAAATAAGAAGGATAAGCATATACATGATTATTCCACATAAGTAAAGATGCATTGTTATACATGTTGTGCCATGGTTGATAATCATTATAGGATGGCCGAATTTTATAATGTGTATAAGGCATGCGATTTTGTTTCTTGAAAGGCACAGTATAAGTGTGATCATAGGCATTTCTATAAGACTTATACGAGTGTTGCCTATACTTAGGTTCATAATAAGTTGGATGCTTTTTATTATGTCTAGTTGCATTTGTATACATATAGGCATAGTTTCTAGGTTGTCTAGATGCAAAGTTTGGCCTAGATGTATGTTTATGCGTGTGTGCTATTATGGGTGTATGTTGCATTTTTGCCTTGATATTAGTAGAAGAAGGTGTAGAAGAAGATGTAGCAGGCAAAGTTGATTTTATTGTATTATATGTCAACTTTGTACTAGATGAAACAAACTTAGTCTTTTTATTCACTTTTTCATTTTCTTCTTTATAGCCTAAGCTGGTTTTATCATTTTCATACTTTTGTGAAGAGATGAGTGTGTCTAACATGTTTGCACCAGATTTAAATTGTTCTATCATTTTTTCTAAGGTAAATTTAGAAGACTTAAGTTGCACTATTTCATTTTCACAACTTTCTAACTTGGATTTTAACATTTTATTTTCCATTTGTAACTTTTGTTCAACTTTCCTATATGATTCAATTTTATTCTATAAAGAATAAAGAGTATTAGTAGACTCTTGTTTAAGAGATTCTAGTTGATCGGAAAATTCCAAGTTGGACGTCTTCAACTTGTCATTTTCTTCAACTAGTTTCTTCTTTTCTTTAGAGAGCCTCTTACAGTGAGCATGCATTCTTAGGAATTCTTCATACATTTCATCAAATGTCATGTCACTATCAGAATCACTATCAAAAGAAGAACATACCTCGTTGGATACGAAGCAGACTTGAGCTTCTCAGTTTCGGATTCTGAGTCGGATGAGTCGCTCCATGTGCTCACCTTCATTGCTCGTTTCCCTTTTCTTGCCTTAGACTCCTTTGTATTTGTCGTTTGAGCCTCCTTGTCCTTGGCTTGTTTATTATTGTTATGGTTATTATTATTTTTCTTCGTGGGACAGTCATATGAAATATGTCCTTTTTGACCGCATTCATAACACTTTAATTCTTTATTATACCATTTGTTTGTGTTATTCTTCCTAGGTTGAGAAGAAGAAGAAGAATTACGTTGTCTATTCCTGTTTGGACGTTTGAAAAACTTTATAAGTTTTCTAGCGATCAATATCAAGTCATCATCTAATTCAGTATCACTATTGCTATCATCGTTACTAGCATGTGTTTCGGTTGTTTTGAAACCTATAGACTTACCAGATGACTTAGACGATTCGGACTTTCGTTGGTTTAATTTTACCTCGTAGACTTTAAGAGACCCGATCAATTCATCCATCTTAGTGATTGACTTTGTCTCCTCGATTGCAGTCACCTTTGGATCCCATTCAGCAGGGAGACTTCTTAGCACCTTTTGAACCTTTTCACTGTTCGAAAATGACTTTCCTAAAGCTTCAAGGGCATTGAAAATATTAGTAATCCTCAAATCCATATATGTTATGGATTCGTTTGGCAACATATTGAAAGTCTCTAATTCAGTCATAAGCATGTTTATTTTTGACTCTTTAACACCACTAGTACCTTCATGCTTTAATACAAGTGATTTCCACATGTCGTGTGCGCTTGTGCAATCTGACACATATCCTGCTTCAGAAGTTGTAAGTCCATTTAAAAGTAATTGCATAGCTTTAGCATTCATGGACATTTTCTTTTTATCATCCGATGACCATTCACTTTTATATTTTTCAACCTCTTGAGTTACTCCACTAACTTGTATAACTTTCGTTGGAATGTACGGCCCATCTTCAACTATAGACCATAAATAGATGTCTATAGCCATTAAGAATAGCCTCATTCTTAGTTTCCAATGAACAAAATTATTGCCATCAAAAAGAGGAGGGCGTTGTGTAGACATACCTTCCAACTCACCTTTGTGAGAAACAATAGCCATAGTATGTACCTTGGATTTGAGACAAGCAGTATATAAAGAATTGTTGTTTCTTGGCCTTGTATTGTACGTACAGTGTTGAATCTTGCTTCTTTTGAGTGGTGTTGGTCTGGCTCTGATACCAAATGTTGGACCGTGCACCTGCAATAAACACCACTAGAGGGGGGGTGAATAGTGGTTAGCGGAAATTACACTACAACCCTTTGTTAAAAACCCTTTGAAAACAGAATCTGAGACCACCTCAGATTCAGAACCCGTTTTTCAAAAATTCACAAATAATTGTACACAACTCCAAAAATTATGAAAATTTCCAGAATTGAACTTCAATGAGTTAAAAAGACTCTGTCCAAAAATTAGACAAAAATAAGATCGTTTGACCCTTCAAACAAATAAAAAGATTCAGATGGTCAATCTGGACAGAATGTTGCTGATTTTGCAAAACGTGTTTCTCTTTGTATACTCAACCAAAAAGGTTGATATTTATATCAAAACACTCCTTAGGATGTGTAGATGAAGTTTCCAAAAGGCCCCTGACCTCAAACAATTCTTGAAAAATACAGAATTTAAGTTTTCTCAAAACTGGTCAGATTGCATCCAGATTGGAGCAGTTATCTTTCAATGACTGAAAGACTAACTTTCCCTTGCTCAAGTAAAGTGATTCTTGTTGCAAATGAAAGCTAACAGTCTGAAGTATACCTCCACCAAAAATCACGAATTTTGAAAATGTTTAGCTATTTTTTTAAATTGTGTGAAGTTGGATGAAAACTGCAGTCAAAAACGGGCAGAAAACAGAAATAAAGAAACAAGAGAAGAACACCGAGGATTTATCCTGGTTCGGTCAATGTGACCTACTCCAGTCCCAAGGAACACCTTTCCTTGGATTTCACTATGAAATGAGCACCTTACAACAAGAGCCAAGCTTGATCCTTGGGTTATACACCAACCCTACTCAAGACTTGAACAATCACCTTCTAAGCAACTCTTAGTTGCAACTCCTCTAACACCTATTGATGTAGCCTTATAAAGATGGCTAATCAATCTTACAAATGAAGCTCAAGAGGCTTCTAGCACAACAAAAATATCAAGAACACCTTTGCTACAACAAAATACAACAACAAGAACAAGAAGATAAATATGAAAGCCATAGAATGCTTGTGAGCTTCAAGTGTGTTTCATCTTCTTCACCATTGCCTCTATTTATAGTGTGATTTGAGCCTTGAAGATAAGAATGCCAATGTGTCATCATCTTCATCATCAACTCCAAATGTCTTCTCATCATTGGTTGGCTTTGTACACTTGGCAAAATAAAACACAATGATTGGTCCACCTAGGCACTCCATGTTGACCGAAATTTTCAGCTCAAAGATGACTTGTAATTATCTTGAAAATATGAAGATAAAAGCAAGGGATAATACTCCACTATCCCTTCAACTCCTTGGCACAATAATAGGCATGTGGGGTTGAAGAATTCAAACAAAATTCAGCTTCAAATCTCAGCCTAATAGCCGTTGGTCACCTTTTGTTTTTCAAACAAAAATTGTGATTTTTCTTAATAAAATAAGAAAGGATAATACCACCAAATTATCCCCAACTTCAAGCACCATAATAGGACATGTGAAGTCTTCATTTGACTTTAAAAATCTGCTGAAAATACCCAAGAAAAACAATATAGCCGTTGGCTATTTTTAGTAAACTCCAAGTTGGCAATTTTGCCAACTAGCTCCTTTTTGGTTGGTCCACTTGTCTCCAACTCATAAAATGAATAATGTATCATTCCCAACTGTAAAATCACGTTTTTCAACATATATATATGTGTAGCAACTCAGATTTTTGAAGAAGAAATAAATAGATAACACTTGACAAGATTATGTCAACGTGTAACACCGAAATTCCCCAATATTTCTTCTTATGTGTCAATAACATTTCCACACCTTTGACACCTTTAATATCTCTGAATATTGATGATAAATGTTCTCTTATAACATATATAAGAGGGTCTTCAAGAAAAAATAGAATGTGACATCTCAAATCGTCACATATCCAGCTATAGTCAATAATATCATCGGTTGAGAGAATAAGATATAAGATCACCATATTATCTTCAAAATAATAATAACACAGCTCCAGAATGAAGATAATAATATGCTCAAGAGATTCCTTGAGTGAAAATACCAAAAATACCCTTGGGGGTAAAATTACCAAAATACCCCTGGTGTGAGAAAACTCCAGAAATGATCCCGATGGTCAGAAATAATCATGACACCAACTTAGTCATGATAAATAGTATAAGAATGTGCTCTTGAAATATTTCCACCATATCATGTTCCTACAAAACTCAAAATACCAATTTTGCCCTTTTTGGTAAGTTGTAGAAACTTCCAAGGCATGTTAGTCACAAGACAATAATAATCACCAAAAACACATAATAAGCACATAATGAACATGTATAAATCATGTACAAATGAAAACAATCATTTTAACACATTTTAGAAAATTATTTCTAAAAACCCTAGACATCGATCGATCGAAGTGCAACAACCTGAGAGATCGATGTCAACTTTTTCAACTTTTCAACTTTTAATCACATATAACACCATGTGTGACATTTCTAAGTATTCACCACTTAAAATCATGACTTTGAAAATTATACAAACATATTTCTCAACAATCCTATCACTAGACAGGTCTAAAAATCAATTTATGTGAAATTTAATGAATTTGGTGAACTTGAAATAAATAAAGAATATGATGATGTTTTGAACTAAAGTCCGTGTTAGATGATATAGAAGAAAATATCGTACATGATGAACATGGCATAACAAAAATGCATGATCACGTAGAAATGTACGAAAACCTAGAAAATAATCAATCAAGATGGCATAGGGATCATCCATACGACCTCATCATAGGCGACATAACACAATGTGTACGACCACGTAGAAGAATAAATCAAGATGAAATAAATCATTTCCATGCTATGAAATCTTAAATAGAACCAAAGAATGTGTTTGATGCTTTGAATGATTCTTCTTGGATTGATGCTATGTATGATGAACTATGCCAATTTACAAGAAACGACGTGTGGGATTTAGTACTCCGACCAAAAAATAAAATGATAATAGACACAAAGTGTGTCTTTAGAAATAAAATGAATGAAGATGGTATAATCGTTAGAAACAAAGCGAGGCTTGTAGTACAAGGCTATAATCAAGAAAAGAGAATAGATTACGAAGAAACATTTGCACCTGTAGCAGAAGCTATATGATTATTACTTGCCATTGCTTGCGTAAAAAATTTTAAACTTTAACAAATGGACGTAAAAAGTGCATTCTTAAATGGTTTTATACAAGAAGAGGTCAATGTAAAACAACACCCGGTTTTGAGGATCTAAAATATCCTAATCATGTATATAAGCTAAAGAAGGCACTATATAGTTTAAAACAAACACCTAGGGTTTGGTACGATCATTTTGCCAATTTTCTTTTAGAGAACGGATTTAAAAGAGGTACCATAGATAGTACTTTATTCTTGAAACAAGAAAAATCGGATTTACTTATTATTTAAATTTATGTTTATGAAAGATACTACATGGATTTTCAAAGACAAAGTATATGTGTGTATATTGAGGTTGGATCATCCATGAGCTACGTTCAAGATTTCTTTACAAGAATACAAAAAATACATGTTTTTAGGTAATATACATGTTGTATATGCATACTATTATACACGGCCATATAAGGATTCTTGACGATAAAATGTAGTCAGTATGTATTATAAATACACATACGCTTAATGTATAAAAAGATGTATATGCAAATATACCTACATATGACATACGACCATAAAGCTTTATTTGGTAAAAATGGCTTAAGCACACTTGATAAATACATATATGTATAGTATATAAATAAAGATAAGAAAATGACCAAGCTATGTATAATAAATAATATGGTAAGAAAATGTATATATACAAAGAAGCCTACTTATTCGGCCATAAGGCCTCTTAATATTAAAAACGTTGTTGATATATTTTAGGGACCTATATATGTGTATTATATAAGTTAAGATATGAAAATGTTTAAGTTATGCATATTATATAACATACCATTGAAATGCATATATATACCGTTACATGATATCGACCATAGGGCATTTTCATAGTAAAATGGCTCTATTATGTTTCAAATACAAATATATGTATTATATAACATACCATTAAAATGCATATATATACCCTTACATGATTTTGGCCATAGGGCCTTGCCATAGTAAAATGGCTTTATTATGTCTCAAATATACGTATATGTATATTATATATATGTGTGTTAATGTATAAAAAGGGCTAAGTTATGTACACTAGGTAATATGTCATAAATAAATAAATAAATATATATATATATAATTACACATAATTACATATAATTGTAGCGGGAGTTTTATCAAAGTCGGTTATGCGTAGCGTCGAATGCAAATTGGCACATTTTTATTGGGGACAAAAGCGTCACTGAGTTTCATGGTCTCGCATTCAGTCTCCTAAGCCCGAAGGGGGTTTAGATATTCGTGATCTTCGTCATTTTCAGGATGCTTGCTTTTGTCGCTTTTGGTGTAATTACCATCAAAACAATAATTCATGGAGTCGATTTATGCATGCTAAGTAATCACAACGGAGAGATTACAGACCCAGGCTTACGGATTCACCCGTTTGGAAAATCATTTGTCGTTATCATGATCTTTGCATCTCAAAAAGTCAGCCGGATGATAACATGTTGCTGTGGACACCAACATCTTCTGGAAAATTCATGCTATCTTCAGCATATGAGGTTTGTCGACAACATCGGCCCTCTATTTTGTCCTCAAAATTTCTATGGAATAAACATCACCGTCCCTTTATAAGTTTTTTTCTATGGCACTTATACAATAAAGCTTTGCCATTAGAAGATTATTTATGTAATTCTTGATGATTAGGCCCACCCAGTGTCCCTTTTGCAAGATGTCATTGGCAGAGACCTTGCATATATTTTTGCACTTTCCTACCATTCGTCCGATATGGGATTATTATGCGTCCTTCTTGGATGGAATCTTTTCTGCCAATATGTCAATTTGGGCATATCAGATGGCATGGTGGCTCCGATCCACGACTACTTCTCTTCTTGGTGTATTATGCATTGTGGCACCGAAAATTATTCTTTACAATATATGGCAGGCATACGCATCGTACACATACGGGGATGGCGCTGCTTCTACATCACATAACATCATGGCTGCTATTAGATCTGATATATATCTTTGGGGCAAATCTATTGATGGTAGCAAGCTAGCAACGGGATTGTCGTAGCTACAGCAAGCGGGGATCTTACCACCATTGCGGTTACAACAGGCTGAGGTAGTGCGTTGGATACTTCATCCATCCGGGCGCTTCAAACTCAATACGGACGCAGCAGTTGGTCGCAATTTCGTTGCTGGAGGGGCCATTTTACGTGACTCTACAGGTGCATGCATTGGGGCTCTTTCCTTTCATTTACCACTAGTTCCTCCATTTCTTGCGGAAGCACAAGCTGCTCTTTTTGGCCTTTTATATTTCTTGCCTGAGTATCCTACAATTATCCTCGAGACTGATTGTCAAGAGTTATCACGAGCACTCAAAGATCCGCCTCAACACATCCGTGGATATCACCTTCGCATGTTGCACTCATTGATTAGGTGCACAAACACGCAAGTGCTACATGCCTATCGAGAGATGAACCATGCATCACATTATTTGGCGCCATACTGCATGCTCAACCCAGTACAAGCATATTCACGTCGGATACGCTGCCATCCATGGTACGAAGTTGCGTTTCTCTCGATGTTACTATGGCTAATCTCCGTCATGCTTAGAAGTTATAATGAGGTCTTTCATATGGATTGGCAAGCTCTTGCATTTGCTGCCTGTATTCATCGAATACTGGCAGACAAGGTGAAGTGTTCTCATAAATACAGTATCTCTCTACTTCGGTCCGTTGGTGGAGCTTATTGGCACTAATATTTCTATTTTGTCATGCATGGTATATGGCGGCATTGGTTGGCAATTGCGCTGGAGTACCCCGATGGCAACGCTTCAAAGTTTCTGAATCTATAATTGGATGCAATATAGTAAAACCAATTGGGATAAATATATACTCTTTTTTCTTCGTGCAAGATTCTACCCACAAGTGTGGTTTTGCTTGCCAAGGTTTTAGTGAGGCATATCATATCCCATTTGGCGCACATTGTCTCAGCGGTTTACCAAGTTATATCATTCGGCCTTTAAGTTTTTTTATTTTGTTATGTTTTGCACTCTTTTGTATTACAGGTATTCCTCCGCCATAAGTGAGGGCATTTGAATTTTAATAAAAGGCAGGAGCACATCGTCTCCTTTTATAAAAAAAGAAGGAGCACTGCGTCTCCAGTTTTATTACTGTGATGCCCTCACTTGTGGTGGAGGAATACCATTATTATAAAGAAAGTCATAACATAACATAATGTATGAGCTGGAAGGCCAAAATACATGAGTACATATGTGGCTACAATGGAAAAAGTAATGTTTAAATGGAGTATGATATGCTTCATTAAAACCTTGGCAAGCAAAACCACTCTTGTGGATAAAATCTTGCACGAAGGAAAAGAATACACATTTACTCCATTTGAAACACACAATAGAGTGTAGATGAGCCGGCCAAAAGATAGCGATCGAGAGTGTGTGTCACGAGCAGCCGCATGCGTGTCCATGAGAGTCCATGCAAAACCAAACATTAAGCCAATAAGCATCCGCACATAACAAGCAAAGGCATAATATATGCAAAGCCAATGAAATAATAACATACCCAACCTGCTCGCATCCCTCAGAGTGCAGGCAGGGCATATGTGGGATGGCCGATCTATATGGAAGACGTTTTAATATTCAGTCATATTATCCTGCATGTCGAAGATGTCATGTTGTAACATCCAGTTTGACGCAACTTCTAACCAAAGCCGAAAGAGCGGATGGTGTGTAATAGCCCGTCTAAGGTGATTATAATCCTTGCTGCGCTAAATAATAAGCTTCCATGTTAGCTTCTCGAAATGTATGTTGGACAATATTGTTTGTCTGGTGTAACAAAGAATGTAGAATTCGAAAGTGGAACTGTCCCGTGGCATTAGGAGTCTGGCCAAGCTCATGAACCAACCAAAGACAATCAGTTTCTAGAATAATGTCATGATATAGTGGCAAAAAGTATAGCAGGCCAAATAAAGATGCTTGTATTTCCGCCAACAAAGGTGAACTTATCGGCAGGCGAAATGAAAGAGCTCCAACACATGCACCTGAACTATCCCGTAGCACCCCTAGCTGCATAGAATCTTCCAACCGCAGCATCAGTTTTTAGTTTTAATCGACTAGTAGGAGGGACAAACCATCAAACCATATGCGCTTGTTTAATTCGGAGAGGTGGTAGTATATTCAAACGCTGGACCGATTGATATCCCGGTGCAAGTGATGTACAATAACAAGCTCGACTGATACCTTTATGTAAAGTAGATCCAAGATAGCGGAAAGGTAAATTTGTCGAATGCATACCTAGTATATCTATGAAACGCGTCTGAAGCCGCAAAGAGATGTTGGATGAGGGGATAAATCTACTTTTATGATAGTTAACCTTTTGGCCAGAGGCTGTCTTGTAAGAAGTCAAAAAACTCTTAAACGCATGTAAAGTCGCAATAGTGCCTCACAGGAATATCAGTAAATCATCAGCATATGCAAGATGTGTAATATGAAATGGTATTCGGCCTAAGCGAAAAGGCTGAAAAGCGTTTTCTGCCACCAGAGCCTTTAATCCCCTACTGAAGCTCTCTGAAGAAAGAATGAATAATAACGGGGATATAGGATCCCCTTGTTTCACTCCTCGATAAGGCCGAAAATAGCCAGAAGGAACGTCATTTATTAGAATAGAAAGTCGGGTACTACTCAAATGATTTAATATTATCCGGACAAAAAACAGAGATAAGCCAAATTTTGCAAGGAGTAATTCTAAGCATTCCCAACCGACCCGATCGAAAGCTTTCATCATATCCAATTTAAGACATAGTTGACTGCCCCCCTTATCCAGCAGATGTATCATTTCTTGAGCTAACAAGACCTGCGAAGAGATATTATAGCCTTTTAAAAAACCTGTTTGCTCCGGCGATATCAACTTTGGTAGAAAGGTACTCAGCTGTGTCGCTATTATACGAGTACATACCTTACTCAGAAAGTTGGTCAGACATATCGGCCTAAAATCGCTGAATGTATTGGGCACTTCAACTTTCAGAAGTCATGTAATCAAAGCGCTAGCCTTAACAAAAGGCTGCGGGATGCCAAGGAAAAATTCCTGCACTGCTAAAATCACATCCTTTTGTATAATATGCCAATATGAATGAAAGAAATTACTATTAAACACATCAGGTCCTACTGCACTTTGTGGATCAAGATGCCAGACAGCCTCCTGTTGAGAAATATGTTCGGATAATTTTCAAAGTCATGATTTTAAGTGGTAAATACTTAAAAATATCATACATGGTGTTATATGTGATTAAAAGGTGAAAAAGTTAAAAAGGTTGACATCTATCTCTCAGGTTTTTGCACTTCGATCGATCAATGTAATTCGATCCCTCACATCGATCGATCCATGTAAGGCAGTGAAAGTTCAAGACCTTACGGTGAGACATCGATCTCTAAACCTGAGACACATCGATCGATCGATGTATACGCCAAACCCTCACTTCGATCGATCGATATAGGTCAGAGACAAACTCTGAAACTTACTGTGAGACATCGATCTCTGAAGTTGAGGCACTTCGATCGATCGATGTCTAGGGTTTTCAGAAATATTTTTCTAAAATGTGATAAAGTGGTTAATTTCATTTGTACATGATTTATACATGTTCATTATGTGATTATTATGTGTTTATGATGATTATAAATGTATTGTGACTAATGTGCCTTAGAAGTTTCTACAACTTAGCAAAAAGGGCAAAATTGGTATTTTGAGTTTTGTAGGAACATTATATGGTGGAAATACTTCAAGGACATATTATTATCTTATTCATCATGACAAAGTGTTATAATATTAATTTCTGGCCATCCGGGTCATTTCTGGAGTTTTCTCTCACCAGGGGTATTTTAGTCATTTCACCCATAAGGGTATTTTTTGTATTTTCACTCGAGAAATCTCTTGAGTATATTCTTATCATCATTATGGAGTTGAGATATGATTATTTTGAATATTATATGGTGATTTAATATTATTTCTCTTGCATGATGATGTTATTGACTATAGCGGGATATGTGACGAGTTGTGATGTCATATTCTATTTCTTTCTTAAAGACCCTCTTATATATGTTATGGGAGCATATTTATCATCATTATTCAGAAAATATAAAGAT
>AP025075.1:21050460-21108753 GCA_036186865.1 Eustoma russellianum | reverse complement strand
ATCTATGATTTTCAAATTTGTAGCCAACAGCTACATGGTGAAAAGGAGCTGTTTTGGTTTGAATGTTTCAAAGCCTCACATTCCTATTCTTTTGAAAGGAGTTGAGGGTATTTTGGTGGCATTATCCTCTCTTATTATCTACATTTGGCTAAGGATAATCAAGACTATCCTATGTGGAAAAATCGGCCAACATTATTGTGCCAAGGTGGACCAATCATTTTGCTTTATGCTGCCAAGTGTACAAGGTCAACTAATGATGTAAAGACAACTTGGACTTGATGATGAAGATGGTGACACATGTGCATTCTTATCTCCAAGGCTCACTTCACACTATAAATAGGAGGCAATGGTGAAGAAGATGAAACGCACTTGAAGCTTACTTGAAAGTATTTGTTGATTTGTCTAATTATCATCTTCTTGTTGTTGTTCTTGTTTCATTCTTTGTAGCAATGGTGTTCTTATTGTATTTGTTGAGTTACAAGCCTCTTGATCTTCATTTGTAACATTGATTAGCCAATTCTATAATGCTACATCAATAGGTGGTACATGTGTTGTAACTAAGTGTTGCACAGAAGGTGTTCACCCAAGTCTTGTATAGGGTTGGTGTATAACCCAAGGATCAAGCTTGGTTCTTGTTGTAAGGTGATTCATACCATAGTGAAATCTAAGGAAAGGTGTTCCTTGAGAATATAGTAGGTCACATTGACCGAACCAGGATAAATCCTCAGTGTTCTTGTCTTGTTTCTACCTTTCTGTTTTCTGCCCGTTTTTACTGTAGTTTTCACACAATTCTCACAATTTGAAAAACTAGCAAAAACTTTCCAAATTTGTGATTTTTGGTGGAGTTATACTTCAAACTGTTAGCTTTCATTTGCAACAAGAATCACTTGATTTGAGTAAGGAAAAGTTAGTCTTTCAGTCTCTGCAAGATAACTGCACCAATCTGGCTGCAATCTGACCTATTTTGAGAAAACTTGAATTCTATATTACTCAAGAATTGTTCAAGGTCAGGTTCTTTTGGAAACCTAAACTAGACATCCTAAGGAGTGTTTTGACATAAAGTTTAATCTTTTGGGTTAAGTATTCAAAGAGAAACACGTTTTTCAATTTCAGCACATTCTGTCCGATTCTGTCCTGATTGACCATCTAAATCTTTTTATTTGTTTGAATGGTCAAAAAATCTTATTTTGTCTGATTTTTGGACAGAGTCTTGTTAACACATTGAATTTAAGATCTAAAAATTTTCATAATTGTTGGAGTTGTCTACAAGGAGTTTTGAATTTTTCAAATACGGGTTATGAATTTGAGGTAGTCTCAGATTCTGTTTTCAAAGGGATTTTTTAATTAAGGGTAGTAGTGTAATTTCCACTAACCACTATTCAACCCCCTCTAGTGGTGTTTATAGCAGGTGCACGGTCTAACAATTGGTATCAAATCAAGGTCTACACCACTCAAAGAAGCAAGATTCAACACCATACAAACAACAAAAGGCCAAGAAACATTAACTCTTTATAGCTTGGTAATCTCAGATTAAAGGTACATACAATGGCCATAGTCTCTTACAAAGGTGAGTTGGAAGGTATGTCCACACAATGTCCTCCTCTCTTTGATGGTAATAATTTTGTTCATTGGAAACTTAGAATGAGGCTATTCTTAATGGCTATATACATTTATTTATGGTCTATAGTTGAAGATGGGCAATACATTCCAATGAAAATTTTACAAGTTAGTGGAGTCACACAAGAGGTTGAAAAATATAAAAGTGGATGGTCATCAGAAGATAAAAAGAAAATGTCCATGAATGCTAAAATTATGCAATTACTTTTGAATGGACTTACGACTTCCGAAGCAGGATATATGTCAAATTGCACAAGTGCACATGATATGAGGAAATCACTTGTATTAAAGCATGAAGGTGCAAGCGGTGTAAAAGAATAAAAAATAAACATGCTTATGACTGAATTGGAATGTTTCAAAATGTTGCCAAACGAATCCATAACATATATGGATTTGAGAATTACTAATATTTTCAATGCCCTTGAAGCTTTAGGAAAATCATTCACCAACAATGAGAAGGTGCAAAAGGTTTTGCGAAGCCTTCCTGCTGAATGGGATCCTAAGGTCACGACAATTGAAGAAATGAAGTCAATCTCTAAGATGGATGAATTAATCGATTCACTTAGAGTATACGAGGTAAAACCAAACCAACAGAAGTCTGAGTCATTTAAGTCATCCGGTAAGTCTATAGCTTTCAGAACAACTGAAACACATGCAAGTAATGATAATAGTAATAATGATACTGAATTAGACGATGTCTTGATATTGATAGGTAGAAAACTTAGAAAGTTTTTTAAACGTCCTAATAAGAATAGACAACGTTCTTCTTCTTCTTCTTTTTCTCAACCTAAGAAAAATAACTCTAGCAACAACAAATGGTATAATAAAGAGTTAAAGTGCTACGAATGCGGTCAAAAAGGACATATCTCATATGATTGCCCAACAAAGAAAAATAATAATAACAACAATAATAAACAAGCAAAGGACAAGGAGGCACAAACGATTAAGGCAAAGGAATCCAAGTCAAGAAAAGGAAAACGAGCAATGAAGGTGAGCACATGGAGCGACTCATCCGACTCAGAATCCGACACTGAGGAAGATTAAGCCTGCTTTGTATCCAACGAGGTAAGTTCTTCTTCTGATGATGACTCTGATAGTGACATGACATTTGATGAAATGTATGAAGAGTTTTTAAGAATGCATGCTCACTGTAAGAGGCTCTCTAAAGAATAGAAGAAACTAATTGAAGAAAATGACAAGTTGAAGACGTCTAACTTGGAATTTTCCGATCAATTAGAATTTTTTAAGCAAGAGTCTACTAATACTCTTGTTCTTTAGAGATTAAAATGGAATCATATAGGAAAAATGAACATACACTAAAAACTGAAAATAGCATGTTGAAATCTAAGGTAGGAAGTTGTGAATATGAAATAGTACAACTTAAATCTTCCAAACTTACCTTAGAAAAAATGTTAGAACAATTTAAATCTTGTGCAAATATGTTAGATACACTTATATCATCGCAAAAATATGGAAACGATAAAACAGGATTAGGATATAAAGAAGAGGATGACAAAGTAGATAAAAAGACTAAGTTTGTATCATCAACTACTAAACAACCTTATAAAGCTATAAAAACGGCTTTGCCTGCTAAATCTTCTTCTACTCTTTCTTCTACTTATTCAAAGATAAAAATGCAACATGCATCCACAAACTTACCCACATACAAACGTTCAACTAGGCAAAATTTTGCATCTAGACAACCTAGAAATTATGCATATATATATAAAAATACAACTACATATAATAAAATGCATCCAACTTATTATGAACCTAAGTATATGCAACATTCATATAAGTCGTATAGAAATGCATATACATACATATCACCATTCAAGAAACAAAATCACATGCCTTATACACACTAATAAAATCGGCCATCCTATAATAATTATAAACCAAGGTGTAGGATCTACAAGGCACCATTAGAAGGGAGGGGTTGAATAGGTGGTGCGGAAAGTATAATTTTTAAAATTTGTTCAAAACTAAACAACTCAACTTCTGAAAACAGATTCTGTTTCCAGGACCAGTTTTAAAACGTTTTTAAAACTAGGTTATAGGTCTCCAAAAATTCTGAAATTTTGAGAGAACTTACCCTCAGATGTTATGAGGGTCCCCTAAAATTTCAAATTTAAATTCAACCTTTAACCCCTTCAAAAACCGTTGGTGATCAGATTGCGCGAATCTGCCAGAAACGGTAGACGGTTTTGAAAACTTTATTCCTATTTGTGTGTAAGTCCAAATTCTCTGAAAATTTAACCATTAACTCCTTATATACTATATTTAAGTGGGTTGAAACAGTTTTGCAAAATTCTTTTGGGAAGTAGGTCAATTACAATCAAAGGGTTAACCTTTGCAAGTCTGAAAATCAGACTGCACTAGTCTCAGAACGTTTGATGTTTGACCGACTTATACTTGTCCAAAAGGGTTGAAACTTGTGCCAAATTAACCCTAGAACGTGTGGCTATGTTTCTGAAAATTTTCGTGATTTTTGAAAGTCGTTTACTATTTTTATGAACGCCAACAAAAAGAATAAACTGTGCAGTAACAGAAAGTAAATGCTGAAAGTAAATGGCACCAAGAATTTTATACTGGTTCGGTTATAAACAACCTACTCCAGTCTTCAAGGAACACCTTACTTGGTTCACACTAATCACACACACGCAATACACCTTACCACAGGGTTGATGGAGTTACACACCAACTCCAACCCTTTACAAACCTTGTACGTTGAATACAATATGCACGAACACCACCATCTCACAAGAATGAAGATTGATCACACCTTGATCAATCTTTTACAAAGATATGGATTATGTGGTGGTCTATATCAAACCTATTCAAGATTGAAAAATTTGAATACAATAGGCTTTCAAGAAGAAAGAAAGAAGGAGAATGTAGAAGAAGAGGCTTAGGCGTTTTTGATCTTTGATTTTGCAATGCTTGTGCTTGTCTTGTTTTGCTCATCTTCTTTCCTTTTAATGTTGTTGCAGCCGTCCCCCCTTGGTGTAGTCCCCCTCTTGAAAATTATCTTCTAATTCCTTGGGAGAATGTAAGACATCATTGTGACATGGACTTGCTTACTTGGCATCGTCTTATTGGATGATCATTTAAACTTTGCTTACTTGGTACTTCATGATTGGTTGGATGGTGTCATCATTTGATGACTTGGAAAATATATCACTTAAACACGTGCCAATATCAATCATAAAATTATTTCCATAATGCACAAGATTGTCACATAAATTGCAAGACAAAATTCCTTCCTTGCTAAGACACAAAAATCGGCCATAATGGTTTTACCATGCTGAATTTTCAGCATGTGTTACATGGTTGTACAATTCAAAATATTATCATTTTTCTTTGATTTTTCTTTTTGAAATAAATCACCAATTGATGGTAAATATCTTTATCACATTGGAAATGAACTTGGACACTTTTAAGCTCAAGAATTCGGCCATGACATGTCACACACATGCTGAAAAATTTTCAGCATGTGTGATATATAAAATATCACACTTTATGAATTTAAATAATATTCAAATTACTTCCATTTCTTCTCCCAATCAATCACATAATTCAAGATGATAAAATATGTCATATTAAAGTGCAAAAATCGGCTAGCCAATCTTAGCATGCTGAAATTTTCAGCATGTGTTATAAGTGAGACAAAGTTTGAAATCTTACCATTTGTAGCTTCTCTCTTTAATTCACAAACATTGTATGATTGATTCTTGATCAATCAATATGCCAAAAAGGCTCCAAATAAGCTCCATCTCAGCTGTAGGGGCGTTAGACAATGTATATGCATGTGCTGGAGTTTATTTTTGCTAACTTTGTAAAATAGTGCACATTTAATAAAACACACATGTTATATTCCAATCAACCCTTAATTTAATTTTCTAGAACACTTTAAGATGTATAACATATGTAAAAAGTGTCTAGATACGTGTCACATGATATACCAAAAACGTTCCATGTGTTGTGTGCGTAGAAAACCGAATTTTCGATATTTATCGATTACCCGATGTTTTTCTAATTTAAATTCCAACTTTTGCACATGTTATATATATTATGTTACACATTATATAAATATAATATATACTTTAAATCTCAGCACTTGGTTGGTCTAAAGTGGCGCCATTCATCATGTGTCAAAATTAAAATTGGAATCTTCACATTTTGGCCTTAATGTGGGGTGACTTGTGTGTGCCAACATGGAAAGTATTTTTGGCTGAATATATAGTCATGTGCACGAAATCTTTATGAAATTTTGAAGTATAGGGGCTGTCCATCTATTTATGGCAAGTACGTGACACGTTGGCAAAGTTTCGGTATTCGCCCGATACGACAATTTTCGGTTTAGAACCTTTTAACGTGTCGTATTTAATTTGTCATCACCATGACTTATATCATATGATATAAGACCTGAATATACTCATAAATATGAGTTAAGTATAGTGGTGTGACGTTAACGTACGTACGTAAAATATATAACGTGTCGGTAGTACGTTGGAATACATGTGTATGTGCCTTTTTCAAAAAATCTGAAAATATATCCACTTATATATGTATATGCGTGTATATAAATATTAATGAGGGGAGGAGGAGAAAACTTTCCTTCCTTAGCCTTGTTGCCTTTGTGCCTTTTCCAAATGTGGCTTCCTTTAATGAACTACTTAGTTTAATAAACAAAGTACTTCACTTAATGAACTAGTTTAGTTCATTAATGGTGGCACCTGAAAATAGTATAAACACAACAAATGTTTGCCATATGATGTAAGCTTTAACGCTTCATGGCTCGTTAGTCCGGCAACATTATATATAAGCTAAATAAAGCAAGTAATAGCAATGCATCATGCATACATGTATATATCATGCACGTTTGTGTATATATCATGCATTTAAGTCACTTATTTTGAAATCACTCAAACCCCCTTTTCTCTACACAAGGTAGAACATGTATAGTAATGCATCTTCATGGAATGTATATGCTAATTCTTCTTATTTTTCTCATTATAACTATGCTAAAAATGTGCAAAAAATGTACATCCAAGTTTGGATACCCAAAGGATATATAAACAAGAATGGTATCCCTAACATTTAAGGACATAATTAAAGGATAACTAAAACTTTGTCTCCATCGTAGGAAAATCGCAAGGAATGAAAGGAGGCAAAGTCAAAGAATCTAAAAACTAAATGGTTTTTAGATAGTGGATGTTCACGGCATATGACGGGGAACCCCAAAATATTCACCGAACTTGAACATATTGATGGTGGAAAGGTGACATTCGGTGACAACAACAAAGGAAAAGTTGTTGGAAAAGGAACAATCAAGGACCCTAACACATTTCAAATACGAAATATGTTGTTAGTAAGTAATCTTTCTTATAATTTATTAAGTATTTCTCAAATTATAGATTGTGGATATGGTGTTTCTTTTCTTCCCAATGCTTATGATATAATAAATGAAAAAGGAGAAATTGTATTAAATGCAAATAGAGATGGTAACATTTACACTCTTACCTTAGATAACATGTTAGATGCTATAGTTAAGTGTTTAATATCACATGACTTAGATGTGAATTTATGGCATAGAAGATTAGGCCATATAGCAATTTCAACCTTTCAACTATGTGAAACATGTATTAAAGGAAAACACATTAAAGAAACATTAAAACCGAAACATGAAGTAAATACTAGTCATGTACTAGAATTGCTTCACTTAGACTTATTTGGTCCAAGTAGGACAAGAAGTCTAGGTGGACATATGTGTGTGTCACAGTAGATGATTACTCACGCTACACATAAACATTGTTCTTAGCACACAAAGACGATGCACTATTGGAAATCGAAACTCTTATCAAGCAACTTGAAAATATATACGAAGAAAATGTTAAAAGAATTAGAAGTGATAGAGGTGGATAATTTAAAAACAAAGATGTAATCAAGTTTTGTGAATTACATGGAATTAAACATGAATTCTCACGACCTAGAACACCATAACTCAATGGAGTTGTTGAACGTAAAAATAGAACTATACAAGAAATAGCAAGGACAATGTTATGTGAAAACAAAGTACCTAAATATTTATGGGCTGAAGCTGTTAGTTGTGCATGCTATATTATAAATAGGCTTTCTATTAGAAAGAAATTGAGTAAAACACCTTAAGAATTGTTAAACAATAGAAAACCTAAAATAGATTATCATAAAGTTTTTTGTTGTAAATGTTTTGTGTTGAACATTAAGGATAATCTAGACAAGTTTGAAGAAAAGTCTATTGAATGTATATTTGTTGGTTATTCAACTAACTCAAGAGCATATAGGTGTTACAATTCTGCATCTAGAAAAATAATTGAATCTATACATGTGAAATTCAATGAAAATGCATGCTTTGAAGTTAGTAATAAAACTCAACATAAACATGAGAATAATGTTGAAAATATGTTTGATGATGATGATGCATTACTTGAGCCTGTAATTGATCATCTAGAACCAACATCCCCGAACAAGATATGCATGAACCTTTAGATGAAATAAATGAAGAATCTTTGCAATTGGAAGAAAATACTACTAATGATCCAATTATATACGATAATGTTCATACAAATGCAACATTTGAACAAGATGAGGGTGAACCTAGTCAATCCAGGAATTGGTTGCACCCTAAAGAGTTAATCATTGAGGATACAAGTGTTGGGTTAGAACACGTAGAAACATAAGTCAACTTGAAGGACATAGCTTAATCTCACACTTAGAACCTAAGAATGTAAAGGAAGCCTTAGGTGCTATATCATGGATAGATGCCATGCATGAGGAATTGAACCAATTTACAAGGAACAACGTGTGGGACTTAGTACATAAGCCTGAATACAAGTCTATAATAGGAACTAAATGGGTCTTTAGGAATAAAATGGATGAATAAGGAAATATTTCAAAAAATAAGGCTAGACTAGTCGCACAAGGTTATAATCAACAAGAAGGAATAGATTGTGTGAAAACCTTTACACCCAATGCACGACTAGAAGCAATTAGACTGTTACTTGCTATTGCAAGTCTAAGCAACATCAAAATCTTCCAAATGGATGTCAAGAGTGTGTTCTTGAATGGATACATCCAAGAAGAGGTGTTTGTAAAACAACCCCCTGGATTCGAAGATCCAAAGAATCCTTACCATGTTTACAAGCTTAAGAAAGCTTTATATGGTTTGAAACAAGCTCCAAGAGCTTGGTATGATAGATTTGTAAAGTTTCTTATTGCAAATAATTATCAAAGGGGAACCATAAACAACACATTATTTCTAGGAAGAAAAGATAATGACTTATTAATAGTTCAAATATATGTAGACGATATTATCTTTAGTTCAACCAATCATACATTAGTAAAAGACTTCGAAGAGTGTATGAAGTCAGAATTTGAAATGTCAATGGTAGGAGAGTTGAATTATTTCTTAGGACTACAAATCAAACAAACCTCTCAAAGAATCCATATTAGCCAACATAAGTATGTCAATGATATGATTAAGAATTTTGGCTTTGAAGAGTTGAAACCAACATCTACACCCATGAGTGTTAGTACCAAACTAAATAAGGATGAAAATGGTAAACCTTTTGATGACACACTTTATAGGTCTATGATTGGATCACTGTTATACTTAACTGCATCAAGACCTGACATCATGTTTAGTGTGTGTATGTGTGCTAGGTTTCAATCTTGTCCTAAGCTATCATATTACAATGCGGTGAAAAAGATCTTTAGATATCTTAAACACACACCTCACTTAGGACTTTGGTATGATAGAAACCCTAAGTTGGAATTACACGCATATAGTGATTCTGATTATGGTGGTTGCAAATTAGATAGAAAATCCACTAGCGGTACGTGTCAATTCATAGAAACAAACTTGATCTCTTGGTTTTCTAAAAAGCAAGCTAGTATAGCTCTTTCTACCACGTATGCACTACCCAAATACTCTGTCTTAAACAACAACTTAGTGATTTTGGCATTAAAATGAATAAGATTCCAATTTTCTGTGATAGCACAAGTGCGATCAATCTTTCACGGAATCCGGTACTTCATTCTAAGGCCAAACACATTGAGGTATGATACCACTTCTTTCAAGATCATGTTCAAAATGAGGATATAGTTATAAACCATATAAGAACTGATCATCAAATAGCTGACATCTTCACCAAACCCCTTAATCAAGCCAATTTTGAAAACTTACTAGCCAAGTTAGGTATGATGACTTACGATACCATTGCATAGTGCTATTTTTTTTGCATGATTTGCAAAATAAAGGGGGAGATAGAATAAGAACATCATTTTAGTTTGTAAGTCATGATTTGGTTGGTTGAATAGTATGCTAAGTTTCAATTGATATGAGTTTTGGAGCATAGGTTAAAGGGGAGAGTATAATTTGAGGGGGGAGCACAAAAATACATGAGAATTGATGAAAACAATTGGTAATTAGTTGGTAATTGGTTTTTAAAACAATTGGTACAAATTTGGTGAAACAATTAGTAATTGGTGAGGTATTTGGTAGATAAACAATTGTTAAAGAGTTGTGACATCAAAATCATGTTAGGTTATTTTAAAAATCATCCAAAAGGGAGAGAATATTGAGAAATATGTTTGGATAATTTTCAAAGTCATGATTTTAAGTGATAAATACTTAAAAATATCATACATGATGTTATATGTGTTTAAAAGTTGAAAAAGTTAAAAAGGTTGACATCGATCTCTCAGGTTGTTGCACTTCGATCGATCGATGTACTTCGATCCCTCACATCGATCGATCCATGTAAGGCAGTGAAAGTTCAAGACCTTACAGTGAGACATCGATCTCTAAACCTGAGACACATCGATCGATCGATGTATACATCGAACCCTCACTTCGATCGATCGATGTAGGTCAGAGACAAACTCTAAAACTTACTGTGAGACATCGATCTCTGAAGCTGAGGCACTTTGATCAATCGATGTCTAGGGTTTTTAGAAATATTTTTCTAAAATATGATAAAGTGGTTGTTTTCATTTGTGCATAATTTATACATGTTCATTATGTGATTATTATGTGTTTTTGATGATTATAAATGTATTGTGACTAATAAGCCTTGGAAGTTTCTACAACTTACCAAATAGGGCAAAATTGGTATTTTGAGTTTTGTAGGAACATGATATGGTGGAAATACTTCAAGGACATATTCTTATCTTATTCATCATGATAAAATGTTATAACATTCATTTCTGACCATCGGGGTCATTTCTGGAGTTTTCTCTCACTAGGGGCATTTTGGTCATTTCACCCCTGAGGGTATTTTTGGCATTTTCACTCAAGAAATCTCTTGAGTATATTCTTATCATCATTCTGGAGTTGAGCTATGATTATTTTGAAGATTATATGGTGAATTAATATTATTTCTCTTACATGATGATGTTATTGACTATAACGGGATATGTGACGAGTTGTGATGTCACATTCTATTTCTTTCTTGAAGACCCTCTTATATATGTTATAGGACCATATTTATCATCATTATTCAGAGAATATAAAGGTGTTCAAGCTGTTCAAATGATCACAACATACAAGAAGAAATATTGAGAATTTTGGTGTTACATGTTGACATAATCTTGTCAATTATTATTTGGTGATTTCTTCTTCAAAAATCTGAGTTGATACAAATATATGCAAGCTGCCAAACGTGTATAAACAGGTAAAAATGATGGTGTACTCATTTTATAGCTTGGTGACAAGTGGACCAACCAAAAAGGAGCTAGTTGACAAAAATTGCCAACTAGGATTTTCAAATTTGTAGACAACGGCTACATGGTGAAAAGGAGCTGTTTTGGTTTTAATTTTTCAAAGGCTCAAAAGCCTATTCTTTTGCATGGAGTTGAGGGTATTTTGGTGGCATTATCCTCTCTTATTATCTTCATTTGGCAAAGGATAATCAAGACTATCTTAGGTGGAAAAATCGGCCAACATTATTATGCCAAGGTGGACCAATCATTTAGCTTTATGTTTCCAAGTGTACAAGGTCAACCAATGATGTGAAGACAACTTGGACTTGATGATGAAGATGGTAACACATGTGCATTCTTATCTCCGCGGCTCACTTCACACTATAAATAGGAGGTAATGGCGAAGAAGATGAAACACACTTGGAACTCACTTGAAGGCATTTGTTGATTTGTCTAGCTATCATCTTCTTCTTTTTTTTCTTGTTTCATTCTTTGTATTAAATGTGTTCTTGTTGTATTTGTTGAGCTACAAATCTCTTGAGCTTCATTTGTAATAATGATTAGCCAATTCTATAAGGCTACATCAATAGGTGGTAGCTGTGTTGCAACTAAGTGTTGCATAGAAGGTGTTCATCCAAGTCTTGAATAGGGTTGGTGTATAACCTAAGGATCAAGCTTGGTTCTTGTTGTAAGGTGATCGATACCATAGTGAAATCTAAGGAAAGGTATTCCTTGGGACTGGGGTAGGTCACATTGACCGAACCAGGATAAATCCTTGGTGTTCTTGTCTTGTTTCTACCTTTCTGTTTTCTGCACGTTTTTACTGTAGTTTTCACACAAATTCTCACAATTTGAAAAATAGCTAAACACTTTCAAAATTCGTGATTTTTGGTGGCGTTATACTTCAGACTGTTAGCTTTCATTTGCAACAAGAATCACTTTATTTGAGCAAGGGAAAGTTAGTCTTTCATTCCTTGGAAGATAACTGCTCCAATCTGGCTGCAATCTGACCAGTTTGAGAAAACTTGAATTTTGTATTAATCAAGAATTTTTCAAGGTCAGGGCCTTTTGGAAACATAAACTAGACATCCTAAGGAGTGTTTTGGCATAAAGTTTAATCTTTTGGGTTAAGTATTCAAAGAGAAACACGTTATTCAATTTCAGCAACATGTGTCCAATTCTGTCCAGATTGACCATCTGAATCTTTTTATTTGTTTGAATGGTCAAACAATCTTATTTTTGTCTGATTTTTGGACAGATTCTTGTTAACACATTGAAGTTAAGATCTAAAAATTTTCATAATTGTTGGAGTTGTGTACAAGGATTTTTGAATTTTTCAAAAGTGGGTTCTGAATCTGAGGTAGTCTCAGATTCCGTTTTCAAAGGGGTTTTTAATTCAGGGTAGTAGTGTAATTTCCGCTAACCACTATTCACTCCCCCCTCTAGTGGTGTTTATTGCAGGTGCACGGTCCAACACCTCCTTTACCTCAGTAGACAGTGGAAGATGGGTAAGTAACAAATTCTGTTCTTCGGAGACCAGTGGAGGAATGTACTGCAATATAGCATCCTAATCTCCCATGGGTTCCTTCGCAAATAAGGACGTGTAAAAGGAAACTGCTTCATCCTGAAAAGCCTCCTGAGTGTCGCATAACACCTCAGATGAAGTGTATATTTGTTGAATTCAAAGTTGTGTCCGACGCCCTTAACCATCGAATAAAAGTAATGCGTATTGGCGCCTCCATCTTGAAGGCAGTGGACTCGAGCTTTCTGCTTCCAGAACCAAAATTCATATTTTGTCGCTTGGATGTAGGCGGATTTTGCTTGATGATATAAACTACGATTCACCTTCGTTGGCTCCTGATCCCATGCATTTTCAGCCCATCTAACTTCGGCTCAGTTGCTCCATCTGATTGAATATGTTCCCAAAAATGGTAGTGTTCCAGCGTTGTATATCTTGCTTCAATCGCGATAGTTTCTTGTAAAACCCATACATGCCACCAGATGTTGGGTATGATGATCATGCTTCCTCTACATAAGAATGAAAATCCAGATGAGATAACCAAGCATCTCAAAACCAGGAAGGCCGTCGGCCTAGAGCGCATGATATACCACATATGGATAAGAGTGGTGTATGGTCTGATGAAATACGAGGTAAATGTGTAAGACATAAGTCATCGAAAGCATTCTGAAATGAAGAATTTAAAAATACCTAATCTAGGCGACGCTGAACCTTTCCTAGACCGTGGCCATCAACCCAAGTATACCAGGAACCATGAAATGGTGGGCTCATCAATGCGCAGTCCCCGATACAATCATTGAAATCCTGTAAAGACGATAATGTGGGCTGAGATCGCCCCCGATGATCATCTAAGGATCAAAAAGTGTTAAAGTCACCACATACTTACCACGGAAGTGCCGTCTGCTGAAATAATTTAGTAAAGATTGCCAAAGTTGTCTCTGAAGCAGGATAGTGTGATTTGCATAAGCAATAGAGTAGACGAACAATAAATTCAATGATAGATAACAAAACTGGAGTTGCAGGACTTTATCATCATCTTCAGTGGCCACAAGTTGAATAATAGTAGGATGCCAATAAACCCATATTTTACCCAAGGAGGAGTGAGAGTTGGGGAAACTGAGATCCATACCATACCGACTGATGCAGTCAGATGAATGCTTTGGCTCAATGATTGCTAAAAGATTCAGTTTATACATGTGTAAAATAATTTTTTGCTTTGTCCGCAAATATATTTTCTTGGTTAGGTCCTATGATACGTCAACCTCGATGTACACACGAGCCATTGATGGGCGCAAGCCATCCGATGTAGCAATATCCAACTTTATCGAAGTCCCAATGGGACGAACAATCTCAAAAAAGTGCTGCCTTTTGATAAGATGGATGGGTAAGCCAGGTAAGGCAACACAAATCGAAAGTATTGGAACATCAGCGGATGGATCAAAGTCGATAGTCCATTTAGTAACCTTCATATGACACCCTGAAATACTCCAAGAACAACGATAACAACGAATGTAGCCTGGTTCATGCGGAAAATTGAGAAGAACATGAGATTGATCAATCAATGTGATACGCAGATCATTACCGAAAACCAATTTTTTCAAACGCATCCCTGACGACTTTCAGCGGAGGCCGACCGTACCAAAAGGTACCTACTAACGAAAAACGAAACAGGACAGCTAATGCATCAATTTCATCATCGGAGAATGAGATCATAGGAATACCTTTGTATCGTGAAACCATTTTGGAGGAGATAGCAACCGTAGTGGCATTGGAGACCACAGCCGCAAAGGACGGTGCGGCCGATGAATTAGCAGATCAACGGCGGGAATCGGACGCAGGAGTTGCAAGGGGATCGCGAGGAGCGTTGATGGCAGCGGCGGCTATAACCATATATATATATATATATATATATATATAAGTGTAGATAGAATGTACATATAACATAATAAAGAGTTTTTCCTCTGGCGATTGGCGGCGATTCCTCCGGACCGGCGGCTACGGCCGGCCGGTCCTACGCTGCCATACTGGCTGGATCTCCGGCGACGTTGCCACCAACGATCTCCCAAAAACGACCTCAGCGCTATAAAGGTCTACCGTCTATCGTCTTTGATGAATCTGAGGTCACAGCGCTATTGTCTCCATTCCGGTTTTCATTGGTTGGATCTTTCTGGAATGGAAGGCCGTCTATGGTGGCATTGCAAAAATCACTGGATCGTATCGGATTTACTGGCGCCGTTCATGCAGGGTTACTCGACAAAGCACACGTGCTCCTGCGATTTGAAAAGGAGATGGATTACAATCGTTGTTTTGGACGTAGATCATGGAATATCCTGGGTTTTCATATGCGCATCACCAAGTATACTCATGACTTTGATCCTAGATATGATGCTCCCATTGTACCCATCTGGGTTTCTATGCCTGGGCTGCCTGTATATTTACGGAATGAAAAATCACTTTTTGCCATTGCCGCTATGATCGGAACCCCAATTCGCTTGGATGCTGCAACCCAAAAGGTACTCCGTCCGTCTGTGGCTAGAATTTGCGTAGAAATTGATGTGTCAAAGGAATTACCCACTAAGCTTCACATTCAAAGTATAGATCATCATCATTATCAAACAGTGATTTATGAGGATACACCAGATTATTGTTCAAAATGCAATCTTTTGGGCCACAAACGTGATCGCTGTGGAGAGGCTACCGTGCCACCGCCATCTCAACAATGGCGCCCTAAACCTGCAACTGATGTTACTCAGCCCCACGATGATACTGTGGCAGACCCAACTATTTTGCCACAGCAGGATGTTAACGCAGCCACTGACGCACCGTTACCGCAGGAGAAAACCACTGATGCTGCATCTCTAGATGATCCTCCTGGCTGTCATACAGTAGAAGACTCTGATCTTCAAGTACGTGAGATCTCTGATCCCCCGAGGCAACAGCCTGACATGATAAGATGTAATGACGATGCGCAGTTAGGTCAGCAAACGCCTTCCTCCTCTCCAGACATTTTGCACACCTCGTCTGAAACAGATGCCATAGAGTTGCCCTATCTGATATCTAATCCCTCAGCTGCCCAAGAAGACTACCAACGGGCCTCAGATTTATTATCGTCGCGCATGCCCCGCGCAAGAGAAGGTTCATCGGACGCTGAACTGCTTCATAGAATTTCTAATCCTTCTCTTGAAGCGGATGCAGAAGGATTTATTCCATGCATACGTAAACGTACTTGTCGCTTGCACTCTCAGATTCCTAGGCCCCCTCGACAGGTTATAACTCGTAGTGCTGCTCGCTCTTCAAGCTCTACCTCCCAGCAGTCTCAATGAATACGCTAACGTGGAATCTGCGAGGTCTACGCACTTCATTGCCTCGCTTGAGACTCCTGCTTACTCAGTATCATGTACAATTTCTTTTTCTCATAGAACCTCAACAACCAGAATCCCGCTTAACCAGAGCTCAAATAAATTTAGGTTTTACCGCATCCTAAAGTGTTTGTGACGGACGTGCATGGTGTTTCTGGAAAACATCTAGTTTGCAACTTCTGGATGCTTGCCTGTTGGAGCAAATTGCTCATTTTCGTTTCCAGCTACATACGCAACATATAGTGCGTATTTCCTGTGTTTATGGTCGCCACACTGTGCAGCACAGACAAATTCTCTGGCAATCGATTAAGCACTGTTATGATACTTGCCATGACCCATGGTTGATAGCGGGAGATTTTAACACGTTTCTATCTCCTTTGGATCATAAAGGTACGTCACGTCCTTCTATGTCAGCTCTTCAAGATTTTAACGACACAGTCCAATATGCTGAGTTACAATTGGTTCCCCACAATGGAACTCGCTATACATGGCAAGGTGGTCGTGGACTAGGACGGGTATGGCGTAGACTTGATTGGGTATTCTGCAATGAACATTTTTACAATGTTTTTCCACTGCTGAAGTTAACTCATCTGAGCCGTACAACATCCGACCATTGCCCACTTTTGCTTCAATGTTCGACTGACATTCAATCTGGCCCAAAGCAATTTCGTTTCTTGACAGTCTGGACGTCTCACCCAGACTTTATGAGCTTCACCAAAGCAGCTTGGTCATCGTATCCCACAGTTGGTGGTATGCATGGTTTATGTGCCAAGCTACGTGCATACAAGAAGGACGTCAGACAGTGGAATAGGGATGTGTTTGGCAATATTTTTCATATGGTACAACATGCGGAACGTCAGGCTAATTCAGCGGAGATTCAGTTTGACCAGGAACCTAACGATTGCACTCGCATGGCCTATTTTGAGGCCCAATCTGAGCTGCGCCGTGTGACAAATATTGAACTTCAATATTGGAAACAAAAAGCTAGAGTCAAATGGCTGCAAGAGGGTGACTGTCGTTCAAGATATTTCCATTCTATAGTTAAAGATAAACAACGTAGACAACGCTTTGCAAGGAATCTACCTTGAGGACGGTACTTACTGTAATACGCCAGAGGACATTGGTCGAGCGGCTGTGGATCACTTCACCCGAATGTTCACTGCTCAACCAGTAGAAGATCCAACTCCATTTTTATCCCCAATTCCTTCCTTGATTACTGCGGATGAAAACATAATGCTCACTGCTCTACCATCTTTAGAGGAAGTAAAGGAAGCTGTCTGGAGTTTAGATCCTCATAGTGCTGCAGGTCCTGATGGCTATAATGGGTGGTTCTTTCGCACTTGTTGGGAGGTAATCTGTCAAGATGTCCATAAAGCGGTACAAGAATATTTTCTAGGCTTCTCCGTTCCGCGAGCCATGGCCCACTCGATGATAGTTCTGATTCCCAAAGGATCATCTCAACGTACCTTTAACGATTTTAGACCAATTGCATTGTCTACTTTCATGAGTAAGGTTTCAAACGCGTATCCTTGCCACTCGGTTGAACGCGTTTGTTGCCAAAGCTAATTTCTCCAGAGCAAGCGGGATTTCAAAAGGGGCGAGGTATCACGGAGCAAGTCCTCTTAGCCAACGAATTAATACATTGGCTTGACAAAGGTGTGCGCCCTCATAAGTCAGTTCTTAAGCTGGATATGGCAAAGGCCTTTGATAGGGTAAATTGGCAATACTTACAGGCCATCATGCGTTGTTTTGGCTTCTCCACCAGTTTTGTCACATTGGTGTTTAAATCAGCTGAAGGCTACGCATATTTCAATACTAACGAATGGTGTTCCGTATGGATTTTTTCCGGCCTACTCGAGGGGTCAAACAAGGGGATCCACTCTCACCCTTATTATTTATTCTTGCTGCTGAGGGTTTTAGTCGTGGCCTTAAGTCTCTGGTTAGTCATTCAGTTATTCGGCCATACTCTATTGGCCGCATCCCTATGACCATTACACATTTATCTTATGCGGATGATTTGCTTATATTTCTTGATGCTAGTCACCAAAATTTTCGGGGTCTTTAAAAATTTTCTTACTACGTATGAAAAAGTTTCGGGACAAGCGACAAACTAGAACAAAAGTTCGGTTATCTACTCGGATGCAGTTTCTATGTCACAGCGCAGTGCATGTACTGCCTTACTAGGAGCACGGCAGACAAGCCTCCCGATGAAATACTTAGGCTCATATCTTCATAAAGGTATTACTCGATCTACACACTGTTTAGATCTGATACAACATGTTGACTCTAAACTCAATGGTTGGCAAGCCAAGATATTAAGTACTGCTGGCAGGCTTTTGCTCATTCGCTCTGTCCTTTTATCTATACCTCTGCATGTTCTGGCTGCATCTGCTATTCCACGTAGTGTTGTTCGATCACTGGAGAGGCAATTTGCGGTTTTTCTATGGGGGCCTGATAGACGTCACTGGGTTAAATGGTCCACCATTTGTTGTCCTACACAAGAGGGTGGTCTACATCTTCGTTCTCTTGATAGCATTCAGCGTGCCTATGCGGCGAAATTATGGTGGCAATATCATGTGAGTTCAACTTTATGGGGGGAATATATGCGTCGACGCTATCAAAGATCTCAAACATTTGTTTCACGTATATATGACTCTCCTATATGCAAGCGAATTTGCCATATTAATCCACAATGTCAGACATTGGTTCAGTGGATTAACGGGACGCCAGTTTGGCGAAACTCCATGGGTCAGTTTCTGCTAAAGGATGCATATGAGTCTCTTCGACCTACAGCCCCATCACTCCTGACTAATCAAATATCCTGGGTACCACGTCAACGTCCGATGATACAGGTATTTCTTTGGAAGCTCTTGCATAATGCATTGCCTTTGCCAGACAGCCTCTCCCGTTTTATTCAAGTTCTGCCAAGTATATGTCCGTTTTGTCGAGCGGATTCAGCCTCTCACAATCACATTTTTTATCATTGTTCCCAAATCCGCCCTGTTCGACATTATTTCAATGACTTGTTAGACATCCGGCCAAATCATGCCTCTGGATGGCGCAGTTATATGATTTCGGTGTGGTTAGAAGCGGCAGATGGGTTTCTTGGTTGTATGCAACGAATATATCTTGGAACCCTCCTTTGGAATATTTGGAAATGTTATGCTGAGGTGGTGTTTGGTGATGGAACTTGGTCTCAGCAAACACTCCTCAAGAATATTCGACTAGATATGTTTCTCTGGGCCAAGGCACAAAGTGGAACTAAAATAGTATCTAATATTCCTCGTCTCATTAATAATGGTCTTTCTCCTCCTCTTCGCTTGTCTAGACTGCGGATTGTTCGTTGGAACCCTCCTCCCGTTGGTCGACTAAAATTAAATACAGACGCCTCTGTTGGTTGTCAAACTGCAGGGGGTGGAGCAGTACTACGTGATGCGCAAGGATCTTTTATTCATGCCATTTCCTTTCCTCTGCGCCATGACTATCTTGTTAGAGTTGAAGCGCAAGCTGTATTAATTTCATTATTACACTATCTGCCGATATATGGCCCGTTACAGGTAGAGGTAGATTGTCATCAGCTACTAACACTCATGCATGCTCGGACTCCCCTAGCTCCGGACCTCCATCGTCTACGCACGTTCCTTGCTGAATCATCTATACACATATCTTATGCGCCTTGAGAGGTAAATAAAGCAGCGCACTATCTATCCCAGGAAGGCTCACGGACTATGCTTTTTACATCGTATTCCGAGCTTGTATTAGTCCCTGCACATATACGAGGAATTATTGTGACTGACTTCACGCTTCCTGCTTTTCGCTCTTAACTCAATGGTGGTCTCTAAAATGATGCTTAAGAGTTTCATCCTACTGGTGTCTCAGACTGTCTTCCATATGGATTGGCATCTCAAGAATTTCCCTGCCTGTCTCCTGCGGGATTCAGGCAGGCTTGGTATGTCTTGTCTACGCCTTATCAATGTTTTATATTGTCTCTTTCTGCTTCTTAACTGCCTCTTCCTACTTGTTCTCTCATGTCTTTGGCTGTACGTATTGCTGGCAAAACACTCTGCGCTGAGGAACTCCGCGGTCTGCACTACACACCCAAGCGTTGTTTATGAAGATCTCATGGATAGGCCTAGCACTCCTCCCCGCTACAAATGGAGTTTTTGCATGCTATCAGCAGATAGGACATACATGTCTTCGTTTTTACATATAGCTTTACCTCATATCCATGATGGTTGTATAAATATGTACGCTTTTTCCTTCGCCAGGGTTTTATCCACAAGGGTGGTTTTACCTGGCAAGGTTTTAATGCGGCATATCGTATACGACTGGAGATATGATATTCTTAGCTCGCTATTTCATTTATTCTCATACACTGATGCTTTGTAATATGGTTTTCCTCCACCATAAGTGAGGCTTTATCAATAATAACATATCTCTTGCTTAAAAAAAAAGTGTAGACATTACTCACTTCGACAATAAGGCCTTTAATATAAAAAGTGATTTTAATATATTTTATAAAGATATATATGTATAATATATATGTTAAGAAATGAAATTGAGTAAGTTGTGTATATATATAACATGTCATAAAATGATTATATATATATGTATGCACACTTACATACGTTCGGCCATTAGGCCCTTTTATGATAAATGACTTTCTTATATTTTATACACGTGGATATATGCTTTGTAGATATGTTAAGATATGAAAAGAATGATTTTGTTATATTTTATGTGTCCATCTCTGAAGCATGATCAAGTACATATATTTATTATACATTAATACATTTACGGTTACACGGGTTATATTTTTGGATATGAGGGGTTTTATCACATGTTAGGTATATTTAAATGTATTATGTACACTAAGGTGTGAAATATGACTAAATTTGTACTATGCATAACAAGTATGAAAAAATAATTCCAAATAAAAATTTATGTAATAAATGGCCATAAAGACCTTTTTATGAGGAAAATAACTTTAGTATGTATAATGAACACTCATATGTATGAAAGTATATAAATGTACATACATAAATACATATACACGACCAAACAAGAATCTTATGACATAAATGATTTTATTTCATGTTATGAATATTCATATGTGTAATTGATGACAAGATTGAATTATGACATGAGTTATTAAATTCCTAGGTGATATGTTAAAGTAATTAGGAATTATATGTTCTAGGAACATAGGTTATGAATTATGAATCGTATGTGTGGAATAGATGCTAAGAAAGTAAGGTTGGTGGAAAAATGACCAAAAAAGGGGTTGTTATGATGTTGGCCGATAGGTGCCCTTTTACGGGTAAAAATGGTATTTTTCTTAAATTATGATATGTAGAATGTAGATAAGTAAGTGATGATTGATTAAAAGTTGTAGTATAACCAAGATATCCGCATTTGACTGAGTCTCATACTCCATGAAATGAAAATTTGAAAAAGTGATTTTATCGCATTACATGTTTAAAAGTACATATGCATGTGAATAATAAACACGAGACGGTTGATTTCATCGACACACGATATGTTATGCTATGTTCATGATTATGATTATGTTATGTTTCGCCAGCATGACATTGGTACTGGGGTGGTAGGTGTCAGGGGCATATGATTACGTTTATGACTGAGTGTAACACCGAGTCTGAGACACGAGATCTCTCTCATAGCGCGTCACGGTTAGCACATGTACATATGTTTATGATGTTTTATGTCGTACATGTACCATATAGGAATCAATCGGTTCGACGTGCGTTATTATTCCTAGAAAAGTGCTATAGCCATCATGAAATGTTATGTTTTCAGATTATGAAATGCAAAATCATGTTATGATATATGAAATGCCAAGTTATGTATGTTACGGAAGAAAGTCATGATATGTTATGAAAAGTTATGTTTTAAGTCTCATGTCAAGATATGTTTATGAAAAGTCATGTTTTATGCATCATGTCATGATCATGTTACCTTAGGGATATGATTAAGAATTCCTTAAGTCTATGATATCATTACAATGGTCAATGTAGTGATTATGCATGAAAGTGTAGCATATGTAAGATGTGTGAGAGTAAGTTATGGATTACAAGCTAAGTATGAATACTAAGTGATGTCATGGACTAAGCAGAATGAGATATTGCTATGTTATGTTGTGAAATTTTCCTTGCCTTACATGGTTTAAGTTTACATTTATGATATGATACTTTACTTGCTAAAAAGGAGACGTACTTATCATATTCACTAATTATGGTTATTATGATTTGTCACCCGTCTCCCCATGTATGATCCACATATCGTATCTAGTAGGGCTACTTGCTAGACGAATATGTTTTATCGCTCATACTTGCCTTATCACTTTACAGATAACATGTACCTTTATACAGGCTTGTTGAGGACAGGTTAGATAGACCACCAATAACTACGAAGCGTACCGAGAGATTAGCTTTGATGACGTTAGGCCTTGGTTCATGATGTATCTCAGAAGATTTCAGTATTCTATATATTATGACTTGTACCGATTATGATGTGTGTATTGCAAGTCGATTGTGATTTGTTTATATTATGTTGCTTCCGTATATCGATTCATTATTCATGCCGACATGCACATGTATATTATCAATTCCTTGTACTTTTCGTAGCAGAGTACGGCGAGTGCACCAGGCCGGAACCTTAGTTTCGAGCGGGAGCGCTACAGTATATATGTATGAAACTTTGGGGAAAAGGGTATTTTCGACATGTGTATATACACACACACATAGGTTATACATATATTTGGATAATGAATAAATAGCTTTGTGCATATTTATGGATACAAAATGATATAAAATAAAGTATGATAGAAAATATGATTACTTTATTTGTATTATTATGAAATATAAAAGTATATGGTATGAATCAGAAATTATGGTTTTTGGCCCTTTTTACTAAGTATAAGATGTGATATTTAAGGAATTATTCATGGATAAATTGTAATAAAAAATAGGGGTGTTGGTCGAGTATGTGTAGAAAGATATAAAAGATGGATATTTCATGATTTAAGACATGGTTGATGTGCATATATGTGAGGTTTTAGAATATGATGACATGAGAAGGTTTAAGAAGCATATAGATGACGACACATATAACTGGTTAAGGCATTTGCACACATGTGTCACATTTCATAAAATGTTTCTAAACAGGTTCACCTGGCTCGTGGAATTATATTGTATAGACAAATATCCCACGACATGTTTACAATATGTATATGTGCAGTTGGTGCGCCGTCATGACATCGGAACCAGAGTGGTGGATGTCATGGGGCATACGGTATGTTATCGATGCTTGGAGAGCCGCATGATATCGGAACTCAAAGGGGTTGATGTCATGGGCATACATGCCGAGTGTATTCCTTGTCGGCGGATAAGGAATTATCGGCATACCGAGTTACCGTTGGTAATATGTACGCATGACGTAACATTATGTGGACTCATCGGGATTCATATTCGTACATATTTCTATATAGGAGATTATTCCGTTTCTATGATGATATAATTTGCTTGCAAGGTACAGTATTACAGTTATAGTATGAAAGAAGTAATGTTTACAAAAAGGTTATATGTTGACATGTTACAGAGAACTGATTATTGTACATGGTTACAGTTTACGCTTATGACATTGTTTTAAAGACATCGCATCATAGTATTACATTACATGACTTTTTTAGAGACTTGATTTTTTTAGATGATAATAGTTAGGATGATGACCACTTAGACTTCGATTGAGATTCTAAATATGGATTTACATGATAGAGGCATAATCTAGGAACCTGACAGTATAGAAAGTTTACCGATAGAGATATATGTGTTACCTATTGTTTACTTACTTTATGTTATGCAATGTATTTATCAAACTGGAAAAGCGAATTGTTATTTTCTTATTTATGCGGTATTATTTTCTTACCCCGTCTTCGCATTCATTATCCGAATGGCGTATCTGTAGAAGTACTTGCTGGGCAATTACGTTTATCGCTCATACTTGCTTTATCACTATTTGCAGAGAACAAGTACCACTTGTAGGTTTACCAAGGATGATCCACATAGATATCGATACAGATGTAGTATACCCGAGAGATGATCTTTGAAGATGTTAGTCATTTGATGTTGATGTATTCAGAGAAGTTCAGGGCTTAGCACATTATGATTTGTACAGAATTGTAATGTAATATAATGCATGTCGATTGTATTTTGCTTATGGTTTTGATGCTTCCGCTTATCGATTCATTTTCCTTGTCGACATGCACATGTATAGTATCGATGCCTTGTAGTTCTCATAGTAGAGTGCGACGGATGCAACAGGCCGAAACCCTAGTTTCAGACGGGATATACATGCGGTAAACAACGACATGAACTTAAGAAGTGGTCTTAAAATTAAGAAATGATTGTATATGTAGCGCCCCTCTCCCGAGCCCTAACATCGGGACAGTTCACCAACCTTAGCCTGCTACGACGACTACAAGGCATCGTTCAAACTTCTTTACACGTCAGAACTGACATAGAAATTTTTCGCAAAAACGATAATAAAAGAAATAAACGTCTCGATTAAATTTATCTATCAGAAATAAAATCAAGTACAAGGGTTGATGAAACCTTCTACGTCAAGTATGAAAGACTAAAATCAAATAATAAGCCTAGGTGGAGGTCTATCTGACTATCCCAAGAAACAATCTCCGGATCAACAAGATCCCGTCTCGAGCCCAGCTCACATAATCTGTCCCATCCTAGATACACATATATACTCATAATCCTGCTCACCTGTGGAGGGAAGGTAGGGGGTGAGTGATGGAAGTCACTCGTAGGTTACTTGTCTCTCCCGAAAAGGAACTTTCACATACTAAGTCAGATAAATAAATAAGGCAAATAAAGCAATAATAAATAAAACAACAAGTAAAACATAAGTACAAAAAATAGCACATACCCGACCCGCTCTGTGTCCCAAATCGTAGCACTGAAACAACTTAATAACAAAATCAATGATAATCACATCAATAATAAATGCAATGCGCAACTTCATGATGCATGCTCTTTAATCTCCACCGTGTCACACGCAGTTACTTTATATCACACACTATGCTCTTTCTTTTCCATGTTATGAGATGCACGTCCCGGGTCCTATTAGGTGAAGGTAACCGTTATCACCAAACACCCATCACACGCCTCGTCAGGCCACACTCACACTTTCACACTTCCGTTTCTCCTATGTTGCATGCTCCGTTCTATGTTGCGTAATACCTATATTGCGTAATTACCCTATGTTGTGTGAGGTTTATTACTGGATTTTATCTTCTACCGTTATTTTATCTTTCTAGACTTTATTTTAGGTTTCTACACTTTATTTTATTTTTCCTAGGTTTTCACGCACTTAAATCTTTTATTTATTTATGTTATCTTGCCCTACTACTTTTTTCTTCCCTATATTCTTAACCATTTCATCCTTTTACTTATTAATTTGTTATTATTATGTTATATATATTCAAATGAAAAACCCACAAACAGTAACTAAGTATATATATGTATAAATCGTTAAACAGTTTACATATCATTAAATCTAATACACAAGGAACTATAATTGATCATAAATATATATATATAACACCGAAGTTGCACCCTATGCAATATATATATAAATTTAGGCAAGATATAAATTTAGGCAAGATCTCAGGCACATCAAATTGTTTTACACATAGTCCAATAACATATGCACCTACAAATCCACATCAACCATTTAAGTTTCAGTCAGCATCCTTTCTTTCTTTTTTTTATTTAAACATTCTTGAAACATTTTTTTTTGCAACATATATATAACAAAATAAAGTAGTCAGCTTCTCTATTTACCGCCATACCGCAACGAATATATATACACAAAACCAATTCTCACAGAGTGTTAGGACAGCTTTTTTTTATGCCTACACTTGCCACCATTTTTTTTTGCTAACAACATATACATACTCTTCCACACATTCAAAACAATCAAGTACCACATTGTTTACCCCCCAAGGAAATTCAGTCATGGCCTGCAAATTGCAACAATTTTCCTTGCTAAGATCACACCATTTACCTATTACTTTTTTCACAATGGATTCTACCAATACAATTAATTTGAAACAACCACTTCATGCCATCCCATTTATATAAATATCACACGTACAACACCCATACACAACATATATATATAGCACACAGTACACATACCTAATATATATATATATATATATGTATATATATATGAATATATATGTATATATATATGAATATATATGTATATATATATGAATATATATGTATATATATATGAATATATATGTATATATATATGAATATATATGTATATATATATGAATATATATGTATATATATATGAATATATATGTATATATATATGAATATATATGTATATATATGAATATATATGTATATATATATGAATATATATATATATATATGTATATATATATATGTATATCGCACAGCAGAGCGGAATGACGGCTCTGGCGACTCAGGCGACAACGCCGACGGAAACATGAATCTTCATCGTTTTCTGCAATATTCTTTGAATTCGTTTTCGCATCTTGCGTTCAGGACTATTGCTCTTTTTATTTATTTTGATTTCAATCACCTTTGCGGCGCCGTTCTCCGCCGCCAACAATTCCAAGATCGATCATCTTCTCGCCAACAATCGCCGCTTTCGCCAGGTCGCTGTTCGATTCTTCCACTGATTCTCAATTCGACGGGGTCACCGCTGCCGCCATCCCTAACGCTTTGCTGGCTCTCATACATTGAGATTCAGCGCAATGGCCCCTGCGCCTACATTCGCCGCAGTAGTGGCCGGATCATCAACCACGCCGATATCCATCTCTCCTAAGACAGAAACGCGTTATAAAGGTATTCCACTGGTTTCATTTCTTGATTCGGAAATTGATGCATTGGCTGTCCCTTTTCGGTACTCTCTAGTCGGTACATTTTGGTATGGGCGCCCCCCTAAAGGTGATACGCAATGTTTTTGAAAAGATTGGTTTTCACCACGACCTTCGGATTACTCTCATTGATCAAACGCATATATTGCTGAATTTTACCAATGAATCAGATTATTTGCGATGTTTTTATCGTCGTTCTTGGCATATTTCTGGTTGTCACATGAGGGTTACAAAATGGACAGTGGATTATGATCCTTCCTCTGATGTCCCAATTGTGCCGGTTTGGATTGCACTACCAGCATTGCCGATTCACCTACATAGGCAGGAAGCTTTGTTCGAAATAGTGCGCACAATCGGTTTGCCTCTTAAATTAGATGTAGCCACCTCTAAAGGCTTACGTCCATCGGTAGCTCGTGTATGTGTGGAGATTGATGTATCACAAGAGTTGCCGCAAAAAATTTATCTACAAGCTAAAGGTCGTTTAATTCTTCAGTCTGTTGTTTATGAAGATTTGCCGTTGTTCTGTACTGACTGTCGTAGACTGGGGCATAAACATGCTGTTTGCACATCTAAGTGTGAGACTGGTATTCCGCCCCCACCTCCTCCACCCCCGAAATCTCGTCCATCCAAGACGCGATGGACTCCCGTAAAGCACAACCAACCTGTTCCGCCGCCAGGAAATGAAAAGAATAATGATCCGGGGGCAGGGGGTCCTGTCATAGGGGAACCGATCCCTATACTGGAGCAACATTCTTCCGATAATGCCATACACGATGAGTTTTGTGATGCAGCAGACTCTCCTACAGATACCATGCAACACGATATTGGACATGTATCGGACACTGATTTGCCAACTGACATTTTAGTAGAGGACATATCGACGGTTGATCCATCACGCGTTCCAGACGCTCTGGATGAAGCATCTGACCCATCTGTATCGCAGATTTTCTCTAGGTTGACTGCAGATTTATGTCCGGTACTGGTAGTGCCACCTACATTGGAGTTTCAAAAGCAACAGGATCCGCAGCACACAGATACACCTACACTATCTCCGCCCTTGGAGATTTCATACACGGCCATACAGCATGCCCACGAGATGACCTCACCGTCTGAAGTGGCTCCGGAAGTCCAAATTCAATCCATTCAAGTTGAATTGCCAGTTCCACTAGCGATAATGCCAGCCCATGGCCAGCCTGCTTATGATCCCTTAGTTGAACAATTCTATCAAGATCACTTTCGTGAAGAGGAAGAGGACGTGGCACTAGGTTTGGACAATGAAGCTTCTCTCTCATATACTCGCCGTAAAGGGACTGAATATGATGATCTACGAGATAGTTTGATCATTGCGGGCGATGATTTGGATTGTTGCAGGACATCGACTAGGGGCGGGACTCTCCTTGGTGGACTATCTCGGAAAAAGCGCAGGTCTCGGAAGGATCTTCCACCACCTCCACCGTCCTCAATGGTTACTCGACGGCGCAGCCATCGTTCTTTTGAAATATAGATAGATTAGCAGTCCCACGACTGATCATTTGGTTTCTTTTTCATTTATTCTCGCTTGTACTCACGGGTACCCTCGGCCATTAACGCGGGATATGATACATAAATAAAAGCCGGAAGGTATCCTTCCGTTTAAAAAAAAATGTATATCGCACAGCACACACATAATTCTTAAAAACTCAAAAATGATGGTCACGGCAGTGACCAAAAAAATGATAAAAGGAATAAGACATGACCAAAAAACATAAAGAAATAAAACTCTTCACACACACACATATATACATAACCTCAGTCGTAAGTGTGTGTGTGTGTATATATATTTCAGACAAATGTAGTTTTATTCATCGTAATGCCTCACTTATGGCGGAGGAAAACCGTCATACAATAAAAGCCATCGTAAGTAAAATGGTAATGTAAAGAGGTAATGATTGCCAATCTCCAATCATATACGATATGCCGCTAAATGTGAGACAGATTAGTGAGACAGATTGGTCGAAAGTCGCTAAATGTGTCTGCCGACGGCTTTTTAGGGATTAATATGTTCCATACACACATCTACACAATCAACTATACAAATATATGTTCCAAAAATAAAGCCATTTAAGCAGTTTTCATGCCAAGAAAATAAAGAAGTAATGATCAAAATATAAAGAACAAACACATACAAGTCATAAACAAATAACACCAACACGGCATGCGAGAAATCCAAAACACACAAGGTGTCAACCCGACAGAGGGAATAATAACCTACATCTTGAATGCAAATTCACTGAAAAAAACAAAGTTGGAATTAATGTGGATGGCCAATTCTCCTTCTTCTTTCTCTTTCCCCCTCTCTTTTATCTTTTTCTTTTCCTTTCTCCTTCTCTCCCTGGCTCCGCTCTCTTGGCTACCTTAGAGTATAACCCCCTTCTTTTTTTTAAGGTTGTTGCGGATTGTGCATGTGGGATTGTGGAAATAATGGCTGGGATTTAATTGCAGGTGTGGGGCGAAAATTAAGGGTGTGGGGGAGTGATTTGTGGGGGAGGAGGGTTATGGGTAGTTTTTTTAAGCATAAGGTTTTTTTTAATGACACTTAACTTATTTGATTAATTTTGATTTAATTCATTAATTTTTTTCTAACCTTCGGTTACAACATTCTAGCCTCCTTACAAAAAGTTTCGTCCTCAAAATTTACGTATTACATAGTCAACACTTAGTTTAGTTCTACTTGATCCATTCACCTAGATAATGATCAAGCTAAATATCCATTGCATTTCCAACATGCTAACCACTTCACTTCTTTATCACATGCTAAGGCCTCAAAATCATTCCTTATACACAAACAAGTTAATTTATGATCCCTTACCTTTTGATTATTAAAATCATTACATAAAGTATCTATGATTCTCGACTCAACCTTAAGGGTATTGTCATCATACTAAGGGTTCTACAACCCAATCATCTGTCTATGACTTACTTTTATCTGCGGTCGTCACCAGTCCTCGTAAATCAGTTCTTAGGTGTACAACAATTTTTAACTTAACGCCTTGTTCGCAAGACTCATCCCTTGAATCGTATGTATTTTCGGAATACATTTTACTCTAGTAATTGAATTTAATCATCGCTAGCATCCCACAAGGAGATCTAGACCTTATATGGTTCAATTCCTGACTTAATTCTCTATAATTAGTATGTACGTCTTTCCATTTATACCACTTGACGTGTATCATTCAACTTATCGTAATCTATAGTTTCAGATTCTTGAACTCATTATATAATTATCCCCCTAGATAATTAACCACACTAATATCCTTTATGCACGCTAATATGGTACTTGTTACGCAAAACCAAGTCCTCAAAATCAATTCTTATATACTTATGAACTAATTCTATGATCATGCATTTACTTCTTTGAAAATATCATCAACCTAATATACAATATGTGTATGAACATACTTTTCCTCTAATATAAACGTGACTGACGTGGCTATAATTTGAAATATAACTTTAGTTGTTTTAAAATAATACCATTCCTACTCATTGTAAACGCAAGTACCGAAATAATATACTCGTTTTCGCAAGACGGTGTTTCAAATAACGATATAACTTATTCGCAAAGTATTTTGGTAAAATTGCTTTAAAATAGTTGAAAACTTAATAAGGTAAGGTTTTACAAAACAATTTGAGTACGGTACCTTTCGTGTTTTTTAAAAGAGGTATATATATTTTGAAAGTTACTTTTTGACTTGATAAAATTTAAGTAAGATCATCGCAAGCGAATAAATAACTTCGAAAACATTTTAATAGATAAAATGCTTGCGATATCGATAGTCAACAGGTAAAATTAATTTTTTTGACTAAAATAGATGTATTGAAATAAAAATTTGAAATCTTGTGTGAGGTTGTTATGCTGATATAAAAGTACAGAAAAGAATTTGTCTTGTAAAGTTTAGTAGACTACATAAAAAGAATGAGACTCAATACGGTATTTTTGAATTTTTTTTCTTGAAGTTCCTATATGATATACGTATAAGTTGGTGTACACGCTTATATAAAATATTTATCTGTTCGAAAAATATATCGGTCCAATATTTCGTATAATTCTATATGTCATCCTCTTTTTCGAATAAGGTCTCCTATTTACAGTTTCTTATAAGTCTAACGTTTGTCTACTCATGATAAAATCTTTAACTTAAAATTGTCCAATCCTAGCATGGTACACTAATTATTGACCGACTTAAGGTGTTCTAATTAACCATGATTCCGCCGCCACACTGATTTAGTGTACCTTGTTACTTGATTTTTTGAACCACTAATTTTATTCTAGTTCATAAAATCAACCACCACTTGTTCATTCCCGCTCTATTTTAATTCAATCCTACTAAATTCAAGTCAAATGTCGACGTCAACACTTAACCAACGATATTGTAGTGATATATCATACCACTATATTTACTATGTTAATGCACGCTCATCATAATTAATCAATATCTCTTATAATACTAGTAGCTTTGACCCATTTTCATAACCCTACATTCAACATCTTAATCCTGGACTATAAATTCCTTTGTACGATCTCTTTCGCTAAACTCTACTGATCATGATGCTTATAGATCATTACTCAGTTTCCACTATTCCTCTATAAATCATCTCTTAGTATCTATTGTAATATGATAATTCATTTCTTAGTAGAAATTGTCTCAACTTAGACCTAAGCCTGCTCTGATGCTACCTTCTAGGTAGGGGTATGGGCCCATTTTACTCTACCCTAAAGGTACCAGGCCCCATACTGTTGTTGTAGTGAAACAGTCCGAGTTATTGTCTGACTTATTAATATGTCACTAGCGTTTGCAGTAGGGTGTTCTGTTAACATTTTAATTCATTCAAATTAATTATATAGTATTCAACTAGTGTTACTAATATCACGGCTTAAGGAGTTATGATCAAATTATATAAGGGAGATTTATATGATATACCCAAAATATACGTGTTTTATAACTGATCGTCTCCTTAAGTCTAAGTTCATAACTTATTTCTAGGATTGTTCTTAGTATCATCATTTATTTAGCCTAAGATCATGTCTTATTTCTAAAATCATGCTTTAGTGTATAATCAACGAGTGATATTTTTCAGATTTATACAGTCAGCAAATGATGACAACTCTCATCCAATCAATGAGTTCCAAGTAAGCAAGGCCTTAATGATCATCCAATGAAGTGTTGCCAAGTAAGCAAGTGAATGTCACAATGATACAAGATATTCTTCCAAGGACTTAAAAGATAATTTCCAAGGGGAAGAAAAGGCAATAGGGGGCGGCCAAGGCTAGACAAAATGAAGAAGAAGTAGTGCAAAATACAAGATAAGTCTCATAAGTTCAAAAGTGCAAAAAGAGTCATCTATTCTCTTCTTCTTCTACCTTTCTTTCTTCTTCTTTCTAAAATCCTATTGAATACATATTCATACATATTGTATAGGCTTCGTAAAAACAACCATACATGCTATATTGTTGTAAAAGATTGATAAAGGTGTGATCAATCTTGCATCCGCTCGGTGGTGGTGTTCGTGATCATTGTAATCGCTTACAAGGTTTGCAAAGGGTTGAAGTTGGTGTATAACTCCATCAACCCTATGTGGTAAGGTTTTATTTGTTGCTTTGTGATTAGTGATAACTGAGGAAGGTGTACTCGAAGACTGGAGTAGGTTGATTTAACCGAACTAGTATAAAATTACTTGTGTTCTTTACTTTTCAACACTTACTCTCAGTTTCTAGCAAAGTGCAGCCTTTTCGTTGCTATCTTAAAAATACCAAACGAATTGAAAAAATCACGAACTTTTCTAGAAACATAGCCACATATTTTAAGTTTCATTTGGCGTAAGTTTCAACCCTTTTGGACACGTATAAGTCACCCAAAAGTCAAAAGTTCTGAGACTAGTGCAGTCTGATTTTCAGGCTTGCAAAGGTTGAGACTTTCAACGTATTTGACTAACTTCCCAAAGGACTTTTTCAACCTTGTTTTAACCCAATTAAATAAATATAAAAAGGGGTTTGTAATTAAATTTTCAGACCATTTGGAGCAACTATGAAATCGGAATAAATTTTTCAAGTCGGACTACCATTTCTGGCAGATTTGCGCAATCTGACCATCAACGATTTTTGAAAGGGTTAAAGGTTGAATTTTGATCTGAATTTTTTTGGAGAGAACATCTGAGACTAATATCACTCCAAATTTCAGAATTTTTGAAGACATGTAACCTAGTTTTTAAAACGTTGCAAAACAGGTCATGAAACATAAACTGTTTTCAGAAGTTGGTTTTTGGTTTAAAACAATTTTAAAAACCAAATTTTTCGCACCCACTATTCAAACCCCACCAGGTTCTACAAGTGGTATCAGAGCGCAGGAACACTCACAAAAAAAAGATCCAACGATCTAAGTGAGATGGCAACCACAAACTTCAAAACGGAGCAAGAAGGTATGTCTAGTCAAAGACCTCCTCTTTTTGACGGTGAGTCTTTTATTCAATGGAAGTAAAAAATGAAACTTTTTCTTATGGCTATTGATATTGATCTATGGTCCATTATAGAAGATGGTCCATTTCTTCCTTCAAAATTATCCATTGCAGATTGTGTCACACTAAATGTTGTTAAGATTAAACAAGAGTATACTAGTGATGATAAAAAGAGACTAAGCATGAATGCTAGCGCCATGAAATTACTTTTGAATGGGCTAAGTAAAGTGAATCTAGCCATGTGTCTAACTGCTCTAGTGCTCAAGAAATATGGAGAATTCTTGATATGAAACACGAAGGGACTAGTCAAGTAAAAGAGTCCAAAATTAATATGCTTATGTCCACACTTGAGTCCTTCAAATTATTGCCAAATGAGTCTATTGTTGATATGGATCTACGCTTAACTAACATTTACAATTCTCTTGAGTCTCTTTGCAAAGCCTTCTCTATGCAGGAAAAGGTCCAAAAGGTATTACGAAGCATTCCATCCGAATGGGACCGTAAAGTGACTGCTATAGAGGAAAGCAAAGAAACCAAATCAATTAAAGTGGAGGAACTAATTGGATCACTTAAGGTATATGAAAACAAACTCACTATAAGGAAATTGGAATCATCATCAAGAAAATTCATGAGAAAGTTATTTAAAAACAAACCTAAGGCTAATTCCACTAAAAGAAATAAGAATAAAACAAATGACAAGGACGTTAAATGCTACGAATGCGGTAAACTTGCACATCGATCATATGACTGCCCTAACAAGGACAAGCAAACAAACAAACACCTTGACAAGGATCGGACCAAAAATGATACGATCTTGGATCTTATGGAAATGACAATGTAGCGCCCCGCACCCGGGCCTCGTCCGGATACGGTGCACCCGCCGTACTTCACTAAGGAGAGTACAAAGCGTCATGCATAACATACGAAAATCCATAATATAAACCATGGATTCCCATGTTAACATTGTACATGGCAGTAAAATTTAGGCAGAATTAAAACTTTCCAAATCCAACATGCATTACGAATCAACTAAATCCCCAAAGTAGCAGTACCACAAAATAACATAACTGACAATCCAAAGAGTTTAAACATAGTCATAATACAAATCGTCTTGGCAGCACAAAAGTCCTTAAGCTTAGCTCTCATCATACTCCTCGCCTATGGATAAGGTACTCTCGGCTCGTCCTCGATCCATTCTATCTTGGCGTTCTCTGGCTCTGGGGAAAAATAAAGTGTGAGTGATAAAAATCACCCAGCAAGAATACAATAAACGACCATGAAATACATAAAGAGTCATAACATGAATGTATTACCCCAAAACCTCAAGTAATCATAATTCATACCTGCTCTTGGATCATGTACTTACTTGACGTTCGTCTTAAGCATGTTATTAGGGAAAATTATACCATACCTGATTTTTGTATCCTGAACTTACTTGGCATTCGGCTTAAGCATGTTTCTAAGTAATGCTATACCAATAGTAACTTATAAACATTAACTGTAACATGCGGCATGTCCTCATGATCGTGAGTTATGCAATATGCAATGCATGATGTCATGTCATGCCATGTCAAAACATCATTTTGATCCCATACAATAACGTGTCATAAAAACAGAGTGCCAGATCAATTAACCCCGGATCTGAGTGGGTCCAGAACAGATATCAGATCAATTAACCCTGGATCTGAGCGGGTCCAGAACAGATATCAGATCAATTAACCCCGGATCTGAGCGGGTCCAGAACAGATATCAGATCAATTAACCCCGGATCTGAGCGGGTCCAGAACAGATATCAGATCAATTAACCCCGGATCTGAGCGGGTCCAGAACAGATATCAGATCAATTAACCCCAGATCTGAACGGGTCCAGAACATATCATGTCATCAGACCAATTAACCCCGGGTCTGGAGTCGGGTTAATCGCATGCTTGGCCGGCAAAGGAATCATGAAGCTTTCTTTAAAAACATGGGACCGTAAAAACGTTTCATGCATAACGAAAAGATAGTCGCTTATAAAACTTGCTTGCATCATGAAATCCATGAAATCAGTTTCATGCTCATGCATGATACATGTCGTGATATGAAATGCAAGCCATGACATGAATAATCGTATGCATTCCTTATAACGTATCAACTTACATGAATTTGGAAACTAAATATTTCCAAGACTTTTATTTCATTTTCATGCTCATGCATGATACATGCCGTGATATGAAATGAAAGCCATGGCATGAATAATCGTATGCATTACTTATAACATATCAACATACATGAATTTGGAAACTAAATATTTCCAAGACTTTTACTTCATTTTCATAGGACGGTTAGGCTAACCAATTAGGTCCATTTCCATAATTCTTTTGTCACAATTATGCTTGGTGGAATATTAGATACATGTCATAAAATTGCAGATTATTTCAATAACCGTAAAGGGGCTTACTTACTTACTTTCCAAACTATCTTAGGTGCTGAAGCTGAACTGACAGATTTTACTAAAAATTCAATTGTGGTAAATCCGTAATGCGGTTTCCAGAAATTCCAACTCGTATACATCATAAACATGTGGAACTAGTATCCTACCGAAATTCAGCCCACTTGCACGTCTCTAAGTCCCTTTTCTAAGCCTGGAAAGTCGTTACTAATTTCAGGATGGCTCCAGTAATTTCTGTTGAGCAGTTTTACCAAATAATTCATTAAAAATAATCCAAAACTTATTTTACTAAGATTCCAACTGGCGTGTCCATTAAACTCATAGGACTATTACCATGCCAAAAATCAGCTTTATTGGTCATCTACAAAGTCTCTTTTCAAGTCAGTGAAAAGAAGTCACTATTCTGCTCAATTCCCGTTTTTCAGGTCTGACCAGTCTTACCAAAATATTTATTATAAATAAACCATAGCTCCTTTTACCAAAATTCCACCTGGCATCTCTACTACACTCATGGGGCTAGGTTTGTGCCAAAAATCAGAGTTATTGAAGGTCCAAAAAGTCCTCTTTTAATTCGTTGAAGTAAATGGTCATTCCTGCCCAGCTCCAGAGTTTTCTGCTGGAGCGGTTTTACCGCGTAATTTCTTAAAATTAATTCTTAACTTATTTTAACATAATTCCAACTCATACATATTATAAGCTTGTAATAGTAGCATCCTACCGAAAATTAACCCATTTTCATGTCCCTAAGATTCGTTTTTGAGTCCACTAACTTGTTACTTAATTTCTGCTCTGTCCCAGTACTTCCCATTGAGCAGTGTTACCAATTAAATCATTAAAATTAATCCACAACTTGTTTTGCCATGATTCCTGCTGGAGTATTCACAGCACACCTGGTATTATCATCCTGCCAAAACTCAGATTTATTGAGCCACTACAAGTCTTTTTTCATGTCATTCAAAAAGAGATGCAGTTCTGCTCAGTTCCAGGCTTTTCAGTATGAGCAGCTTTACCAAATCTTTTATTAAAAATATTCTACAACTCCTTTTACCAAAATTCCAACTTTTAGATTTTCTATACACACAAGGATATCCCTACACCAAAAATCAGCTTTATTGAACATCTACAAGACCTCTTTTCAAGCCATTCAAAACGTTACATAATTCTGTCATGTTCCAGAATTTACAGCCTGAGCAGTCTCACCATTTATTTTATAAAAATTAAACCATAACTTATTTTACCAAAATTCTAACTCTCAGCTCTTCTATACACATGGGGCTAGATCTGTGCCAAAAAACAGATTTATTGAAGGTTCAAAAGACCCTTTTTAAATTCTTTAAACTCAGTGGTCAATTCTGCCCTGCTCCAGAATTTCCTGCTGGAGCAGTTCTACTAAATATTTTATTAAAAATAATCTGTAACTTATTTTAACAAAATTCCAACTCTCACTTATGCTATACTCATAAGGCTAACTTGGTGCCAAAAATTAGCATCATTGAAGGTCTGTAAGGTTGGTTCTTAGGCCGTTGAAGATGCCATCCCATTCTGCCTAGCTCCAGTAGTTTGAGATTTTGTCATTGGTTCAAGTCAAAGGTCCACCCTTTCATCTTGTTCTTATAAGATATAATACTAATCACTACTTAAACCTTAAATCATCTCAAAACAGCCTTGTAACTAAATGCATGTTATAAAAGATTCCATCTTTGAGAGAATAAGCCACATGCAATGCATTGTTCCTAAGAAATCTATAAGGTATAATCTCAAACTTAGGATATTCAACTAAATATTGAATCTTAAGTACTTCTAGTCATTCAAGTCACAAACTCTTTAAATAAATCATGAGAGATCATTGTATACTTGCCTCTTCAAGCCAAAGTTTTTGCCTTTGCTTGGTTTTGGAGTGAGTTGAGTTGGAATCCTTCTCTTCCTGCTCCCTTGAGCACACGGTTTTGGATGAAGAGGAAGGAAGAGGTTAGTCTCTCTTAAATAGTGAAAATAGAATCTTATTTGAGGCTAGAACATCTTACCAAAGTAGTCTTGGGATGGAGATTCAAGTTGTAGCAAGGTAGCTTCACCTAAGAGTGTTGAAGATTCCTTCCTCCTTGAGCATGGAGGCCACGGTTTAGGAGAGAAAGAACACCCAAGTGAGCTTCACTATTTGTATAAAGAATTTACTTAAGAACTTAGAAGAGACTTACCTAAATGATCTTTGAGCTTGGGGATGAAGATGGAGCTTGAAGTTGAATCACCTATCCTCAAGGGTGAAGGGGCCGAAATTTAGGGTGTGGAGGGAAGGAAGCTTCTTAAGTGTTGGCTTGTTGGAGAGAAGTCTCAAGATGGGTTTGGAATGAGATGGTTCTTGTGATATTTAAAAAAATCAAGGGGGCATGGGGGAGGGCATGACCGATTGCATGGAGGGAGGAGAAAAGAGGAATCTAGGGTAGGTAGCTTCAAGCTTTTTCCCCCTCTTTTTGCATGCTTGTCTTGCATGCAACATTTTTTTATTATTTCTTTGCATGCATGTTGCTATGTCTCATTTAGGTTATTATGTAAATTGTAAATTATAATTTATTTAGAAGAGTGTGGAGAATTCTAGATCCTCCTACTCCTTGGCCAAAAATTTTGGGGTCTTTGGGGGTTATTTGGTCCTTTCACATTTATCCCATCCCCTTCTTATATAATTTACAATGTTGTTTATTTTACCAAACTATGATTTTAATCTTGTTTTTGTGAGACACACTTTTGCTTGCATTCTTACAAGAACGAGTTTACTTCAAGGGTGATCATTGGCCTTTGGCCGAATTCTCAAGGTGTATCACACACCTCGTGACATTTGTTCGTATACTCATTTAGTGTTCGTCCTAAACGAACTTGAAGAATTTAAATAAGAATGCGATACATGTGACTTGAGTAACAGGCTCGTGAAGGAATCATCGCTTTTATTTTGTCACTTAATCATAGTCTCAAGTATACGGTTGTCGGGGTACAACATCCTCCCCCCTTATTATAAGTTTCGTCCTCGAAACTTCAAAACTAGTCAAAAGATGAGGCATCGACTCCTCACGTTGTCTTCCGTTTCCCATATGGCTTCTTCTTTAGGTAAATAAGATCGCATAAAGCGTATATTTAGTTCCCTCAGAACTGCTTTGTTCCCTTCATCTTAGAAGTCTCGTCAGAACTTATTCTAATTCTCGAAAGGTGTTATTGTCACCTATCCCTTCCCTATAATCATGATCATAGCAGGCTTCTAATTTCCTTTTTAAAATGAACAACTAGGCAGCGATCATTAACTCTGGGGTATAGACCTTTAGCTCTTTTCTATAAACATCCTTTTAGTGATCATATAGCGGTCATCCTACTTACGAAATAGCTTCCAAAGACACCCGGGATAATTCCCATAAGGTACACATACCAAGCTCTTCATAAGGTATGTCCCGTATTCATCCGTCTTGCTGATTTCCTTATTACGTACTAACTCTTACCCCTTTTTGCGATCATTTCATAGAATCGAACTAGAAGTTGTGGGTTCTCCTTTGAAACTTATGTTCCCTATATGACATTTCAATCATCCTTAGGTGGCCCGTTCTCTTAAGACATGGTTTTCATAGTCATGACCTATTCCCCGCATAGTGCAATAAAACGGGTACGAGTGCTAATAGTGACGCATCATGACGAGGACCCTGCGTCCCATACACAGTGTCATACTTAACAATGTTATCACTAATAAACTTACCTACTCGCTTGTGGTCTACTAATCATAACCCAAGGAAACTATCATAATCACTCCTACTTGGTTAATAGGAAGTAGAGCAGAGGACATAGGTATCTTACACTTATTAGGCATACCTTGGTTGCTTCTTTGTCATCCGCATAGACTAACCTTATATGGTTACGGTTTCCACCTTCTATTTCGTTTGCTTGTTAAATTGTTTCTTTCATTCTTTCGTCCCCTTACATCGCATTCCGCTCCATAGCGGCCCTCCAATAATTCACCAAAGGTCCTTGAATACGATTTAACTTAACCTAATCGGACCTGGTAGTCTAAACCTTTCATCTCTTATAATCAAAGGAACATACTGTCCCAAAGTAATGAATGAGTATGGAAATGCCTGGCCCTTGTCTTAGTGAGTTAAATTCCGACAAAGATATTCCTTCAGGGTTAGTATGATGTAATTGACCTATCATGATTATGTACTATTGGAGTTTCCTTCTTTTCATGACAGGGGTCCTTAAGTCCTGACTGTAATCCATACACTTTCCTTCGGTAGACATCCTTCGGTATCCATGCGTTAGCCATAAAAACATAGCGGCCCAATGTAGTGAACCGACGAGCGTACTCTGAGATAGTGATACCTGGTTTTTGTCTTAAGGTGTCAAATTCCTCAATCCTCGTCATGATTAGTTCTGTAGAGAGGAAAAACTCACAAAACTCCTCTAGAAACCTCGCCCAAGTCACCGGTCGGGGTAATGGCTGGATACAAGTTCTCCACCACAGGCTGGCCTTGCCAATCAAAAATGGCCGGACAATTGGTGTCTTTACCTTCTCAGGTACTCGTATCAGCAAGAAGGTACTTTCGACTTCATCAAGCCATTTTTTTCCGCTTCCTCGGGACTAGATTCTCCGCCAAATTCTGGGATATGTGCTCTTACTAGCTGCCGGTAATAAAACCCAGCGCTGCCCGGGGGTGAAAATGACAATGCTTGTTCGTTAGTCTGTAATGCCATCTGCACTTATGGTTCTAATGTCTATTTAGAATATCGGAATTATAATCAATTGAATTTGACTAAGGACCAAAATCGCAAATTCCTAAGTAAAGAAGATAAAGAATACACCTTATGTCATAGACTTGGCTTTCATAGTTTAGGATTAGTTATTAAATCATATCCTAAACCCGGTCTATGTGGTCATATCCTAAGGTCGTCACTCATCTAAGATCATGACTTAGGTCTACGATCAAACTTAGATTGCTAAGATCATAACTTAGTCCTATGTTCTGCCCGTAATCTAGAGCCTGGGCTCTGATACCACCTGTAGCGCCCCGCACCCTGGCCTCGTCCGGATACGGTGCACCCACCGTACTTCACTAAGGAGAGTACAAAGCGTCATGCATAACATACGAAAATCCATAATATAAACCATGGATTCCCATGTTAACATTGTACATGGCAGTAAAATTTAGGCAGAATTAAAACTTTCCAAATCCAACATGCATTACGAAGCAACTAAATCCCCAAAGTAGCAGTACCACAAAATAACATAACTGACAATCCAAAGAGTTTAAACATAGTCATAATACAAATCGTCTTGGCAGCACAAAAGTCCTTAAGCTTAGCTCTCATCATACTCCTCGCCTATGGATAAGGTACTCTCGGCTCGTCCTCGATCCATTCTATCTTGGCGTTCTCTGGCTCTGGGGAAAAATAAAGTGTGAGTGATAAAAATCACCCAGCAAGAATACAATAAACGACCATGAAATACATAAAGAGTCATAACATGAATGTATTACCCCAAAACCTCAAGTAATCATAATTCATACCTGCTCTTGGATCATGTACTTACTTGATGTTCGTCTTAAGCATGTTATTAGGGAAAATTATACCATACCTGATTTTTGTATCCTGAACTTACTTGGCATTCGGCTTAAGCATGTTTCTAAGTAATGCTATACCAATAGTAACTTATAAACATTAACTGTAACATGCGGCATGTCCTCATGATCGTGAGTTATGCAATATGCAATGCATGATGTCATGTCATGCCATGTCAAAACATCATTTTGGTCCCATACAATAACGTGTCATAAAAACAGAGTGTCAGATCAATTAACCCCGGATCTGAGCGGGTCCAGAAAAGATATCAGATCAATTAACCCTGGATCTGAGCGGGTCCAGAACAGATATCAGATCAATTAACCCCGGATCTGAGCGGGTCCAGAACAGATATCAGATCAATTAACCCCGGATCTGAGCGGGTCCAGAACAGATATCAGATCAATTAACCCCGGATCTGAGCGGGTCCAGAACATATCATGTCATCAGACCAATTAACCCTGGGTCTGGAGTCGGGTTAATCGCATGCTTGGCCGGCAAAGGAATCATGAAGCTTCCTTTAAAAACATGGGACCGTAAAAACTTTTCATGCATAACGAAATCAGTTTCATGCTCATGCATGATACATGTCGTGATATGAAATGCAAGCCATGACATGAATAATCGTATGCATTCCTTATAACGTATCAACTTACATGAATTTGGAAACTAAATATTTCCAAGACTTTTATTTCATTTTCATGCTCATGCATGATACATGCCGTGATATGAAATGCAAGCCATGACATGAATAATCGTATGCATTACTTATAACATATCAACATACATGAATTTGGAAACTAAATATTTCCAAGACTTTTACTTCATTTTCATAGGACGGTTAGGCTAACTAATTAGGTCCATTTCCATAATTCTTTTGTCACAATTACGCTTGGTGGAATCTTAGATACATGTCATAAAATTGCAGATTATTTCAATAACCGTAAAGGGGCTTACTTACTTACTTTCCAAACTATCTTAGGTGCTGAAGCTGAACTGACAGATTTTACTAAAAATTCAATTGTTGTCACCGAATGTCACCTTTCCACCATCAATATGTTCAAGTTCCGTGAATAGTTTGGGGTTACCCGTCATATGCCTCGAGCATCCACTATCTAAAAACCATTTGGTTTTTAGATTCTTTGACTTTGCCTCCTTCTTGTATTCCTTGCGTTTCTCCTACAATGGAGACAAAGTTTTAGGTACCCTTTATTTGGGTCCTTGAATGTTAGGGGCATTGTTCTTGTTTAGATAACCCTTAGGTATCCAAACTTGAACATACCTTTTAGGCACATTTTTAACATGGTTAAAATAAGAAGGATAAGCATATACATGATTATTCCACATAAGTAAAGATGCATTGTTATACATGTTGTGCCATGGTTGATAATCATTATAGGATGGCCAAATTTTATAATGTGTATAAGGCATGCGATTTTGTTTCTTGAAAGGCACAGTATAAGTGTGATCATAGGCATTTCTATAAGACTTATACGAGTGTTGCCTATACTTAGGTTCATAATAAGTTGGATGCTTTTTATTATGTCTAGTTGCATTTGTATACATATAGGCATAGTTTCTAGGTTGTCTAGATGCAAAGTTTGGCCTAGATGTATGTTTATGCGTGTGTGCTATTATGGGTGTATGTTGCATTTTTGCCTTGATATTAGTAGAAGAAGGTGTAGAAGAAGATGTAGCAGGCAAAGTTGATTTTATTGTATTATATGTCAACTTTGTACTAGATGAAACAAACTTAGTCTTTTTATTCACTTTTTCATTTTCTTCTTTATAGCCTAAGCTGGTTTTATCATTTTCATACTTTTGTGAAGAGATGAGTGTGTCTAACATGTTTGCACCAGATTTAAATTGTTCTATCATTTTTTCTAAGGTAAATTTAGAAGACTTAAGTTGCACTATTTCATTTTCACAACTTTCTAACTTGGATTTTAACATTTTATTTTCCATTTGTAACTTTTGTTCATCTTTCCTATATGATTCAATTTTATTCTATAAAGAATAAAGAGTATTAGTAGACTCTTGTTTAAGAGATTCTAGTTGATCGGAAAATTCCAAGTTGGACGTCTTCAACTTGTCATTTTCTTCAACTAGTTTCTTCTTTTCTTTAGAGAGCCTCTTACAGTGAGCATGCATTCTTAGGAATTCTTCATACATTTCATCAAATGTCATGTCACTATCAGAATCACTATCAAAAGAAGAACATACCTCGTTGGATACGAAGCAGACTTGAGCTTCCTCAGTTTCGGATTCTGAGTCGGATGAGTCGCTCCAAGTGCTCACCTTCATTGCTCGTTTCCCTTTTCTTGCCTTAGACTCCTTTGTCTTTGTCGTTTGAGCCTCCTTGTCCTTGGCTTGTTTATTATTGTTGTGGTTATTATTATTTTTCTTCGTGGGACAGTCGTATGAAATATGTCCTTTTTGACCGCATTCATAACACTTTAATTCTTTATTATACCATTTGTTTGTGTTATTCTTCCTAGGTTGAGAAGAAGAAGAAGAATTACGTTGTCTATTCCTGTTTGGACGTTTGAAAAAATTTATAAGTTTTCTAGCGATCAATATCAAGTCATCATCTAATTCAGTATCACTATTGCTATCATCGTTACTAGCATGTGTTTCGGTTGTTTTGAAAGCTATAGACTTACCGGATGACTTAGACGATTCGGACTTTCGTTAGTTTAATTTTACCTCGTAGACTTTAAGAGACCCGATCAATTCATCCATCTTAGTGATTGACTTTGTCTCCTCGATTGCAGTCACCTTTGGATCCCATTCAGCAGGGAGACTTCTTAGCACCTTTTGAACCTTTTCACTGTTCGAAAATGACTTCCCTAAAGCTTCAAGGGCATTGAAAATATTAGTAATCCTCAAATCCATATATGTTATGGATTTGTTTGGCAACATATTGAAAGTCTCTAATTCAGTCATAAGCATGTTTATTTTTGACTCTTTAACACCACTAGTACCTTCATGCTTTAATACAAGTGATTTCCACATGTCGTGTGCGCTTGTGCAATTTGACACATATCCTGCTTCAGAAGTTGTAAGTCCATTTAAAAGTAATTGCATAGCTTTAGCATTCATGGACATTTTCTTTTTATCATCCGATGACCATTCACTTTTATATTTTTCAACCTCTTGAGTTACTCCACTAACTTGTATAACTTTCGTTGGAATGTACGGCCCATCTTCAACTATAGACCATAAATCGATGTCTATAGCCATTAAGAATAGCCTCATTCTTAGTTTCCAATGAACAAAATTATTGCCATCAAAAAGAGGAGGACGTTGTGTAGACATACCTTCCAACTCACCTTTGTGAGAAACAATAGCCATAGTATGTACCTTGGATTTGAGACAAGCAGTATATAAAGAATTGTTGTTTCTTGGCCTTGTATTGTACGTACAGTGTTGAATCTTGCTTCTTTTGAGTGGTGTTGGTCTGGCTCTGATACCAAATGTTGGACCATGCACCTGCAATAAACACCACTAGAGGGGGGGTGAATAGTGGTTAGCGGAAATTACACTACAACCCTTTGTTAAAAACCCTTTGAAAACAGAATCTGAGACCACCTCAGATTCAGAACCCGTTTTTCAAAAATTCACAAATAATTGTACACAACTCCAAAAATTATGAAACTTTCCAGAATTGAACTTCAATGAGTTAAACAGACTCTGTCCAAAAATCAGACAAAAATAAGATCGTTTGACCCTTCAAACAAATAAAAAGATTCAGATGGTCAATCTGGACAGAATTGGACAGAATGTTGCTGATTTTGCAAAACGTGTTTCTCTTTGTATACTCAACCAAAAAGGTTGATATTTATATCAAAACACTCCTTAGGATGTGTAGATGAAGTTTCCAAAAGGCCCTGACCTCAAACAATTCTTGAAAAATACAGAATTTAAGTTTTCTCAAAACTGGTCAGATTGCATCCAGATTGGAGCAGTTATCTTTCAATGACTGAAAGACTAACTTTCCCTTGCTCAAGTCAAGTGATTCTTGTTGCAAATGAAAGCTAACAGTCTGAAGTATACCTCCACCAAAAATCACGAATTTTGAAAATGTTTAGCTATTTTTTTAAATTGTGTGAAGTTGGATGAAAACTGCAGTAAAAAACGGGCAGAAAACAGAAATAAAGAAACAAGAGAAGAACACCGAGGATTTATCCTGGTTCGGTCAATGTGACCTACTCCAGTCCCAAGGAACACCTTTCCTTGGATTTCACTATGAAATGAGCACCTTACAACAAGAGCCAAGCTTGATCCTTGGGTTATACACCAACCCTACTCAAGACTTGGACAATCACCTTCTAAGCAACACTTAGTTGCAACTCCTCTAACACCTATTGATGTAGCCTTATAAAGATGGCTAATCAATCTTACAAATGAAGCTCAAGAGGCTTGTAGCACAACAAAAATATCAAGAACACCTTTGCTACAACAAAATACAACAACAAGAACAAGAAGATGAATATGAAAGCCATAGAATGCTTGTGAGCTTCAAGTGTGTTTCATCTTCTTCACCATTGCCTCTATTTATAGTGTGATTTGAGCCTTGAAGATAAGAATGCCAATGTGTCATCATCTTCATCATCAACTCCAAATGTCTTCTCATCATTGGTTGGCTTTGTACACTTGGCAAAATAAAACACAATGATTGGTCCACCTAGGCACTCCATGTTGACCGAAATTTTCAGCTCAAAGATGACTTGTAATTATCTTGAAAATATGAAGATAAAAGCAAGGGATAATACTCCACTATCCCTTCAACTCCTTGGCACAATAATAGGCATGTGGGCTTGAAGAATTCAAACAAAATTCAGCTTCAAATCTCAGCCTAATAGCCGTTGGTCATCTTTTGTTTTTCAAACAAAAATTGTGATTTTTCTTAATAAAATAAGAAAGGATAATACCACCAAATTATCCCCAACTTCAAGCACCATAAAAGGACATGTGAAGTCTTCATTTGACTTTAAAAATCTGCTGAAAATACCCAAGAAAAACAATATAGCCGTTGGCTATTTTTAGTAAACTCCAAGATGACAATTTTGCCAACTAGCTCCTTTTTGGTTGGTCCACTTGTCTCCAACTCATAAAATGAATAATGTATCATTCCCAACTGTAAAATCACGTTTTTCAACATATATATATGTGTAGCAACTCAGATTTTTGAAGAAGAAATAAATAGATAACACTTGACAAGATTATGTCAACGTGTAACACCGAAATTCCCCAATATTTCTTCTTATGTGTCAATAACATTTCCACACCTTTGACACCTTTAATATCTCTTAATATTGATGATAAATGTTCTCTTATAACATATATAAGAGGGTCTTCAAGAAAAAATAGAATGTGACATCTCAAATCGTCACATATCCAGCTATAGTCAATAATATCATCGGTTGAGAGAATAAGATATAAGATCACCATATTATCTTCAAAATAATAATAACACAGCTCCAGAATGAAGATAATAATATGCTCAAGAGATTCCTTGAGTGAAAATACCAAAAATACCCTTGGGGGTAAAATTACCAAAATACCCCTGGTGTGAGAAAACTCCAGAAATGATCCCGATGGTCAGAAATAATCATGACACCAACTTAGTCATGATAAATAGTATAAGAATGTGCTCTTGAAATATTTCCACCATATCATGTTCCTACAAAACTCAAAATACCAATTTTGCCCTTTTTGGTAAGTTGTAGAAACTTCCAAGGCATGTTAGTCACAAGACAATAATAATCACCAAAAACACATAATAAGCACATAATGAACATGTATAAATCATGTACAAATGAAAACAATCATTTTAACACATTTTAGAAAATTATTTCTAAAAACCCTAGACATCGATCGATCGAAGTGCAACAACCTGAGAGATCGATGTCAACTTTTTCAATTTTTCAACTTTTAATCACATATAACACCATGTGTGACATTTCTAAGTATTCACCACTTAAAATCATGACTTTGAAAATTATACAAACATATTTCTCAACAATCCTATCACTAGACAGGTTTAAAAATCAATTTATGTGAAATTTAATGAATTTGGTGAACTTGAAATAAATAAAGAATATGATGATGTTTTGAACTAAAGTCCGTGTTAGATGATATAGAAGAAAATATCGTACATGATGAACATGGCATAACAAAAATGCATGATCACGTAGAAATGTACGAAAACCTAGAAAATAATCAATCAAGATGGCATAGGGATCATCCATACGACCTCATCATAGGCGACATAACACAATGTGTACGACCACGTAGAAGAATAAATCAAGATGAAATAAATCATTTCCATGCTATGAAATCTTAAATAGAACCAAAGAATGTGTTTGATGCTTTGAATGATTCTTCTTGGATTGATGCTATGTATGATGAACTATGCCAATTTACAAGAAACGACGTGTGGGATTTAGTACTCCAACCAAAAAATAAAATGATAATAGACACAAAGTGTTTCTTTAGAAATAAAATGAATGAAGATGGTATAATCGTTAGAAACAAAGCGAGGCTTGTAGTACAAGGCTATAATCAAGAAAAGAGAATAGATTACGAAGAAACATTTGCACCTGTAGCAGAAGCTATATGATTATTACTTGCCATTGCTTGCGTAAAAAATTTTAAACTTTAACAAATGGACGTAAAAAGTGCATTCTTAAATGGTTTTATACAAGAAGAGGTCAATGTAAAACAACACCCGGTTTTGAGGATCTAAAATATCCTAATCATGTATATAAGCTAAAGAAGGCACTATATAGTTTAAAACAAACACCTAGGGTTTGGTACGATCATTTTGCCAATTTTCTTTTAGAGAACGGATTTAAAAGAGGTACCATAGATAGTACTTTATTCTTGAAACAAGAAAAATCGGATTTACTTATTATTTAAATTTATGTTTATGAAAGATACTACATGGATTTTCAAAGACAAAGTATATGTGTGTATATTGAGGTTGGATCATCCATGAGCTACGTTCAAGATTTCTTTACAAGAATACAAAAAATACATGTTTTTAGGTAATATACATGTTGTATATGCATACTATTATACACGGCCATATAAGCATTCTTGACGATAAAATGTAGTCAGTATGTATTATAAATACACATACGCTTAATGTATAAAAAGATGTATATGCAAATATACCTACATATGACATACGACCATAAAGCTTTATTTGGTAAAAATGGCTTAAGCACACTTGATAAATACATATATGTATAGTATATAAATAAAGATAAGAAAATGACCAAGCTATGTATAATAAATAATATGGTAAGAAAATGTATATATACAAAGAAGCCTACTTATTCGGCCATAAGGCCTCTTAATATTAAAAACGTTGTTGATATATTTTAGGGACCTATATATGTGTATTATATAAGTTAAGATATGAAAATGTTTAAGTTATGCATATTATATAACATACCATTGAAATGCATATATATACCGTTACATGATATCGACCATAGGGCATTTTCATAGTAAAATGGCTCTATTATGTTTCAAATACAAATATATGTATTATATAACATACCATTAAAATGCATATATATACCCTTACATGATTTTGGCCATAGGGCCTTGCCATAGTAAAATGGCTTTATTATGTTTCAAATATACGTATATGTATATTATATATATGTGTGTTAATGTATAAAAAGGGCTAAGTTATGTACACTAGGTAATATGTCATAAATAAATAAATAAATATATATATATATATATAATTACACATAATTACATATAATTGTAGCGGGAGTTTTATCAAAGTCGGTTATGCGTAGCGTCGAACGCAAATTGGCACATTTTTATTGGGGACAAAAGCGTCACTGAGTTTCATGGTCTCGCATTCAGTCTCCTAAGCCCGAAGGGGGTTTAGATATTCGTGATCTTCGTCATTTTCAGGATTCTTGCTTTTGTCGCTTTTGGTGTAATTACCATCAAAACAATAATTCATGGAGTCGATTTATGCATGCTAAGTAATCACAACGGAGAGATTACAGACCCAGGCTTACGGATTCACCCGTTTGGAAAATCATTTGTCGTTATCATGATCTTTGCATCTCAAAATGTCAGCCGGATGATAACATGTTGCTGTGGACACCAACATCTTCTGGAAAATTCATGCTATCTTCAGCATATGAGGTTTGTCGACAACATCGGCCCTCTATTTTGTCCTCAAAATTTCTATGGAATAAACATCATCGTCCCTTTATAAGTTTTTTTCTATGGCACTTATACAATAAAGCTTTGCCATTACAAGATTATTTATGTAATTCTTGATGATTAGGCCCACCCAGTGTCCCTTTTGCAAGATGTCATTGGCAGAGACCTTGCATATATTTTTGCACTTTCCTACCATTCGTCCGATATGGGATTATTATGCGTCCTTCTTGGATGGAATCTTTTCTGCCAATATGTCAATTTGGGCATATCAGATGGCATGGTGGCTCCGATCCACGACTACTTCTCTTCTTGGTGTATTATGCATTGTGGCACCGAAAATTATTCTTTACAATATATGGCAGGCATACGCATCGTACACATACGGGGATGGCGCTGCTTCTACATCACATAACATCATGGCTGCTATTAGATCTGATATATATTTTTGGGGCAAATCTATTGATGGTAGCAAGCTAGCAACGGGATTGTCGTAGCTACAGCAAGCGGGGATCTTACCACCATTGCGGTTACAACAGGCTGAGGTAGTGCGTTGGATACTTCATCCATCCGGGCGCTTCAAACTCAATACGGACGCAGCAGTTGGTCGCAATTTCGTTGCTGGAGGGGTCATTTTACGTGACTCTACAGGTGCATGCATTGGGGCTCTTTCCTTTCATTTACCGCTAGTTCCTCCATTTCTTGCGGAAGCACAAGCTGCTCTTTTTGGCCTTTTATATTTCTTGCCTGAGTATCCTACAATTATCCTCGAGACTGATTGTCAAGAGTTATCACGAGCACTCAATGATCCGCCTCAACACATCCGTGGATATCACCTTCGCATGTTGCACTCATTGATTAGGTGCACAAACACGCAAGTGCTACATGCCTATCGAGAGATGAACCATGCATCACATTATTTGGCGCCATACTGCATGCTCATCCCAGTACAAGCATATTCACGTCGGATACGCTGCCATCCATGGTACGAAGTTGCGTTTCTCTCGATGTTACTATGGCTAATCTCCGTCATGCTTAGAAGTTATAATGAGGTCTTCCATATGGATTGGCAAGCTCTTGCATTTGCTGCCTTATGGATTGGCAAGCTCTTGCATTTGCTGCCTGTATTCATACGAATACTGGCAGACAAGGTGAAGTGTTCTCATAAATACAATATCTCTCTACTTCGGTCCGTTGGTGGAGCTTATTGGCACTAATATTTCTATTTTGTCATGCATGGTATATGGCGGCATTGGTTGGCAATTGCGCTGGAGTACCCCGATGGCAACACTTCAAAGTTTCTGAATCTATAATTGGATGCAATATAGTAAAACCAATTGGGATAAATATGTACTCTTTTTTCTTCGTGCAAGATTCTACCCACAAGGGTGGTTTTGCTTGCCAAGGTTTTAGTGAGGCATATCATATCCCAATTGGCGCACATTGTCTCAGCGGTTTACCAAGTTATATCATTCGGCCTTTAAGTTTTTTTTTATTTTGTTATGTTTTGCACTCTTTTGTATTACAGGTATTCCTCCGCCATAAGTGAGGGCATTTGAATTTTAATAAAAGGCAGGAGCGCATCGTCTCCTTTTATAAAAAAAGAAGGAGCACTGCGTCTCTTGTTTTATTACTGTGATGCCCTCACTTGTGGTGGAGGAATACCATTATTATAAAGAAAGTCATAACATAACATAATGTATGAGCTGGAAGGCCAAAATACATGAGTACACATGTGGCTACAATGGAAAAAGTAATGTTTAAATGGAGTATGATATGCTTCATTAAAACCTTGGCGAGCAAAACCACTCTTGTGGATAAAATCTTGCACGAAGGAAAAGAATACACATTTACTCCATTTGAAACACACAATAGAGTGTAGATGAGCCGGCCAAAAGATAGCGATCGAGAGTGTGTGTCACGAGCAGCCGCATGCGTGTCCATGAGAGTCCATGCAAAACCAAACACTAAGCCAATAAGCATCCGCACATAACAAGCAAAGGCATAATATATGCAAAGCCAATGAAATAATAACATACCCAACCTGCTCGCATCCCTCAGAGTGCAGGCAGGGCATATGTGGGATGGCCGATCTATATGGAAGACATTTTAATATTCAGTCATATTATCCTGCATGTCGAAGATGTCATGTTGTAACATCCAGTTTGACGTAACTTCTAACCAAAGCCGAAAGAGCGGATGGTGTGTAATAGCCCATCTAAGGTGATTATAATCCTTGCTGCGCTAAATAATAAGCTTCCATGTTAGCTTCTCGAAATGTATGTTGGAAATATTGTTTGTCTGGTGTAACAAAGAATGCAGAATTCGAAAGTGGAACTGTCCCGTGGCATTAGGAGTCTGGCCAAGCTCATGAACCAACCAAAGACAATCAGTTTCTAGAATAATGTCATGATATAGTGGCAAAAAGTATAGCAGGCCAAATAAAGATGCTTGTATTTCCGCCAACAAAGGTGTACTTATCGGCAGGCGAAATGAAAGAGCTCCAACACATGCACCTGAACTATCCCGTAGCACCCCTAGTTGCATAGAATCTTCCAACCGCAGCATCAGTTTTTAGTTTTAATCGACTAGTAGGAGGGACAAACCATCAAACCATATGCGCTTGTTTAATTCGGAGAGGTGGTAGTATATTCAAACGCTGGACCGATTGATATCCCGGTGCAAGTGATGTACAATAACAAGCTCGACTGATACCTTTATGTAAAGTAGATCCAAGATAGCGGAAAGGTAAATTTGTCGAATGCATACCTAGTATATCTATGAAACGCGTCTGAAGCCGCAAAGAGATGTTGGATGAGGGGATAAATCTACTTTTATGATAGTTAACCTTTTGGCCAGAGGCTGTCTTGTAAGAAGTCAAAAAACTCTTAAACGCATGTAAAGTCGCAATAGTGCCTCACAGGAATATCAGTAAATCATCAGCATATGCAAGATGTGTAATATGAAATGGTATTCGGCCTAAGCGAAAAGGCTGAAAAGCGTTTTCTGCCACCAGAGCCTTTAATCCCCTACTAAAGCTCTCTGAAGAAAGAATGAATAATAACGGGGATATAGGATCCCCTTGTTTGACTCCTCGATAAGGCCGAAAATAGCCAGAAGGAACGTCATTTATTAGAATAGAAAGTCGGGTACTACTCAAATGATTTAATATTATCCGGACAAAAAACAGAGATAAGCCAAATTTTGCAAGGAGTAATTCTAAGCATTCCCAACCGACCCGATCGAAAGCTTTCATCATATCCAATTTAAGACATAGTTGACTGCCCCCCTTATCCAGCAGATGTATCATTTCTTGAGCTAACAAGACCTGCGAAGAGATATTATAGCCTTTTAAAAAACCTGTTTGCTCCGGCGATAGCAACTTTGGTAGAAAGGTACTCAGCTGTGTCGCTATTATACGAGTACATACCTTACTCAGAAAGTTGGTCAGACATATCGGCCTAAAATCGCTGAATGTATTGGGCACTTCAACTTTCAGAAGTCATGTAATCAAAGCGCTAGCCTTAACAAAAGGCTGCGGGATGCCAAGGAAAAATTCCTGCACTGCTAAAATCACATCCTTTTGTATAATATGCCAATATGAATGAAAGAAATTACTATTAAACACATCAGGTCCTACTGCACTTTGTGGATCAAGATGCCAGACAGCCTCCTGTTGAGAAATATGTTCGGATAATTTTCAAAGTCATGATTTTAAGTGGTAAATACTTAAAAATATCATACATGGTGTTATATGTGATTAAAAGGTGAAAAAGATAAAAAGGTTGACATCGATCTCTCAGGTTGTTGCACTTCGATCGATCAATGTAATTCGATCCCTCACATCGATCGATCCATGTAAGGCAGTGAAAGTTCAAGATCTTACGGTGAGACATCGATCTCTAAACCTGAGACACATCGATCGATCGATGTATACGTCAAACCCTCATTTCGATCGATCGATATAGGTCAGAGACAAACTCTGAAACTTACTATGAGACATCGATCTCTGAAGTTGAGGCACTTCGATCGATCGATGTCTAGGGTTTTCAGAAATATTTTTCTAAAATGTGATAAAGTGGTTAATTTCATTTGTACATGATTTATACATGTTCATTATGTGATTATTATGTGTTTATGATGATTATAAATGTATTGTGACTAATGTGCCTTAGATATTTCTACAACTTACCAAAAAGGGCAAAATTGGTATTTTGAGTTTTGTAGGAACATGATATGGTGGAAATACTTCAAGGACATATTATTATCTTATTCATCATGACAAAGTGTTATAATATTAATTTCTGGCCATCCGGGTCATTTCTGGAGTTTTCTCTCACCAGGGGTATTTTAGTCATTTCACCCATAAGGGTATTTTTTGTATTTTCACTCGAGAAATCTCTTGAGTATATTCTTATCATCATTATGGAGTTGAGATATGATTATTTTGAATATTATATGGTGATTTAATATTATTTCTCTTGCATGATGATGTTATTGACTATAGCGGGATATTTGACGAGTTGTGATGTCATATTCTATTTCTTTCTTAAAGACCCTCTTATATATGTTATGGGAGCATATTTATCATCATTATTCAGATAATATAAAGATGTTCAAGGTGTGCAAAAGATCACAACATACAAGAATAAATACTGGGAATTTTGGTGTTACATGTTGACATAATCTTATGAATTATTATTTGGTGATTTCTTCTTCAAGAATCTGAGTTGATACACATATATGCAAGCCGCAAAACGTGTATAAAAATATGGAAATGATGGTGTACTCATTTTATAGATTGGTGACAAGTGGGCCAACCAAAAAGGAGCTAGTTGGCAAAAATTGTCATCTATGATTTTCAAATTTGTAGCCAACAGCTACATGGTGAAAAGGAGCTGTTTTGGTTTGAATGTTTCAAAGCCTCACATTCCTATTCTTTTGAAAGGAGTTGAGGGTATTTTGGTGGCATTATCCTCTCTTATTATCTTCATTTGGCAAAGGATAATCAAGACTATCCTATGTGGAAAAATCGGCCAATATTATTGTGCCAAGGTGGACCAATCATTTTGCTTTATGCTGCCAAGTGTACAAGGTCAACTAATGATGTAAAGACAACTTGGACTTGATGATGAAGATGGTGACACATGTGCATTCTTATCTCCAAGGCTCACTTCACACTATAAATAGGAGGCAATGGTGAAGAAGATGAAACGCACTTGAAGCTTACTTGAAAGTATTTGTTGATTTGTCTAATTATCATCTTCTTGTTGTTGTTCTTGTTTCATTCTTTGTAGCAACGGTGTTCTTATTTTATTTGTTGAGTTACAAGCCTCTTGAGCTTCATTTGTAACATTGATTAGCCAATTCTATAATGCTACATCAATAGGTGGTACATGTGTTGCAACTAAGTGTTGCACAGAAGGTGTTCACCCAAGTCTTGTATAGGGTTGGTGTATAACCCAAGGATCAAGCTTGGTTCTTGTTGTAAGGTGATTCATACCATAGTGAAATCTAAGGAAAGGTGTTCCTTGAGAATATAGTAGGTCACATTGACCGAACCAGGATAAATCCTCAGTGTTCTTGTCTTGTTTCTACCTTTCTGTTTTCTGCCCGTTTTTACTGTAGTTTTCACACAATTCTCACAATTTGAAAAACTAGCAAAAACTTTCCAAATTCGTGATTTTTGGTGGAGTTATACTTCAAACTGTTAGCTTTCATTTGCAACAAGAATCACTTGATTTGAGTAAGGAAAAGTTAGTCTTTCAGTCTCTGCAAGATAACTGCACCAATCTGGCTGCAATCTGACCTATTTTGAGAAAACTTGAATTCTATATTACTCAAGAATTGTTCAAGGTCAGGTTCTTTTGGAAACCTAAACTAGACATCCTAAGGAGTGTTTTGACATAAAGTTTAATCTTTTGGGTTAAGTATTCAAAGAGAAACACGTTTTTCAATTTCAGCAACATTCTGTCCGATTCTGTCCAGATTGACCATCTAAATCTTTTTATTTGTTTGAATGGTCAAAAAATCTTATTTTTGTCTGATTTTTGGACAGAGTCTTGTTAACACATTGAATTTAAGATCTAAAAATTTTCATAATTGTTGGAGTTGTCTACAAGGAGTTTTGAATTTTTCAAATACGGGTTATGAATCTGAGGTAGTCTCAGATTCTGTTTTCAAAGGGATTTTTTAATTAAGGGTAGTAGTGTAATTTCCACTAACCACTATTCAACCCCCTCTAGTGGTGTTTATAGCAGGTGCACGGTCTAATAATTGGTATCAAATCAAGGTCTACACCACTCAAAGAAGCAAGATTCAACACCGTACAAACAACAAAAGGCCAAGAAACATTAACTCTTTATAGCTTGGTAATCTCAGATTAAAGGTACATACAATGGCCATAGTCTCTTACAAAGGTGAGTTGGAAGGTATGTCCACACAATGTCCTCCTCTCTTTAATGGTAATAATTTTGTTCATTGGAAACTTAGAATGAGGCTATTCTTAATGGCTATATACATTTATTTATGGTCTATAGTTGAAGATGGGCAATACATTCCAATGAAAATTTTACAAGTTTGTGGAGTCACACAAGAGGTTGAAAAATATAAAAGTGGATGGTCATCAGAAGATAAAAAGAAAATGTCCATGAATGCTAAAATTATGCAATTACTTTTGAATGGACTTACGACTTCTGAAGCAGGATATATGTCAAATTGCACAAGTGCACATGATATGAGGAAATCACTTGTATTAAAGCATGAAGGTGCAAGCGGTGTAAAAGAATAAAAAATAAACATGCTTATGACTGAATTGGAATGTTTCGCCAAACGAATCCATAACATATATGGATTTGAGAATTACTAATATTTTCAATGCCCTTGAAGCTTTAGGAAAATCATTCACCAACAATGAGAAGGTGCAAAAGGTTTTGCGAAGCCTTCCTGCTGAATGGGATCCTAAGGTCACGACAATTGAAGAAATGAAGTCAATCTCTAAGATGGATGAATTAATCGATTCACTTAGAGTATACGAGGTAAAACCAAACCAACAGAAGTCTGAGTCATTTAAGTCATCCGGTAAGTCTATAGCTTTCAGAACAACTGAAACACATGCAAGTAATGATAATAGTAATAATGATACTGAATTAGACGATGTCTTGATATTGATAGGTAGAAAACTTAGAAAGTTTTTTAAACGTCCTAATAAGAATAGACAACGTTCTTCTTCTTCTTCTTTTTCTCAACCTAAGAAAAATAACTCTAGCAACAACAAATGGTATAATAAAGAGTTAAAGTGCTACGAATGCGGCCAAAAAGGACATATCTCATATGATTGCCCAACAAAGAAAAATAATAATAACAACAATAATAAACAAGCAAAGGACAAGGAGGCACAAACGATTAAGGCAAAGGAATCCAAGTCAAGAAAAGGAAAACGAGCAATGAAGGTGAGCACATGGAGCGACTCATCCGACTCAGAATCCGACACTGAGGAAGATTAAGCCTGCTTTGTATCCAACGAGGTAAGTTCTTCTTCTGATGATGACTCTGATAGTGACATGACATTTGATGAAATGTATGAAGAGTTTTTAAGAATGCATGCTCACTGTAAGAGGCTCTCTAAAGAAAAGAAGAAACTAATTGAAGAAAATGACAAGTTGAAGACGTCTAACTTGGAATTTTCCGATCAATTAGAATTTTTTAAGCAAGAGTCTACTAATACTCTTGTTCTTTAGAGATTAAAATGGAATCATATAGGAAAAATGAACATACACTAAAAACTGAAAATAGCATGTTGAAATCTAAGGTAGGAAGTTGTGAATATGAAATAGTACAACTTAAATCTTCCAAACTTACCTTAGAAAAAATGTTAGAACAATTTAAATCTTGTGCAAATATGTTAGATACACTTATATCATCGCAAAAATATGGAAACGATAAAACAGGATTAGGATATAAAGAAGAGGATGACAAAGTAGATAAAAAGACTAAGTTTGTATCATCAACTTCTAAACAACCTTATAAAGCTATAAAAACGGCTTTGCCTGCTAAATCTTCTTCTACTCTTTCTTCTACTTATTCAAAGATAAAAATGCAACATGCATCCACAAACTTACCCACATACAAACGTTCAACTAGGCAAAATTTTGCATCTAGACAACCTAGAAATTATGCATATATATATAAAAATACAACTACATATAATAAAATGCATCCAACTTATTATGAAGCTAAGTATATGCAACATTCATATAAGTCGTATAGAAATGCATATACATACATATCACCATTCAAGAAACAAAATCACATGCCTTATACACACTAATAAAATCGGCCATCCTATAATAATTATAAACCAAGGTGTAGGATCTGCAAGGCACCATTAGAG
>AP025075.1:21030164-21050450 GCA_036186865.1 Eustoma russellianum | reverse complement strand
AAAGGTAGGAAGTTGTGAATATGAAATAGTACAACTTAAATCTTCCAAACTTACCTTAGAAAAAATGTTAGAACAATTTAAATCTTGTGCAAATATGTTAGATACACTTATATCATCGCAAAAATATGGAAACGATAAAACAGGATTAGGATATAAAGAAGAGGATGACAAAGTAGATAAAAAGACTAAGTTTGTATCATCAACTTCTAAACAACCTTATAAAGCTATAAAAACGGCTTTGCCTGCTAAATCTTCTTCTACTCTTTCTTCTACTTATTCAAAGATAAAAATGCAACATGCATCCACAAACTTACCCACATACAAACGTTCAACTAGGCAAAATTTTGCATCTAGACAACCTAGAAATTATGCATATATATATAAAAATACAACTACATATAATAAAATGCATCCAACTTATTATGAAGCTAAGTATATGCAACATTCATATAAGTCGTATAGAAATGCATATACATACATATCACCATTCAAGAAACAAAATCACATGCCTTATACACACTAATAAAATCGGCCATCCTATAATAATTATAAACCAAGGTGTAGGATCTGCAAGGCACCATTAGAGGGGTTGAATAGGTGGTGCGGAAAGTATAATTTTTAAAATTTGTTCAAAACTAAACAACTCAACTTCTGAAAACAGATTCTGTTTCCAGGACCAGTTTTAAAACGTTTTTAAAACTAGGTTATAGGTCTCCAAAAATTCTGAAATTTTGAGAGAACTTACCCTCAGATGTTATGAGGGTCCCCTAAAATTTCAAATTTAAATTCAACCTTTAACCCCTTCAAAAACCGTTGGTGATCAGATTGCGCGAATCTGCCAGAAACGGTAGACGGTTTCGAAAAATTTATTCCTATTTGTGTGTAAGTCCAAATGCTCTGAAAATTTAACCATTAACTCCTTATATACTATATTTAAGTAGGTTGAAACAGTTTTGCAAAATTCTTTTGGGAAGTAGGTCAATTACAATCAAAGGGTTAACCTTTGCAAGTCTGAAAATCAGACTGCACTAGTCTCAGAACGTTTGATGTTTGATCGACTTATACTTATCAAAAAGGGTTGAAACTTGTGCCAAATTAACCCTAGAACGTGTGGCTATGTTTCTGAAAATTTTCGTGATTTTTGAAAGTCGTTTACTATTTTTATGAACGCCAACAAAAAGAATAAACTGTGCAGTAACAGAAAGTAAATGCTGAAAGTAAATGGCACCAAGAATTTTATACTGGTTCGGTTATAAACAACCTACTCCAGTCTTCAAGGAACACCTTTCTTGGTTCACACTAATCACACACACGCAATACACCTTACCACAGGGTTGATGGAGTTACACACCAACTCCAACCCTTTACAAACCTTGTACGTTGAATACAATATGCACGAACACCACCATCTCACAAGAATGAAGATTGATCACACCTTGATCAATCTTTTACAAAGATATGGATTATGTGGTGGTCTATATCAAACCTATTCAAGATTGAAAAATTTGAATACAATAGGCTTTCAAGAAGAAAGAAAGAAGGAGAATGTAGAAGAAGAGGCTTAGGCGTTTTTGATCTTTGATTTTGCAATGCTTGTGCTTGTCTTGTTTTGCTCATCTTCTTTCCTTTTAATGTTGTTGCAGCCGTCCCCCCTTGGTGTAGTCCCCCTCTTGAAAATTATCTTCTAATTCCTTGGGAGAATGTAAGACATCATTGTGACATGGACTTGCTTACTTGGCATCGTCTTATTGGATGATCATTTAAGCTTTGCTTACTTGGCACTTCATGATTGTTTGGATGGTGTCATCATTTGATGACTTGGAAAATTCATCACTTAAACACGTGCCAATATCAATCATAAAATTATTTCCATAATGCACAAGATTGTCACATAAATTGCAAGACAAAATTCCTTCCTTGCTAAGACACAAAAATCGGCCATAATGGTTTTACCATGCTGAATTTTCAGCATGTGTTACATGGTTGTACAATTCAAAATATTATCATTTTTCTTTGATTTTTCTTTTTGAAATAAATCACCAATTGATGGTAAATATCTTTATCACATTGGAAATGAACTTGGACACTTTTAAGCTCAAGAATTCGGCCATGACATGTCACACACATGCTGAAAAATTTTCAGCATGTGTGATATATAAAATATCACACTTTATGAATTTAAATAATATTCAAATTACTTCCATTTCTTCTCCCAATCAATCACATAATTCAAGATGATAAAATATGTCATATTAAAGTGCAAAAATCGGCTAGCCAATCTTAGCATGCTGAAATTTTCAGCATGTGTTATAAGTGAGACAAAGTTTGAAATCTTACCATTTGTAGCTTCTCTCTTTAATTCACAAACATTGTATGATTGATTCTTGATCAATCCATATGCCAACAAGGCTACAAATAAGCTCCATCTCAGCTGTAGGGGCGTTAGACAATGTATATGCATGTGCTGGAGTTTATTTTTGTTAACTTTGTAAAATAGTGCACATTTAATAAAACACACTTGTTATATTCCAATCAATCCTTAATTTAATTTTCTAGAACACTTTAAGATGTATAACATATGTAAAAAGTGTCTAGATACGTGTCACATGATATACCAAAAACGTTCCATGTGTTGTGTGCGTAGAAAACCGAATTTTCGATATTTATCGATTACCCGATGTTTTTCTAATTTAAATTCCAACTTTTGCACATGTTATATATATTATGTTACACATTATATAAATATAATATATACTTTAAATCTCAGCACTTGGTTGGTCTAAAGTGGCGCCATTCATCATGTGTCAAAATTAAAATTGGAATCTTCACATTTTGGCCTTAATGTGGGGTGACTTGTGTGTGCCAACATGGAAAGTATTTTTGGCTGAATATATAGTCATGTGCACGAAATCTTTATGAAATTTTGAAGTATAGGGGCTGTCCATCTATTTATGGCAAGTACGTGACACGTTGGCAAAGTTTCGGTATTCGCCCGATACGACAATTTTCGGTTTAGAACCTTTTAACGTGTCGTATTTAATTTGTCATCACCATGACTTATATCATATGATATAAGACCTGAATATACTCATAAATATGAGTTAAGTATAGTGGTGTGACGTTAACGTACGTACGTAAAATATATAACGTGTCGGTAGTACGTTGGAATACATGTGTATGTGCCTTTTTCAAAAAATCTGAAAATATATCCACTTATATATGTATATGCGTGTATATAAATATTAATGAGGGGAGGAGGAGAAAACTTTCCTTCCTTAGCCTTGTTGCCTTTGTGCCTTTTCCAAATGTGGCTTCCTTTAATGAACTACTTAGTTTAATAAACAAAGTACTTCACTTAATGAACTAGTTTAGTTCATTAATGGTGGCACCTGAAAATAGTATAAACACAACAAATGTTTGCCATATGATGTAAGCTTTAACGCTTCATGGCTCGTTAGTCCGGCAACATTATATATAAGCTAAATAAAGCAAGTAATAGCAATGCATCATGCATACATGTATATATCATGCACGTTTGTGTATATATCATGCATTTAAGTCACTTATTTTGAAATCACTCAAACCCCCTTTTCTCTACAATCTCCCCCTTTTGATGATTTTCAAAATAACTTATGCACATGATTTAAATGCCATCGCTCCCCCTTCAAACATGCACAAATTTGAAATTTGAATTTCAAATTTCAAATTCGGCTCCCCCTTGATTTGTGCAATCAGTATCAATTAGTGTATCAATTAGTGTCTCTCTCCCCCTTAAATCATGATTTCTCTCCCCCTTTATTTTGGAAAATAAATCAAAAGGTTCCTGTCAATAAGGAAAGAAAATCAAATCACGTCAAATCAAATCATATCAAATCAAATCATATCAACGGGAATCATGCCTAATTTGGAACGAAGAGATTCATACGTGGCTTGATTTAATGCTTTTGTAAAGATATCCGATACTTGTGTGTCTGTGCGTACGTGATCTATGACGATATCACCATTGTTTACGTGATCACGAAGAAAGTGATAGCGTACTTCTATATGCTTAGCCTTAGAGTGCAACACGGGGTTCTTAGACAAATTAATGGCACTCATACTATCACAATATATAGGAATTCTATTTACGGTAATTCCAAAGTCCGAGAGTTGTTGTTTTATCCACAACAACTGTGTGAAACAAAGGCTAAGTGCCATGTACTCAGCCTCAGTAGTGGACAAAGCAACGCTTGCTTGCTTTTTGGAAAACCATGAAATGAGTGAGTTTCCTATAAATTGGCAAGTCCCACTCGTGCTTTTTCTATCTATTTTGCAGCCACCATAATCTGCATCACTATAAGCATGTAAGTCAAATGTGGAATCCTTATCGTACCAAATTCCTAAGGTGGGCATGTGCTGAATATAACGGAATATTCTTTTTACCGCATTATAATGAGACACCTTAGGTTGACTCTGAAATCGTGCGCACATGCATACACTAAACCTGATATCAATCCTACTAGCAGTTAAATATAGCAAAGAACCTATCATAGATCGATACAAGCCATTATCAAAATCTTTACCATGTTCATCTTTGTCCAATTTAGTAGTGACACTCATAGGGGTGGGGGATGGTTTCAAATTTTCAAAGTTAAACTTTTTAATCATGTCATTGACATATTTTGCTTGACTTATGTGAATCCCCTTACTCGTTTGCTTAATCTGCAAGCCAAGAAAATAATTAAGTTCACCAACCATAGACATTTCGAATTCAGATTTCATGCAATTTTCAAAATCTTCAACGAGTCTATGTGATGTAGAACCGAAAATAATGTCATCAACATAGATTTGGATAATAAGTAAATCCGATTTATCTTGTTTCAAAAATAGTGTACTATCAATAGTACCTCGTTTAAAATCATTGTCTAAAAGGAAAGTAGCAAAACGATCATAACATGCTCTTGGTGCTTGCTTTAGTCCGTATAGTGCCTTCTTTAGTTTGTACACGTGATCTGGATGTTTCAAATCTTCAAAACCGGGTGGTTGCTTCACGTATACTTCTTCTTGTATAAATCCATTTAGGAATGCACTTTTTACGTCCATTTGATACAATTTAAAATCTTTCATGCAAGCAATAGCAAGTAATAGTCGTATAGCTTCTAAAAGTGCTACGGGTGCAAATGTTTCATCGTAGTCAATTCCTTCTTCTTGATTATATCTTTGTGCTACAAGTCTCGTTTTATTTCTAACAACCTTTCCTTCTTCATTCATTTTATTCCTAAACACCCACTTTGTGCCTATTATAGTCTTATCTTGTGGTCGTGGCACTAAATCCCATACATCGTTTCTAACAAATTGATTAAGTTCATCATGCATGGCATCAATCCAAGAAGAATCACTCAAAGCATCATGCACATTTTTGGGCTCAATTTCAGAAATCATAGCATGAAATTCATTTATTTCGTCCGAAGTAATTCTTCTACGTGGTCGCACACCATGAGTGAGGTTGCCTATGATGAGTTCATGTGGGTGATCTCTATGCCATCTTGGTTGATTATTTTCTATGTTATCATGCATTTCTATGTGATCATATATTTCTAGTGTGTCATTCATATCATGCATATCAAAAGAACCATCATCTTCATTCAACACGGGTTTCAATTCAAAGTCATCGTCATATTCCTTATCTTTATCAATCTCACCAAATTCATTGAATTTCACATGAATAGATTCCATGATTTGTCTAGTGAGAGGATCATAACACCTATATGCCTTTGAATTTATAGAATATCCAACAAAAATGCACTCAATTGATTTGGATTCAAATTTGCCTAAATTATCTTTTGTATTTAAAACAAAACATTTGCATCCAAACACACGAAAATAGTCAATCTTAGGCATGCGATCATTCAAAATCTCATAAGGCATCTTGTTTATTTTCTTTCTTATAGATAGGCGATTTATAATATAGCATGCACAATTTACGGCTTCCGTTCAAAAAAAATCTAGGTAATTTATTTTCGCATAACATAGTCCTAGCAATTTCTTGTAATGTACGATTCTTTCTTTCTACTACTCCATTTAATTGTGGAGTTCTAGGTGGCAAAAACTCATGCTTGATTCCTTTTTCTTCGCAAAATGAAATCATTTCTTTGTTTTTAAACTCACCGCCTCTATCACTTCTTATCTTTTTCACACTTACACCGATTGATTTTCAAGTTGTCTAATTAATTTTGCAATCTCAATGACACTATCATCCTTATGTGTAAGAAATAAAGTCCAAGCATAACGGGAAAAATCATCAACAATCACAAATGCATAGTGGCGCCCACCAAGGCTTGTAGTGCGACTAGGACCAAACAAATCAATATGTAATAGTTCTAAGACTCTAGTCGTGCTTATTTCATTTTTAGGCTTAAGTGACTCACGTGTTTGTTTGTCTTTTATGCAAGATTCACAAAACTGAAAGTTATCTAAATCAAGCTTGGGCAATCCTCGTACTAGGTTCTTTCGTTGAAGTTTATCTAGTGTGGAGATACCAATATGTCCTAAACGTCTATGCCACAAATTCACATTGGGTTCATTTGACATAAAGCACTTAACTCTAGCGTCTACCACATCATCCATAGAAAGCGTAAAAATATTACCTTCTCGTTTTCCTTTTAAAAAGTTTTCTCCATTTTTATTTATTATATTGTAATAAGGGTGGTGAAACACACATTAAAACCATTGTCAACAAATTGAGAAATACTAAGAAGATGTACGATAAGTTGCTTACCAAAAAGACGTTGAAGATTTGGAGAGTACTTGGATCTCCAATCGTACCTTTTCCGATGATCTTGCCCTTGTTGTTGTCTCCAAAGGTCACGGATCCGCCTTTTGTGACCTTCTTTAATTTGGTGAACAAGCTCAGGTCACCCGTCATGTGCCTCAAGCATCCACTGTCAAGGAACCACTTAATAGTTGTATCTTTCGATGTGTGGGCTCCCTGCAACGTGCAAAGATGATTTAGGTACCCTTTTAACTTTGGGTCCTTTCGAGTTAGTTAATCACCTCTTGGTAAAAGTACATTTCGGTACCCATACTTGGGTGATCCTTCTCGGTCTATCAAATGACAAGAATGTAGATGAAGGTGCGATATAGTAGACATGTGGTGCATGCACTTTGGGTCTTTGCCCAAGGACTCCTTTATACTCATTAAATGAAGGACGTTTTTGGTATTTCCTTGTGTGTGTGTGCGTAGTGCATGGATGATATGAATTTCGTGTATGCATTATTCTTTTCTTTTCTTATCTATATGGTACAAAGTTATATTTCACATGATATGAAGAAGAAGTGGGGCATGATGAGGAAATGGGCGGCTTTTGCGTCATCTTAGACGCCACTTGAGGCTTAGGGGTGTCTACTTTCTTAGACACCACCAACTTAGTTGGTTTGGTTGATACTTCATTTGTATCAACGTATCCCAAACCCGTTTTGTCGCTGTCATGCTTTTGTTATAATATAATGCGATGCAGCATGTTGGACCCCGTATCAAACTGTTTCATCATTTTCTCTAAATCGGTATTCCTTGATTTCAAATTTGAAATCTCGGATTTCATTTCATTATTTTGAGTGGTTAATGATGAGATCTCTGTCTTTAATGTAGTAATGACACATGATGACTCTTTCTTTGAATCGCTTAATTGAGCGACAAGATTCTCGTTAGAAGATTCTAACAGTTTCTTGTCTTCAATTAATCGCTTCTTTTCCTTAGCGAGAGTCTTAGTGAATTTATGCATTTCTAAATACTGACTAAAAAGATCTTCATAAGAGGGTTCAGAGTCAGAGTCAGAATCAGATGATACCTCATTAGATGCTCTGGATGCAAAGCATACTTGTGCAGTCTCCTCTTCGGTCTCAGTTGCAGAATCTGATGAATCACTCCAGGTGGAGACCTTTAGAGCACGTTTCCTTTGTTTGGGTTCTGAGACGAGTCTATTTTTGTTTCGCTCCTTGTTAGGGTATTTATTTGTTTGCTTTTCTTTATTGGGGCAGTTATATGATAAGTGTCCGAGTTTGCCACATTCATAACATTTAACGTCTTTATCATTTGACTTGTTCTTATTTCTCTTGGATGTAGTACCCTTATTTTTGTTTCTAAATGACCTTCTCATAAATTTTCTTAAGCCTTTAGCCAATAGAATTAGGTCATCGTTATCCGATTCAGAATCACTATCATCTACGTGATCGGAGGGAGGGGAGACGTATTCATTTGATTTAAAAGCAATAGCTTTACCTTGTTTAGATGACTTCGATTTCCATATGGTGAGTTTATTCTCATAAACTTTAAGTGATCCGATTAATTCTTCCATCTTTATTGACTTAGTTTCCTTGCTTTCTTCTATAGCGGTCACTTTAGGATCCCATTCGGATGGAAGGCTTCGTAGGACTTTCTGTACCTTTTCCTGCATGGTAAAAGCTTTACCAAGAGACTCAAGAGAATTGTAAATCTTAGTCAAACGATGATCCATATCAACAATTGACTCATTAGGCAATAATTTAAACGACTCAAGTGTGGACATAAGCATGTTATTTTTGACTCTTTTACTTGACTCGTGCCTTCGTGTTTCATTTCTAGTATCCTCCACATTTCTTGTGCACTCGAACAGTTTGAAACATAACTAGACTCACTTTTACTTAATCCGTTTAGGAGCAATTGCATAGCCCTAGCATTCATACTAAGTTTCTTTTTATCGTCACTCGTATATTCTTGTGTCGGTTTAACAACTTCTAATGTGACTCCTTCTACGGTAGATAACTTAGATGGGACAAAAGGAACATCTTTAATGATTGACCAAAGATCTATATCTATAGCCATAAGAAAAAGCTTCATTCTAAGTTTCCACTGAATAAACGACTCACCGTCAAAAAGTGGAGGCCTTTGGCTCGACATACCTTCTTGCTCGGTTTTGAGATTTGTGGTCGCCATCTCACTGAATCGTTGGATTCCTTGAAGTAAGTGTTCCTGCTCTCTGATACAACTTGTAGGATCTGCAAGGCACCACTAGAAGGGGGGAGGGGTTGAATAGGTTGTGCGGAAAGTATGATTTTTAAAATTTGTTTAAAACTAAACAACTCAACTTCTGAAAACAGATTCTGTTTCCAGGACCAGTTTTAAAACGTTTTTAAAACCAGGTTATAGGTCTCCAAAAATTCTGAAATTTTGAGAGAACTTAGCCTCAGATGTTATGAGGGTCCCCTAAAAATTTCAAATTAAAATTCAATCTTTAACCCCTTCAAAAACCGTTGGTGATCAGATTGCACGAATCTGTCAGAAACGGTAGACGGTTTTGAAAAATTTATTTCTATTTGTGTGTAAGTCCAAATGCTCTGAAAATTTAACCACAACTCCTTATATACTTTATTTAAGTGGGTTGAAACAGTTTTGCAAAATTCCTTTGGGAAGTAGGTCAATTACAATCAAAGTCTCAACCTTTGCAAGTCTGAAAATCAGACTGCACTAGTCTCAGAACTTTTTGATGTTTGATCAACTTATACTTGTCCAAAAGGATTGAAACGTGTGCCAAATTAACCCTAGAACGTGTGGCTATGTTTCAGGAAATTTTCGTGATTTTTGAAAATCGTTTACTATTTTTATGAACGCCAACAAAAAGAATAAACTGTGCAGTAACAGAAAGTAAATGCTGAAAGTAAATGGAACCAAGAATTTTATACTGGTTCGGTTATAAACAACCTACTCCAGTCTTCAAGGAACACCTTCCTTGGTTCACACTAATCACACACACGCAATACATCTTACCACAGGGTTGATGGAGTTACACACCAACTCCAACCCTTTACAAACCTTGTACGTTGAATACAATATGCACGAACACCACCACCTCGCAAGAATGAAGATTGATCACACCTTGATCAATCTTTTACAAAGATATAGATTATGTGGTGGTATATATCAAGCCTATTCAAGATTGAAAAATTTGAATACAATAGGCTTTCAAGAAGAAAGAAAGAATGAGAATGTAGAAGAATAGGCTTAGGCGTTTTTGATCTTTGATTCTGCAATGCTTGTGCTTGTCTTGTTTTGCTCATCTTCTTTCCTTTTAATGTTGTTGCAGCCGTCCCCCCTTGGTGTAGCCCCCTCTTGAAAATTATCTTCTAATTCCTTGGGAGAATGTAAGACATCATTGTGACATGGACTTGCTTACTTGGCATCTTCTTATTGGATGATCATTTAAGCTTTTGCTTACTTGGCACTTCATGATTGGTTGGATGGCGTCATCATTTGATGACTTGGAAAATATATCACTTAAACATGTGCCAATATCAATCATAAAATTATTTCCATAATGCACAAGATTGTCACATAAATTGCAAGACAAAATTCCTTCCTTGCTAAGACACAAAAATCGGCCATAATGGTTTTACCATGCTGAATTTTCAGCATGTGTTACATGGTTGTACAATTCAAAATATTATCATTTTTCTTTGATTTTTCTTTTTGAAATAAATCACCAATTGATGGTAAATATCTTTATCACATTGGAAATGAACTTGGACACTTTTAAGCTCAAGAATTCGGCCATGACATGTCACACACATGCTGAAAAATTTTCAGCATGTGTGATATATAAAATATCACACTTTATGAATTTAAATAATATTCAAATTACTTCCATTTCTTCTCCCAATCAATCACATAATTCAAGATGATAAAATATGTCATATTAAAGTGCAAAAATCGGCCAGCCAAGCTTAGCATGCTGAAATTTTCAGCATGTGTTATAAGTGAGACAAAGTTTGAAATCTTACCATTTGTAGCTTCTCTCTTTAATTCACCAACATTGTATGATTGATTATTGATCAATCAATATGCCAACAAGGCTCCAAATAAGCTCCATCTCAGCTGTAGGGGCGTTAGACAATGTATATGCATGTGCTGGAGTTTATTTTTGCTAACTTTGTAAAGTGCACATTTAATAAAACACACATGTTATATTCCAATCAACCCTTAATTTAATTTTCTAGAACACTTTAAGATGTATAACATATGTAAAAAGTGTCTAAATACGTGTCACATGATATACCAAAAACGTTCCATGTGTTGTGTGCGTAGAAAACCGAATTTTCGATATTTATCGATTACCCGATTTTTTTCTAATTTAAATTCCAACTTTTGCACATGTTATATATATTATGTTAGACATAATATATATATAATATATACTTTAAATCTCAGAACTTGGCTGGTCTAAAGTGGCGCCATTCATCATGTGTCAAAATTAAAATTGGAATCTTCACGTTTTTGCCTTAATGTGGGGTGACTTGTGTGTGCCAACATGGAAAGTATTTTTGGCTGAATATATAGTCATGTGCACGAAATCTTTATGAAATTTTGAAGTATAGGGGCTGGCCATCGATTTATGGCAAGTACGTGACACGTTGGCAAAGTTTCGGTATTCGCCCGATACGACAATTTTCGGTTTAGAACTTTTTAACGTGTCATATTTAATTTGTCATCACCATGACTTATATCATATGATATAAGACCTGAATATACTCATAAATATGAGTTAAGTATAGTGGTGTGATGTTAACGTACGTACGTAAAATATATAACGTGTCGGTAGTACGTTGGAATACATGTGTATGTGGCTTTTTCAAAAAATATGAAAATATATCCACTTATATATGTATATGCGTGTATATATATTAATGAGGGGAGGAGGGGAAAACTTTCCTTCCTTAGCCTTGTTGCCTTTGTGCCTTTTTCAAATGTGGCTTTCTTTAATGAACTACTTAGTTTAATAAACTAAGTAATTCACTTAATGAACTAGTTTAGTTCATTAATGGTGGCACTTTAAAATAGTATAAACACAACAAATGTTTGCCATATGATGTAAGCTTTAACGCTTCATGGCTCGTTAGTCCGGCAACATTATATATAAGCTAAATAAAGTAAGTAATAGCAATGCATCATGCATACATGTATATATCATGCACGTTTGTGTATATATCATGCATTTAAGTCACTTATTTTGAAATCACTCAAACCCCCTTTTCTCTACACAAGGTAGAACATGTATAGTAATGCATCTTCATGGAATGTATATGCTAATTCTCCTTATTTTTCTCATTATAACTATGCTAAAAATGTGCAAAAAAGGTACATCCAAGTTTTGATACCCAAAGGATATATAAACAAGAATGGTATCCCTAACATTTAAGGACATAATTATAGGATAACTAAAACTTTGTCTCCATCGTAGGAAAATCGCAAGGAATGAAAGGAGGCAAAGTCAAAGAATCTAAAAACTAAATGGTTTTTAGATAGTGGATGTTCACGGCATATGACGGGGAACCCCAAAATATTCACCGAACTTGAACATATTGATGGTGGAAAGGTGACATTCGGTGACAACAACAAAGGAAAAGTTGTTGGAAAAGGAACCATCGAGGACCCTAACACATTTCAAATACGAAATATGTTGTTAGTAAGTAATCTTTCTTATAATTTATTAAGTATTTCTCAAATTATAGATTGTGGATATGGTGTTTCTTTTCTTCCCAATGCTTATGATATAATAAATGAAAAAGGAGAAATTGTATTAAATGCAAATAGAGATGGTAACATTTACACTCTTACCTTAGATAACATGTTAGATGCTAAAGTTAAGTGTTTAATATCACATGACTTAGATGTGTATTTATGGCATAGAAGATTAGGCCATATAGCAATTTCAACCTTTCAACTATGTGAAACATGTATTAAAGGAAAACACATTAAAGAAACATTAAAACCGAAACATGAAGTGAATACTAGTCATGTACTAGAATTGCTTCACTTAGACTTATTTGGTCCAAGTAGGACAAGAAGTCTAGGTGGACATATGTGTGTGTCACAGTAGATGATTACTCACGCTACACATGGACATTGTTCTTAGCACACAAAGACGATGCACTATTGGAAATCGAAACTCTTATCAAGCAACTTGAAAATATATACGAAGAAAATGTTAAAAGAATTAGAAGTGATAGAGTTGGATAATTTAAAAAAAAAAGATGTAATCAAGTTTTGTGAATTACATGGAATTAAACACGAATTCTTACGACCTAGAACACCATAACTCAATGGAGTTGTTGAACGTAAAAATAGAACTATACAAGAAATAGCAAGGACAATGTTATGTGAAAACAAAGTACCTAAATATTTATGGGCTGAAGCTGTTAGTTGTGCATGCTATATTATAAATAGGCTTTCTATTAGAAAGAAATTGAGTAAAACACCTTATGAATTGTTAAACAATAGAAAACCTAAAATAGATTATCATAAAGTTTTTTGTTGTAAATGTTTTGTGTTGAACACTAAGGATAATCTAGACAAGTTTGAAGAAAAGTCTATTGAATGTATATTTGTTGGTTATTCAACTAACTCAAGAGCATATAGGTGTTACAATTCTGCATCTAGAAAAATAATTGAATCTATACATGTGAAATTCAATGAAAATGCATGCTTTGAAGTTAGTAATAAAACTCAACATAAACATGAGAATAATGTTGAAAATATGTTTGATGATGATGATGCATTACTTGAGCCTGTAATTGATCATCTAGAACCAACATCCCCGAACAAGATATGCATGAACCTTTAGATGAAATAAATGAAGAATATTTGCAATTGGAAGAAAATACTACTAATGATCCAATTATATACGATAATGTTCATACAAATGCAACATTTGAACAAGATGAGGGTGAACCTAGTCAATCCAGGAATTGGTTGCACCCTAAAGAGTTAATCATTGATGATCCAAGTGTTGGGTTAGAACACGTAGAAACATAAGTCAACTTGAAGGACATAGCTTAATCTCACACTTAGAACCTAAGAATGTAAAGGAAGCCTTAGGTGCTATATCATGGATGGATGCCATGCATGAGGAATTGAACCAATTTACAAGGAACAACGTGTGGGACTTAGTACATAAGCCTGAATACAAGTCTATAATAGGAACTAAATGGGTCTTTAGGAATAAAATGGATGAATAAGGAAATATTTCAAAAAATAAGGCTAGACTAGTCGCACAAGGTTATAATCAACAAGAAGGAATAGATTATGTGAAAACCTTTACACCCATTGCACGACTAGAAGCAATTAGACTGTTACTTGCTATTGCAAGTCTAAGCAACATCAAAATCTTCCAAATGGATGTCAAGAGTGTGTTCTTGAATGGATACATCCAAGAAGAGGTGTTTGTAAAACAACCCCCTGGATTCGAAGATCCAAAGAATCCTTACCATGTTTACAAGCTTAAGAAAGCTTTATATGGTTTGAAACAAGCTCCAAGAGCTTGGTATGATAGATTTGTAAAGTTTCTTATTGCAAATAATTATCAAAGGGGAACCATAGACAACACATTATTTCTAGGAAGAAAAGATAATGACTTATTAATAGTTCAAATATATGTAGACGATATTATCTTTAGTTCAACCAATCCTACATTAGTAAAAGACTTCGAAGAGTGTATGAAGTCAGAATTTGAAATGTCAATGGTAGGAGAGTTGAATTATTTCTTAGGACTACAAATCAAACAAACCTCTCAAAGAATCCATATTAGCCAACATAAGTATGTCAATGATATGATTAAGAATTTTGGCTTTGAAGAGTTGAAACCAACATCTACACCCATGAGTGTTAGTACCAAACTAAATAAGGATGAAAATGGTAAACCTTTTGATGACACACTTTATAGGTCTATGATTGGATCACTGTTATACTTAACTGCATCAAGACCTGACATCATGTTTAGTGTGTGTATGTGTGCTAGGTTTCAATCTTGTCCTAAGCTATCATATTACAATGCGGTGAAAAAGATCTTTAGATATCTTAAACACACACCTCACTTAGGACTTTGGTATGATAGAAACCCTAAGTTGGAATTACACGCATATAGTGGTTCTGATTATGGTGGTTGCAAATTAGATAGAAAATCCACTAGCGGTACGTGTCAATTCATAGAAACAAACTTGATCTCTTGGTTTTCTAAAAAGCAAGCTAGTATAGCTCTTTCTACCACGTATGCACTACCCAAATACTCTGTCTTAAACAACAACTTAGTGATTTTGGCATTAAAATGAATAAGATTCCAATTTTCTGTGATAGCACAAGTGCGATCAATCTTTCACGGAATCCGGTACTTCATTCTAAGGCCAAACACATTGAGGTATGATACCACTTCTTTCAAGATCATGTTCAAAATGAGGATATAGTTATAAACCATATAAGAACTGATCATCAAATAGCTGACATCTTCACCAAACCCCTTAATCAAGCCAATTTTGAAAACTTACTAGCCAAGTTAGGTATGATGACTTACGATACCATTGCATAGTTCTATTTTTTTGCATGATTTGCAAAATAAAGGGGGAGATAGAATAAGAACATCATTTTAGTTTGTAAGTCATGATTTGGTTGGTTGAATAGTATGCTAAGTTTCAATTGATATGAGTTTTGGAGCATAGGTTAAAGGGGAGAGTATAATTTGAGGGGGAGCACAAAAATACATGAGAATTGATGAAAACAATTGGTAATTAGTTGGTAATTGGTTTTTAAAACAATTGGTACAAATTTGGTGAAACAATTAGTAATTGGTGAGGCATTTGGTAGATAAACAATTGTTAAAGAGTTGTGACATTAAAATCATGTTAGGTTATTTTAAAAATCATCCAAAAGGGAGAGAATATTGAGAAATATGTTTGGATAATTTTCAAAGTCATGATTTTAAGTGATAAATACTTAAAAATATCATACATGGTGTTATATGTGTTTAAAAGTTGAAAAAGTTAAAAAGGTTGACATCGATCTCTCAGGTTGTTGCACTTCGATCGATCGATGTACTTCGATCCCTCACATCGATCGATCCATGTAAGGCAGTGAAAGTTCAAGACCTTACAGTGAGACATCGATCTCTAAACCTGAGACACATCGATCGATCGATGTATACATCGAACCCTCACTTCGATCGATCGATGTAGGTCAGAGACAAACTCTAAAACTTACTGTGAGACATCGATCTCTGAAGCTGAGGCACTTTGATCAATCGATGTCTAGGGTTTTTAGAAATATTTTTCTAAAATATGATAAAGTGGTTGTTTTCATTTGTGCATAATTTATACATGTTCATTATGTGATTATTATGTGTTTTTGATGATTATAAATGTATTGTGACTAATAAGCCTTGGAAGTTTCTACAACTTACCAAATAGGGAAAAATTGGTATTTTGAGTTTTGTAGGAACATGATATGGTGGAAATACTTCAAGGACATATTCTTATCTTATTCATCATGATAAAGTGTTATAACATTCATTTCTGACCATCGGGGTCATTTCTGGAGTTTTCTCTCACTAGGGGCATTTTGGTCATTTCACCCCTGAGGGTATTTTTGACATTTTCACTCAAGAAATCTCTTGAGTATATTCTTATCATCATTCTGGAGTTGAGCTATGATTATTTTGAAGATTATATGGTGATTTAATATTATTTCTCTTACATGATGATGTTATTGACTATAGCGGGATATGTGACGAGTTGTGATGTCACATTCTATTTCTTTCTTGAAGACCCTCTTATATATGTTATAGGACCATATTTATCATCATTATTCAGAGAATATAAAGGTGTTCAAGCTGTTCAAATGATCACAACATACAAGAAGAAATATTGAGAATTTTGGTGTTACATGTTGACATAATCTTGTCAATTATTATTTGGTGATTTCTTCTTCAAAAATCTGAGTTGATACAAATATATGCAAGCTGCCAAACGTGTATAAACAGGTGAAAATGATGGTGTACTCATTTTATAGCTTGGTGACAAGTGGACCAACCAAAAAGGAGCTAGTTGGCAAAAATTGCCAACTAGGATTTTCAAATTTGTAGACAACGGCTACATGGTGAAAAGGAGCTGTTTTGGTTTTAATTTTTCAAAGGCTCACAAGCCTATTCTTTTGCATGGAGTTGAGGGTATTTTGGTGGCATTATCCTCTCTTATTATCTTCATTTGGCAAAGGATAATCAAGACTATCTTAGGTGGAAAAATCGGCCAACATTATTATGCCAAGGTGGACCAATCATTTAGCTTTATGTTGCCAAGTGTACAAGGTCAACCAATGATGTGAAGACAACTTGGACTTGATGATGAAGATGGTAACACATGTGCATTCTTATCTCCGCGGCTCACTTCACACTATAAATAGGAGGTAATGGCGAAGAAGATGAAACACACTTGGAACTCACTTGAAGGCATTTGTTGATTTGTCTAGCTATCATCTTCTTCTTTTTTTTCTTGTTTCATTCTTTGTATTAAATGTGTTCTTGTTGTATTTGTTGAGCTACAAATCTCTTGAGCTTCATTTGTAACAATGATTAGCCAATTCTATAAGGCTACATCAATAGGTGGTAGCTGTGTTGCAACTAAGTGTTGCATGGAAGGTGTTCATCCAAGTCTTGAATAGGGTTGGTGTATAACCTAAGGATCAAGCTTGGTTCTTGTTGTAAGGTGATCGATACCATAGTGAAATCTAAGGAAAGGTGTTCCTTGGGACTGGAGTAGGTCACATTGACCGAACCAGGATAAATCCTTGGCGTTCTTGTCTTGTTTCTACCTTTCTGCTTTCTGCACGTTTTTACTGTAGTTTTCACACAAATTCTCACAATTTGAAAAAATAGCTAAACACTTTCAAAATTCGTGATTTTTGGTGGCGTTATACTTCAGACTGTTAGCTTTCATTTGCAACAAGAATCACTTTATTTGAGCAAGGGAAAGTTAGTCTTTCATTCCTTGGAAGATAACTGCTCCAATCTGGCAGTAATCTGACCAGTTTTGAGAAAACTTGAATTTTGTATTAATCAAGAATTTTTCAAGGTCAGAGCCTTTTGGAAACATAAACTAGACATCCTAAGGAGTGTTTTGGCATAAAGTTTAATCTTTTGGGTTAAGTATTCAAAGAGAAACACGTTATTCAATTTCAGCAACATGTGTCCAATTCTGTCCAGAAAGACCATCTGAATCTTTTTATTTGTTTGAATGGTCAAACAATCTTATTTTTTTCTGATTTTTGGACAGATTCTTGTTAACACATTGAGGTTAAGATCTAAAAATTTTCATAATTGTTGGAGTTGTGTACAAGGATTTTTGAATTTTTCAAAAGTGGGTTCTGAATCTGAGGTAGTCTCAGATTCCGTTTTCAAAGGGGTTTTTAATTCAGGGTAGTAGTGTAATTTTCGCTAACCACTATTCACTCCCCCCTCTAGTGGTGTTTATTGCAGGTGCACGGTCCAACACCTCCTTTACCTCAGTAGACAGTGGAAGATGGGTAAGTAACAAATTCTGTTCTTCGGAGACCAGTGGAGGAATGTACTGCAATATAGCATCCTAATCTCCCATGGGTTCCTTCGCAAATAAGGACGTGTAAATAGAAACTGCTTCATCCTGAAAAGCCTCCTGAGTGTCGCATAACACCTCAGATGAAGTGTATATTTGTTGAATTCAAAGTTGTGTCCGACGCCCTTAACCATCGAATAAAAGTAATGCGTATTGGCGCCTCCATCTTGAAGCCAGTGGACTCGAGCTTTCTGCTTCCAGAACCAAAATTCATATTTTGTCGCTTGGATGTAGGCGGATTTTGCTTGATGATATAAACTACGATTCACCTTCGTTGGCTCCTGATCCCATGCATTTTCAGCCCATCTAACTTCGGCTCAGTTTGCTCCATCTGATTGAATATGTTCCCAAAAATGGTAGTGTTCCAGCGTTGTATATCTTGCTTCAATCGCGATAGTTTCTTGTAAAACCCATACATGCCACCAGATGTTGGGTATGATGATCATGCTTCCTCTACATAAGAATGAAAATCCAGATGAGATAACCAAGCATCTCAAAACCAGAAAGGCCGTCGGCCTAGAGCGCATGATATACCACATATGGATAAGAGTGGTGTATGGTCTGATGAAATACGAGGTAAATGTGTAAGACATAAGTCATCGAAAGCATTCTGAAATGAAGAATTTAAAAATACCTAATCTAGGCGACGCTGAACCTTTCCTAGACCGTGGCCATCAACCCAAGTATACCAGGAACCATGAAATGGTGGGCTCATCAATGCGCAGTCCCCGATACAATCATTGAAATCCTGTAAAGACGATAATGTGGGCTGAGATCGCCCCCGATGATCATCTAAGGATCAAAAAGTGTTAAAGTCACCACATACTAACCACGGAAGTGCCGTCTGCTGAAAATAATTTAGTAAAGATTGCCAAAGTTGTCTCTGAAGCAGGATAGTGTGATTTGCATAAACAATAGAGTAGACGAACAATAAATTCAATGGTAGATAACAAAACTGGAGTTGCAGGACTTTATCATCATCTTCAGTGGCCACAAGATGAATAATAGTAGGATGCCAATAAACCCATATTTTACCCAAGGAGGAGTGAGAGTTGGGGAAACTGAGATCCATACCATACCGACTGATGCAGTCAGATGAATGCTTTGGCTCAATGATTGCTAAAAGATTCAGTTTATACATGTGTAAAATAATTTTTTGCTTTGTCCGCAAATATATTTTCTTGGTTAGGTCCTATGATACGTCAACCTCGATGTACACACGAGCCATTGATGGGCGCAAGCCATCCGATGTAGCAATATCCAACTTTATCGCAGTCCCAATGGGACGAACAATCTCAAAAAGTGCTGCCTTTTGATAAGATGGATGGGTAAGCCAGGTAAGGCAACACAAATCAAAAGTATTGGAACATCAGCGGATGGATCAAAGTCGATAGTCTATTTAGTAACCTTCATATGACACCCTGAAATACTCCAAGAACAACGATAAAAACAACGAATGTAGCCTGGTTCATGCGGAAAATTGAGAAGAACATGAGATTGATCAATCAATGTGATACAGAGATCATTACCGAAAACCAATTTTTTCAAATGCATCCCTGACGACTTTCAGCGGAGGCCGACCGTGCCAAAAGGTACCTACTAACGAAAAACGAAACAGGACAGCTAATGCATCAATTTCATCATCGGAGAATGAGATCATAGGAATACCTTTGTATCGTGAAACCATTTTGGAGGAGATAGCAACCGTAGTGGCATTGGAGACCACAGCCGCAAAGGACGGTGTGGCCGATGAATTAGCAGATCAACGGCGGGAATCGGACGCAGGAGTTGCAAGGGGATCGCGAGGAGCGTTGATGGCAGCGGCGGCTATAACCATATATATATATATATATATATATAAGTGTA
>AP025075.1:20910385-21030154 GCA_036186865.1 Eustoma russellianum | reverse complement strand
ATATATAAGTGTAGACATTACTCACTTCGACAATAAGGCCTTTAATATAAAAAGTGATTTTAATATATTTTATAAAGATATATATGTATAATATATATGTTAAGAAATGAAATTGAGTAAGTTGTGTATATATATAACATGTCATAAAATGATTATATATATATGTATGCACACTTACATACGTTCGGCCATTAGGCCCTTTTATGATAAATGACTTTCTTATATTTTATACACGTGGATATATGCTTTGTAGATATGTTAAGATATGAAAAGAATGATTTTGTTATATTTTATGTGTCCATCTCTGAAGCATGATCAAGTACATATATTTATTATACATTAATACATTTACGGTTACACGGGTTATATTTTTGGATATGAGGGGTTTTATCACATGTTAGGTATATTTAAATGTATTATGTACACTAAGGTGTGAAATATGACTAAATTTGTACTATACATAACAAGTATGAAAAAATAATTCCAAATAAAAATTTATGTAATAAATGGCCATAAAGACCTTTTTATGAGGAAAATAACTTTAGTATGTATAATGAACACTCATATGTATGAAAGTATATAAATGTACATACATAAATACATATACACGACCAAACAAGAATCTTATGACATAAATGATTTTATTTCATGTTATGAATATTCATATGTGTAATTGATGACAAGATTGAATTATGACATGAGTTATTAAATTCCTAGGTGATATGTTAAAGTAATTAGGAATTATATGTTCTAGGAACATAGGTTATGAATTATGAATTGTATGTGTGGAATAGATGCTAAGAAAGTAAGGTTGGTGGAAAAATGACCAAAAAAGGGGTTGTTTATGATGTTGGCCGATAGGTGCCCTTTTACGGGTAAAAATGGTATTTTTCTTAAATTATGATATGTAGAATGTAGATAAGTAAGTGATGATTGATTAAAAGTTGTAGTATAACCAAGATATCCGCATTTGACTGAGTCTCATACTCCATGAAATGAAAATTTGAAAAAGTGATTTTATCGCATTACATGTTTAAAAGTACATATGCATGTGAATAATAAACACGAGACGGTTTATTTCATCGACACACGATATGTTATGCTATGTTCATGATTATGATTATGTTATGTTTCGCCAGCATGACATTGGTACTGGGGTGGTAGGTGTCAGGGGCATATGATTACGTTTATGACTGAGTGTAACACCGAGTCTGAGACACGAGATCTCTGTCATAGCGCGTCACGGTTAGCACATGTACATATGTTTATGATGTTTTATGTCGTACATGTACCATATAGGAATCAATCGGTTCGACGTGCGTTATTATTCCTAGAAAAGTGCTATAGCCATCATGAAATGTTATGTTTTCAGATTATGAAATGCAAAATCATGTTATGATATATGAAATGCCAAGTCATGTATGTTACGGAAGAAAGTCATGATATGTTATGAAAAGTTATGTTTTAAGTCTCATGTCAAGATATGTTTATGAAAAGTCATGTTTTATGCATCATGTCATGATCATGTTACCTTAGGGTTATGATTAAGAATTCCTTAAGTCTATGATATCATTACAATGGTCAATGTAGTGATTATGCATGAAAGTGTAGCATATGTAAGATGTGTGAGAGTAAGTTATGGATTACAAGCTAAGTATGAATACTATGTGATGTCATGGACTAAGCAGAATGAGATATTGCTATGTTATGTTGTGAAATTTTCCTTGCCTTACATGGTTTAAGTTTACATTTATGATATGATACTTTACTTGCTAAAAAGGAGACGTACTTATCGTATTCACTAATTATGGTTATTATGATTTGTCACCCCGTCTCCCCATGTATGATCCACATATCGTATCTAGTAGGGCTACTTGCTAGACGAATATGTTTTATCGCTCATACTTGCCTTATCACTTTACAGATAACATGTACCTTTATACAGGCTTGTTGAGGACAGGTTAGATAGACCACCAATAACTACGAAGCGTACCGAGAGATTAGCTTTGATGACGTTAGGCCTTGGTTCATGATGTATCTCTGAAGATTTCAGTATTCTATATATTATGACTTGTACCGATTATGATGTGTGTATTGCAAGTCGATTGTGATTTGTTTATATTATGTTGCTTCCGTATATCGATTCATTATTCATGCCGACATGCACATGTATATTATCAATTCCTTGTACTTTTCGTAGCAGAGTACGGCGAGTGCACCGGGCCGGAACCTTAGTTTCGAGCGGGAGCGCTACAGTATATATGTATGAAACTTTGGGGAAAAGGGTATTTTCGACATGTGTATATACACACACACACATAGGTTATACATATATTTGGATAATGAATAAATAGCTTTGTGCATATTTATGGATACAAAATGATATAAAATAAAGTATGATAGAAAATATGATTACTTTATTTGTATTATTATGAAATATAAAAGTATATGGTATGAATCAGAAATTATGGTTTTTGGCCCTTTTTACTAAGTATAAGATGTGATATTTAAGGAATTATTCATGGATAAATTGTAATAAAAAATAGGGGTGTTGGTCGAGTATGTGTAGAAGGATATAAAAGATGGATATTTCATGATTTAAGACATGGTTGATGTGCATATATGTGAGGTTTTAGAATATGATGACATGAGAAGGTTTAAGAAGCATATAGATGACGACACATATAACTGGTTAAGGCATTTGCACACATGTGTCACATTTCATAAAATGTTTCTAAACAGGTTCACCTGGCTCGTGGAATTATATTGTATAGACAGATATCCCACGACATGTTTACAATATGTATATGTGCAGTTGGTGCGCCGTCATGACATCGGAACCAGAGTGGTGGATGTCATGGGGCATACGGTATGTTATCGATGCTTGGAGAGCCGCATGATATCGGAACTCAAAGGGGTTGATGTCATGGGCATACATGCCGAGTGTATTCCTTGTCGGCGGATAAGGAAATATCGGCATACCGAGTTACCGTTAGTAATATGTACGCATGACGTAACATTATGTGGACTCATCGGGATTCATATTCGTACATATTTCTATATAGGAGATTATTCCGTTTCTATGATGATATAATTTGCTTGCAAGGTACAGTATTACAGTTATAGTATGAAAGAAGTAATGTTTACAAAAAGGTTATATGTTGACATGTTACAGAGAACTGATTATTGTACATGGTTACAATTTACGCTTATGACATTGTTTTAAAGGCATCGCATCATAGTATTACATTACATGACTTTTTTAGAGACTTGATTTTTTTAGATGATAAGAGTTAGGATGATGACCACTTAGACTTCGATTGAGATTCTAAATATGGATTTACATGATAGAGGCATAATCTAGGAACCTGACAGTATAGAAAGTTTACCGACAGAGATATATGTGTTACCTATTGTTTACTTACTTTATGTTATGCAATGTATTTATCAAACTGGAAAAGCGAATTGTTATTTTCTTATTTATGCGGTATTATTTTCTTACCCCGTCATCGCATTCATTATCCAAATGGCGTATCTGTAGAAGTACTTGCTGGGCAATTACGTTTATCGCTCATACTTGCTTTATCACTATTTGCAGAGAACAGGTACCACTTGTAGGTTTACCAAGGATGATCCACATAGATATCGATACAGATGTAGTATACCGGAGAGATGATCTTTGAAGATGTTAGTCATTTGATGTTGATGTATTCAGAGAAGTTCAGGGCTTAGCACATTATGATTTGTACAGAATTGTAATGTAATATAATGCATGTCGATTGTATTTTGCTTATGGTTTTGATGCTTCCGCTTATCGATTCATTTTTCTTGTCGACATGCACATGTATAGTATCGATGCCTTGTAGTTCTCATAGTAGAGTGCGACGGATGCAACAGGCCGAAACCCTAGTTTCAGACGAGATATACATGTGGTAAACAACGACATGAACTTAAGAAGTGGTCTTAAAATTAAGAAATGATTGTATATGTAGCGCCCCTCTCCCGAGCCCTAACATCGGGACAGTTCACCAACCTTAGCCTGCTACGACGACGACAAGGCATCGTTCAAACTTCTTTACACGTCAGAACTGACATAGAAATTTTTCGCAAAAACGATAATAAAAGAAATAAACGTCTCGATTAAATTTATCTATCAGAAATAAAATCAAGTACAAGGGTTGATGAAACCTTCTACGTCAAGTATGAAAGACTAAAATCAAATAATAAGCCTAGGTGGAGGTCTATCTGACTATCCCAAGAAACAATCTCCGGATCAACAAGATCCCGTCTCGAGCCCAGCTCACATAATCTGTCCCATCCTAGATACACATATATACTCATAATCCTGCTCACCTGTGGAGGGAAGGTAGGGGGTGAGTGATGGAAGTCACTCGTAGGTTACTTGTCTCTTCCGAAAAGGAACTTTCACATACTAAGTTAGATAAATAAATAAGGCAAATAAAGCAATAATAAATAAAACAACAAGTAAAACATAAGTACAAAAAATAGCACATACCCGACCCGCTCTGTGTCCTAAATCGTAGCACTGAAACAACTTAATAACAAAATCAATGATAATCACATCAATAATAAATGCAATGCGCAACTTCATGGTGCATGCTCTTTAATCTCCACCGTGTCACACGCAGTTACTTTATATCACACACTATGCTCTTTCTTTTCCATGTTATGCGATGCAAGTCCCGGGTCCTATTAGGTGAAGGTAACCGTTATCACCAAACACCCATCACACGCCTCGTCAGGCCACACTCACACTTTCACACTTCCGTTTCTCCTATGTTGCATGCTCCGTTCTATGTTGCGTAATACCTATATTGCGTAATTACCCTATGTTGTGTGAGGTTTATTACTGGATTTTATCTTCTACCGTTATTTTATCTTTCTAGACTTTATTTTAGGTTTCTACACTTTATTTTATTTTTCCTAGGTTTTCACGCACTTAAATCTTTTATTTATTTATGTTATCTTGCCCTACTACTTTTTTCTTCCCTATATTCTTAACCATTTCATCCTTTTACTTATTAATTTGTTATTATTATGTTATATATATTCAAATGAAAAACCCACAAACAGTAACTAAGTATATATATGTATAAATCGTTAAACAGTTTACATATCATTAAATCTAATACACAAGGAACTATAATTGATCATAAATATATATATATATAACATCGAAGTTGCACCCTATGCAATATATATATAAATTTACGCAAGATCTCAGGCACATCAAATTGTTTTACACATAGTCCAATAACATATGCACCTACAAATCCACATCAACCATTTAAGTTTCAGTCAGCATCCTTTCTTTCTTTTTTTTATTTAAACATTCTTGAAACATTTTTTTTTGCAACATATATATAACAAAATAAAGTAGTCAGCTTCTCTATTTACCGCCATACCGCAACGAATATATATACACAAAACCAATTCTCACAGAGTGTTAGGACAGCTTTTTTTTATGCCTACACTTGCCACCATTTTTTTTGCTAACAACATATACATACTCTTCCACACATTCACAACAATCAAGTACCACATTGTTTACCCCCCAAGGAAATTCAGTCATGGCCTGCAAATTGCAACAATTTTCCTTGCTAAGATCACACCATTTACCTATTACTTTTTTCACAATGGATTCTACCAATACAATTAATTTGAAACAACCACTTCATGCCATCCCATTTATATAAATATCACACGTACAACACCCATACACAACATATATATATAGCACACAGTACACATACCTAATATATATATATATATGAATATATATATATATATGTATATATATATATGTATATATATATATATGTATGTATATCGCACAGCAGAGCGGAATGACGGCTCTGGCGACTCAGGCGACAACGCCGACGGAAACATGAATCTTCATCGTTTTCTGCAATATTCTTTGAATTCGTTTTCGCATCTTGCGTTCAGGACTATTGCTCTTTTTATTTATTTTGATTTCAATCACCTTTGCGGCGCCGTTCTCCGCCGCCAACAATTCCAAGATCGATCATCTTCTCGCCAACAATCGCCGCTTTCGCCAGGTCGCTGTTCGATTCTTCCACTGATTCTCAATTCGACGGGGTCACCGCTGCCGCCATCCCTAACGCTTTGCTGGTTCTCATACATTGAGATTCAGCGCAATGGCTCCTGTGCCTACATTCGCCGCAGTAGTGGCTGGATCATCAACCACGCCGATATCCATCTCTCCTAAGACAGCAACGCGTTATAAAGGTATTCCACTGGTTTCATTTCTTGATTCGGAAATTGATGCATTGGCTGTCCCTTTTCGGTACTCTCTAGTCGGTACATTTTGGCATGGGCGCCCCCCCTAAAGGTGATACGCAATGTTTTTGAAAAGATTGGTTTTCACCACAACCTTCGGATTACTCTCATTGATCAAACGCATATATTGCTGAATTTTACCAATGAATCAGATTATTTGCGATGTTTTTATCGTCGTTCTTGGCATATTTCTGGTTGTCACATGAGGGTTACAAAATGGACAGTGGATTTTGATCCTTCCTCTGATGTCCCAATTGTGCCGGTTTGGATTGCACTACCGGCATTGCCGATTCACCTACATAGGCAGGAAGCTTTGTTCGAAATAGTGCGCACAATCGGTTTGCCTCTTAAATTAGATGTAGCCACCTCTAAAGGCTTACGTCCATCGGTAGCTCGTGTATGTGTGGAGATTGATGTATCACAAGAGTTGCCGCAAAAAATTTATCTACAAGCTAAAGGTCGTTTAATTCTTCAGTCTGTTGTTTATGAAGATTTGCCGTTGTTCTGTACTGACTGTCGTAGACTGGGGCATAAACATGCTGTTTGCACATCTAAGTGTGAGACTGGTATTCCGCCCCACCTCCTCCACCCCCGAAATCTCGTCCATCCAAGACGCGATGGACTCCAGTAAAGCACAACCAACCTGTTCCGCCGCCAGGAAATGAAAAGAATAATGATCCGGGGGCAGGGGGTCCTGTCATAGGGGAACCGATCCCTATACTGGAGCAACATTCTTCCGATAATGCCATACACGATGAGTTTTGTGATGCAGCAGACTCTCCTACAGATACCATGCAACACGATATTGGACATGTATCGGACACTGATTTGCCAACTGACATTTTAGTAGAGGACATATCGACGGTTGATCCATCACGCGTTCCAGACGCTCTGGATGAAGCATCTGACCCATCTGTATCGCAGATTTTCTCTAGGTTGACTGCAGATTTATGTCCGGTACTGGTAGTGCCGCCTACATTGGAGTTTCAAAAGCAACAGGATCCGCAGCACACAGATACACCTACACTATCTCCGCCCTTGGAGATTTCATACACGGCCATACAGCATGCCCACGAGATGACCTCACCGTCTGAAGTGGCTCCGGAAGTCCAAATTCAATCCATTCAAGTTGAATTGCCAGTTCCACTAGCGATAATGCCAGCCCATGGCCAGCCTGCTTATGATCCCTTAGTTGAACAATTCTATCAAGATCACTTTCGTGAAGAGGAAGAGGACGTGGCACTAGGTTCGGACAATGAAGCTTCTCTCTCATATACTCGCCGTAAAGGGACTGAATATGATGATCTACGAGATAGTTTGATCATTGCGGGCGATGATTTGGATTGTTGCAGGACATCGACTAGGGGCGGGACTCTCCTTGGTGGACTATCTCAGAAAAAGCGCAGGTCTCGGAAGGATCTTCCACCACCTCCACCGTCCTCAATGGTTACTCGACGGCGCAGCCATCGTTCTTTTGAAATATAGATAGATTAGCAGTCCCACGACTGATCATTTGGTTTCTTTTTCATTTATTCTCGCTTGTACTCACGGCTACCCTTGGCCATTAACGCGGGATATGATACATAAATAAAAGCTGGAAGGTATCCTTCTGTTTAAAAAAAAATGTATATCGCACAGCACACACATAATTCTTAAAAACTCAAAAATGATGGTCATGGCAGTGACCAAAAAAATGATAAAGGAATAAGACATGACCAAAAAACATAAAGAAATAAAACTCTTCACACACACACATATATACATAACCTCAGTCGTAAGTGTGTGTGTGTGTGTGTATATATATTTCAGACAAATGTAGTTTTATTCATCGTAATGCCTCACTTATGGCGGAGGAAAAACATCATACAATAAAAGCCATCGTAAGTAAAATGGTAATGTAAAGAGGTAATGATTGCCAATCTCCAATCATATACGATATGCCGCATTAAAACCTTGCCAAGTAAAACCACCCTCGTGCATAAAACCTTGGCGAAGAAAAAAGCGTACATATTTATATAATTGGAGTGTTTGGACATGGCAATGTACAAAATGAACGTAAATGGCAGTGTAAAACATGAGACGGTTGCTCCGGCTTGATGAAAGTTGTGTCTGATTGTTGATGTTGTCTTTGTTGCGTACTCCGAAGCCCTCGAAATCATATGATCCGTGTGACAGCAGCCCATGGAACATGCATGTGAAGACCAAGAATTAGAGCCATACATATAAATCTAAAATCTACCAAGCCTTGAGCGTTTAAAGAACGTACCGACGTTGTCTGCGCTCCATTGGAGTACAGACAACCAGCATGCTATGACTGGCAGTATGATCAGAAGCCATTGCAAATAGAAGTGATTCTCCCCTCGGTGTTGCACCTGTGACTATCAATATACCTCGCAACAGCATTAGTCGAGAAAAGACATAAGTGCAGTAAGAGTAAAATTGAAGTATGGTATTGGAGATGCAGCAGTAGAATTCGCAGAGTACCAGTGCTGCCTATATCAAAGCAATGATACAGGCAGTGAAAAGCAAGCTAGCCATGTTCCGGACGTAAATATGGAGTTGATAAGTCTGTGAGAATGCATCCTCTGACCACCGGTGGCAGTTGTGCTGATGCCGTAAATATAGTGGAATTTGGGTGCTGCATCGCATAGGATGCCAGATGATGTGATGCCGCATTTGCTTCTCTTGGTGTATGCTGTAGTTCTGATCAAGTGATCTGTAAAAATATACGCAGTCGATCCAAGTCTGCCTGTAGGTCTCCCGTAGAACCATTAGAGGCTAGTAAGTGTTGTATGGCTAAGCAATCAGTTTCAAGAATGAGCTCAGTATGATGACATGGGAAGTATATAAGGGAATACAGTAAAACTTGTATTTCTGCTCGCAATGGAGATAGTTTTGGCAAGGCAAACGCTATTGCCTTCAAAAAATGCCCTTTTGACTCGCGGACAATGGCTCCCGCTGCAGCACGCTCTTGTCTCACTGCAGCATCTACGTTGACCTTTAGTCTACCAGATGGAGGGGGTGCTAACGAACTACTATTAGACGGCGTGAGTGAATATTAGGAGATAAACACGCTGAAATTAAAGAGGGGATTGAAGTAGCAAATTTTTTCTCAGAAACTGACGCACACCAACTGTGTATATCCATACGAATTCGCTCTTCCAAACGATCTTGCTTACTTTGTTCCAAACCGAAAACTATGTGTGCATATTCCTTCCATATATTCCAACATATAAAATGTGGAATTACTACTTTCAGCTGACCATACATAGATGATGGAGAGGATCGTAGCCACCAGCTCAATAGATGGGAACGCAAAGAAATAGGAGAGTAACGCGGGACATCAATCAACGAAAAATATTTTTGCCATATTTGTGCGATCATGGGACAATTCAAAAACAAGTGAGTACTATCACTGTTGTTTCTTTTGGAAAAAGGGCACTGCGTGGGTAATGAGTGCATAAAAGTTGACAAGTTCTTCGGTATAGGCAATGCACCAAAGCAAAGTTTCCATACAAACATTTTGCAAGAAGCCGGTAGTCCTGGCCACCAAATATATCTGCAACATCGTAATGTGACCCGCTTATTTCTACATTCTTCGTATGCACCCTTTAATGTAAATTGTCCATTTGAATCCGGCTGCCATATAAAGCCTGTTGGGCCTATATTTACCCTTTCCTGACAAAAATCATTGATCCTACATATTCGTTTCCACACGGGGGAGTCATATAATAGAATTCTGAAATGTGTTCGCCTGCCATATTTTTGCTGCATATATGTTGACCATAATGTTGATCCTTGATGATATGACCACCAAATTTTACAATCAAAAGCTTTTTGGATCGAGTAAAAAGATCTAACACCAACACCTCCCTCTGAGACCCCGGGTAGCATAAATCTTTCCAGGAGCGCCAGTGATGCTTATTTGCCCAAAAGAAAGCAGACATTTTCTTTTCTAGCTCCTTTAGTATGCTGACTGGTAAACTCGAAGTTGCAAACAGATGCAGTGGTATGGATGACAACACCAAATTAATGAGGACTAACCTGCTTGCTACACTGAGTAATTTGGCTGACCATCCAAACAGTCTTTTGTCAAAATGCTGCAACAAAGCGAAGCAGTATGTACTACGACAGATTCCTTTATGTATAGGCGCTCGAAGATAACGCATTGGCAGTGTAGTGAGCCTCATGCCAAGTATATCCACCGTGCGCTGCCCTTTTGGCTTTCGCCCACCACAACCGAACTTTTATGAAAATTTACTTGTTGTCCTGAGGCTTGCTTATACATTTGTAGAAAAGAAATGAAGCGACGTAAATTTCTTGGTGTAGCATTTAAGAAAATTAGTAAGTCATCTGCATAACCCAGATGTCATGGCGTTGATACCCTTCCTTCATGAAAACCTTGTATCCATTGAGCATCTGTCAGTGCTTTCAAGCATCTGCTGAATCCTTCTGATGCCAGTATGAATAGAATGGGAGACAGCGGATCTCCTTGTTTGAAACCACGACACAGACTACAAAATCCACATGGTTTGCTGTTAATTAATATCGAACACTTTGTGGCCTCTAGGTGGTTGATTATGAGTCGTACGAAAAATGGTTGGAACCCAATCTTTAACATGAGCAGGCGTAGATATTCCCAGTTCACTCTATCAAAGGCCTTAGCCATGTCTAGTTTTACAATTGCACGTCCGCCCCTTTGCGGTTTGTCAAGAATGTGTACCATTTCTTTGGCCAGAAGAATTTGTTCTGTAATGCCACGTCCTGGCATAAATCTCGATTGCTCAGGTGAGATCAATTTGGATAGTAGCGGAACAAGACGAGTTTCTATCAGGCGTGTTATGACCTTTGATATAAAGTTAGTGAGACATATAGGTCGAAAGTCTACAAAAGTGTTTGGCGAGGTAACGTTTGGTATCAACGTGATCAACCCAGATGCCATTGCAGTAGGCACCCTTATCCCAATGAAAAATTCATGTACAGCTTTGAGGACATCACTTTGTATAATTTCCTAGCAATGTCTGTAAAAACGCCCATTGTATCCATCCGGACCAGCAACACTTGTTGGACTCAGCATCCATACTGCTTCTTTCACTTCTAATAATTGTGGTATGGCAATCAAGGTTGCATTTTCTACCTCCGTTATCATTGGATGGAGATACTGTAAAAGATTATCGTGATTTGATGTGGACTCAGATTGAAAAATGTCAGAAAAATATCTTACGGCCTCAGTTTGTATATCACTACCCTGCTCATATTCTTGGCCTTGCACCGATTTGATTCGCACTAGCCTCCGCTTTCATCTTTTGTCTTTCACAATGTTATGAAAGTAGGCCGTGTTAGCGTCACCTTCCTGCATCCAATGCACTCTTGCTTTCTGTTACCAATATTAGCAAACTCTTGATTGCGCTAGTTGTAAAACAGCCTTTGCCTGATGGTATTGCTCACGATTGTGGTCAGTTGGACAGTCATCATAGATTCGCTCCTTCTGCACAACCTTAGATTCTGCCTCTACGACTGCGTCAAATACATTCCCGAAGACCGTTTAATTCCATTGTCGCAGATCAGTCTTAAGATGGCGTATTTTTGTGCAAAATCCACGCATAACTCCAGTGGTCGGATATGAATTCCAAGAGTGCTTCATAAATTGCATAAAGTCTGGATGAGTCAACCACACATCCAGAAAACGAAAAGAGCGTGGCCCTGTTACTTGCGTATCACGGCACGTGAGAAATAAGGGCGCATGGTCCGAAGTAGCACAGTTTAGATGTTGAACCAGTAAAGTGCCAAATGTATCATGGAAAAACATGGAGCAAAGAATTCTATCAAGTCTTCTACTTACTCTCCCAATACCTCTTCCATCTGACCAAGTGAATTTGGAACCCTGATATGGAATGTCAACCAAACCTATTGTGTTAATCCATGCTGCAAAATCTGTTGCTTGTCTGACTGTGGGCATCGATGCCCCTCTATGTTCATCCAATGTAGCGAACGTATTAAAATCTCCGCCTATAATCCAAGGCTCTTGAATGTTAGTTGAAAAATTTAGCAGATCAGACCACAAGTTCCTACGTGCTGCCATAGTGTGAGGCCCGTATACTGCTGTCCACCAAAAACTTTTGTTGTTAGGAAGCCAGTTGAAAGGAAAGGAGATGTTTCTGTAGACTTGTTTTGTCTCTAAATGATTCAGCAATGCAGCCACCCAAAAAATCCAGATATTATCATCACACAAAACTGCTGCTTCAGTATACCCAAGTTTTAGGCGATAAAAATCTAACTTAGAAACTGGCAACTTTGGTTCAATGAGGACAAGTAAATGAATATGATGTTGTCGCACCAAATACTGCACACGATTATAGGAGGTGCGCAAACCCCTAACGTTCCATATTAAGCTGTTCATGATGGAGACTAAGGCTCCAAGCTTGATGAAGATCTGGTTACAATTCCAGACGGTGGTGGACGAGCCATATCTTTTTTCTTCGTGCGATGTCTTTTCTACGTGCAATCAATTATACCACCCACAACCACCATATTCAAATTGCGCTCTTCATTGTGTTGTACGTCTTGTGAGCTCTCCCTGTTGTAATCTCAAAGATATATCCTCAGCCGCAAGCAACAGATTATGTGTTCCCTCCAATGGATGTAATAAATGTTCCTTTGTGTCTGAGACATGACCCGATCTCGGCGAACCCATATGCACAGTCTGGGGCAAAGGTTCCACTGATGTTGAAATAAGACGTGTTATATCCTGTTTGTCAGAGACATGAAGATCACAATCAGTGGCCACGTTTGATTCTGGGTGGAATACTGAGACTGTAATTGGGTCTGCAGGCAGTTTTTCTGTCTCCGTATCTTGTTCTTCGTCCATAATATCTTCATCCACTATATTCTTCTCCGTCATTCTGTGTGTAGCTGTGGACTGTAAAACTTTTGGCTGAATGTCAGATGTTTTTGAAAGTCCTTTTTTTGGCGTCCAGCTTTGTGGTTGTTTTGTAGCTGGCTTGGTCAAAATAGGTTTTTGAGATGTAGGAGTCACTTCGACATCTTTTGGATCGATTTTTTTGCAAGAACTGGCAGAATGGCCCAACGTTCTGCATGTGGCACAGTATGAAGGCAAATTTTCGTATTCAACTGGTTGGAAGAATTGATGATCTGCACTTTGAATAAACAATTTCTGAGGAAGTTCTTGCAAAACATCAATCTCTACACAGATTCTAGCAACCGAAGGTCTTAACAAATTTGTCGTCGCTGTATCTGGACGTAAGGGTGTCCCTACCATGCGTGATATTTCAAACAGTGCTTCTTGGTTGTGAAGATAAATAGGTAGTCCCGGCAGTGATATCCAAACAGGCACAATGGGTACATCTATTTTCGGATCAAAATCATATGTCCATCTTGTAACTCTCATGTGATAACCTAGGACTGTCCATGTGCGGCGAGAGAAACAACGAGAGTAGTCTACTTCAGCGTCAAAATTCAGCAAAATATGAGTAGGATCAAGCAATGTAATTTTAACTTAGGTAGAAAATCCAATCTTTTCAAAGCATTTTCGAATGGCTTCTAACTTAGGACGACCATACCAAAACGTTCCAACAAAACAATTTTGAAAAGGGGCCGATAATTCCTTTACCTCCTCACGTGTAAATTTTATTGCAGGAACTCCTTTGAATCTTGTGATTTCACGAGGTGGGATACGCATTGTTGAAGGTTTGAGAACGGAGGCATATGATCGTTTTTGTTCCATGAATGATCACCGTTTTGCGCTTGTGAGTGAATTTTGTGGAAAGGATGAAACTTTTTAATAATGCTGGATTGCAGCAATGAAAGGAGAGGCTGAAAACCAGTTGAAGATGAGAACAGCAGGACGCCACTGTCGCCAATGATGTCGGCCATGAAATTCGCAGAATTCACCCATGAGCACCGCCCCTCATATATATGTGTGTGTGTGTGTGTATATATATATATATATATATTGAAAGAGAAATTTTATTATGAAGATGCCTCACTTATGGCGGAGGAAAACCTTATTACATCAAAAGGAAATATAACGAATAAAAAGTTAGGAATCAACATCCAAACCATATATGATATGCCGCATTAAAACATTGCCAAGCAAAACCACCCTTGTGGATAAAACCTTGGCGAAGGAAAATGCGTACATATTTATATGCTTGGAATGTTGTGAAACGTTACAGTGTAAAATGATAATTATAGCAATCCACATATAATACATGGGGAACAAAGGATGTAAAAACGGCATGATGTCCCGATCGTGATGGCGTGGTTCAGGTCCATAGGCAAATGAAATCTCGTCAACGAGTGAATTCCGCCAATGTTGCGATGTCGTCCATGCACAAAGGAAACAAGGGAGCACCTCAATGGGGAAAACGAGCCATAAGAAAAAGCAACAGGACAAATGAATGTAAATCATACTGAGCCTGCCTGTACCCAATAAAGTACAGGCAGAGAAATCACAAAAATGCCAATCCATATGGAATACTCGAGGAAGGCGAACTTGGTGGCATCGGGGCAGTTTGTAGGAAGACTCCAATATACATGGTGAGTGCCAGTTAAAAGTTTGTCGTCGGCCATACACAATGGAAGTAAAGAAAACGTTATTTATGCAGGGGATATTTAAGATACAGCAGTGGACCAAGGGAATGCAAAGCATACTGTGTCTGCCCGTACCCACAGTGGTACGGGCAGAGTAATCAGAAGTGTGCCAATCCATATGGAAGACCAGAATCTCAACGTGTGCGCAAGCTAGCTGAAGTGAGGTCCAAAGTGATTGAAGCACGTACCATAGATGGCAGATTATGGGTATTGAAATAGCTTGTCGCAGGATATATCATTGCATGTTGTGCAAGGTAGTGAGCTGCCATGTTTGCCTCTCTATACGTATGAGTTATTTCCAGTTGGTGTTGATGAAGTAACGTATGTAATAGCCGGAGGTGATAGTTGCCATAGGTATTTTGTGGCTGATGTAGTCGTGACAACATGGGCACAAACAGATTCTATCGTGAGTGAACGATATAAGGGAAGAAAGTAAAGCAAACCAAAGAGAGTAGCCTGAATCTCCGCCAGTAAAGGTGTACATGGAGGTAGACGAAAAGAGAGCGCACACACACAGTTGCCGGTGTGATCGCGCATGATAGCTCCGCCCGTGGCATAGTTGCTGCCAACTGCTGCATCAATATTTAATTTGAGTCTACCTGAAGGTGGAGTTTGCCATCGAACAACTCGGAGACGTGGGGGACGAATTCGTGGGATCCATGAGAGGGAAAAAGATGGTCCTGCCGCAAGTTTGGATCCCTGTATTTTCTGAATCCACATGTGAATATCATAATGTATGGAAGTCCGAAGCACAGATATAGAAAACGATGTAGAGTCCCGTATACTCATTGAGCGTAGTATCGCCAGATGTTGTAAACTGTAATCGCTGGAATCACAATTTTTAAAACCCCAAATAGTGATGAATATGTGGAGCGATACCACCAAGATAATAGATATTATCGCAGATTTAGAGATGTCGGGATTATTCCATACAACTCAGAGACAAAAAAGGTCCATAAATGGTGAATGAAACTGCAGTGAAGGAAGACATGATCCACTGTGGCCGAGTGCTGCCTACAAAAAGGACACTGCGTGGGACGTGCCACTGAGTATCGTCCAATGTAATCCTCAAATTGCATAGCAGAGTGAAAAAGGAGCCACAATAATATTTTCTTGAGTGGGGAATGTTGCTTGAACCAAATAAATTTTGTAGAAATTTGTGTTGGTCTGGAGATCCTACAGATATCATAGGCCGACTTGAGGGTGAATTCACCTGTGGGTGTCGGCATCCATGTGAGAAAGGATCCCGTGCCAGTCGTTTGAGAGATGCAGGTGTCATGAATGCGACATATTAGCTTCCAGACTGGGGAATCCGTTAGTCGTGGGCGATAATCTCCTCTCCTGCCATATTTCATATGCATATATTGACTCCATAAAGTGACCTGCTGTTGATATGACCACCAAATTCAACAATGATATGCCTGCTGCAACATGGTAAGATCCCTAAGTCCCAATCCGCCTTCCTCAATAGGCAAGGCAATTTTTGACCATGCTATCCAATGATGTCGATTTACCCAAAAAAAAGATGCCATCTTTCTATTGATCATTTTGATGACTGACTTCGGTAAACCGCCTGCTGCCAGAATATGAAGCGGAAGTGCAGAAATCACTGAACGGAACAGCACTAAGCGACCCGCCGAGGAGAGGAGACGGGAGTGCCAACCTTGTAGTCGATCTTCAATATGTTGTAGCCGAGAAGAGCAATATGAGGATCGGTTAATGCCTTTGTGAAGATATGAGCCAAGGAACCGAAAAGGTAAAGAAGTAACTCGCATGCCTAATATATCTTGGAATGTCTGACGTTGATGTGATGTGATGTTGGCCGAAGGAATGAAACTGCTTTTATGAAAGTTAACCTTTTGTCCCGAAGCAATTTCATACGTAGTTAAGAAAGAGTGGAATTGTCTGAGATTGCGCTGTGTACCACGCAGAAAAATAAGTAAATCATCTGCATATGCCAAGTGAGAAATGGAAAAAGGAATGCGCCCTAGTCGAAATGACTGGATATGGCCAGAGGCAACTAGTGACTTTAATCCTCTGCTGAAACCCTCTGATGATAAAATAAATAGCAATGGGGACAATGGATCACCCTACTTGACACCTCTAAATGGACGGAAAGATGCCGATGGTTGTCCATTTATCAAAACTGACAGCTTTGTGGCACGTAAATGGTTGATGATAATCCGAATGAAAAAATCAGAGAATCCGAATTTGCGCAATAACATCTCAAGATACTCCCAACTTACCCGATCAAATGCCTTCATCATGTCTAACTTCAGGCATAATTGAGATCCCCCTTTATCCAGCATATGAACCATTTCCCGGGACATTAAAATTTTCATAGAAATATCATGTCCAGGAAGGAATCCTGTTTGCTCCGGCGAGATTAACTTTGGCAATAGTGCCCCTAAACACGTGGCAATAATACGGGTACATACTTTGCTCAAAAAGTTCGTAAGACAGATAGGCTGAAAATCACTAAATGTTTGAGGTGATTGCGTTTTAGGATCAATGTAAGTAAAGCACTAGCCATGACAGCAGGCTGTGGGACTCCAAGGAAAAACTCATGTACCGCTTTAATTACATCAGAATGTATTATAGGCCAGCATGAACGATAGAAATTACTATGAAAACCATCAGGTCCAGCTGCACTCTGAGGATCTAAACACCACACTGCCGCTTTTACCTCTGTCTCCATTGGGAGCTGTGTAAGCATAAGGTTGTCGGCTTCAGTTATCAGACTAGGGATGTGTGATAGAATAGATGAATGATTTTGTGTTACCCCCCGAGCAAATAATTCTGTATAAAACGTGACAGCTGAGGTCATAATGTCATGTGGATTCGTTAGCAGAGTTCCATCTGAGCTTCGAATCTGTTGAATACGTAGGTGTGATCTCTTACCTTTGACAAGTGAGTGAAAGTACCTTGTGTTAGCATCACCCTCTTTTAGCCATTTACCCTTGCCTTTTGTTTCCAGAATTGCAGTTCATAATTTGAGGCGAGTAAATAGTCTGCTTTTGCCTTATAATATGCCTCTCGCGCTTCTTCTGTGGGATTCGCATCCCATACAATTTCTGCGCTATTAAGTTGTTCCTCTGCATGCTTCAGATTGCTAAAAATGTTCCCAAAGATATCTTTATTCCATTGTTGTATATCTTTCTTTAGGGAAAATAATTTTGTATAGAAACCATGCATGCCTCCCGTTGTTGGATATGATATCCATGCATTCTGCACATATGAATGAAAATCTGAATGATGGAGCCAGGCATCTAGGAAACAAAACGAACGACGGCCAGATGGTGCACTTAGACGACATAATAAGAGAAGTGGAGTGTGATCAGATGAGACCCGCGGTAAATGAGTTAGCTGCAAATTCTCAAACACATCTTAAAAAACAGAGTTGACAAAAATCCAGTCCAATCTACGTCGAACTCGACCAAGACCTCTGTCGTCAGCCCAAGTAAATCTAGAACCTTGATATTGTGGTGACATAAGAGAACAGGTTTCAATACACTCATTAAAGTCTTGCAATGCTGTTAAAGAGGGAGCAGAACGGTCACTATGATCTTCAATGGTTCGAAAAGTATCAAAGTCTCCTCCCACAAGCCAGGGTAATTGTTATATCGCAGCATCGTCACACAAGGAGCGCCATTGAGGTTGACGCTATAAGGCAGTATGTTTCGTATAGACTAATGAGAGAACAAAGGTATGTTGTAGCGAGATAGATAGTAAAGTGAAATGGACCACTTGATCTTGATCCTGCATTGCAAGCAAACGAAATTCAGTATCACGCCAGAAAAACCAAATATGTTCCGACTGAGAGGCATAAAACTGTGAGAAACCAAGAAGTAAACCAAACCCATTTATTTGTGAAGGAGCATGCTTAGGTTCAATCAAAGCAAGTAAATTCAAGCGATGTTCTCTAATCAACTGTTGTAAACGAGGCAATGAGGCACGCATGCCTCGAATGTTCCATATTCATATATTCATTGATTAAGAGTGGAGGTACTTCCCTGTATGATGTGCGACGCATTGCGCGTCAAAATGGTTGATGGTGGCAAGGGGTAGGTCCTTGCGGGATCGATGTTTACGACGCGGAACAACCGGTATGAATGCAGCCTCCTCAGCTTGGTCATGCAATCGCGATATTAATATCTCTTCATCTGGCGATGGTGGTATTAACTGCATGCGACGAGCAACTTCATCAGGCACATTAGGGATGTCCTCAACATGAACATCAACTAGCAAGTCATTATCCGATGAATGCCCTATATCGATTTCCGTGATATCATTTGGCATTTGATGGTCCGCAGCGTCACAGAACTCATCTTGGAGATGATCTTCGAAAACATTATCAGGTTGTAGTGTAACTTTATCGGTTTTTCATGGAACGTTATCAGCGTCACAGAAATCATCTTGTATACTAGTTGGCTCAGAGGGTTGCAGTGGAGCATGATCAGGTTGGTCAATATTAGCATCGTCTTTAGTGAATGGCTCCTGTACTGCCGGAGGTGGTGCGGTTGTTTTCCTTTTGACTGGAGTCCAGCGTGTTTTTGCCTGATGAGCCGGAGGAGGGGGAGGCGGCGGAGGAGGCACGTTAGGTGTTTCCTTAGGAGGGCATGCAGTGGTTGCATGACCCAGTCTACGGTAGGAGGTGGAGAATAGAGGCAAGTCTTCATAGACTACAGTTTGCAGTATTAGTCTTCCTTTCGCTTGCAAATATATCTTTTGTGGCAATTCCTGAGAAACATCGATCTCAACATATACACGAGCCACGGACGGCCTCAGTCCTTCCGAGGTTCCAACATCGAGTTTAATAGGCATTCCAATAGGGCGAACGATTTCAAATATGGCTTCCCGGTGATGGAGGTGAATCGGTAAGGCAGGGAGGGCAATCCAAACCGGGACAATAGGAACGTCTGAGGAAGGATCAAAATAAACAGTCCACTTCGTAATCCTCATGTGACAACCAGAAATATGCCAAGATCGTCGATAAAAGCATCTCAAATAATCCGCTTCATTGAGGAAATTCAGCAATATATGTGTTTGATCAATCAGAGTAATGCGTAAATCATGATGAAATCCAATTTTCTCAAAAACCTCACGTATAACTTTCAAAGGTGGCCGGCCATACCAAAAAGTACCAACCAAGGAATATTTGAATGGCGCAGCAACAGCATCAATCTCGGAATCAAGAAAATCAATCATAGGGATACCTTTGTAGTGCGAAACCGTTTTCAGAGAAATTGAAATATTGTTGGAGGCATCGGTGCTGGCGACAACCGCAGCAAATGTTGGTGCATTCGTCATAGCGATCGCGAGAATGGCGGCTGAAAGAAATTAGCTTCTGATAAATAGCAGTAGCGGCGGGGGTTGGGAATGATGTGCCGTGGTTGGCGGCATAAAACAGCAGCACTAGACGGCAGCCAGGAGTGGCGGCGGCTACTGCCGCCGGAGATCATGATCGCCAGAGCACATTCGGCTTTATATATATATATATATACATACATGTTAAGAGAATTTTTATTATTATAAATATCCATCACTTCTGGCGGAGGAAAACCTTATTACAAATTTAAATATATGACGAAAGTAGCAGTGTATGATTATCAACATCCAAATATATATGATATGCCGCATTAAAACCTTGCCAAGAAAAACCACCCTTGTGGATAAAACCTTGGCAAAGGAAAAAACGTACATATTTATATAGATGGAATGTTGATAGGTGCTACAGTGAAAAAAGAAATAATTTACAAGCCAAAATGAGTGCAAGAGTCGCAAAATGAAAGGAAGCCATGTAGAGTTCCGTAGTTGATGAGCCCTCGTTCCGTCAGAGAGAGCAGAGCCGCCAGCGACAAAGCAAACCAAGGAGAATCGTTGCGTCCATGCATAAAAGAAATACACGGCTGTGTGAAAGCAATACAGATGACACGCTGAAAAGATCCAGACAAATAGAATGGGGAACATACCAAGTCTGCCGGTACTCAATGAGGTACCGGCAGATGTAATGCGGAAATGCCAATCCATATGGAAGACTTGCAAAATTACGGAACCACGTGCTTGCATGTAGAAGTACCTCGTCCCAGCAGGCAGATACACATCATCATGTCAGTCGTCAAATAATTGTCGCAAGACATACCATGCAGATAAGAGAATATGCGCTGAGTGAAGCAGACAAATAGTATATAAGGAAAGAGCAGTGGCAACCAGAAAGAAAATCATACCTAGTCTGCCTGCCCCAACTAGTGGACAGGCAGAAAAAGTGAGAAAGTGCCAATCCATACGGAAGACTTGAAAATGGTATAATGTGTGTCTCATCAAGGTGATGTCCAATGCAGCTAACTGGCGTGGGGGCAACATCTCAGCCAGGTGCCACGCAAGTGAGATAAGACAATGTCCAAGCCATACAAAAAGATAGAATGAAGCAACGTTATTAGCAAACAACCAACTGTGAGAAATAATGAAAGCCAATAGGTAGCAAATCATACAAAACCTGCCTGAACCCTGAAGGGCACAGGCAAGAAAATTCAAATGGCGCCAATCCATATGGAAGACTTAGATAGGTCAAGGCACTCTCAAATGTACTGAAGAAAGATCCTATGAAATGGAACTACGAACTAATGGTGGAAGAGAGAGAGAATTGTAGATTTGGGTGCAGGGGTTGAGCATAGCATTCTGCGCAAGATAGTGGACCGCCATGTTTGCCTCTCTGTAAATGTGATGATAGTCCAATCTATGTAGCCGCACTAATGTGTGGAGTAATTAAAGATAATAGTTGCCGTACACCATCTGAGGGCAGGATAATCATGATACAAGCATCGCACAATCTGATTCTAGAATAATCGACCGATATCAAGGCAGAAAAAACAATAGTCCAAATAACGTCGCCTGTATCTCTGCTGAATAGGTGAACTTGGTGGTAATCTAAATGATACTGCGCCTACACAAACTCCAGCATGGTCTCTCAAAATAGCACCACCTGCACTATAGCGCCTTCCAACTGCAGCATCCGTATTTAATGTAAACTGACCAGATGGTGGTAACCTCCATCGCACCGAAATTGGACGCGGGTTCCGAAGTGTAGGAAGCCAAGCGAAGGGATGGCACGGACCAGTCAGCAATTTGGATCCCTCGATTGGCTTACACCACATTGTAATATCATACTGTACGGTGAACTTTAAGGATGTAAGTGAGAAAATGTGTGGCTCACCATATACCAGAGATGCATAGGTGCGCCATACCGAATAAACGATGATTGCTGGGACGATGACTCGTAAAACCCCAAGGAAAGATGAAAAATTCGAACGATACCACCAGGAGAGTAAATATTGTCGGAGCCTCAAGGATGTTGGGATAGGGCAGTGTAACTCGCTGGCAAAATAACTCCATATCGATCGAATGCCCAGACAGTATAAGAATATATGATCCACCGTAGAAGACTCCTACTTGCAAAATGGGCATTGGGTTGGGCACGCGACAAAAAACTTACAAGTATATTCTTCAAAAGGTAACGCCGAATGAAAAATTCGCCATAGGAATATCTGAGTAGTAGGCGAATGATGTTTAAACCAAATAAATTTTGTCGAGAGGAGTGATGGACCAGAGGTTCGACATATGTCATATGCACTACGCAAAGAGAATTCTCCGGTTGATGTTGGAGTCCATGTAAGATGTGCCGCCTATCCTTCGGTTTGTGCCAAGAAGATAGGGTGAATCCTGCAAATAAGTTTTCACACCGGGGAGTCTGGTAGTCGAGGCAGGTAATCGCCGCCATGACCATATTTAGCATACATATAGTTACTCCAAAGTGTTTTTTGTTGTTGATATGACCACCAAATGCGACACTGATACGCTTTTTGTAACACACATAGATTTCGAATTCCCAATCTGCCCTCCTCCCGGGGCGTTGAAATAGTTGCCCAGGATACCCAATGATGTCTACTGCCCCAATAAAATGTCGCCATTTTGCGATGTATGATGTGAATTACCGATTTAGGTAGTCCTCCTGCTGCGAGAATATGTAAAGGCAGAGAAGATGCAACTGAGCGCAACAATATTAGTCGACCAGCAGCAGATAATAATTTTGAGTGCCAATCATGTAGACGATCATCTATGTGCTGCAATAATGAAACACAGTAGCTGGATCTGTTGATGCCCTTATGTAAATAGGAACCAAGATATCGAAATGGTTGATTTGAACCCCTCATGCCCATGATAGACTCGTAGGTATGTCGCTGTTGTGGCGTAATTGCAGCAGATGGAATGAAGCGACTTTTCTGAAAATTTATCTTTTGACCAGAGGCATTTTCATACTGTGCTAAGAAAGAATGAAAGCGGCGAAGATTACACTGAGTTCCCCGTTAGAAAACCAAAAGATAATCTGCATAGGCTAAGTGGGTGACAGTGAAAGGAACCCTACCAAGACGGAAAGATTGTATAGCACCTGATGCTACTAATGATTTTAACCCCCTGCTAAAGCCTTCAGAAGAAAGAATAAAAAGCAGAGGGGATAAAGGATCCTCTTGCTTAACTCCCCTGCCTGGCCGAAATGATGTTGTATGCTGGCCATTAACTAGAACTGATAATGTGGTGGCACTCAAATGATTCAAAACGAGGCGAATGAAAAACTCAGAGAATCCAAAAGTACGGAGTAACCTCTCAAGATATTCCCAGCTTACTCGATCAAAAGCCTTCATCATGTCTAACTTCAAGCATAGCTGAAGACCTCCTTTATCCAACATATGTATCATTTCTCTGGCCATCAGTACTTGCGTGGAAATATCAGAGCCTGGAAGAAAGCCAGTTTGCTCTGGCGAAATTAGTCGTGGGAGCAAGGTATTAAGTCTGGTAGCAATGATTCTCGTGCAGAGTTTACTCAGGAAATTAGTGAGACAGATTGGTCGAAAGTCGCTAAATGTGTCTGCCGACGGCTTTTTAGGGATTAATATGTTCCATACACACATCTACACAATCAACTATACAAATATATGTTCCAAAAATAAAGCCATTTAAGCAGTTTTCATGCCAAGAAAATAAAGAAGTAATGATCAAAATATAAAGAACAAACACATACAAGTCATAAACAAATAACACCAACACGGCATGCGAGAAATCCAAAACACACAAGGTGTCAACCCGACAGAGGGAATGATAACCTACATCTTGAATGCAAATTCACTGAAAAAAACAAAGTTGGAATTAATGTGGATGGCCAATTCTCCTTCTTCTTTCTCTTTCCCCCTCTCTTTTATCTTTTTCTTTTCCTTTCTCCTTCTCTCCCTGGCTCCGCTCTCTTGGCTACCTTAGAGTATAACCCCCTTCTTTTTTTTAAGGTTGTTGCTGATTGTGCATGTGGGGTTGTGGAAATAATGGCTGGGATTTAATTGCAGGTGTGGGGCGAAAATTAAGGGTGTGGGGGAGTGATTTGTGGGGGAGGAGGGTTATGGGTAGTTTTTTTAAGCATAAGGTTTTTTTTAATGACACTTAACTTATTTGATTAATTTTGATTTAATTCATTAATTTTTTTCTAACCTTCGGTTACAACATTCTAGCCTCCTTACAAAAAGTTTCGTCCTCAAAATTTACGTATTACATAGTCAACACTTAGTTTAGTTCTACTTGATCCATTCACCTAGATAATGATCAAGCTAAATATCCATTGCATTTCCAACATGCTAACCACTTCACTTCTTTATCACATGCTAAGGCCTCAAAATCATTCCTTATACACAAACAAGTTAATTTATGATCCCTTACCTTTTGATTATTAAAATCATTACATAAAGTATCTATGATTCTCGACTCAACCTTAAGGGTATTGTCATCATACTAAGGGTTCTACAACCCAATCATCTGTCTATGACTTACTTTTATCTGCGGTCGTCACCAGTCCTCGTAAATCAGTTCTTAGGTGTACAACAATTTTTAACTTAACGCCTTGTTCGCAAGACTCATCCCTTGAATCGTATGTATTTTCGGAATACATTTTACTCTAGTAATTGAATTTAATCATCGCTAGCATCCCACAAGGAGATCTAGACCTTATATGGTTCAATTCCTGACTTAATTCTCTATAATTAGTATGTACGTCTTTCCATTTATACCACTTGACGTGTATCATTCAACTTGTCGTAATCTATAGTTTCAGATTCTTGAACTCATTATATAATTATCCCCCTAGATAATTAACCACACTAATATCCTTTATGCACGCTAATATGGTACTTGTTACGCAAAACCAAGTCCTCAAAATCAATTCTTATATACTTATGAACTAATTCTATGATCATGCATTTACTTCTTTGAAAATATCATCAACCTAATATACAATATGTGTATGAACATACTTTTCCTCTAATATAAACGTGACTGACGTGGCTATAATTTGAAATATAACTTTAGTTGTTTTAAAATAATACCATTCCTACTCATTGTAAACGCAAGTACCGAAATAATATACTCGTTTTCGCAAGATGGTGTTTCAAATAACGATATAACTTATTCGCAAAGTATTTTGGTAAAATTGCTTTAAAATAGTTGAAAACTTAATAAGGTAAGGTTTTACAAAACAATTTGAGTACGGTACCTTTCGTGTTTTTTAAAAGAGGTATATATATTTTGAAAGTTACTTTTTGACTTGATAAAATTTAAGTAAGATCATCGCAAGCGAATAAATAACATCGAAAACATTTTAATAGATAAAATGCTTGCGATATCGATAGTCAACAGGTAAAATTAATTTTTTTGACTAAAATAGATGTATTGAAATAAAAATTTGAAATCTTGTGTGAGGTTGTTATGCTGATATAAAAGTACAGAAAAGAATTTGTCTTGTAAAGTTTAGTAGACTACATAAAAAGAATGAGACTCAATACGGTATTTTCGAATTTTTTTTCTTGAAGTTCCTATATGATATACGTATAAGTTGGTGTACACGCTTATATAAAATATTTATCTGTTCGAAAAATATATCGGTCCAATATTTCGTATAATTCTATATGTCATCCTCTTTTTCGAATAAGGTCTCCTATTTACAGTTTCTTATAAGTCTAACGTTTGTCTACTCATGATAAAATCTTTAACTTAAAATTGTCCAATCCTAGCATGGTACAGTAATTATTGACCGACTTAAGGTGTTCTAATTAACCATGATTCCGTCGCCACACTGATTTAGTGTACCTTGTTACTTGATTTTTTGAACCACTAATTTTATTCTAGTTCATAAAATCAACCACCACTTGTTCATTCCCGCTCTATTTTAATTCAATCCTACTAAATTCAAGTCAAATGTCGACGTCAACACTTAACCAACGATATTGTAGTGATATATCATACCACTATATTTACTATGTTAATGCACGCTCATCATAATTAATCAATATCTCTTATAATACTAGTAGCTTTGACCCATTTTCATAACCCTACATTCAACATCTTAATCCTGGACTATAAATTCCTTTGTACGATCTCTTTCGCTAAACTCTACTGATCATGATGCTTATAGATCATTACTCAGTTTCCACTATTCCTCTATAAATCATCTCTTAGTATCTATTATAATATGATAATTCATTTCTTAGTAGAAATTGTCTCAACTTAGACCTAAGCCTGCTCTGATGCTACCTTCTAGGTAGGGGTATGGGCCCATTTTACTCTACCCTAAAGGTACCAGGCCCCATACTGTTGTTGTAGTGAAACAGTCCGAGTTATTGTCTGACTTATTAATATGTCACTAGCGTTTGCAGTAGGGTGTTCTGTTAACATTTTAATTCATTCAAATTAATTATATAGTATTCAACTAGTGTTACTAATATCACGGCTTAAGGAGTTATGATCAAATTATATAAGGGAGATTTATATGATATACCCAAAATATACGTGTTTTATAACTGATCGTCTCCTTAAGTCTAAGTTCATAACTTATTTCTAGGATTGTTCTTAGTATCATCATTTATTTAGCCTAAGATCATGTCTTATTTCTAAAATCATGCTTTAGTGTATAATCAACGCTTAAGACTACCTTCTGTACTTATGTCCAAGGCTCACTCTTAATCTGAATCGTTAATTATGTTTAAGATTGTGACTTATGTTCAAAACCATCGTCTATAACTGAGATCAGTACCTATGTTCACGATCATTGCTTATGTTCAAATCATCACTTATGTCTAAGATTATGACTTAGTGGCAAAATTGCAACTTAATTTCTAGTATTATATCCTAAATCTATATTTCCACCGTGGATCTAGAATCATTCATTGAAGATCATACTTTCGGCATGTAATACCTCTTGGACTCGTTCCGAAATTAGATCCAAGTGATCGCGGTGATAGTTGTGTTGCGTCATCACTCCTCCACAACCCTTTGCAGAAGAATCTTAAGTCTGAGTGCGGTGGTGGTGGAGCCGGTGCCTGCTAGTTCAACAGCTTGTGCTACTGTGCTACGGTGTTGGTCATGGTGGCCATGGCATCCTCAAGTGCTTGAGGATGATCCCCTGATTCTGGTGGTTCTCACCTCTATTTCCTCTATTACCGGCTTGTTCACATCTTGTCGTCATTTTTTTGGAATTTAGAACGGTCGAAAATATATTTATTTACCTATAGGCTAAGTTAGGGGGATATTTTTGGAATTTCTAACTTAGTTGGTTGCATGTAAAAGTTCAGGGGTAATTTGGGAATTTCTGTCGTTTACAGAATTCATGCTAAAAGTTAGGGACAAAATATTAATTACGTAAGGAAATGATCGCTCACTCTCATACCCCTTAACCTGATCATAACTGAAATCTAAGATCATCACTTAACCCTATTTGATTGCTTAAGGGTAAAATCATCATTTTTGGAAGAAGATCATAACTTAAGTCTGAGTGATCTAGTTAATCCTGCATTTCCGAGGCAGATCTGGAGCCTCGGCTCTGATACCACCTATAGCACTCCACTCCCGAGTCCTAGCATCGGGAAGAGTGCACCCGCCGGACTACAAGACGTCGTTCAAACTTCTTTACACGTTAGAACTGATGTAGAAATTTTTCACGAAAATGATAATAAAAGAAATAAACGTCTCGATTAAATTAAATCTATCAAAAATAAAATCAAGTATAAGGGTAGACGAAACCCGCTAAGTCAAGTATGAAAGACTAAAATCAAATAATAAGCCTAGGTGGAGGTCTATCTAACTATCCCAAGAAACAAGCTCCGGTCAACAAGATCCCGTCTCGAGCCCAGCTTGCGTAATCTGTCCCATCCTCGATACACATATATACTCATAATCCTGCTCACCTGTGGAGAGAAGGTAGGAGGGTGAGTGATGGGAGTCACTCGTAGGTTACCCGTCTCTCCCGAAAAGGAACTTTCACATACTTAGTCGGATAAACAAATAAGGCAAATAAAGCAATAATAAATAAAAAAACAACAAAAACGTGAGTACAGAAAATAGCACATACCCGACCCGCTCCATTTCCCAAATCGTAGCACTGAAACAACTTAATAACAAAGTCAACGATAATCAAATCAATAACAAATGCAATGCGCAACTTCATGACACATGGTCTTTAATCTCCACCGTGTCACACCCAGTTGCTTTACGTCACACACTATGCTCTTTCTTTTCCATGTTATGCTATGCACGTCCCGGGTCCTATTAGGTGAAGGTAACCGTTATTACCAAACACCCATCACACGCCTTGTCAGGATACACGTCCTGTAGGAACACACAGCTCATAGGCGACTTGCAATGCTCGTGCCATGAATGCTTCACACTTTCACACTTTTGTTTCTCCTATTTTGCATGTTCCGTTCTATTTTGCGTATTACCTATATTGCGTAATTACGCTATGTTGCGTGGGGTTCATTACTGTATTTTATCTTCTACTGTTATTTTATCTTTCTAAACTTTATTTTAGGTTTCTACACTTTATTTTATTTTTCCTAGGCTTTCACGCACTTAAATCTTTTATTTATTTATTTTATCTTTCCCTACTATTTTTTCTTCCCTAGTTTTTTAACCATTTCGTCCTTTTACTTATTAATTTGTTATTATTAGTATTATATATATTCAAATGAAAAACCCACAAACAGTATCCTACATATATATGTATAAATCGTTAAACTTTTGACATATCATTAAATCTAATACATCAGGAACTATGTTTGATCATTAATATATATATAACACCGAAGTTGCGCCATATGCAATATATATATAAATTTAGGCAAGATTTCAGGCACATCAAATTGTTTTACACATAGTCCAATAACATATGCACCTACAAATCCACATGAACCATTTAAGTTTCAGTCAGCATCCTTTATTTCTTTTTTTGAACATTCTTGAAACTTTTTTTTTGCAACATATATATAATAAAATAAAGTAGCAACTTCTCTATTTACCGCCGTATCGCAATGAAAATATATACACATAACCAATTCTCACACAGTGTTAGGACAGCTTTTTTTTTTATGCATACACTTGCCACCATTTTTTTTGCTAACAACATAAATATAATCTTTCACACATTCACAACAATCAAGTACCACATTGTTTGCGCCCAAGGAAATTCAGTCATGACCGGCAAATTGCAACAATTTTCCTTGCTAAGATATCACACCATTTACCTATTATTTTTTTTCCACAATGGATTCTACCAATACAAACAATTTGAAACAACCACTTCATGCCATCCCATTTATATACAAATCACACGTACAACACCCATACACAACATATATATATAGCGCACAGTACACATACCTAATATATATATATATATATATATATATATATGATCGCTGCGATGCCCTTCTCCCTTGCTGAGATGCCCTGGCGGCGGCGGTAGCCTACAACCTTCCGCTGCCTATCTCTGTTACCCAATCAATTCTACAGAATTCTTTCCTCCACCCTTTTCTTCTCTGCACCTGGCTTCTACAATGTCGGATACACAACCATCCAAAAGCCCGGTGATCTCTGATCGCACAGTTCCGGCGCCGTAGAAAACTAACGCGTCGCTGTTTCAGACAGTCATGGAACCCATCGTGCCGAAACAGATACAGTGATTCAAAGGCAGCCTAATGATCGCATTCAAAGATGAGGAAATTCATTCTTTGGCTGCACCTTTTTGCTTTACGCTGGTGGGCACTTTTTGGTATTGCCGTCCCCCTCTCGCCACTATCCGTTCCGCCATTGATCGTATAGGCTTTACGGGATCGGTAAAGTTTGGTCTTCTTGATAGTACGTATATAATTCTTCATTTTGATCAAGAACAGGGCTATTTGCGCTGCTTCTCTCGACAAAGTTGGATGACATCGGGCAAGCATATGAGAGTTACGAAATTGACACCGGATTATGATCCGGCTATTGAAGTTCCCATTGTTTCCATCTGGGTGTCTTTTCCAGGCCTTCCAATTCATTATCATAGAAAAGACGCCCTCTTTCAGATTGCTCATATGATTGGAACCCCCATGAAGCTTGATGCGGCTACGACAAACACAGCCAGGCTGTCAGCCGCACGCAGATGTGTGCAATTGGATGTCTCTAAAGAGTTACCACAACGAGTGCATATTCAAGGTCTAAACATGGTCACCATGCAACAAGTAGAATATGAGAATCTCCCGCCATACTGTTCTGGTTGTTTCAGGCTAGGTCATGTGCTATCTGATTGTGAAAAACCTAAAAATGACTTGTCTCCACCATCGGACCGCCTACGTCTTACTGAGAATGACAAACAACAACGCTAGACTCCTACAAAAAAGTCATCCTAATCAGGTCTCCATGCCCGCTACCATAGTTGAACCTACATAAATACAGTTGCCGCAATTACCATTGAGTTCGACTTAACCTGCTCCTAAATCATTTGATTTACAATCCTCCCCGAATTTTTGTGTACTAGACTCAGTTGCTGACATGCCAGATATCACGCAGTTGCATGGAGTAGATGATTGCATTGTGGGAGACCTTCACATGCAATCTGATATCGCTGCACACTCAGATAGTGAATTGGTTATTCCACTAAATTTTAGCAAACTGGATGAACAGGACAAAAGTGTATATGATGCAATGGCTAATTTGTTTCAATCGACATATCTTGATACGAGTCGCATGCTTGCGACAAATATGGATGCCTCCACGGCACCAGAAGAAGCCCTGCCAAGAATTATGCGCCGTGGTCAACAAGCCATCCCCACATCTTCACGTGTGACCAGGTCACGTTCCTCACAACCCTCTAGCTCGTTAGATAATTTATCTAAATGAAGATGTTGATATGGAATGTGTGGGGTATTCGTACCTCAATGCATCGTATACATTCGTTTAATAGGCGATATTATTTGCATATACTAATCGTAATAGAGCCGAAGGCAAGGATTTCATTGTTAACATATTATAAATTACAGTTTCGTTTCTCAAAAGCTTTAGCTACCTGTGATAATCATATTTGGTTCTTTTGGAAGGACTCTTTATTTTCTCTGGAAGGTGACCGGACAGGGCTTCAAAATCATTCTCTTCAGTTGAAGTGGTTAGCGATGGGGGAATTATTTTGGTTGACGGCGGTATATGGACACCATCCTGTTGCAGCAAGGCGTCCACTTTGGACAGATTTGCAATTGTTTCATTCAACACTATCTTTACCATGGCTAGTGGGAGGCGATTTCAATACATTCCGCACCTTAGATGAGCATCATGGATGGTCAACACCAAGCCTACACTCATCACAGGACTTCAATGATTGCATCACACATTGTGAACTCCAGGAGGTCTCGTATCAAGGATCTATATATACATGGTCTGATGGCCGTAGATTGGGCCGTGTCCAACGACGATTGGACCGTTTGTTGTGCTCCCACTCATTTTGTATCTGTTCCCCATCACGCGCTTACAGCATCTTTCTCGCGCTTCATCCGACCATGCACCATCTTATTTGACTTATGAGGTTGACGGACCCAGGGCCCGTCCTCTTTCAGAGATTTAGATGTTTGTACCACACATCCGGAATTCGATGCATTTGTTCGGCACTAATGGCAGTCCTTTCCTATTGTGGGAGGTATGTGGGCTTTATCGGATAAACTGTGCCGCTTACATCAACAACTAAAACAATGGAATAAGGGTGTATTCGGAAATATATTTGATTCAGTTGCTCAGGCTGAAGAGGATGTCTCTATTCATGAGAGAGAGTTTGATAATGATCCCTCACCGATGTGTAGAGAAAGATACCATCAAAGTATGGCTAAATTAAAGTTGGCACAATCACGAGCATTTCTATATTGGAAGCAAAAGGCGAATGTGAAATGGCTTAAAGATGGTGATGCTAATACATCCTATTATCATCATACAGTTAAAGAGAAACAAAGACGCCAAATAATCCGTCGGATCTTACGCACATATGGCATAGAATGTTTGTGGGATGATGATATCGCTCAAGAAGCAACTCTATATTTCTCATCTCTTTTTGCTGAAGAGTTGAAAATAGGTTGTGAATCAATACTTAGGTATATACCAACACTTCTCTCCGATGATGATAATCAAATGATGCTTGCAATCCCCACTTTGGAAGAGACTAAACAGGCGGTGTGGGATCTTAGTCCCTCAAGCGTGGCAGGGCCTGATGGCTACCTGGGCTCATTTTATTGGCACTTCTGGTCAGTTATAATCTGTGGGCTACTCGATGCTCAATCCTACTCAATGGAAAACATACGGATACCTTTTCAGTAGGTCGCGGTGTGAAACAAGGCAACCCATTGTCGCCATTGCTGTTTGTTTTTTCCTCCGAAGGATTCTCGCATGGGTTGAAGGCGTTATCACAATCTGGATCCATAAAATGATTTGCAGCAGGGCGAGTTCCTTGTATTTCACATTTGGCCTTCGCGGATGACTTATTAATATTTTTAAATGGTCAATCATCCAACTTGTTAAAATTTCACACGTTCTTAACAGAATATCAACAGGCTAGGGGGCAGCTTGTCAATTATCATAAGAGCCAAGTGATAGTCGGCCAAGGGGTACGTAGTGGGCCAGCTTCGATATTGAACATGCGATCATCTTCTCTACCCATGAAATATCTTGGGTCCTTCCATTATAAAGCTATCAACAGTTCTAGATACTGCACATTCCTTATTTCTCACTTCGAGGATAAGTTTTCTTTATGGTCAAATAAATTATTTTCAATGGCGGGAAGGCTGGTATTGTTAAAACGCGTGTTGAGTTCCATGCCTATACATATCATTGCGAGTTCACGACTGCCAAAAAGCGTCATAGATGTTCTTCATAAAAAAATGGCATCATTCATTTGGAATGGGCAACATCATTGGCGATCATGGCCATCCTTGTGCCTACCTATTGAAGAATGAGGTTTAGGTATTCGTAGTTTGATACATATTAAGAAAGCATATGATTGCCAACTTTGGTGGAAATACTTTCATTCTACTACTCTATGGGCAGTTTATTGTAGTCATAAATATGGTAATCGGCCATCTATTTATTCACATATCTATGATTCACCGGGATGGAAGCGTGTATGTAACATACACAATTATATGGAGTCGAAGGTAGAGCATGTATTGGATGACATTTATTGGCTCCCAGATGCTAATGGCCAATTCACACTAAAGTCGGCTTACACCGAAATCTCTGCAACAATCGGATACTTTCCGGAATATCGCTATATTTGGTGGTCGACTTCTCAACTAGCGATATGTGTGTTTATATGGAGACTCTAGATGCATTCCCTGCCGTTAGTAAATAATATACGACGTTGACATTCTCTCGCAATGCGCATTTTGTCGACAAAGTTTGGATACGCAGGATCATATTTTCCTTCCCTGTCCCTGCATTAAACCTTCGTGGACAGAATTATCTATCATTTTTTCAGGGCCTCTGCCTGCTAACTACCCTATCAAAAACTATTTATCCAGGTGGTGGCGTCAATCTAACGCCACAACGATGAATGGCCAATTGAAAAACTGTCGTTCCATCTATTGTAACATGGACAATTTGGAAGGAATATACATCAATACGCTTCGGAGAAGAATCATATAGCAGCCCCTGATTGTTGGCCAACGTTCAAAAATCAGTATACACAATGGTGTCTAGCGATGAATGGTAAGAAGTTTGCAAAAACAGTCCCACATTTGGTTCAGTTGGCTTACTCCCCTCCCCTGTTGGCTTACTCCCCTCCCCTGCGAACAAAGCGGCTGCGAGTAATACGATGGGAATTGCCACCATCAGGAAGGATGAAACTTAATGTTGATGCGACAGTGGGTCAATGCCAAGCTGCAGGAGGTTCCATCTTGCGGAATGACCAGGGACACTTTGTTTTTGCGGTTTGCTTTGCGTTACCACCAGTTAGTCCATTACGAGCAGAACTGCTTACAATGACCTTTGCATTGATGCATTATGCGCAGAATCATGACAATCTAATTGTTGAAACAGACTGTAGAGTACCTCTTACTAATCTAACTGAAATACATACTGGATCTTGGCGGCGGAATTTGCTAGGGCGATTGAGTTTCTTACTATAAATCAATTATCAATTCGGTACTCTCCAAGAGAAGCAAACACTGCAGCACACACACTTGCAAGACATAGATATCGTGCAGCAGGTCTTTAACAATTTCACACGCTCCAAAGCCTTCCTTGTGTGGTGAGGGGTGCAATTCTCATGGATGTACAACTACCCACATTCCGACATTAAGTCTCACTATGTGTTGGCCAGCTAAACAAATAGTTTCCTGTGTTTTCATACAACACAGGCAACATTGGTGCGATTTCCTCCTTCCTAAGCTTGTCTTTGTTATTTTACCTGTGCTAATATGTGATAGCTTAACCTTTGCTTCTTTGTCCAATTTTTTGTTAAACGTGGCTGCCATGACATTACTGCGTTGTATTCTTCACACGGAACGGAGACCAAAACTCGCAGATCATAGGCATCTTCATCGCGGAGAAAGGCAAGATATACATAGAACGCCTTGGTTCTCACCGAATCAAGGCGATATGGGTATGTTCTATCTCCTACGACACCTAGTTACATTTTTTGACAACAGCTTGCTTATGCTTATTCTTTATTACTGTGCTTGCGAGGACCATTTGATATATCAATGCAAACTGGTGCTGGAATTGTTATTTGGACGCCCGACTGCAAAGAATGTCTACAGAGGATTCTCTTCACAACATCAGCGTTTTCTCATTCCTGATGTAATATTAGCTAAACATTCTGGACGCATAAATATGTACGCTTTTCTCTTTGCCAGGGTTTTATCCACAAGGGTGGTTTTACTTGGCAAGGTTTTAAGGCGGCATATCATATGCGAATGGAAATTAGCCCTCATTAGCTCATTGCATTATCTATTTTCGTATGATGACTCATTGTAATATGGTATTCCTCCACCATAAGTGAGGCACTTTAATAAAGTGAAAATTTTGTCTAAAATATATATATATATTTTTTTGAAAAGGTATTGTATATAAAAGCCTCACTTATGGCGGAGGAAAACCTTATTACAAAATAATTCACCAAACATCATCGTATGAAAATAAATGAAAAAGCCAGCGTATAATGGTGTATCTCCAGTCGTATATGATATGCCGCATTAAAACCATGCCGAGTAAAACCACCCTTGTGGATAAAACCTTGGCGAAGGAAAAAGCGTACATATTTATACGGCTATCATTGATACTAAAAGGCATATATAGGCCTGAAAGCCACAACTCCATGATTGCATTGTAGGAGACTCGAAAGACAGAAAAACGTCGCCTGTGTCCTGAGTTAGCTGTATCCCCTTTAACATGTACCTCGCGAAGCAGCAAAGAAGCAGATAATACAATGGCAACGAAGCATAAAATGAAATCATGTATAATATCCTGACACGTACCGAAGTTGCCCGTGCTCGATGCAAGCCAAGGCGACGACATCAACCACTTGCCCTTAAATGTGACATGTTGTTTCTCCAAAATTTCACATCAATGATGCAGGATCTCTCGTATAATTCGACGGCATCAAACGCTGGGGAGTGTTGACAGCCGCCGCATTCAATTGGGTGCAAAGCGTACTAAAACTGCCTGTATTCCGTAGGATACAGGCAGAAAGATGTAAAAAAATGCCAATCTATGTGGAAGACTTGATTAGGGGACGCGCAAGTGAGAAGTGGAAAGATCCAATGCCACGGAGCTTCGAACTAAAGGCGGGAGAGTACGCGAAGTATAAATTTGGGTACTAGGGTGCAGCATGGCATGCTGGGCAAGGTAATGAGCTGCCATGTTCGCCTCTCGATAGATATGCAGGAAGTCCAGTCGGTGGAGATGTGTCAGTGTATGGAGCATGCGAAGATAATAATTACCATAAACTTGATGTGGACGCTTAAGACGGGATATGAGCTGAGCGCAATCCGTCTCCAAAATAATTGACCGATATAGTGGAAGAAAATACAAAAGCCCAAATATTGCTGATTGTAGCTCCGCATTAAGAGGGTTACATAGTGGGAGTCGAAAGGAGACTGCACCCACACATGGTCCAGCATGATCACGCAAAATTGCACGCCCTGAACAATAGTGTCTGCCTACTGCCGCATCAGTATTTAATTTAAATTTACCCGTTGGTGGTGTGTGCCAACGCACCAACATGGGGCGCGGCGGCTGAGGCAAGGGAAACCAATCATATTTAGGCATAGAGCCAGCCGCTAACTTGGATTCAACCATCGTTTTACTCCAAAAAGTTATATCATAAGTAATCGAACCCTGAAGAGGGACCATAGAAAAGGAGTCTTTATCACCATAGATCAACGATGTATAAGTGCGCCATATATTGTACACGATGATCGATGGGATGACTAAATTTAAAACCCCCGATAGAGAAAAGGCAGAAGACCGATACCACCATGAGAGAAGATATTGGCGAAAATGTAATGAGGAAGGAAGGGGGCAGTGTAATTCACTAGCAAAGTAACACCATAGGGGACTTATAAGCAAGCAATAGATAAAAATGTGATCCACCTCGGCCGACGATTCTTTACAAAAAGGGCATTGTGTAGGCCGCGAAGAAATGTAGGTCCCAATATAATCTTAAAATAGTAAAGCCGAATGAAAAATCCGCCACAGAAAAATTTGAGTAGTAGGAGAATGATGTGTCTAATATATATATACATATATATATATATATATATATATATATATATATATATATATATATATATATATATATATATATATAATGCACAGCACACACACACATAATTCTAAAAACTCAAAAATGATGGTCACGGCAGTGACAAAAAAAATGATAAAGGAAATAAAACATGACCAAAAAAACATAAAGAAATAAAACACTTCACACACACATATATACATAACCTTAGTCGTAAATGTGTATATATATATTTATCCATACACACATCTATACAATCAACTATACAAATATATGTTCCAAAAATAAAGCCATTTAAGCCGTTTTCATGCCAAGAAAATAAAGAAGTAATGATAAAAATATAAAGAACAACACATACAAGTCATAAACAAATAACACCAACACAGCATGCGAGAAATCCAATACACACAAGGTGTCAATCCGACAGAGAGGAGGATAACCTACATCTTGAATGCAAATTCACTCACAAAAACGAAGTTGGATTTAATGTGGATGTCCAATTCTCCTTCTTCTTTCTCTTTCCCCCCTTTCTTTTCTCATTTTCTTTTCCTTTCTCATTCTCTCCCTGGCTCCGCTGTCTTTGCTACCTCAGAGTATAACCACTTCTTTTTTTTTAAGGTTGTTGCTGATTGTGCGTTTGGGGTGGGGGAAATAATGGGTGGGATTTAATTGCAGGGGTGGGGCGAAAATTAAGGGTGTGGGGGAGGGAGTTTATGGGTAGTTTTTTTAAGGATAAGGTTTTTTTAAATAACACTTAACTTGTTTGATTAATTTTGATTTAAATAATTATTTTTTTCTAACCTTCGGTTACAACAGTATACATAAGCAATGATTTCATTTGAGAGTGACAGCCTTAGTCTAAGCCAACTAGAACGGTATAGAGTTGAACGGTAAAAAGAACCTTACCTTCTTTACCATAGGATTATTTCGGAACCTTGGCCGTTAGAAATATTTCCAAAGAACAGGAATGCGAGGATTTAATTATATACATAGATAAGTAATTAAACCTAGTGGAGATATTTTCTATAAGACGATCTTGAATTTAATTTTTGATCTGAGCCATAGGAAATGATCGTAGAACTTAACTCACGGCAAAAAGGTATAATCCTAATAACAATTTTAAAAATAACCCTAACCTTAGTAATAAGAATGATATCAGATTTAAGAGATAGTCGTTTGAAGGGTAAATTCACTTGTATCTAGGATACACTATTAAAATGGGAAATTTGTATCTTGCCTAAGTTATGATATGTAGTAGAACTATAAGAAACGAATTATTAGCATGATAATTAGTGGATTTCGTCAAAGAAATGGTACAAAGAATTTACAACTAGCGTTAAGATGATGAAATTAGAAAATTTTAGAATAGGTCAAAGATATTAGTCATAATATGGATGTAAATCCATAGCGATAAGCGTACAATAATATAAGAAAAGATAACAGAAGGATGAGTTAGTGCATGTCGTGGGTTAATGATTAAATTCAAGGAACATCGAATTATCTGGATTGAATTAGTAGGCATAAGTTGAATTCAAGTAGCATGATTAAATAGTGGTTGATATTAGGTAAGATTTAACCAGGTTAAGGATAGCGGGTAAAATAAGTAAGTACGACGGTTTGCATAACACGTAGAAACCTGAGGATGTAGAAGATTATAATCCGGATAATAGGAAGTGTGTTCTCAATAGGCATTCAAGGAGAAGATCTTGTCATAAGTCGATGGATATTAATGTAGCAAAATACCCGAAGAAATGAAGATCAGATCATGGAATAAGATCAACAACAAACGAGAATGGATTCCGAATATCAAAGTTATAGTGGAACAAAGTACAGTTAAACTATTAGCAGACCGGTTAGACATTTGGGAATAGTATACATTAAGTTGAATAATATATGATTAAGCGATGACAATAGAATCTAAGTATTTGAAATCCCTAACAGTAAGATCGATACGACCTCTAAGTTTTGAGGACGAAACTTTTTATAAAGGAGAAGAATGTTACGACCTGCATTTCTGGGTTGGTAGAAAATGAAATAAGATAGTAGAAAACAAAACGAAAGTGCATGGTTGGTAAAATTACGGTGGAATTGAAATTTTGAATTAGGGTTTATTAGAACATCGGTAGTATATATCGGGGTTAGAAACGTTCGGAAAAATTATCGAACGATAAGATAACCGATATATCGATATGCGACGAAATTCGCTACCGGACTTCGCAATTTCATTTGTAAAAACTAAAATAGCACGAACATGTAACAACTTAAAAATTATACTAAATTAAATGACAGAGAAATGCATGACAGAATAAATTCCAAAAATTACAATAAAATAAAAAGAAAGTAGGACATAATAAAACAACTTGGAAAAGAAGGAAATGAAAAATGAATTTTTTTAATTGGAAAAGCATTTATTAATGGAAAAGCCTCACTTGTGGCGGAGGAAAGCCATAGTACATCAAAAAGTCTGTGTAAGTAAAGAGCGAGTACAACGAAGTAATAATTTGCATTCTCCAGTCATATATGATATGCCGCATTAAAACATTCCCAAGTAAAACCACCCTTGTGGATAAAACCTTGGCGAAGGAAAAAGCGTACATATTTATATAACTGGAATGCAGAAATGAAATGCAATACATCTGAGAGGAATTAGCTAGATGACAGACGATAGGAAGACTCCATGCCCTCTCCGCCAAAATTATTGCCACTGCCGAGGCCGGTTGTATGAGTCGGGGGAGATGGGTTATTTCTTCCGTAGCACTCGTAGAGATCACCACGATTGAATGTCTGAGCCATGCACAGAGGAGTGAAAAATCAACAGTTAAAGAGGATACAGAGCATAGCGAAATGTATAAGAGCAAAAGGAAGCAAAGCGTACCGAGTCTCCTTGCACCTAGCGGGGTACAGGCAGAATGATGAAATGAAAGCCAATCCATATGGAAGACGTGATTGAAACTTAAAGGGCGCACACATGAGCTGAGAAGAGATCCAAAGAGATGGAACCATGCACTAATGGAGGGATAGTGTAAGAGGTGAAGAATTGCGTTTGAGGATGAAGCATTGCATGTTGAGCAAGATAGTATGCAACCATATTTGCCTCCCTGTAAATGTGCAGAAAGTCCAGTCGATGAAGATGTGTTAATGTATGCAGGAGCCAAAGATAATAATTCCCATGAACCACATGTGGGCGCGATTGGTGGGAAACCAGCTGAGCACAATCGGGCTCCAGAATAATCGAGCGACACTGTGGAAGAAAATATAATAGACCAAATACTGCCGCTTGAATTTCAGCATTTAGAGTTCGTAAAGAGATTGCCCCCACACAGAAGCCAACATGATATCTCAAAATAGCACCCTATGCGCTATAGTGTCTGCCTACCGCCGTATCTACATTTAACTTTAATCTACCTGAAGGCGGAGTATGCCAACGTACCAAGCGAGGACGCGGCGGCTGAGGTGTGGGAAACCAAGCAAGTTGCCGCAGAGACCCAGTTGCTAGCTTTGATCCAGCAATTGTTTTGCTCCACATAGCAATGTCATAATTGACTGAAGACCGAAGTGATGTAATAGAGAAGTTGTGCTTGTCACCATAGATTAAAGATGCATAAGCGCGCCATATGTTGTACACAATAATCGCCGGGATGACTATTTTTAAGACCCCAAAAAGAGATGAGAAAGAAGAATGGTACCACCATGATAAAAGGTATTGGCGAAGATGCAGCGATGATAGGAGTGGACAATGTAGTTCACAAGCAAAGTAATTCCAGAAGGGTCATACACACGGGCAGTATACAAATATGTGATCCACTATAGCATATGCAACCTTACAGAATGGACATTGCGTTGGACGTGAAGCATTATACCTTCCAATGTTGTCCTCGAATAGTAGAGCCGCATGAAAAACTCGCCACAAAAAAGCTGAATGACGGGTGAATGACATTTGTACAAGATAAATTTCGCTGAGAGCAGCAAAGTACTAGAAAATCGGCATACATCATATGCCAAACTCAAAGAGAATTCACCAGTGATAGTTGGAGTCCAGCAGAGATGGGTGCCTTGACCTTCAGTCTGATCAAGGCAGAGAGGATGAATTCTATAGATAATCTTCCAAATGGGCGAATCAGTGGGACGAGGAAATAGTCTCCATGGGTACCATATTTGTCATGCATATATTTGCTCCAAAGGGTAGAATGCTGTTGATATGTCCACCATATGCGACAATGATAAGCTTGTTGTAATTTGCTAAGATCTCGGAGTCCCAAGCCTCCCTCCTCTCACAGTTTGGTGACATTGGGCCAGGAGACCCAATGATGCCTTTGTCCCCAGTAAAATGCTGACATCTTCCTATGTATTGTTTTGATAACTGATTTGGGCAAAGCCCCAGCTGCTAGAATATGTAAAGGCAGTGCCGAAATTAATGAACGAAGCAAGACAAGTCGGCCTGCGGAAGAGAGTAACCGCGAATGCCAACCTGAAGCCGATCATCAATCTGCTGTAATAATGAAGTGCAATATCTAGAGCGGTTAATACCCTTATGCAGATGAGAGCCAAGATATCGAAAGGGTAAACCAACACTTCGCATTTGCAGTATGGTCTCAAAACCCTGTCGTTGATGAAGGGATATGTGCGAGGATGGAATAAAGCTACTCTTGTGAAAATTTACCTTTTGACCAGAGGAGGTCTCATATTGGGTTAAAAATGCATGGAAACAACGCAAATTTCTCCGCGTGCCCCGTAAAAACACCAATAGATCATCCGCATAAGCCAAATGCATAATTGTAAAAGGAACTCTGCCGAGATGGAAGGGCTGAATTGTTCCGGAGGCAACTAATGATTTCAACCCTCTGCTGAAACCCTCTGAAGATAGAATAAAGAGCAAAGGGGATAAAGGGTCACTTTGTTTGACCCCTCTCTTCGGACAAAATGAGGCAGATGGCTGGCCATTAATCAAGACTGATAAAGTAGTGGCCTGTAAGTGATTGAGTATAATTCGAATAAAGAAATCTAAAAAACCGAAGGCTCGCATAAGATGTTCTAGATATTCCCAGCTGACTCTATCAAATGCCTTCATCATATCTAATTTCAAGCAAAGCTGAGTGCCTCCCTTATCTAGCATATGTATCATCTCTCGTGCCAATAATACCTGCGTGGAGATATCCGAGCCTCGTAGGAAACCCTTCTGTTATGGTGATATTAATTTGGGGAGCAGTGTATTCATGCGAGAGGCAATGATTCTGTACTTTGCTCAAAAAATTGGTGAGACATATAGGTCGAAAATCACTGAAAGTGTTGGGGGATGGCTTCTTAGGAATCAAGGTGATTAAAGCACTGCCATCACAGAAGGCTGCGGAATGCCAAGAAAGAATTACTGCACTGCTTTTAGCACATCAGTATGTATGACAGACCAACAAGAATGAAAAAAGTTACAATTAAAACCATCTGGCCCTGCTGCACTTTGTGGGTCTAGATGCCAAACAACCGCTTTAATCTCCGCTTCCATAGGTATTTGCCTAAGTATGGAATTAACATCTGCAGACACCAACCGTGGGATATGGCAAAGAATTGTGTCATAATTATGTGTGTCCTCACGTGCAAATAGAGCTGTGTAATATGACACCGCTTCCGCCATAATGGACGAAGGTGTGGTACATTGCTCCCCTGTGGCGGAACGGATTTGTTGTATGCATAGTTGCATTCGACGTCCTTTAACTATAGAATGATAATAGCGTGTATTCACATCCCCTTCTTTTAGCCATTTTACTCGTGCTTTTTGTTTTCAGAAGTGCAACTCATATGTAGAGGCCTGGAGATATTCTGCTTTAGCTCGATGATATTCCATGCGATTCACCTCCGAAGGGTAGGCATCCCAGATTCCCTCTGCGTGAGTGAGATTAGTTTTTGCTTGCATGATGTTTGTAAATATGTTTCCAAACATTTCCTTGTTCCACTGTTGAATGTCTTTCTTTAGATGGAATAATTTTGTATAAAAACCGTACATACCACCTGTTGTAGGATAAGATGACCAAGCATGCTTCATATAAGTATAAAAATCTGGATGTAATAGCCATGAATCTAGAAAGCGAAAAGTCCGACGACCCGCAGATGAAAGCTGCTGACATACAAATAATAAGGGTGAGTGATCTGTGGCAACACGGGATAGGTGTGTAGCTGCATGTCCTCAAACACCTCCTAAAAAGAAGAGTTGACAAATAACCAGTCAAGTCTCCTGCGGACTCGGCCGAGCCCCCTACCATCAGTCCATGTAAATCGCGGCCCTTTAAACTGCGGCGCCAGGAGGGAACAAGATTCAATGCAATCATTAAATTCTTGCAACAATGTGAGAGAGGGGTGTGAGCGACCATCATGATCATCAAGAGCGCGAAAAGTATTGAAGTCACCGCCAATCACCCATGGTAAAGTGGATGCTTCCGAAAATGTACATAATGAATGCCATAATGAGCGGCGTCAGAACGGCGTGTGTTTGCCACATACCACCAAAAACACAAAATTCAACTGCATTGGCTGATATAGCAGAGTGAAATGGACCACTTGTTCTTGATCCCGCGCTGCAACCAAGTGAAAGTGTGAATCACGCCAAAAAACCAAATGCGTTCCGACCGAGAAGAAAAATAACGTGGAAAACCAAGATCCAAAGCAAAACGTGCAATACTTGAGGAAGAATGTTTAGGTTCTATCAGAGCAAGAAGATTTAAATGATTATCACGTATCAACTGATGTAGTCGAGGCATAGAGGCACGCATGCCTCTTGTATTCCATATTAAAACATTCATTGAGAAAGGATGGAGTCACTTCCGTGGATGGCATGAGAAGCACTGCACGTGAGGATTATGGACGGCGGTAAGGGGGTAGATCCTTTCTTGTACGTCACTTACGACGAGGAACCACGGGTATAAATTCCGCAATTTCCGTAGGTTCCTATAAACGTGAGATCAAAATATCCACATCCGGCGACGGTGGGATTAACTGCATTCGCCGGATCACTTCAGCTGGGACATGCGGCACATCTGAGGTTTGATCGATTGCAGGAAGCTCATTATCTGACGAGTGGCCTAGATCACAATGATCTAAAATATCGTGTAGTGGGGTTCGACAGTCTCGTTAAGTAACACTGTGTTCAATCCATTTTCTACGTCTGTGGGAGAAGACACGGTACAAGGTGTAGTTGGAGGAATAGCATGTGTCTCGGTGGTAGCAGCTAGTGGTGGAAGGTCATGTTACGGCTCTGAAATATCTTGGGAAGGCACGAGCAATGGAGGGTCAGATGGAGGTGCTACAGCCGGACGCTTTTTGACCGGTGTCCATCTCTTCGCGGGCAGGCGAGGTGGTGGAGGCGGCGGGGGGGAGGGTACATTTGTTGGCTCTTTTGAAGGGCATGATCCCACTGCATGGCCTAAACTACGACATGAGGTGCAAAATAACGGCAGATCTTCGTATACAACTGACTGCAGAATAAATCTGTTCTTGGCCTGCAGATATATTTTCTGTGGCAATTCTTCGGAAACATCAACTTCAATGCACACTCGAGCAACTGAAGGCCGGAGTCCATCTGTTGTGGCTACGTCAAGTTTGATTGGAGATCCAATCGGACGTACGATTTCAAGCAATGCCTCTCTGCGATGAAGGTGAATAGGGAGACCAGGGAAAGCGATCCCAAACTTGGACAATAGGAACATCAGCGGTAGGATCAAAGTCAACAGTCCATTTCATTATACGCATATGACAACCCGATATGAGCCATGAGCGACGATAGAAACATCGCAAGTAATCAGCCTCATTTCGAAAATTCAACAAAATATGCATTGGATCAATTAGTGTGATACGTAGATCATGGTGAAAGCCTATTTTTTCGAATACCTCACGTATGACTTTCAATGGAGGACGACTATACCAGAAACTACTAGAAGGCCGAAATACAAGTATCCATCGTAGTCAAGCCAGTAGGAGATGATATTCAAACGGCGTATGATATGCCTCATTAATACCTTGGCAAGCAAAACTACCCTTGTGGATAAAATCTTGCACGAAGGAAAAAGAGTACATATTTACCCCGTTTGAATTAGATGTAACCATTGTCGCTCGCATGTGGTAGCCAAGTGCTCGCAGAAGAGTGAATCGAGAAAACCGCAAGTACGTCCAAAAGTATCCATGCAAAACCAAATAGAAAACCAAGAAACATCAGTGTGAGGAAACCAGGACAAAAACAGAGACAATTCCATAAGCTAAAAGACATACCCCGCCTGCCTGCATCCCTTAGTATGCAGGCTAAATATGCAATGAATGGCCAATCCATATGGAAGACATTGAGAGCATCAGTAACAATCATGTGTGCCGAATGTGTCCAGTAGTAATGTCCAACGCAACGCAACTATGGACCCGATGAGGAAGTGAGAACCAGGTATAAAAACCTGTTCGAGGTGTCTGCAAACCGTGCTGTGTCAAATAATGAGCAACCATGTTGGCCTCTCAAAAGGAATGTTGAACAAGAACTTTTTCCTGAGTGACCAAAGACTGTAAGAGCTGAAAGTGATAATGACCAGCAACGTTGGTAGAAGGTCGTAGCCCACGAACCAATGTAATGCAATCAGTCTCCAAAAGAATGTGATGATGAAATGACAAAAAATACAGCACACCAAATAATGCTGCATGTGTCTCCGCCATAAGTGGCATGCATCACGACAGTCTAAAAGATAATGCACCAACACCCATTCTGGTACTATCCCTAAGAATAGCACCCCCTGCTGCAATGATCTCCCAACCGCAGCATCAGTATTTAACTTTAACCAACCAGTAGGAGGAATAAACCATCGTATGAGTTGCGCTCTATGGATGCGAAGCAGTGGAAGTATGCCCAAATATTGCACCGATCGAATTCCACTCGCTAGCTTTGTGCCATCAATCGTTTTAGCCCACATGTGGATATCAGAACGGATAATCGCCTGAATAGACTCGGTCGTATATGCTACACCATCGGCATAGGTGATAGAAGCAGAACACCATCATATATTAAAAATAATGAGACCCGGGATTAAAACTTTCAAAACACCAGCAAGTGTGTTTGGTGTACTTCGAAACCACCAAGATAGTAAATAAGGCCATAAACTCCAAGCCGGGGAAGGACCGGCTAAAGCCGTCTAATAAAATAGCCATATTGATTTGATGCAAGGGTAGTGTAAAAAAATATGATCCACCGTTGCCGAATGCTGCTTACAAAACGGGCATTGACTGGACATGCAACGACAAACTTAGTGATATAATCCTCCATAGGAAGTGCTCGATGATATATGCGTCAAAGTAAATTACGAATAACTGGTCGGTGTTGTCTATGCCAAATGAACTATACGGGAAGAGAGACTCGGCATATATCATATGCAGAGCTCAATGTAAACGTCCCCAATGGGGTAGGGGTCTAAACTAAACAGACACCATCCTACTGTATATGCGAAAGACAAAACTCATGATACATAGAAATGAGTTTCCAAATGGGTGAATCTGGTAGCCGCGGACAATAATACCCCCGATGTCCATATTTAGCATGTATATAATGACTACAAAGAGAAGTATTCTGCTGATAATGCCACCAAATACAACAATAATATGCTGCCTGCAGTGCCCGAAGATCACAAAAACCTAACCTCCCTCTGAGCATGGCGTTCGAATGGTAAAAATGAGCCATCTTACGTTCTTTAATTTTAATAACGGATTTTGGGAGACCACTTGCTGCCATATTATGCAATGGAAGAGAAGAGATGACATATCTCAATAAAACCAGTCTACCTGCCTGTGATAGAAGTTTGTTGTGCCAGCCATTTATTCGCTTGTCAATGTGCTCCAGAAGTGTCGTACAATATCACGATCTACTATTACCTTTGTGTAATGTAGAGCCCAGATAGAAAAAAGGCAACCTTGTCGAACGCATACATAAAATTTCTACAAATCGTTGCTAGCACAACCTTGAGGTGTTAGAGCAGGGAATAAATCTGCTTTTGTCGTAATTAATCTTTTGGCCTGAAGCTGTCTCATGTGATGTAAAAAACTCCATAAAATACCCAATAAAATACCAAGTGTACAAAATTGTGTAGAAACCTAGTGACAGTATTTTGTCATATTCTACCCACTCTTACTCCTCTTGGCCGCCATCTAGGTAAGAAGAAAGACAATATTTTTGTCTTCTTTAACCACATGGAAGCAATCATGTTATATACCAAAAAGCCTTCAACCTCTTGCACATTTCTCACAATCTTCTTACACTTCCTCACACCACTAACTGAGCCAACCACTCCTCTCTCCACTCCCTTGTATCCGGCCTCAGAGTCAACCAAAGGGGAAGAAATTAATTTTTGTCTTCTTCAACCAATAAACATTCATTCTTCAACCAAAAAGTTTATACAACTCATTATCCTACTTCTTGTACTTATTATACATAAAAAAACAAGACAAAAACCCTCCCCACCCTTAGGTTACCCGATCACTCTCTCCAAAGGTGTAGGAAAAGATATTTGTTTCTACCATTATAACTTATACCCAAAAAGCTTCTATATTCTTACACCATTCCTTACACCCCTTACATTTTCAACAAAAAGCCAACAACTCCCATTTCCACTCCATTATGGCCGGCCACCCTTAGTCAAAAAGGGAGAAAATATTTTTCTCCTAACACTCCATCTTTCTTCTGTTTTCAAGACAACTCTCCATCATTTCATCTTCCTAACCATTTCACATCTTCATAATTTTCTTTCTCCCACTCCACCCCAAAACCGTCCACTCCCTTTCTCTTCATCTTATTTTTCATCTTCAACTTATTTTGTCTCCTACACACTTCTCTTTCCTCTCCAAAGGAAGAACAAGTCTCCAAACTCCTTATTTCTCCTACATGGCCGAAATCAACAAGAAGAAGGAACCAAGAACAACTCTCTTCTTCTTCACCTATCACACATAGTAAATCTTCATAGCCACGACAATTCTCTTTCCTCTCCATGAAAAGAAAAACAAAGTCTTCCAAATCCCAATTTTCCTCCTTTTGGCCGAGATTTACCAAAGCAAGAACAAGGAGGAAATTTATTCTTTTCATCTCATACACACATCCAAAACAACAACTAAAACATTCTCCTTCATTTTGAGCACCAAGGCCGAATGTTTAAGGGTTGAGATCCAAGATGTATCAAGGTAAAAAAACCATCTAAGTTAAGTTTATATTTCTTCATTTATCCATTTCCATAAGTTGCTCACTAACTTCTCCATTTTTGTGTGTAAACTGTGGGTTATAGGAGGTGAGAAGGACAAGGTTCTCTTCAAGCCAGGTGAAGAAAATTTCACTTTTATACTAAGGTTAGGTGATAAAAAGTACCCTTCCTAGATCCTTCATGGATTTTAAAAGATATATGTATGTTTGTATGTATAAAGTTGGATCATTCATGATATATATTCAATGTTTTGTATAAATAATATATAAAAGATATGTGCATAAGTGACGTAAATATGTAATATATGGTATATGACCAACATGGAAGAAAATGAACATATACGTGTAAATAAATTAAAATGGACATACATATTTTGTTACGACCTAGAAAAGTTTTCCGTTACGTCGTAACGATTCCAATATCGTAAACCTACGTGCATTAATGTGTTACCCCTATTCCTTTGGAATGTTAATATGATAGCGAATTAGATAACAAACGTACGATAAAACCTAAATGAAACTAATTTGTAACAACTTATGCTATTAGGGTAAATTAAATCAAAAAGAAAATACATGACACGATAATTTTGTACAACTTAAATAAAATAAAAACAAATATATACATGAAAGAAAAGAAAAGGAAAAGGAAAAGTAAAAGGAAGACAACTTGTCTTACACTTTAGGAATTTTTGCATAAACAAATCGCATGCTTGGAATATTGTCATAAATCCCATTCCTCAAACCCATGCTTGTCATACCTTGTCTCCGAACCCATTCCCCCACCCATTTGGCTGGCCACCCCCTTAGAAAAAAGGAGGATTCTTGTTTCTTCTTCAACCTTTCAAACAATTACATCTTCAACCAAATATTCGCATCTTTCCTCCAAGAAAATCCAAGAAAACTCCAAACACCCCTCTTCCTTCCTCTTGGCCAAAAAGCATATCAAGAACAAGGAGAAATTATTCTTCTCTTTTAATTACACCAACCTCACCCAAACCAAGCTCCATAAACCTTCCATCAATCAAGAGAGATTCAAAAAGGTTGTAGAATCTAGAATCAAAGGAAACCAGGGTAAGAATTTCTTGTAGCTTAAGTTGGATTCTTCTATATATATTTAGCTTCATAATTTGCTCACTCCCATTTTTCTTCCAAAACCGTATACTCAAGGAAGTAGGAGAAGAAATGCTTTCTTCAAAACCAAATGAGGAACATCTCGTTTAGTGTAAGAAAAGTGAATCGAGGCAAGTACTCTTCCTAGATTTTTCAATGATTTTCAAAGACTAAGTATTTATGTTCATATCAAAGTTGGATCATCATGAAGTATGTTCAAGTTGTTACCATAAGAACATGGAAAATCTATGTTTCCAAGTGATATACATATATATGCACAATGTACATATTCGGCCATACCCCCTGAAAATGCATAAACTTTATGTAAAAATGAAATAAAAGAAGATTTATAGAAGGTATATGAAGAAAATAAGAAAAGAAGTGAAGACATATGTAAAGTTAAGAAAGTGTATAAAGATTACAACTTTGGTTTGTTGACTTATATATTTTTATAGAGATGATCATCAAGTATACATTTTTTATGTGTTTTTAGTTTTAATATGTTTTAAGATCATGTCTTTAACATGTTTATGTATGCATCATAAGCATGACTTATATACATGGTCTCAATGGTAGTTTGATGATCGTCATCTTCATGTACACACAGACACATACCTCATGGCCAATGGCCTATTTGGACACTTCACTTGAGCTTCATCATCTCCATCTTCAAGATGTGTATTTAGATGATGATTATGGCTCAAAAAGTACACTTTTTATGATTTCCATTATATTTATGTCTTTGTATTTTCTTAATGTCATAATCTTAGAATTAAGTAAAAGGAAGGAAGTCAATATGTACACGTTTATTATAAAAACATACAACATATATCATGTATATAAAAAGGAAGAAAACTGAGATTTAAATACGTATAATGAGTATTATAAAATTTGGCCAAATGGCCTTAATATAATAGAATGAAATGTGACATATTAAAGAAGTATATATGAGTATGGACATATATATATATACACGGCCATTAGGGTGCTATGAATATAACTTACTTAATATAGCTTATATATACATATAAATGTATTACTATGGAAAATATGTATATATATGTATTATATGTATATACACGGCCTAAGGCCAAATAAATGACAAAAATGTTTCAATTTACAAGTTATGTCCATTTATATGTAAAATGTATAATAATGAATAAAGTATGACATAAATTATGTATTTTAGGAGATATGTACAAGGAAGTAGGAACCAAGTATTTAAATTACCTAAGTGTCGAAATATGAATTGTATATGGAAATACAAATGAAGAAAGTGGTGTTGGGTGAAAAATCATGAAAAGTTGGTCGTTTTGGATGTCATGGCCAAATAGTCACCCTTTGAGGATAAAAGTAGTTTTTTCTTTAAGTTATGATATGTAGCATGTAAATATGTAATTGATGTTTAATGATCAATTGTAGTATGACTAAGATACCCTGAAATGACCGAGTCTCATGTTGCATGAAATAAAGTTGAAAAGTTATGTTGTCGCATCGCATATTTTAAAAAGTTTATAAGCATGTGAATAACAAACACGAAACGGATGATTCCAATGACACACGTTATGCCATGTTATGTTATGTTATGTTGTAGCGCTGTCATGACATCGGGACCGGAGTGGTAGGTGTCAGGGGCCCATGTTTACATTATGACTGAGTGTAACACCGGGTCTTGGATACAGGTTCTTTGTCATAATGCATCACTGTTAGTACATGCACATATGTTTATAATGTTTATGTCGTACATGTACTATATGGGGAATCATTCGGTATGTTGTGCGTTATTATTCTTAAAAAAAGTGCTATAGCCAACGATGAAAATTTTATGTCTTCATTGTTGATAAAAAAGGGTTTGAGTGATTACAAAATGCATGATCTAAATAACGTGTATTAAAGAAATGCATGACACGTTTTATGACTTGACACGTTTTTGCATTAAACCTGCCTTATATATTTCATATATAATGTTGTCGTACTAACGAGTCATGAAGCTTTAAAGCTTACATCAAATGGTGAACATTTGTTGTGTTTGAACTATTTTCAGGTGCCCCCATTAATGAACTAAACTAGTTCACTAAGTGAAGTACTTAGTTGAATGAACTAAGTAGTTCATTAAATGGTGATATATTTGGAGAAGGCATAAAGGCAACAAATTGAAGAATGGAAAGTTTTCTCCTCTCCTTATCACACGCCTTTTACACACATATATATATTTAGATTTTTTTAAAAAGGCACTATACACATATATTCCAACGTACTACCGACACGTTATGTATTTTATGAACGTACGTTAACGTGACACCACTATGTTTACCTCATATTTATGAGTATATTCAGGTCTTATATCATATGATATAAGTCATGCTGATGACAAAATTATTACGACACGTTACAAAGTTCTAAACCAAAAATGGTCGTATCAGGTGACTACCAAAACTTTGCTAACGTGTCACGTACTTGCCATATATTGATGGCCAGCCCCTACACTTCAAAAATGATCACAAATTTTGTGGCTCACATGGTATGTTCAGCCACAAAAATCATTCCATGTTGGCACACACAAATCACCCCCAAGATTTCAAATTCAACATTTTAAGCACATGGGACGCCACTTACTTCAGCCATTAGAGCTGAATATTCAAGTTATTCTGTGTATATTATGTGTAACATATATATATAACATGCGCAAAAAGTTTGAATTCAATCGAAGAAAAATCGTGTAATCGACAAAAGTCGAAAATTCGGTTTTCTACGAACATGACACATGGAACGTTTTTGGCATGACATATGACATGTATCTAGACACTTTTTACATATTCAATACTTTCTAATGTTTTCTAGAAAAATCAATTTAGGGCTGATTGGAATAACCATATGTGTATAATTATTGTGCACTATTTTATAAAGTTTGCAAAAATAAAATTCAGCACATGCCAATCCTACATCACACGCCTAGATCAGCCTTGTTGGAGCATATGTGGAGCTTTGTTGGCATCTTGATTGACCAGGAATGAATTATACAAGGTTGGTGACATAAAGGAGGGAGCTACACAAGGTAATGTTTCAAACTATGTCACATATGTGACACATGCTGAAAATTCAGCATGTGTAAACTTGAGCTGGCCGAACCTCTTGAACTTAATGATGATTTTTTGTCTCTTCAATATTAATGATTGATTTGATGATGTTATGGAAATATTTTTGATGATATTTGAAATATCACACATGCTGCAAATTTCAGCATGTGTTGAATGAATGTGGCTGAAAATTAGTCTTAAAGTTTAGCATATTTGATTCTTCATTTTCAAGGAATTAATCTAATACCAACATGGCAATGTTTTGAATATGTAGTGAATATCACACATGCTGAAATTTCAGCATGTGAAGAAATAATGGTGGCCGATTCTTTTGAGGATTATGGAGATGATTTGTCTTGCAAATTTTATGGAATTAATTATGTGACTTATGGCAACATTTTAACCACTAATTGGCAAAAGTTTTTAAGTGATATTTTTCAGATTTATACAGTCAGCAAATGATGACAACTCTCATCCAATCAATGAGTGCCAAGTAAGCAAGGCCTTAATGATCATCCAATGAAGTGTTGCCAAGTAAGCAAGTGAATGTCACAATGATACAAGATATTCTTCCAAGGACTTAAAAGATAATTTCCAAGGGGAAGAAAAGGGAATAGGGGGCGGCCAAGGCTAGACAAAATGAAGAAGAAGTAGTGCAAAATACAAGACAAGTCTCATAAGTTCAAAAGTGCAAAAAGAGTCATCTATTCTCTTCTTCTTCTACCTTTCTTTCTTCTTCTTTCTAAAAGCCTATTGAATACATATTCATACATATTGTATAGGCTTCGTAAAAACAACCATACATGCTATATTTTTGTAAAAGATTGATAAAGGTGTGATCAATCTTGCATCCGCTCGGTGGTGGTGTTCGTGATCATTGTAATCGCTTACAAGGTTTGCAAAGGGTTGAAGTTGGTGTATAACTCCATCAACCCTATGTGGTAAGGTTTTGTTTGTTGCTTTGTGATTAGTGATAATTGAGGAAGGTGTACTCGAAGACTGGAGTAGGTTGATTTAACCGAACTAGTATAAAATTACTTGTGTTCTTTACTTTTCAACACTTACTCTCAGTTTCTAGCAAAGTGCAGCCTTTTCGTCGCTATCTTAAAAATACCAAACGGATTGAAAAAATCACGAACTTTTCTACAAACATAGCCACATATTTTAAGTTTCATTTGGCGTAAGTTTCAACCCTTTTGGACACGTATAAGTCACCCAAACGTCAAAAGTTCTGAGACTAGTGCAGTCTGATTTTCAGACTTGCAAAGGTTGAGACTTTCAACGTATTTGACTAACTTCCCAAAGGACTTTTTCAACCTTGTTTTAACCCAATTAAATGAATATAAAAAGGGGTTTGTAATTAAATTTTCAGACCATTTGGAGCAACTATGAAATCGGAATAAATTTTTCAAGTCGGACTACCATTTCTGGCAGATTTGCGCAATCTGACCATCAACGATTTTTGAAAGGGTTAAAGGTTGAATTTTGATCTGAAATTTTTTGGAGAGAACATCTGAGACTAATATCTCTCCAAATTTCAGAATTTTTGAAGACATGTAACCTAGTTTTTAAAACGTTGCAAAACAGGTCATGAAACATAAACTGTTTTCAGAAGTTGGTTTTTGGTTTAAAACAATTTTAAAAACTAAATTTTTCGCACCCACTATTCAAACCCCACCATGTTCTACAAGTGGTATCAGAGCGCAGGAACACTCACAAAAAAAAGATCCAACGATCTAAGTGAGATGGCAACCACAAACTTCAAAACGGAGCAAGAAGGTATGTCTAGTCAAAGACCTCCTCTTTTTGACGGTGAGTCTTTTATTCAATGGAAGTAAAAAATGAAACTTTTCCTTATGGCTATTGATATTGATCTATGGTCCATTATAGAAGATGGTCCATTTGTTCCTTCAAAATTATCCATTGCAGATGGTGTCACACTAAATGTTGTTAAGATTAAACAAGAGTATACTAGTGATGATAAAAAGAGACTAAGCATGAATGCTAGCGCCATGAAATTACTTTTGAATGGGCTAAGTAAAGTGAATCTAGCCATGTGTCTAACTGCTCTAGTGCTCAAGAAATATGGAGAATTCTTGAGATGAAACACGAAGGGACTAGTCAAGTAAAAGAGTCCAAAATCAATATGCTTATGTCTACACTTGAGTCCTTCAAGTTATTGTAAAATGAGTCTATTGTTGATATGGATCTACGCTTAACTAACATTTACAATTCTCTTGAGTCTCTTTGCAAAGCCTTCTCTATGCAGGAAAAGGTCCAAAAGGTATTACGAAGCATTCCATCCGAATGGGACCGTAAAGTGACTGCTATAGAGGAAAGCAAAGAAACCAAATCAATTAAAGTGGAGGAACTAATTGGATCACTTAAGGTATATGGAAACAAACTCACTATAAGGAAATTGGAATCATCATCAAGACAAGGTAAGACTATTGCTTTTAAATCAAATGAATATGTCTCTACTTCTTCCGATTACGTAGATGATAGTGATTCTGAATCAGACAACGATGACTTGATATTATTTGCTAAAGGCTTGAGAAAATTCATGAGAAAGTTATTTAAAAACAAACCTAAGGCTAATTCCACTAAAAGAAATAAGAATAAAACAAATGACAAGGACGTTAAATGCTACGAATGCGGTAAACTTGCGCATCTATCATATGACTGCCCTAACAAGGACAAGCAAACAAACAAACACCTTGACAAGGATTGGACCAAAAATGATACGATCTTGGATCTTATGGAAATGACAATGTAGCGCCCCGCACCCGGGCCTCGTCCGGATACAGTGCACCCGCCGTACTTCACTAAGGAGAGTACAAAGCGTCATGCATAACATACGAAAATCCATAATATAAACCATGGATTCCCATGTTAACATTGTACATGGCAGTAAAATTTAGGCAGAATTAAAACTTTCCAAATCCAACATGCATTACGAAGCAACTAAATCCCCAAAGTAGCAGTACCACAAAATAACATAACTGACAATCCAAAGAGTTTAAACATAGTCATAATACAAATCGTCTTGGCAGCACAAAAGTCCTTAAGCTTAGCTCTCATCATACTCCTCGCCTATGGATAAGGTACTCTCGGCTCGTCCTCGATCCATTCTATCTTGGCGTTCTCTGGCTCTGGGGAAAAATAAAGTGTGAGTGATAAAAATCACCCAGCAAGAATACAATAAACGACCATGAAATACATAAAGAGTCATAACATGAATGTATTACCCCAAAACCTCAAGTAATCATAATTCATACTTGCTCTTGGATCATGTACTTACTTGACGTTCGTCTTAAGCATGTTATTAGGGAAAATTATACCATACCTGATTTTTGTATCCTGAACTTACTTGGCATTCGGCTTAAGCATGTTTCTAAGTAATGCTATACCAATAGTAACTTATAAACATTAACTGTAACATGCGGCATGTCCTCATGATCGTGAGTTATGCAATATGCAATGCATGATGTCATGTCATGCCATGTCAAAACATCATTTTGGTCCCATACAATAACGTGTCATAAAAACAGAGTGTCAGATCAATTAACCGGATCTGAGCGGGTCCAGAACAGATATCAGATCAATTAACCCTGGATCTGAGCGGGTCCAGAACAGATATCAGATCAATTAACCCCGGATCTGAGCGGGTCCAGAACAGATATCAGATCAATTAAACCCGGACCTGAGCAGGTCCAGAACAGATATCAGATCAATTAACCCCAGATCTGAGCGGGTCCAGAACATATCATGTCATCAGACCAATTAACCCCGGGTCTGGAGTCGGGTTAATCGCATGCTTGGCCGGCAAAGGAATCATGAAGCTTTCTTTAAAAACATGGGACCGTAAAAACTTTTCATGCATAACGAAAAGATAGTCGCTTATAAAACTTGCTTGCATCATGAAATCCATGAAATCAGTTTCATGCTCATGCATGATACATGTCGTGATATGAAATGCAAGCCATGACATGAATAATCGTATGCATTCCTTATAACGTATCAACTTACATGAATTTGGAAACTAAATATTTCCAAGACTTTTATTTCATTTTCATGCTCATGCATGATACATGCCGTGATATGAAATGAAAGCCATGACATGAATAATCGTATGCATTACTTATAACATATCAACATACATGAATTTGGAAACTAAATATTTCCAAGACTTTTACTTCATTTTCATAGGACGGTTAGGCTAACCAATTAGGTCCATTTCCATAATTCTTTTGTCACAATTACGCTTGGTGGAATCTTAGATACATGTCTTACCAAAATATTTATTATAAATAAACCATAGCTCCTTTTACCAAAATTCCACCTGGCATCTCTACTACACTCATGGGGCTAGGTTTGTGCCAAAAATCAGAGTTATTGAAGGTCCAAAAAGTCCTCTTTTAATTCGTTGAAGTAAATGGTCATTCCTGCCCAGCTCCAGAGTTTTCTGCTGGAGCGGTTTTACCGCGTAATTTCTTAAAATTAATTCTTAACTTATTTTAACATAATTCCAACTCATACATATCATAAGCTTGTAATAGTAGCATCCTACCGAAAATTAACCCATTTTCATGTCCCTAAGATTCGTTTTTGAGTCCACTAACTTGTTACTTAATTTCTGCTCTGTCCCAGTACTTCCCATTGAGCAGTGTTACCAATTAAATCATTAAAATTAATCCACAACTTTTTTTGTCATGATTCTTGCTGGAGTATTCACAGCACACCTGGTATTATCATCCTGCCAAAAATCAGATTTATTGAGCCACTAAAAGGTCCTTTTTCATGTCATTCAAAAAGAGATGCAGTTCTGCTCAGTTCCAGGCTTTTCAGTCTGAGCAGCTTTACCAAATCTTTTATTAAAAATATTCTACAACTCCTTTTACCAAAATTCCAACTTTCAGATTTTCTATACACACAAGGCTATCACTACCCCAAAACTCAGCTTTATTGAACATCTACAAGACCTCTTTTCAAGCCATTCAAAACGTTACATAATTCTGTCATGTTCCAGAATTTACAGCCTGAGCAGTCTCACCATTTATTTTATAAAAATTAAACCATAACTTATTTTACCAAAATTCCAACTCTCAGCTCTTCTATACACATGGGGCTAGATCTGTGCCAAAAACCAGATTTATTGAAGGTTCAAAAGACCCTTTTAAATTCATTAAACTCAGTGGTCAATTCTGCCCTGCTCCAGAATTTCCTGCTGGAGCAGTTCCACTAAATATTTTATTAAAAATAATCTGTAACTTATTTTAACAAAATTCCAACTCTCACTTATGCTATACTCATAAGGCTAACTTGGTGCCAAAAATTAGCATCATTGAAGGTCTGTAAGGTTGGTTCTTAGGCCGTTGTAGATGCCATCCCATTCTGCCTAGCTCCAGTAGTTTGAGATTTTGTCATTGGTTCAAGTCAAAGGTCCACCCTTTCATCTTGTTCTTATAAGATATAATACTAATCACTACTTAAACCTTAAATCATCTCAAAACAGCCTTGTAACTAAATGCATGTTATAAAAGATTCCATCTTTGAGAGAATAAGCCACATGCAATGCATTGTTCCTAAGAAATCTATAAGGTATAATCTCAAACTTAGGATATTCAACTATATATTGAATCTTAAGTACTTCTAGTCATTCAAGTCACAAACTCTTTAAATAAATCATGAGAGATCATTGTATACTTGCCTCTTCAAGCCAAAGTTTTTGTAGGATCTGCAAGGCACCACTAGAAGGGGGGGTTGAATAGGTGGTGCGGAAAATATGGTTTTTAAAATTTCTTTAACCCTAACCAATTCAAGTTCTGAAAACAGATTCTGTTTTCAGTACCAGTTTTAAAACGATTTAAAAACTAGGTTAGAGGTCTCCAAAAATTATGAAATTTTGAGAGAACTTAGCCTCAGATGTTGTGAGGGTCCCCTAAAAATTTCAAATCAAAATTCAACCTTTAACCCCTTCAAAAACCGTTGGCACTCAGATTGTGCAATTCTGCCAGAAACGGTAGATGGTTTTGAAAAATTAATTCCTATTTGTGTGAATGTCCAAATGATCTGAAAATTTGACCAATAACTCTTCACACACTATATTTAAATGGGTTGAAACAGTTTTTGAAAATTCTTTTGGGAAGTAGGTCAAATACACCCAAAGTCTCAACCTTTGCAAGTCTGAAAATCAGACTGCACTAGTCTCAGAACTTTTGATGTTTGGATGACTTATACTTGTCCAAAAGGGTTGAAACTTGTGCCAAATTAACCCTAGAACGTTTATGTATGTTTCTGGAAAATTTTATAATTTTTAGAAAACGTTTACTATTTTTGCGAACGTCAACAATATAAGTAAACAGCGCAGAAACTGAAACGTAAATGCAGAAAGTAAATTGCACCAAGAATTTTATACTGGTTCGGTTATAAACAACCTACTCCAGTCTTCAAGGAACACCTTCCTTGGTTCACACTAATTTCACACACGCAGTACACCTTACCGCAGGGTTGATAGAGTTACACCTTAACTCCAACCCTTTACAAACCTTGTATTGTGAGTACAATTCACATGAACACCACCACCTCGTAAGAATGAAGATTGATCACACCTTGATCAATCTTGTACAAAGATATATGAATGGTGGTTTCTATGAAGCCTATTCAAGGATGAAGAAATCAAATACAATAGGCTTATTACAAGAGAAGAAAGAAAGAAAGTGTAGGAGAAGAAAGCTTTTGCACTTTGATCACTTTTGAATATGATTCTTGGGTTCCTTTTGTTTGTTCTTCTCTTCTCTTTTTTTAATCAAGTCCAGCCGTCCCCTATGCCTCTTCTCCCCTCTTGAAACTTTCCTTTTAATTGCTTGAGAGAGTGTGAGACATCATGGTGACAACATTTTGCTTACTTGGCATCACTCCATTGGACCATCATTTAGTCATTGCTTATTTGGCACCTTTTGATTGGCTCATTGTTGTCATCATTTGATGACATGGATATTCTGAAAAAAAACACTAAATATATGCCAAATAATCAATTATCAAATCATGCCAAAATAGTCACAATATGTCATAAAGTTTGAGACACAAAAATCCTTCCTTCCTTCTCAAAAAAAATCGGCCACATCAAGTTGTTTAATGCTGAAATTTTCAGCATTTACCATGTGAGATTAAATTAATATTTCTTCCATTTTTCTTTGAATTTCTTCCATAAAAATACAACCAATATTTAGGGCAAGTCTTGCCACAAGATTGAGAATGAACTTGGACACCAAGGAGGGTGAAATTCGGCCATAACTCCTTCTCACACATGCTGAAAAATTTCAGCATGTGTGATATAAAGAATATCACACTTAAGACAATTCAAATCATTTCCATAACTCATTTGATTTATTCCTTAATGCAAAATAAACAAAATATATTCCTTAAGCCTTAAGAATTCGGCCATTAAGGTGTGTGACATGCTGAAATTTTCAGCATGTGACATAAGAGAGGTGTATGTTGAAAACTTACCTTTTGTAGCTTCTCTCTTTGATTCATCAACATTGTATGATTGATTCTTGACCAATCAACATGCCAACAAGGCTCCACATGTGCTCCATTTCAGCTAGGGTGACGTTTTGGTGTGTATATGCATGTGCTGAAATTTATTTTTGCTAACTTTGTAAAATAGTGCACATTTAATATTATGCACATGTAATATTCCAATCAGCCCTTAATTTAATTTTCTAGAACACTTTAAGATGTATATTATATGTAAAAAGTGTCTAGATACGTGCCACATCATGTTCAAGAAAAACGTTCCATGTCAAGTGCGTAGAAAACCGAATTTTCGATATTTATCGATTACCCGATTTTTCTCTAATTTAAATTCCAACTTTTGCACATGCTATATATATTATGTTATACATAATATATATAATATATACTTTAATTTTCAGCACTTGGCTGATTTAAAGTGGTACCATAAACATGTGACAAAAATAAAATTGGAATCTTCACATTTTGGCCTAAATGTGGGGTGATTTGTGTGTGCCAACATGGAAAGTATTTTTGTCTCAATAAACAGTGTATGGCACGAAATTTTTTAATGAATTTTGATGTATATGGGCTGGCCATTTATTTATGGCAAGTACGTGACACGTTGGCGAAGTTTCGGTATCGCCCGATACGACAAATTTCGGTTTAGAACCTTTTATCGTGTCGTATTTAATTTGTCATCACCATATCTTATATCATATGATATAAGATCTGAATATACTCATAAATATGAGTTAAGTATAGTGGTGTGACGTAAACGTATGTTTGTAAGATATATAACGTGTCGATAGTACGTTGGAATAAATGTGTATGTGCCTTTTATAAAAATCTGAAAATATAGTATATATATATGTATTAAGAACGTGTGACATTGATGTGTGGAGGAGGAGAAGACTTTCCTTCCATAGCCATGTTGCCTTTAAGCCTTTTCCAAATGCATCTTCCTTTAATGAACTACTTAGTTTATTAAACTAAGTACTTCACTTAATGAACTATTTTAGTTCATTAATTGTGGCACCTGAAAATAGTATAAACTCAACAAATGTTCGCCATATGATGTAAGCTTTAAAGCTTCATGGCTCGTTAGTACGGCAACATAATATATGAGGTAAATAAGGCAAGTTATCATGCATACATGTAAACTTGTGTATATATATATACATACTCAACGTTTATATATATATATATACATATTCAAATTTCTTATTTTAAAATCACTCAAACCCTCATATTTCTACAATCTCCCCCTTTTGATGATTTTCAAAATAACAAGTGTACATGATTTAAGTGTTATCTCTCCCCCTTGAATTATGCACAGATTTGAAATTTGAATTTCGAATTTCAAATCCGGCTCCCCCTTGATTCATGCAATTAGGATCAATCAGTGATCTCTCTCCCTTAAATCTCTCTCTCTCCCCCTTACATCATGCTTCTCTCTCCCCCTTTATTTTGGAAAGTTAATCAAAAGATTCCTGTCAAAAAGGAAAGTAAATCAAATAATATCGCATTAAATCACATCAATAGGAAGCATGCCTAATTTAGAACGGAGAGATTCAAATGTGGCTTGATTTAAGGCCTTAGTAAATATATCCGCTACTTGTGATTCTGTGCGTACATGATCTATGACAATATTACCATTGTTAACGTGATCACGAAGAAAATGATAGCGAACTTCTATATGCTTAGCCTTAGAGTGTAATACGGGGTTCTTAGACAAATTTATTGCACTCATACTATCACAATATATAGGAATTTTATCTACGGTAATTCCAAAGTCCGAAAGTTGTTGTTTTATCCACAACAACTGTGTGCAACAAAGGCTAAGAGCCATATACTCAGCCTCAGTAGTGGACAAAGCAACACTTGCTTGCTTTTTGGAAAACCATGAAATAAGGGAATTTCCTATAAATTGGCAAGTTCCGCTCGTGCTTTTTCTATCTATTTTGCAGCCACCATAATCTGCATCAGTGTAAGCATGTAAGTCAAATGTAGAATCCTTATCGTACCAAATACCTAAGGTGGGCGTGTGCTTAATATAGCGAAATATTCTTTTTACTGCATTTAAGTGTGTCACCTTAGGTTGACTTTGAAAACGAGCACACATGCATACGCTAAACATGATGTCAGGCCTACTAGCAGTTAAATATAGTAAAGAACCTATCATAGATCTATATAATCCATTATCAACATCTTTACCATGTTCATCTTTGTCTAATTTAGTAGTGACACTCATATGCGTGGGGGATGGTTTCAAATTTTCAAAATTGAATTTCTTGATCATGTCGTTTACGTACTTAGCTTGGCTTATATGAATTCCTTTACTCGTTTGCTTAATCTGCAAGCCAAGAAAATAGTTAAGTTCACCAACCATAGACATTTCAAATTCAGCTTTCATACAATTTTCAAAATCCTTAACGAGTCTATGTGAGGTAGAACCAAAAATAATGTCATCTACGTAAATTTGAATAATAAGTAAATCTGATTTTTCTTGTTTCAAAAATAGTGTACTATCTATAGTACCACGTTTAAAATTATTTTCTAAAATAAAAGTAGCAAAACGATCATACCATGCTCTAGGCGCTTGCTTTAGTCCATATAGTGCCTTCTTTAATTTGTACACGTGATCAGGATGTTTCAAATCTTCAAAACCAGGTGGTTGCTTCACGTATACTTCTTCTTGTATAAATCCGTTTAGAAAAGCACTTTTGACGTCCATTTGATACAATTTAAAATCTTTCATGCAAGCAATAGCAAGTAAAAGTCGTATAGCTTCTAAACGTGCTACGGGTGCAAATGTTTCATCGTAGTCTATTCCTTCTTCTTGATTATATCCTTGAGCTACGAGTCTTGCTTTATTTCTAACGACTTTTCCTTCTTCATTCATTTTGTTCCTAAACACCCACTTTGTGCCTATTATTGTCTTATCTTGTGGTCGTGACACTAAATCCCATACATCATTTCTAACGAATTGATTAAGTTCGTCATGCATAGCATCAATCCAAGATGAATCACTCAAAGCATCATGCACATTCTTAGGCTCAATTTCAGAAATCATAGCATGAAATTCATTTATTTCATCCGAAGTGATTCTTCTACGTGGTCGCACACCGTGAGTGATGTCGCCTATGATGAGATCATGTGGGTGATCTCTATGCCATCTTGGTTGATTATTTTCTAAGTTATCATGCATTTCTATATGATCATGCATTTCTAGTGTTTCATTCATCTCATGCATATTAAAAGAATCATTTTCTTCATCTAAAGCGGGTTTCAACTCAAAATCATCATCATATTCCTTTTCTTTATCAACTTCTCCAAATTCATTGAATTTAACATGAATAGATTCTATGATTTGTCTAGTGAGAGGATCATAACATCTATATGCTTTTGAATTAATGGAATACCCAATAAAAATGCACTCAATCGATTTGGATTCAAATTTATCTAAGTTATCTTTTGTATTCAATACAAAGCATTTGCATCCAAACACACGAAAATAATCTATCTTAGGCATACGATCATTCAAAATTTCGTAAGGCGTCTTGTTTATTTTCTTTCTTATAGATAGGCGATTTACAATATAGCATGCACAATTTACGGCTTCCGCCCACAGAAATCTAGGCAATTTATTTTCGCAAAGCATGGTTCTAGCGATTTCTTGTAGTGTGCGATTCTTTCTTTCTACTACTCCATTTAATTGTGGAGTTCTAGGTGGCGAAAACTCATGCTTAATTCCTTTTTCTTCACAAAATGAAATCATCTCTTTATTTTTAAACTCACCCCCTCTATCGCTTCTTATTCTTTTCACATTTACGCCGTATTGATTTTCAAGTTGTTTAATTAATTTAGCGATTTCTACGGCGCTATCATCCTTATGTGCAAGAAATAAAGTCCAAGTATAGCGAGAAAAGTCGTCAACAATTACGCATGCATAGTGACGCCCACCAAGGCTTGTAGTGCGACTAGGACCAAACAAATCGATATGCAACAGTTCTAGTATTCTAGTCGTGCTTATCTCATTTTTAGGCTTAAGTGACTCACGTGTTTGTTTGCCTTTTATGCAAGATTCACACAACTGAAAGTTGTCTAAATCAAGCTTAGGCAATCCCCGTACTAGGTTCTTTCGTTGCAATTTTTCTAGTGTAGAAATACCTATGTGTCCTAAACGTCTATGCCACAAATTCACATTGGGTTCATTTGACATAAAACATTTAACTTTGGCATCTACTACATCATCCATAGATAGGGTGAATATATTTCCTTCACGTTTTCCTTTTAAAACGGTTTCTCCATTTTTATCTATTATATTACAATAAGGGTGAGTAAAGCACACATTGAAACCATTGTCAACAAATTGAGAAATACTAAGAAGATTGTAAGATAAGTTGCTTACCAAAAACACGTTGGAGATTTGGAGTGTATTCGGATTTCCAATCGTACCTTTACCAATGATCTTGCCTTCATTGTTGTCTCCAAAGGTCACGGATCCGCCTTTTGTGACCTTCTTTAATTTGGAGAAGAGGCTCGGGTCGCCCGTCATGTGCCTCGAGCACCCACTGTCAAGGAACCACTTTATTGATGTGTCTTTTGATGAGTGGTCTCCCTGCAATGTAGAAAGGTGATTTAGGTACCCTTTTAATTTTGGGTCCTTTCGAGTTAGTTAATCACCTTTTGGTAAAGGTACCTTTCGGTACCCATACTTGGGTGATCCTTCTCGGTCTATCAAATGGCAAGAATGTAGATGAAGGTGCAATATAGTATACATGTGGTGCATGTACTTTGGGTCTTTGCCCAAGGACTCCTCTATACTCATTATATGAAGGACGTTTGTGATATGTCCTTGTGTGCGTGTGCGTAGTGCGTGGATGATATGCATTCCGTGTATGCATTGATCTCTTCTTCTCATATCTATATGGTACAACATTATATTTCACATGATATGAGAGAGTGGGGAGTGTGGAAGGGGGCGCTTTTTGCGTCATCTTAGACGCCACTTGATGCTTAGGGGTGTCTTCCTTTTTAGACACAACAAACTTGGTTGGTTTGGTTGATACCTCGTTAGTATCAACGTACCCCAATCCAGTTTTGTCACTGTCATGCTTTTGTGATAATATGATGCGATGCAGCATGTTTGACCCTGTATCGAATTGTTTCATCATTTTCTCTAAGTCTATATTCCTTGATTTCAAATTTGAAATCTCGGATTTCATTTCATTATTTTGAGACGTTAATGATGAGATCTCGGTTTTTAATGCAGTGATGACACATGAAGACTCTTTCTTTGAATCGCTTAATTGAGCGACAAGATTCTCGTTAGAAGATTCTAACAGTTTCTTGTCTTCAATTAAACGTTTCTTTTCTTTTGCGAGAGTCTTAGTAAATTTATGTAACTCAAGATATTGACTAAATAGATCATCGTAAGAAGGTTCAGAGTCAGAGTCAGAGTCAGATGATACCTCATTAGACGTATTTGAAGCGAAGCAAACTTGAGCGGTCTCCTCTTCGGTCTCAGATTCAGAGTCTGATGAATCACTCCATGTGGAGGCCTTTAGTGCACGTTTCCTTTGTTTAGGATCTGAGACGGGTCTATTTTTGTTCCGCTCCTTGTCAGGGTACTTATTAGTTTGCTTTTCTTTGTTTGGACAGTCATATGATAAGTGTCCGAGTTTGCCGCATTCATAACATTTAATGTCCTTATCATTTGACTTGTTTTTATTTCTTTTAGATGTAGTGCCCTTGTTTTTATTTCTAAATGATTTTCTCATGAATCTTCTTAGTCCTTTAGCCAATAGAATTAAGTCATCATTATCCGATTCGGAATCACTATCTTCTACGTGATCGGAGGGAGGGGAGACGTATTCATTTGATTTGAAAGCAATTGTCTTACCTTGTTTGGTTGATTCCGATTTCCGAATAATGAGTTTGTTTTCATACACTTTTAGTGAACCAATGAGTTCTTCCATTTTTATTGACTTAGTCTCCTTGCTTTCTTCTATGGCAGTCACTTTAGGATCCCATTCTGAAGGGAGGCTCCGTAGGACTTTCTGTACTTTTTCCTGCGTTGTAAAAGCCTTACCAAGAGACTCAAGAGAGTTATAGATGTTAGTCAAACGAAGATCCATATCAACAATTGACTCATTTGGCAACAACTTGAAAGACTCAAGAGTAGACATAAGCATATTAATTTTAGACTCTTTTACTTGACTCGTGCCTTCGTGTTTCATCTCTAAGATTCTCCACATTTCTTGTGCACTCGAACAATTAGACACATAACTAGACTCACTCTTACTTAAACCATTTAAGAGTAATTGCATGGCCTTAGCATTCATACTCAGTTTCTTTTTGTCTTCACTAGTATAGTCTTGTCTTGTTTTAATCACTTCTAGTGTGACTCCATCTACAGTGGACAATTTAGACGGGACATATGGACCATCTTCAATTATTGACCAAAGGTCTATGTCTATAGCCATAAGAAATAATTTCATCCTAAGTTTCCATTGAATAAAAGACTCACCGTCAAAGAGTGGAGGCCTTTGGCTTGACATACCTTCTTGTTCGGTTTTGAGATTTGTGGATGCCATCTCACTGAATCGTTGGATTCCTTGTAGTGAGTATTCCTGCGCTCTGATACCACTTGTAGGATCTGCAAGGCACCACTAGAAGGGGGGGTTGAATAGGTGGTGCGGAAAATATGGTTTTTAAAATTTCTTTAACCCTAACCAATTCAAGTTCTGAAAACAGATTCTGTTTTCAGTACCAGTTTTAAAACGATTTAAAAACTAGGTTAGAGGTCTCCAAAAATTATGAAATTTTGAGAGAACTTAGCCTCAGATGTTGTGAGGGTCCCCTAAAAATTTCAAATCAAAATTCAACCTTTAACCCTTTCAAAAACCGTTGGCACTCAGATTGTGCAATTCTGCCAGAAACGGTAGATGGTTTTGAAAAATTAATTCCTATTTGTGTGAATGTCCAAATGATCTGAAAATTTGACCAATAACTCTTCACACACTATATTTAAATGGGTTGAAACAGTTTTTGAAAATTCTTTTGGGAAGTAGGTCAAATACACCCAAAGTCTCAACCTTTGCAAGTCTGAAAATCAGACTGCACTAGTCTCAGAACTTTTGATGTTTGGATGACTTATACTTGTCCAAAAGGGTTGAAACTTGTGCCAAATTAACCCTAGAACGTTTATGTATGTTTCTGGAAAATTTTATAATTTTTAGAAAACGTTTACTATTTTGCGAACGTCAACAATATAAGTAAACAGCGCAGAAACTGAAACGTAAATGCAGAAAGTAAATTGCACCAAGAATTTTATACTGGTTCGGTTATAAACAACCTACTCCAGTCTTCAAGGAACACCTTCCTTGGTTCACACTAATTTCACACACGCAGTACACCTTACCGCAGGGTTGATAGAGTTACACCTTAACTCCAACCCTTTACAAACCTTGTATTGTGAGTACAATTCACATGAACACCACCACCTCGTAAGAATGAAGATTGATCACACCTTGATCAATCTTGTACAAAGATATATGAATGGTGGTTTCTATGAAGCCTATTCAAGGATGAAAGAAATCAAATACAATAGGCTTATTACAAGAGAAGAAAGAAAGAAAGTGTAGGAGAAGAAAGCTTTTGCACTTTGATCACTTTTGAATATGATTCTTGGTGTTCCTTTTGTTTGTTCTTCTCTTCTCTTTTTTAATCAAGTCCAGCCGTCCCCTATGCCTCTTCTCCCCTCTTGAAACTTTCCTTTTAATTGCTTGAGAGAGTGTGAGACATCATGGTGACAACATTTTGCTTACTTGGCATCACTCCATTGGACCATCATTTAGTCATTGCTTATTTGGCACCTTTTGATTGGCTCATTGTTGTCATCATTTGATGACATGGATATTCTGAAAAAAAACACTAAATATATGCCAAATAATCAATTATCAAATCATGCCAAAATAGTCACAATATGTCATAAAGTTTGAGACACAAAAATCCTTCCTTCCTTCTCAAAAAAAATCGGCCACATCAAGTTGTTTAATGCTGAAATTTTCAGCATTTACCATGTGAGATTAAATTAATATTTCTTCCATTTTTCTTTGAATTTCTTCCATAAAAATACAACCAATATTTAGGGCAAGTCTTGCCACAAGATTGAGAATGAACTTGGACACCAAGGAGGGTGAAATTCGGCCATAACACCTTCTCACACATGCTGAAAAATTTCAGCATGTGTGATATAAAGAATATCACACTTAAGACAATTCAAATCATTTCCATAACTCATTTGATTTATTCCTTAATGCAAAATAAACAAAATATATTCCTTAAGCCTTAAGAATTCGGCCATTAAGGTGTGTGACATGCTGAAATTTTCAGCATGTGACATAAGAGAGGTGTATGTTGAAAACTTACCTTTTGTAGCTTCTCTCTTTGATTCATCAACATTGTATGATTGATTCTTGACCAATCAACATGCCAACAAGGCTCCACATGTGCTCCATTTCAGCTAGGGTGACGTTTTGGTGTGTATATGCATGTGCTGAAATTTATTTTTGCTAACTTTGTAAAATAGTGCACATTTAATATTATGCACATGTAATATTCCAATCAGCCCTTAATTTAATTTTCTAGAACACTTTAAGATGTATATTATATGTAAAAAGTGTCTAGATACGTGCCACATCATGTTCAAGAAAAACGTTCCATGTCAAGTGCGTAGAAAACCGAATTTTCGATATTTATCGATTACCCGATTTTTCTCTAATTTAAATTCCAAATTTTGCACATGTTATATATATTATGTTATACATAATATATATAATATATACTTTAATTTTCAGCACTTGGCTGATTTAAAGTGGTACCATAAACATGTGACAAAAATAAAATTGGAATCTTCACATTTTGGCCTAAATGTGGGGTGATTTGTGTGTGCCAACATGGAAAGTATTTTTGTCTCAATAAACAGTGTATGGCACGAAATTTTTTAATGAATTTTGATGTATATAGGCTGGCCATTTATTTATGGCAAGTACGTGACACGTTGGCGAAGTTTCGGTATCGCCCGATACGACAAATTTCGGTTTAGAACCTTTTATCGTGTCGTATTTAATTTGTCATCACCATATCTTATATCATATGATATAAGATCTGAATATACTCATAAATATGAGTTAAGTATAGTGGTGTGACGTAAACGTACGTTTGTAAGATATATAACGTGTCGATAGTACGTTGGAATAAATGTGTATGTGCCTTTTATAAAAATCTGAAAATATAGTATATATATATGTATTAAGAACGTGTGACATTGATGTGTGGAGGAGGAGAAGACTTTCCTTCCATAGCCATGTTGCCTTTAAGCCTTTTCCAAATGCATCTTCCTTTAATGAACTACTTAGTTTATTAAACTAAGTACTTCACTTAATGAACTATTTTAGTTCATTAATTGTGGCACCTGAAAATAGTATAAACTCAACAAATGTTCGCCATATGATGTAAGCTTTAAAGCTTCATGGCTCGTTAGTACGGCAACATAATATATGAGGTAAATAAGGCAAGTTATCATGCATACATGTACACTTGTGTATATATATATACATACTCAACGTTTATATATATATATATATACATATTCAAATTTCTTATTTTAAAATCACTCAAACCCTCATATTTCTACAGTTTTTGCCTTTGCTTGGTTTTGGAGTGAGTTGAGTTGGAATCCTTCTCTTCCTACTCCCTTGAACACACGGTTTTGGATGAAGAGGAAGGAAGAGGTTAGTCTCTCTTAAATAGTGAAAATAGAATCTTATTTGAGGCTAGAACATCTTACCAAAGTAGTCTTGGGATGGAGATTCAAGTTGTAGCAAGGTAGCTTCACCTAAGAGTGTTGAAGATTCCTTCCTCCTTGAGCATGGAGGCCACGGTTTAGGAGAGAAAGAACACCCAAGTGAGCTTCACTATTTGTATAAAGAATTTACTTAAGAACTTAGAAGAGACTTACCTAAATGATCTTTGAGCTTGGGGATGAAGATGGAGCTTGAAGTTGAATCTCCTATCCTCAAGGGTGAAGGGGCCGAAATTTAGAGTGTGGAGGGAAGGAAGCTTCTTAAGTGTTGGCTTGTTGGAGAGAAGTCTCAAGATGGGTTTGGAATGAGATGGTTCTTGTGATATTTAAAAAAATCAAGGGGGCATGGGGGAGGGCATGACCGATTGCATGGAGGGAGGAGAAAAGAGGAATCTAGGCTAGGTAGCTTCAAGCTTTTTCCCCCTCTTTTTGCATGCTTGTCTTGCATGCAACATTTTTTTATTATTTCTTTGCATGCATGTTGCTATGTCTCATTTAGGTTATTATGTAAATTGTAAATTATAATTTATTTAGAAGAGTGTGGAGAATTCTAGATCCTCCTACTCCTTGGCCGAAAATTTTGGGGTCTTTGGGGGTTATTTGGTCCTTTCACATTTATCCCATCCCCTTCTTATATAATTTACAATGTTGTTTATTTTACCAAACTATGATTTTAATCTTGTTTTTGTGAGACACACTTTTGCTTGCATTCTTACAAGAACGAGTTTACTTCAAGGGTGATCATTGGCCTTTGGCCGAATTCTCAAGGTGTATCACACACCTCGTGACATTTGTTCGTATACTCATTTAGTGTTCGTCCTAAACGAACTTGAAGAATTTAAATAAGAATGCGATACATGTGACTTGAGTAACAGGCTCGTGAAGGAATCATCGCTTTTATTTTGTCACTTAATCATAGTCTCAAGTATACGGTTGTCGGGGTACAACATACTCCCCCCTTATTATAAGTTTCGTCCTCGAAACTTCAGTACTAGTCAAAAGATGAGGCATCGACTCCTCACGTTGTCTTCCGTTTCCCATATGGCTTCTTCTTTAGGTAAATAAGATCGCATAAAGCGTATATTTAGTTCCCTCAGAACTGCTTTGTTCCCTTCATCTTAGAAGTCTCGTCAGAACTTATTCTAATTCTCGAAAGGTGTTATTGTCACCTATCCCTTCCCTATAATCATGATCATAGCAGGCTTCTAATTTCCTTTTTAAAATGAACAACTAGGCAGCGATCATTAACTCTGGGGTATAGACCTTTAGCTCTTTTCTATAAACATCCTTTTAGTGATCATATAGCGGTCATCCTACTTACGAAATATCTTCCAAAGACACCCGGGATAATTCCCATAAGGTACACATACCAAGCTCTTCATAAGGTATGTCCCGTATTCATCCGTCTTGCTGATTTCCTTATTACGTACTAACTCTTACCCTTTTTTGCGATCATTTCATAGAATCGAACTAGAAGTTGTGGGTTCTCCTTTGAAACTTATGTTCCCTATATGACATTTCAATCATCCTTAGGTGGCCCGTTCTCTTAAGACATGGTTTTCATAGTCATGACCTATTCCCCGCATAGTGCAATAAAACGGGTACGAGTGCTAATAGTGACGTATCATGACGAGGACCCTGCGTCCCATACACAGTGTCATACTTAACAATGTTATCACTAATAAACTTACCTACTCGCTTGTGGTCTACTAATCATAACCCAAGGAAACTATCATAATCACTCCTACTTGGTTAATAGGAAGTAGAGCAGAGGACATAGGTATCTTACACTTATTAGGCATACCTTGGTTGCTTCTTTGTCATCCGCATAGACTAACCTTATATGGTTACGGTTTCCACCTTCTATTTCGTTTGCTTGTTAAATTGTTTCTTTCATTCTTTCGTCCCCTTACATCGCATTCCGCTCCATAGCGGCCCTCCAATAATTCACCAAAGGTCCTTGAATACGATTTAACTTAACCTAATCGGACCTGGTAGTCTAAACCTTTCATCTCTTATAATCAAAGGAACATACTGTCCCAAAGTAATGAATGAGTATGGAAATGCCTGGCCCTTGTCTTAGTGAGTTAAATTCCGACAACGATATTCCTTCAGGGTTAGTATGATGTAATTGACCTATCATGATTATGTACTATTGGAGTTTCCTTCTTTTCATGACAGGGGTCCTTAAGTCCTGACTGTAATCCATACGCTTTCCTTCGGTAGACATCCTTCGGTATCCATGCGTTAGCCATAAAAACATAGCGGCCCAATGTAGTGAACCGACGAGCGTACTCTGAGATAGTGATACATGGTTTTTGTCTTAAGGTGTCAAATTCCTCAACCCTCGTCATGATTAGTTCTGTAGAGAGGAAAAACTCACAAAACTCCTCTAGAAACCTCGCCCAAGTTACCGGTCGGGGTAATGGCTGGATACAAGTTCTCCACCACAGGCTGGCCTTGCCAATCAAAAATGGCCGGACAATTGGTGTCTTTACCTTCTCAGGTACTCGTATCAGCAAGAAGGTACTTTCGACTTCATCAAGCCATTTTTTTCCGCTTCCTCGAAACTAGATTCTCTGCCAAATTCTAGGATATGTGCTCTTACTAGCTGCCGGTAATAAAACCCAGCTCTGCCCGGGGGTGAAAATGACAATGCTTGTTCGTTAGTCTGTAATGCCATCTGCACTTATGGTTCTAATGTCTATTTAGAATATCGGAATTATAATCAATTGAATTTGACTAAGGACCAAAATCGCAAATTCCTAAGAAGATAAAGAATACACCTTATGTCATAGACTTGGCTTTCATAGTTTAGGATTAGTTATTAAATCATATCCTAAACCCGGTCTATGTGGTCATATCCTAAGGTCGTCACTCATCTAAGATCATGACTTAGGTCTACTATCAAACTTAGATTGCTAAGATCATAACTTAGTCCTATGTTCTGCCCGTAATCTAGAGCCTGGGCTCTGATACCACCTGTAGCGCCCCGCACCCTGGTCTCGTCCGGATACGGTACACCCGCCGTACTTCACTAAGGAGAGTACAAAGCGTCATGCATAACATACGAAAATCCATAATATAAACCATGGATTCCCATGTTAACATTGTACATGGCAGTAAAATTTAGGCAGAATTAAAACTTTCCAAATCCAACATGACTTACGAAGCAACTAAATCCCCAAAGTAGCAGTACCACAAAATAACATAACTGACAATCCAAAGAGTTTAAACATAGTCATAATACAAATCGTCTTGGCAGCACAAAAGTCCTTAAGCTTAGCTCTCATCATACTCCTCGCATATGGATAAGGTACTCTCGGCTCGTCCTCGATCCATTCTATCTTGGCGTTCTCTGGCTCTGGGGAAAAATAAAGTGTGAGTGATAAAAATCACCCAGCAAGAATACAATAAACGACCATGAAATACATAAAGAGTCATAACATGAATGTATTACCCCAAAACCTCAAATAATCATAATTCATACCTGCTCTTGGATCATGTACTTACTTGACGTTCGTCTTAAGCATGTTATTAGGGAAAATTATACCATACCTGATTTTTGTATCCTGAACTTACTTGGCATTCGGCTTAAGCATGTTTCTAAGTAATGCTATACCAATAGTAACTTATAAACATTAACTGTAACATGCGGCATGTCCTCATGATCGTGAGTTATGCAATATGCAATGCATGATGTCATGTCATGCCATGTCAAAACATCATTTTGGTCCCATACAATAACGTGTCATAAAAACAGAGTGTCAGATCAATTAACCCCGGATCTGAGCGGGTCCAGAACAGATATCAGATCAATTAACCCTGGATCTGAGCGGGTCCAGAACAGATATCAGATCAATTAACCCCGGATCTGAGCGGGTCCAGAACAGATATCAGATCAATTAACCCCGGATCTGAGCGGGTCCAGAACAGATATCAGATCAATTAACCCCAGATCTGAGCGGGTCCAGAACATATCATGTCGTCAGACCAATTAACCCCGGGTCTGGAGTCGGGTTAATCGCATGCTTGGCCGGCAAAGGAATCATGAAGCTTTCTTTAAAAACATGGGACCGTAAAAACTTTTCATGCATAACGAAAAGATAGTCGCTTATAAAACTTGCTTGCATCATGAAATCCATGAAATCAGTTTCATGCTCATGCATGATACATGTCGTGATATGAAATGCAAGCCATGACATGAATAATCGTATGCATTCCTTATAACGTATCAACTTACATGAATTTGGAAACTAAATATTTCCAAGACTTTTATTTCATGCTCATGCATGATACATGCCGTGATATGAAATGCAAGCCATGACATGAATAGTCGTATGCATTACTTATAACATATCAACATACATGAATTTGGAAACTAAATATTTCCAAGACTTTTACTTCATTTTCATAGGACGGTTAGGCTAACCAATTAGGTCCATTTCCATAATTCTTTTGTCACAATTACGCTTGGTGGAATCTTAGATACATGTCATAAAATTGCAGATTATTTCAATAACCGTAAAGGGGCTTACTTACTTACTTTCCAAACTATCTTAGGTGCTGAAGCTGAACTGACAGATTTTACTAAAAATTCAATTGTGGTAAATCCGTAATGCGGTTTCCAGAAATTCCAACTCGTATACATCATAAACATGTGGAACTAGTATCCTACCGAAATTCAGCCCACTTGCACGTCTCTAAGTCCCTTTTCTAAGCCTGGAAAGTCGTTACTAATTTCAGGATGGCTCCAGTAATTTTTGTTGAGCAGTTTTACCAAATAATTCATTAAAAATAATCCAAAACTTATTTTACTAAGATTCCAACTGGCGTGTCCATTAAACTCATAGGACTATTACCATGCCAAAAATCAGCTTTATTGGTCATCTACAAGGTCCCTTTTCAAGTCAGTGAAAAGAAGTCACTATTCTGCTCAATTCCCGTTTTTCAGGTCTGACCAGTCTTACCAAAATATTTATTATAAATAAACCATAGCTCCTTTTACCAAAATTCCATCTGGAATCTCTACTACACTCATGGGGCTAGGTTTGTGCCAAAAATCAGAGTTATTGAAGGTCCAAAAAGTCCTCTTTTAATTCGTTGAAGTAAATGGTCATTCCTGCCCAGCTCCAGAGTTTTCTGCTGGAGCGGTTTTACCGCGTAATTTCTTAAAATTAATTCTTAACTTATTTTAACATAATTCCAACTCATACATATCATAAGCTTGTAATAGTAGCATCCTACCGAAAATTAACCCATTTTTATGTCCCTAAGATTCGTTTTTGAGTCCACTAACTTGTTACTTAATTTCTGCTATGTCCCAGTACTTCCCATTGAGCAGTGTTACCAATTAAATCATTAAAATTAATCCACAACTTGTTTTGCCATGATTCCTGCTGGAGTATTCACAGCACACCTGGTATTATCATCCTGCCAAAAATCATATTTATTGAGCCACTAAAAGGTCCTTTTTCATGTCATTCAAAAAGAGATGCAGTTCTGCTCAGTTCCAGGCTTTTCAGTCTGAGCAGCTTTACCAAATCTTTTATTAAAAATATTCTACAACTCCTTTTACCAAAATTCCAACTTTCAGATTTTCTATACACACAAGGCTATCCCTACACCAAAAATCAGCTTTATTGAACATCTACAAGACCTCTTTTCAAGCCATTCAAAACGTTACATAATTCTGTCATGTTCCAGAATTTACAGCCTGAGCAGTCTCACCATTTATTTTATAAAAATTAAACCATAACTTATTTTACCAAAATTCCAACTCTCAGCTCTTCTATACACATGGGGCTAGATCTGTGCCAAAAACCAGATTTATTGAAGGTTCAAAAGACCCTTTTTAAATTCGTTAAACTCAGTGGTCAATTCTGCCCTGCTCCAGAATTTCCTGCTGGAGCAGTTCCACTAAATATTTTATTAAAAATAATCTGTAACTTATTTTAACAAAATTCCAACTCTCACTTATGCTATACTCATAAGGCTAACTTGGTGCCAAAAATTAGCATCATTGAAGGTCTGTAAGGTTGGTTCTTAGGCCGTTGTAGATGCCATCCCATTCTGCCTAGCTCCAGTAGTTTGAGATTTTGTCATTGGTTCAAGTCAAAGGTCCACCCTTTCATCTTGTTCTTATAAGATATAATACTAATCACTACATAAACATTAAATCATCTCAAAACAGCCTTGTAACTAAATGCATGTTATAAAAGATTCCATCTTTGAGAGAATAAGCCACATGCAATGCATTGTTCCTAAGAAATCTATAAGGTATAATCTCAAACTTAGGATATTCAACTAAATATTGAATCTTAAGTACTTCTAGTCATTCAAGTCACAAACTCTTTAAATAAATCATGAGAGATCATTGTATACTTGCCTCTTCAAGCCAAAGTTTTTGCCTTTGCTTGGTTTTGGAGTGAGTTGAGTTGAAATCCTTCTCTTCCTACTCCCTTGAGCACACGGTTTTGGATGAAGAGGAAGGAAGAGGTTAGTCTCTCTTAAATAGTGAAAATAGAATCTTATTTGAGGCTAGAACATCTTACCAAAGTAGTCTTGGGATGGAGATTCAAGTTGTAGCAAGGTAGCTTCACCTAAGAGTGTTGAAGATTCCTTCCTCCTTGAGCATGGAGGCCACAGTTTAGGAGAGAAAGGACACCCAAGTGAGCTTCAATATTTGTATAAAGAATTTACTTAAGAACTTAGAAGAGACTTACCTAAATGATCTTTGAGCTTGGGGATGAAGATGGAGCTTGAAGTTGAATCTCCTATCCTCAAGGGTGAAGGGGCCGAAATTTAGAGTGTGGAGGGAAGGAAGCTTCTTAAGTGTTGGCTTGTTGGAGAGAAGTCTCAAGATGGGTTTGGAATGAGATGGTTCTTGTGATATTTAAAAAAATCAAGGGGGCATGGGGGAGGGCATGACCGATTGCATGGAGGGAGGAGAAAAGAGGAATCTAGGCTAGGTAGCTTCAAGCTTTTTCCCCCTCTTTTTGCATGCTTGTCTTGCATGCAGCATTTTTTTATTATTTCTTTGCATGCATGTTGCTATGTCTCATTTAGGTTATTATGTAAATTGTAAATTATAATTTATTTAGAAGAGTGTGGAGAATTCTAGATCCTCCTACTCCTTGGCCGAAAATTTTGGGGTCTTTGGGGGTTATTTGGTCCTTTCACATTTATCCCATCCCCTTCTTATATAATTTACAATGTTGTTTATTTTACCAAACTATGATTTTAATCTTGTTTTTGTGAGACACACTTTTGCTTGCATTCTTACAAGAACGAGTTTACTTCAAGGGTGATCATTGGTCTTTGGCCGAATTCTCAAGATGTATCACACACCTCGTGACATTTGTTCGTATACTCATTTAGTGTTCGTCCTAAACGAACTTGAAGAATTTAAATAAGAATGCGATACATGTGACTTGAGTAACAGGCTCGTGAAGGAATCATCGCTTTTATTTTGTCACTTAATCATAGTCTCAAGTATACGGTTGTCGGGGTACAACAGACAATCACTTCTTTCAACTCCAAAAGACACCTTTGATCAACCCTTGCGTGGGAGAATGGCGCAAACACCACCTTCATGGACATGAGAAGTCAACAACGTCTACGTCGAGCAATTCGAATCTCCCAATCCAACATGTCGTTCCGTATCCTTGGATTGTGATTCACCAACTAGGTTTGCTCAAACCTTGATTGGATCTAGCCTTGATTTTACTTTGTGAAAACCAAAGGAAAACACAAAACAGAGGCAACACACGGTTGCAATAAAAAAAACTGAAATTTTTTATTCTCAAAAATTCTAAACCTGTTGCCGTTTTCTTGACCCTCATATAATGCTATATTTTGATATTCCTAAAACTTAACTAATCAATCAAAATCCTAAGAATACTGCCTATCAACCTTAATCAAATTTACATAAAAGATAAGTCAAAGCTAATCAAGTAAGATTACATAACTCAAATCCCTAAAATTTGGTACTGGAATATCACCCTGTCGGTTACTGCTTATAGCCGCTTCTAGACGCCGAATTAGGGTTTGTACTCTTCAGTAAAGTTGTAGCTCATAACATTTTCTTGAATTTGGGCTGTTGAATCACCTCAGTGGGACTCTTCTTGACAGAGATACGGGTCTCCAATTATTAGGTATCTATCCAGTGAACTTCAGTACTTTCCATTCTGGACTCCCAACTTGCACCTGATTTCGGTCCATCTTGTAGCCCGAATTAGCAAAAGTATAAAACATGAAAATCATCACACATTGAGTTATCTGAGACCTCCAAGTTGTTTGAACCCATTTGGATCATTACTCCGACCTGGGCGTCCGAAATACCGACTGGTGTCGGGCTGCCTTCCTGAAAAATAGGGATTCTCCAAGCCACTTTCCTTATTTAGCCTTGTCACCTTAGAAAACACTCAAAAACGGTAATTAGCACAATAAAAACATATTACATGACTCTATAAAATATCCTAGACCTAAAACAAAGACAACGCAAACAACTAGACTCGATATTACAACGACAACGCTTGAAATGACCATCTTGCCCTCCCACCAACCCTTACATCATATGATATGCAATAAACTCAAGGACAATCAAATCATGGCCTCAATAAACATAGAAAAATCATGCATCTACATTCCTTGGCTCATCTTGCACATGTTTGAACAAGAAGCTCTTTCGTTTACATATTCTATTTGAGCAAAAGCTTCTTGTTTGTTGAGTTAGTATGTTCAAGGCCCTTGTTTGTGAAGTTTGTATGTTGAGGGCTCCTTGAATCACATCATTCCCTCCCTCCTCAAAAGGATTCGACCTCGAATCTAAATATACAAATGGATAAGAGGGATACTCCACAAATAACTCAGAAACTATGTAAGATACAAGTTCAAGCAAACCAAGTGAAATGATCATACATAACTTAAGTATAACATGCTTAGGATGAGCAATTAACTGAATGAAGACATATACAAATAATATCACATCATCACAAATATTTACATGAACACTTAGCATCAAGCACCTCTTTCTAATATGTTTAGGATGCACTAACAAGATAGGCATAAAACTCCTCACATAAGATTTATCATGCATAAAAGAGAAAGTATGTAAAACATGAGGAATAAACAAAAAATCTTGTACGCTCCTTAGAACTTCCAAACCAGAGGTATTTGAACTATCATGCTCAACAAAGCACAAATCATCACTAACATTTAGATTATCATCTTTAAAATCAGTGTGCAACGTAACGTCAAGAGGAATTTCAGATTCATACGCACACAAACTAGAATTTTCTTGGGATGGAATATCACTATCAAGGCACTCAAACAAAGGATTATCATAGATAACCCATTCATGCTTCTCAATGTTATCATATTTATGACCTAAGACATCACTATTCTCACTTGAAATGTCACTCAAATCATCTTGTAAATCAGCATGTAAATCAAGAAAATCATGTGAGTCATGTGTATCACAAACAACTTTAGATTCAAGCTTATCACTTTCAGCACGCAAGTCAGTCTCATGCATATGAACACGATGAACATCAACAAGTCTCCTAAGACCTTGCAATTTATTAAGGAAGTCTAATCTGTGTACCTTTTGTTCTTCTACTTCTGCAAGGATCTCAAAGTTACGTTCTTTTTGTGCTAGAAGTTTCTTACGAATGTCAGAATCACGTTCTAAGAACTTCACATAGTCATGTTCAACTTCAATATGATCATGGAAGCCAACATGCGATTTCTTATCAGGTTCACACACTTTAGAGTGAAAAACAACATCATTACTGGAATCAGATTCAGAAAAACCGGATTTGAGCAGTTTACGATCATGCAAGTCAAGAAGCTTATCATGTAAGTCATGTTCTTTCGGCGCATCAACTTTATCATCATGATCAGCATACATATCAATTGAAATTTCAACATCGTCATCATAAGAATCATGTTCAATATCAACGCTGGAATCATCACTCATATCATGCAAATCATATGCAATTCCATAAGTGAAATGAGCTTGGCGTAATCCTCTTACCATTGCACGATAGAGGTCTCTAATGTCATCCTCCATGGAATCCATGAGTAACCTGAAATTAATCAAGAAAACAAAGAAACGAAAAACTAACACAAAGGCAAAAGAAACGTTGTTACATTAGTGAAATCAAAACCAATATGTATGTTCCTTTCTCTCTCTTGTGTAGTCACTCACAGTTTGCGTTTTCCTCAGACAATCTTGGGCTAGATACAACCAAAGCAAGCTTCTCAAGTGGCTAACACAATCTGATGGTCAACTGCACATTTTTCTCCAATGTGTCAACCAAATTTCAGCAACTAATAAGCAAAGATATCAAGCCAAGAATAAGACAATTTAACACACTTAACCTTCTAAGAATCAAGGAAAAATGAGACCAAAAATTATGTCAAAGGCTGAGCCAAAGAAAACTAAGGGTTGCCCTGGGCAATCTTTAGTTAACCTTAGCTTAATGAAAATTAATTAGAAGTTGTTGATTCAAGTGCAACAATCAAGTATCCAAGTGTAAAGACAGTAAATGGTGTAGTGATTTGTGGCTTCAAAGGACACGGCTTTTTGTTCTTGGATGGAACTTGATATTCAAATAATTCATCAACAATCTTGGTACTCTTCTTTTTAAGCAAATTGTCTCCTTTTTTTGTTTTTTTTGTCTCGGCTCTTTTTTGGCATATTTTCGGCTGATCTTCTCTTTTTTTTTGAATTTTGCAAAAAGAACACAATGGGAAATATGTATTTAACAATGTATAGCCCATGATTAGAACTCAATAGGTCATCTCTTGATGTTTAAGGCACTCTTAATGGCTGTTTTGCGCGAAGTAGCAAAACAGTTTTGTATCTCCACAATTAGTATTTTTTTTTGGCTTGATTTGGTTTGAAAGATGATAGCTTTGTATCAAGAATTTTCAACCGTGCGTATGGCGTGGGAGAACTAGTCTTGGATACAAGAAAATTGCAACGCAAACCAAGCAACCATGCAGTCAAGTCACACAAGTCTAAGACAACCAAAAGCTTCGTTAGCAACAAGATTTACGTGTGACTGGGTAGCAATTTCAAGCAATGGACTAGATTTATATGTTATGGCTGAATTTAAACCCTAACACAATGAACCTATTGTCAAGTGTGCATGAAAGAATTGATCTTGTAGGATTAATAGTGAAATAGATGCAAAAAGACCAAACCTTGTGCATGGGGTATGTTCTGTCAAGGATAAGAACGTAACTTTTTTTTAACAAGATGTACCAACTGTGAATCAAGCAAGGAGAAAAAAAGTTCCAAGCAGTAGTTAGAAGCACATTCACGTAAGCATGCATGGAGAATATAGGGTGAGTTGAAACCAAACAAAGGAACTTTTCTCCCTTATTTTTTGTGTGTATACGAAGTGTGGGAAAAGAAAGGTTGCGTTTTTTTATAATAACGTGAAAAGCAAGTAACTGAGATGATGGGTTTTGAGTTAAATTGATATTTGTGGTTGAAGGAAAAGAAAGAGCAGGGGTAGGGGAATGTCGTTTGGGGTAGGAGGAAGAAACAATGAGAGACACAAGAAAGTAAAGGATACGAGAGTTGTAAAGAAGAAACCTTTGCTCTGATACCACTTTGATACGATCTTGGATCGTATGGAAATGACGATCGCTTCTTCCAACTCCAAAAGACACCTCTGATCAACCCTTGCGTGGGACAATGGCGCAAACACCACCTTCTTGGACAAGAGAAGTCAACAACGTCTGCGTCGAACAGTTCGAATCTCCCAATCCAACACGTCGTTCCGTATCCTTGGATTGTGATTCACCAACTAGGTTTGCTCAAACTTTGATTGGATCTAGCCTTGAATTTACTTTGTGAAAACCAAAGAAAAACACAAAACAGAGGCAACACACGGTTGCAATAAAAAAACTGAAATTTTTTATTCTCAAAAATTCTGAACCTGTTGCCGTTTTCTTGACCCTCATATAATGCTATATTTTGATATTCCTAAAACTTAACTAATCAATCAAAATCCTAAGAATACTACCTATCAACCTCAATCAAATTTACATAAAGAATAAGTCAAAGCTAATCAAGGAAGATTACATAACTCAAATCCCTAAAATTTCGTACTGGAATTACACCCTGTCTGTTACTGGCTTATATCTTCTTCTAGACGCCGAAATAGGGTTTTCACTCTTCAGAAAAGTTGTAATTCATAAAATTTTCTTGAATTTAGGCTTTTGAATCACCTCATTTGGACTCTTCTTGACAGCGATACAGGCCTCCAAAGATTAGGTATCCATCCAGTGAACTTCAGTACTTTCTATTCTGGACTCCCAACTTGCACCTGATTTCGGTTCATCTTGTAGCCCGAATTAGAAACAGTGTACAACATACAAATCGTCACAAATTGAGTTATCTGAGACCTCCAAGTGGTTTGAACCCATTTGGATCATTACTCCGACCTAGGCATCCAAAATACCGACTAGTGTCAGGCTGCCTACCTGAAAAATAGGGATTCTCCAAGCCACTTTCCTTATTTAGCCTTGTCACCTTAGAAAACACTCAAAAATGGTAATTAGCACTATAAACACATATTACAAGACTCTATAAAATATCCTAGACCTAAAACAAAGACAACGCAAACAACTAGACTCGATATTACAATGACAACGCATGAAATGACCATCTCGTCCTCCCACCAACCCTTACATCATATAATATGCAATAAACTCAAGGACAATCAAATCATGGCCTCAATAAACATAGAAAAATCATGCATCTACATTCCTTGGCTCATCTTGCACATGTTTTGAACAAGAAGCTCTTTAGTTTAAATATTCTATTTGTGCAAAAGCTTCTTGTTTGTGGAGTTAGTATGTTCAAGGCCCTTGTTTGTGAAGTTTGTATGTTGAGGGCTCCTTGAATCACATCAAAAAATATACTCGTCTCAGAATCTAAGAAAAGGAGAAGAGCTCTCAAGGCCTACACTTGGAGTGACACATCTGATTCTGAGACTAATATAGAAGAGGAGACTGCACAAGTATGCTTTGTATCCAAAGCATCAAAAGGAGGTATCTTTTGACTTTGATTCTTACTCTAAACCTTCATATGATGATCTTTTCAATCAATATTTGGAATTGCATGAATTCACTAAGACTCGCAAAAGAAAAAAAGCGATTAATTGAAGACAAGAAGTTGTTAGAATCTTCTAACACGAATCTTGTTTCTCAATTAAACGATTCAAAAGAAGAGTCGGCATGCATCATAAATGCATTAAAATCAGAGATCACATCATTGACTACACACAATAATGAAATGAAATCCAAGATTTCAAATTTGAAATCAAGGAATACGGATTTAGAGAAAATGATGAAACAGTTTGATACGGGATCTAACATGCTAGATCGCATTATTTTATCACAAAAACATTATAGTGATAAAACTAGATTAGGATACATTGAGACAAACGAAGCATCAATTAAACCAACCAAATTCGTTTTTTTTAAGAAAGTAGACACATCTAAGGCATACATAGCGCCTAAGATAACGCAAAGACCCCCTCTCCCCTCATCTCGTCACATCTCTTCGTCATATCATACAAAATACAATTATGTGCCGTATAAATATGAGAAGAAATAAGTGATGCATACACGACATTCATTCCATCCATCTAGATCACGCACTATGCACACCAACACGAGAACATATCAAAAACGCACACCATATGATGCGCATAAAGGGATTCTCGGCCAAAGGCCTAAAGTCCACTCACCACATGTCTACTACATTGCTCCTTCATCTACATTCTTACCATTTGCTAGACCGAGAAGGATCACCCAAGTATGGGTGCCAAAAGGGACTTTTACTTAGAGGTGAATAACTAACTCGTAAGGACACAAAATTAAAAGGGTACCTAAATCATTGTTGTACATTGCAGGGAACCCACGCATCAAAAGACACATCTATCAAATGGTTCGTTGACAGTGGTTGCTCGAGGCATATGACGGGTGACCCGAGCTTGTTTACAAAATTGAAGAAGGTCACAAAAGGTGGATTCGTGACCTTTGGAGACAACAATGAAGGCAAAATCATTGGAAAAGCAAGCAAGCTTAGCCTTATCCACCACTGAAGCTTAATACAAGGCACTTAGTCTTTGTTGCACACAATTACTATGGCTAAAACAACAACTCTTTGACTTTGGGATTACGGTAAATCATATTCCAATTTATTGTGATAGTATGAGTGTCATAAACTTATCTAAGAACCCCGTTCTACATTCTAAAACAAAGCATATAGAAGTACGCTATAACTTCATTCGTGATCACGTAAATAATGGTGATATTGTCATAGATCATGTACGCACCGAGGCACAAGTATCTGACATCTTCACAAAAACACTAAATCAAGCCACGTATATAAATCTTCGTTCTAAATTAGGCATGATTTCTGCTGAATGATTTGATATCTCTTTCCATACTTACATGCACTTTTGTTTGTCTTTCCAAAATAAAGGGGGAGAGAATGCATGATTTAAGTGGGAGAGAGAGATTGATTGATATTTCATTAAGAGTGATTGCACAAATCAAGGGGGAGAAAATTCGAAATTTGAAATTTCAAATTCAAAATTTGAATTTGTGCATAATTGGAGGGGGAGCAATCAAATTTAAATCATGTACTAGGATAATTTTGTAAAACATCAAAAGGGGAGATTGTTGAGAAAAAGGGGTTTGGGTGATTACAAAATGCATGATTTAAATAACATGTATTAAAGAAATACATGACACGTTTTATGACTTGACACGTTTTTGCATGAAATCTGCCTTATATAGTTCATATATAATGTTGTCGTACTAACGAGCCATGAAGCTTTAAAGCTTACATCAAATGGAGAACATTTGTTGTGTTTGAACTATTTTCAGGTGCTACCATTAATGAACTAAACTAGTTCACTAAGTGAAGTACTTAGTTAAATGAACTAAGTAGTTCATTAAATGGTGATATATTTGGAGAAGGCACAAAGGCAACAAATTGAAGAATGAAAAGTTTTCTCCTCTCCTTATCACACGCCTTTTACACACACAAACAGATATATATATATATACATATATATATATATATATATAGATAGATAGATATATATTCAGATTTTTTTAAAAATGCACTATACACATATATTCCAACGTACAACAGACACGTTATGTATTTTACAAACATACGTTAACATCACACCACTATATTTACCTCATATTTATGAGTATATTCAGGTCTTATATCATAGGATATAAGTTATGGTGATGACAAAATTATTACGATACGTTATAAGGTTCTAAACCAAAAATTGTCGTATCGGGTGACTACCGAAACTTCACTAACGTGTCACATACTTTCCATATATAGATGGCAAGCCCATACACTTTACAAATGGCCACAAATTTCGTAGGTTACATGGTATGTTCAGCCACAAAATCATTTCATGTTGGCACACACAAATCAACCCCAATTAAGGCCAAATTGTGGAGATTTCTAATTCAACATTTTAAGCACATGGGGCGCCACTTGATTCAGCCATTAGAGCTGAATATTCAAGTTATTCTATGTATATTTTATGTGTAACATAATATATATAACATGTGCAAAAATTTTGAATTCAATCGGAGAAAAATCGTGTAATCGACAAAAGTCGAAAATTCGGTTTTCTACGAACATGACACATCGAACATTTTTGGCATGACATATAACATGTATCTAGACATCTTTTACATATTCAATACATTCTAAAGTGTTCTAGAAAAATCAATTTAGGGCTGATTGGAATGTACCATATGTGTATAATTATTGTGCACTATTTTATAAAGTTTGCAAAAATAAAATTCAGCACATGCCAATCCTACATCACATGCTTAGCTCAGCGTTGTTGGAGCATATGTGGAGCTTTGTTGGTATCTTGATTGGCCAAGAATGAAGTATACAAGGTTGGTGACATAAAGGAGAGAACTACACAAGGTAATGTTTCAAACTATGTCACATATGTGACACATGCTGAAAATTCAGCATGTGTAAACTTGAGCTGGCCGAATTTCTTGAACTTAATGATGATTTATTTGTCTCTTCAATATTAATGATTGATTTTATGATGTTATGGAAATATTTTGATGATATTTGAAGTATCACACATGCTGAAAATTTCAGCATGTGTTGAATGAATGTGGTCGAAAATTAGTCTTAAAGTTTAGCATATTTGATTCTTCATTTTTAGGGAATTAATCTAATACCAACATGGTAATGTTTTGAATATGTAGTGAATATTACACATGCTGAAATTTCAGCATGTGATGAAATCATGGTGGCCGATTTTTTTGAGGATAATGGAGATGATTTGTCTTGCAAATTTTATGGAATTAATTATGTGACTTATGGTAACATTTTAACCACTAATTGGCACATGTTTTTAAGTGATATTTTTTAGATTTATACAGTCATCAAATGATGACAACTCTCATCCAATCAATTAGCGCCAAGTAAGCAAGGCCTTAATGATCATCCAATGAAGTATTGCCAAGTAAGCAAGTGAATGTCACAATGATGCAAAATATTCTTCCAAGGACTTAACAGATGATTTCAAAGGGAAAGAAAAGGCAATAGGGGGTGGCCAAGGCTAGATAAAATGAAGAAGAAGTAGTGCAAAATACAAGACAAGTCTCACAAGTTCAAAAGTGCAAAAAGAGTCTTCTATTCTCTTCTTCATCTGCCTTTCTTTCTTCTTCTCTCTAAAAGCCTATTGAATACATATTCATACATATTGTATAGGATTCATAAAAACCACCATACACGCTATATTGTTGTAAAAGATTGATCAAGGTGGGATCAATCTTGCATCTGCTCGGTGGTGGTGTCCGCGATCATTATAATCGCTTACAAGGTTTATAAAGGGTTGGAGTTGGTGTATAACTCTATCAACCCTGTGTGGTAAGGTATTGTTTGTTGCTTTGTGATTAGTGATAACCGAGGTAGGTGTCCTCGAAGACTGGAGTAGGTTGATTTAACCGAACCAGTATAAAATTCCTTATGTTCTTTGCTTTTCAGCACTTACTCTCAGTTTCCAGAACAGTGCATCAATTCTATCACGATCTTAAAAAGACCAAACAAATTGAAAAAATCATGAAACTTTCTAGAAACATAACCACACGTTTTAAGTTTCATTTGGCGCAAGTTTTAACCCTTTTGGACAAGTATAAGTCATCCAAACATCAAAAGTTCTGAGACTAGTGCAGTCTGATTTTCAGGCTTGCAAATGTTGAGACTTTGAACGTATTTGACTAACTTCCCAAAGGTTTTTTTCCAAACTTTTTTAACCCAATTAAATACACATAAAAGGGGGTTTGTCATTAAATTTTGAGACCATTTGGAACAACTATTTAATCGGAATAAAGTTTTTAAGTCAGACTACCGTTTCTGGCAGATTTGCGCAATCTGACCATCAACAATTTTTGAAAGGGTTAAAGGTTGAATTTTAATCTGCAATTTTGAGGAGATACTGAAAACAGAAACTGTTTTCAGAAGTTGGGTTTTTGGTTTAAAATAATTTTTTAAAAAAACCAAATTTTCCGCACCCACTATTCAACCCCCCCTTTCTAGTGGTGCCTTGAAGGCCCTACATTCATGTTATGAAAATCACGTCATGTTTATGAAAAGACAACATCACGATCATGTCTCACGAATCCCGAAAGCCAGTAAGTTATGACTCTTGTAGTACGAGACCCAGAATGATTAAATAACGCAAGATACAAGACCAAAAAGATTGTTCGCAAGAATAATGCCGAATGTATGACTAAGATAAGAATGATCAAAGGAAGAGTCGGTGTAATTTATGATGCTTTTTAATTATAATATTTTTCTCTTATATGATATCTGCATGGTTTACTGCACTGTTTATTCTTGTTGACTTTTCTACTGTTATCTCCATGCCTGTTGTACATATGATTTCTGTGTTATACATCATTGTATCATCCACTTCCCAAGTCCCCATGCATAATCCACTTGACAAATCTAGACGGGAATACTTGCTGAGCGATTCGTTATAGCTCACCCCTATATTTTACCATGCAGACCCATAGGATGCCGAGCCAAAGTTCATAGAGGATGAGCCTCGCGACTAGGTGTGGAGAGTTGACTAGTAGCCAGCGGTGGCATTTTTTGTATTTTGAGATACAACTTTGTAATATAATATTCTGTATCCATGATGTACTAATGAGATTTATTCAGAGGTATCCTAAGTTGTTATGAAAATTCCACCATATCTTACAATCATATGATTGTTGAAGTATGAATAGATTTCGTACGCCCAACCCTCCCTCATGGATGGGATGACATAATCTGGTCCAAGAGATCCAATGATGACGTTCACCCTAAAAGAACGAAGCCATCTTCTTATTGAAAGCTTGAATAACACTTTTAGGAAGCCTAGCAGAAGCCATAATGTGAAATGGAAGAGATACCAAAACTGATTGTAAAAGAACGAATCTGCCACCCGGAGAAAGTAACTAACAAGCCCATCCTGCCAATTTAGTATCAAAGTGATTTAAAAGAGCCTGACATCTATCAACACTTTGGGGGGTGTTTCAACATGGACATTTTAAAATGTAGAATGCATGCTTAGTGCTAAGATGATGACATCTATCTTCATGTCCCACTTACCATAAATACTTTTATTGTGATCCATGATAAACATCAAAATCCATAATTTTAACTGGCACAAATCACATACAAAGATCATGATTATGGTGATGATCATGATAAAAGTGACATGCAAGCACATAGGAGTGTAACATCCATGGAATCACACCTCCTGATCATCAAGATACACATCATGATGATGGTGATGGATTTATGGCCTATGATGGAGGCTCAATAACCGTCCCATCTTAAAAGGAAATTGATGATTCTATGATGTTGTTGTCAAAGATGACATCTTTTGTGACATGCATTTCGAAATCATTTGTATTTACCATAAATGTGCTATATTATGACCATAATCATGTAAATCCCTTATCTTACATATGAACACAAAGGGGATAATGTAATTATCCACACACATGTAAGGAAATGATTATTGATGAAGTTCTTAGTACACTTTCGAGGAGAATGTACTCATGCTCCTACAATTTGCATTAAGGTGATGAATGAATGATAAAGATTGTTCTTTCTTGCCATGCATGCCCCCAAAGGGTCGTTTATGCCTCATTTATGCCATGCATGTTACATCTAAGTATCATCCTGATCATCTTGATGAATCCATCCAAGAAAAGTACACATTCTTACACAAATTGAACATGTAAACATACTTTTCATCAATTGTGTTAGAGACTTCATTTTAGTTGTTGCATACAGGATCCATTTCCTTAGCTATGAACATATGGAACTCCATTGTTAGGTTTTTTGAAGGAGCTAGGAAGAATACTTGCCTTGGATGTTTGTATCTTGCACCTAAAAGAGCAAAATTTGCTTTTTTGGTTTGGGCTTGGGGAGGTACATCCTTGAGGACAAAAAGAAGACAAGAATTAGTCTTTTTATCAAAGAAATGAGAGTCTAAATGTACTAGTTACAATTCTAGAAGATTATTACCTTGAATATCTTGAAGATTCCTATTTGCTCAACTAAGATAACTCCTTCTTTCTCCTTGAAGAACTTTCGGTTATAGCCTCAAATGGAAGATGAGTTGAGTGTTTTTGTGGAAGATGGAGAATGAAAGGAAGATGAAAAAGATTGATAAAGTATTTACCTTGATGTTTATAATGTTTGAATACTTGATTCCTCCCTTAAAATTTGAAGGAATTCACCTCTTCCTTGCCATGTTGGCTCACGTGTAGAAGACAAGAAGGAGGAGAGAAAGACTTGAGTTTGTAGCGAGAAGGAAGAGGAAAAGTATTTTAGTGAGAGGTTGAAAAGTGTGGAGAATGGGGAGAAATTGAAATGAAGAGTCGTCTTGAATTTTAGAGTTTTATTCCCCCTTTTCTAAGCCTTGGCCAGACGTAGAGTGGGAGGGGCAAATGATTGGGAGTCTTGGATGGATAAGTGAGTGGGGTGGAAAAGAATTTGCATACAACCTTATTGGATGTATGTCTTACATGGTGTAAGACATGATAATGATTAAAGGGAAGGAAATAAAGAAAAGAATTAGAACTTTTAGTAATAAAATAAAAAGGTGGTCGGTTGGATGGGGTTGGGGTGCAAGTGGATGGTGAAATTACCATTCTATCCCTTTTTTGTTTTCTTATGTGTTATTTTTTCTCTTTATTTAATTTCTAAATAGAATTTGTACTACTTTATTTTAAATTACTAGTCTTACACTTATTAGATTAATTTAGTAATTTCTAGGATTCTCTTAAAATAACACTTAGACACGTTACACCATTTTATAATAGCATCACGAGGTTTATTCTAAGTAAGTAATGGGAGTCGGGTGTAACATCCTAACGCCTTGTTCATTGAGGAAAAACCCCAGCTAGAGTATCCGTGAGCTGAGATGTAGGCCAGAGCTATGGATTTGATATGTTGGGCTTTATTTTATTATGATGTACTTAGACTATCTTGAGACATTGTACTTCATGATTTGTATGCACACAGACGATTGGTATTATTATGCATGTCGTAATTTTATCCTTATTTTGCTTCTGCTATTTTGATTTACGATTCATGTTGACATGCACATGTATAGTATCGACGCCTTGTACAGATCGTAGTAGAATACGGCGGGTGCACCATGCCAAAACCCTAGTTCCAGACGGGGCACTACAGCTGGTATCAGAGCAAAGGCTCTAGATCTACGCCGGAAACAGTAAAGTAAACACTTAGAATTTTAGTGATAATTTTAGAACTTAAGTAAGAAATTTTGACCGAGAGTTCATCCTTAGACTAAGTTGAGTAGAATGGATTAAGGATAACGGATAAAATAACCTTATTTTATTAAGAAACAGATGTATATAGTAAAAATCCTAATAATTTGAAATATTGTATAAGAGTAGGGAAAATGACTTGAATCAATATTTCCATTAAGTACTTGCAATGGTTGTATTGATATAAAATGTTTTTAATAGGATGTATCCACAACCACGACCGAGAGGTAGACCACACGAATACAGACAGGCCCAGTTACCTCTGCCGCCGCCGTAGCCACAGGTACCTCCGCCGGCAGAGCCCACACCACCTTACGCTGAGCCCCTACCCCCACCTCCACCGTAGCAAGGTCAGAAAGATTTTTAGTAGGTCCTTCTGCAGGCCTTGGTACAGATAGGGAAGGCCATAGGGAATAACGGCCACAAGGATCATGCGGCACCTCACCACCGCCACCGTCGCCACCACCACCGCAGCATGGTACCCGTTTCTTTTATGGAGAGCTAAAGAAGGCCTGTATGCCTAATTTTGAGGGTAAATCTGATCTGCACATAGCCAAGAAATGGCTAAAGGAGGTGCAGAATAACTTTGATCGGATATAGGTATTGGATGAGACGAAAGCCAAATTATTAAACCTTTTCTGATTGACAAGGCCGATCAATGGTGGAGTACTAATTTGCGTCATTTACCAGCGCCAGTTACTTGGGAGCGATTCCTGAGAGAGTTTCATAAGTTCTACATCCCACCATCAAACATTTTGCAGAAGATAGGGATGCTCGAGTCCTTGATTCTGACGCCTGGCATGACAGTGGCATTGATTCTGACGCCTGGCAAGACAGTGGCAGATTAGGCCAACCGGTTTACTGCTCTAAGAAGATATATTCCAACGATCATGGTAGATGAGCAACTTAAAATGATTAAGTTCGAGAGGGGGCTGAACCCACGCATTCACACTTCGATTGTGAATACCAACCCGAGAGATTTTGGCAAGTTGTTAGATGCCTGCTATCAGGTGGAGAGGGACATTATCAGACGTGATGCTGAGACCCGGGGCAAGAGGCCCCAAGAGTTTGGAGATGTTCAGTCCGGTAAGTGGGCTAAGACTAGTAAAAGATATGGTGGATGTGCACATCAGTAGACTTTTCAGCCACAACAGTTCCATTAGGCCCCACGACCAAAGTTGCAACACCCTCAGCAGCTACAGCATCCTCCACATGCAGTTGCGATTCCTAGATGTGCCACTTGCCAGCGGCAGCATAAGAGAGCTTGTTTCAATTGTGGCAAGACTAACCACTTGAACAGAGATTGCCCTGAGCCCCAGAAGGGACCCCAGAGAGATGCATCTCAGCAGGGAGATAGCCCGTGGGCCAATGCCAAGGTGCATGTGATGACAGACGAAGATGTTCTGGACACCCAGACGTAGGGATAAGTATATTTCATTTTGTAAACAATGTGATATTTCTATGCTTGGTTAGGAATTGCATATTTGAATTATAAATTTCCTCAGGTGCTGTATTAGTAAACAACATACCTGCCAACGTATTGTTTGATAGTAGTGCAAGCCACTGCTTTGTGTCTAAAAGGTTCGCTAAGAACCTTAGCAACTGTCCGACATGGTTGGATACACCTTATCGTGTTCAAGCAGCGGGTGATCATGTGATCATTTTGCATCATATATATGAGGACTGCGAGATCGAGATAGAAGGACAGAAGTTCGAGGCTACCCTAATTCTTGTACAGATAGGTGATTTTGACATCATTCTAGGTATGGATTGGTTGTTCGAGCACCACGCCTACATCAACTGTCGCGGTAAGCATGTGATGATTAAGGATCTGACGCGAGAAGAAGTGATCTGTTAAGGAAACTCCAAGTTGAAGAAGATACCATAGAATATCTACCTAACAGCGGCACGAGCGTTTCGAGCACTAAAGAAGGATAGTGAAGGACTTCTCGTGTATGCTCTCAGTGAGGATTCAGAGACACCACCGATCGACAGTATTCCGGTAGTCAAGGAGTCCACTGATGTTTTTCTAGATGATCTGCCAGGCTTACCTCCGGATAGGGAGATCGAGTTTGAGACTAATGTTGTTCTAGGAGCTGAACTGATCTCAAAGGCATTGTATAGAATGGCCCCATCAGAGTTGAAGGAATGGAAAGCACAGTTGCAGGAACTGATAGAAAAGAAATTCATACGGCCTAGTGTATCACCTTGGGGAGCCCCAGTGTTGTTCGTTAAGAAGAAAGATAGTAGCATGAGACTGTGCATCGATTACCGAGAGCTGAATAAGATCACTATCAAAAATCGAATCCACTGACCAAGATCGACGATTTATTCGATCAGTTGAGATTAAGTAACTTAAGCACTTAAATAACAAATGTATAAATGTGTTTATAAATATCAATATAACCTTTCGTACACGGTGCAAAGGTGTTCAACATGTATAAATGTGTTTATAAATACAAATATCAAGTCGGAGGATATTGCTAAGACCGCTTTTTATATGAGATATGGACATTATGAGTTCTTGGTAATGCCGTTTGGATTAACCAACGCTCCCATACCGTTCACAGACCTGATGAACGCTGTGTTTCGAGATCAGTTGGATAATTTCGTGGTTGTCTTTATTTATGATATTTTGACATATTTACCAGATGAGGAGACCCATGAAGAACATTTAAAAGTAGCACCGAAAATACTGAGAGAGAAACAGCTATATGCTAAGTTCAGCAAGTGCGAGTTTTGGCTTCACAGTGTTGCATTTCTGGGTCATGTTGTGTCCAAGGAAGGTATTGTAGTGGACCTGGAGAAGGTGGAGGTTATTACAAAATAGTCGAGACTGACAAATGTGACCGAGGTTATGAGTTTCTTGGAACTTGCAGGTTATTATCGGAAGTTTGTTGAAGGATTCTCACGGATTGCAGTTCCACTGAATAGACTGACACAGAAGAAGACATGATATGATTGGACTTCTTACTACGAGCATAGCTTTGCAGGGCTTAAGTAAAGATCGACATTTGCGCGAGTATTAGGACAACCAATATCCGGAGAGGGATTCGTGGTTTATAGTGATGCTACTCAGAATGGATTAGGTTGTGCTTTGATCCAGAAAGAGCGGGTAATTGTGTATGCGTTAAGACAGTTGAATCCCTACAATCAGAATTACCCCACCCACGACCTGGAGCTAGCGGCAGTTGTCATTGCACTGAAGAAATGGAGGCATTATTTATACGGTGAGAAATGCGAAATTTACACAAATCACAAGAGTTTGAAGTATCTCTTCATCCCGAAGGAGCTAAACATGAGTCAATGGAGATGGCTAGAGTGGATGAAGGATTAAGACCTCGTGACCCAGTATCATCCGTGTAAGGCAAATAGGGCGGCAGATGCACTGAGTAGAAAGTCGAACCAGGCATGATAGACGCCTCTTGAGAGGGGGATAGCCGAGTTTGGATTGGATGTGGTTGATTCGACTGCGAATATTCTAGCTAAGTTGATGACCACTGCTACCTTGATTGATTGAATTAAAGAGGCGAAGAAGAATGATTCTGGGTTGATGAACATTGTCGAGCAGTTTAAAGAACAACCGGTGAAGGATTTCCAACTGCATAATGATGGCAGTCTTTGGTTCAATGGGGGTTATGTGTACCAAATATTGATGAAATTAAGAGAGAGATCATGACTAAGGCTCACAGTTTGCGGTTATCTATCCATCCGGGAGCCACGAACATGTATCAGGATATTAAAGAAACTACCGGTGGAACAGCATGAAGCGTCAGATTACGGAGTTTGTGGAGAGATGTCATACTTGTCAACAAGTTAAAGCGAAACATCAAAGACCGGACGGACTATTACAGTCGTTGGAGATTCCGAAATTGAGACGGGAGCATATCACGATGGACTTTGTTACTGAACTCCCTAAGACTCGCAGCGGTTATGATACGATTTGGGTAATCGTGGATCGACTCACTAAATTGGCACATTTCTTACCCATGTCGATCCAGGCATCTATGGAGAAGCTAGCGAGTATGTATATGAATGAGATACTCAGCTTGCATGGGATGTCTGTCATCATTGTGTGCGATAGGGACCCGCATTTTACTTCGCAATTCTGGAGGGCTTATCGGCATGCTATGTGTACCGAGCTCCGGATGAGTACCGCATTTCACCAGCAAACTGATGGACAGTCAGAGCATACCATACGAATGTTGGAAGATACGTTACGTGCTTGTGCTTTGGATTTCAAGGGTATCAAGGATAAATCAGTGAAGTTGATTGAGCTCTCGTACAATAACAGCTAACACAGTTCCATTGGCATGGCACCCTTCGAGGCATTGTATGGACGTAAGTGTCGATCTCCATTTTATTGGGATGAGGTTGGCGAGAGAGCTATTATGGGCCTGGAACTGGTGGAGCAGACTCTGGAAAAGATCAAAGTGATACATGATAGATTAAAAGATGCTCAAGACAATAGCAAAAGCCGGGCAGACACAAAGAGACGGCCGATTGAGTTTGAAGTGGCGAGAAAGTATATTTGCAGGTTTCACCGACCAAGGGTGTGATGAGATTTAGGATTAAGGGAAAACTAGACCCTCGATTTATTGGCCCTTATGAGATCTAGAGAGAGTTGGAATTGTTGTGTATCGGTTGGCCGTACCTCCTACATTATCCCAGGTACATAATGTGTCTCACGTATCTCAATTGTGGCGTTATGTACACAATCCGACTCATATACTGGAGCAGCAGCCCCTGACGATTAAAGATGATGCTACGTATGAGGAGGTTCCAGTGTGGATTGTGGACTGTAAAGAGCAGATATTGAGGAGACAAACAATTCCGTTCGTGAAAGTACAGTGGAGTAATCATACAGAACGAGAAGTGACTTGGGAGCCAGAGTAGCAGTTGCAGAAGCAATATCCACAAGTTTTCGTATGAGGTACGTAAGTTTTGAGGATGAAACTTTTTATAGGGGAGAGAATGTTACGAGCCGCAAAATTCTCTCATTACGTCATAACGATTCCAATACCATAAACCTACTTACATTAGTGTGTGACCCCTATTCTTTTGGAATGTTGACATGATAGCTAATTAGATAACAAACGTACGATAAAATCCAAATGAAACTAATTTGTGACAACTTAAGCTATTAGGGTGAATTAAATCAAAAAGAAAATACATGACACAATAATTTTGTATAAATTAATTAAAAGAAAAACAAATATATAGACGAAAGAAAAAGAAAAGGAAAAGGAAAAAGAAAAAGAAGACAACTTTCTTACACTTTAGGAATTTTTGCATAAACAAATAGCATGCTTGGAATATTGTCATAAACCTCTTCCCGCAAACTCATGCTTGTCATAACTTGTCTCCAAACCCATTCCCCCACCCATTTGGCTGGCCATCCCCTTAGAAAAAAGGAGGATTCTTCCTTCTTCTTCATGTAGAAATATGAGGGTTTGAGTGATTTTAAAATAAGAAATTTGAATATGTATATATATATATATAACGTTGAGTATATATATATATACACAAGTGTACATGTATGCATGATAACTTGCCTTATTTAGCTTACATATTATGTTGCCATACTAACGAGCCATGAAGCGTTAAAGCTTACATCATATGGCGAACATTTGTTGAGTTTACACTATTTTCAGGTGCCACAATTAATGAACTAAAGTAGTTCATTAAGTGAAGTACTTAGCTTAATAAACTAAGTAGTTCATTAAAGGAAGATGCATTTGGAAAAGGCACAAAGGCAACAAGGCTATGGAAGGAAAGTCTTCTCCTCCTCCCCACAATTAATTTCACACGCCTTTTATACATATATATACTATATTTTCAGATTTTTTATAAAAGGCACATACACATGTATTCCAACGTACTATCGACACGTTATATGTCTTACGAACGTACGTTTACGTCACACCACTATACTTAACTCATATTTATGAGTATATTCAGATCTTATATCATTTGATATAAGATATGGTGATGACAAATTAAATACGACACGATAAAAAGGTTCTAAACCAAAATTTGTCGTATCGAGCGATACCGAAACTTCGCCAACGTGTCACGTACTTGCCATAAATAAATGGCCCGCCCATATACATCAAAATTTATCAAAAATTTCGTGCCATACACTGTACATTGAGACAAAAATACTTTCCATGTTGGCACACACAAATCATCCCACATTTAGGCCAAAATGTGAAGATTCCAATTTTATTTTTGTCACATGTTTATGGTACCACTTTAAATAAGCCAAGTGCTGAAAATTAAAGTATATATTATATATATTATGTATAACATAATATATATAGCATGTGCAAAAGTTGGAATTTAAATTAGAGAAAAATCGGGTAATCGATAGATATCGAAAATTCGGTTTTCTACGCACTTGACATGGAACGTTTTTCTTGAACATGATGTGGCACGTATCTAGACACTTTTTACATATAATATACATCTTAAAGTGTTCTAGAAAATTAAACTAAGGGCTGATTGGAATATTACATGTGTGTAATATTAAATGTGCACTATTTTTCAAAGTTAGCAAAAATAAGTTTCAGCACATGCACAAACATATTCAAACGTCACTACAGCTGATGTGGAGCACATGTGGAGCCTTGTTGGCATGTTGATTGGTCAAGAATCAATCATACAATGTTGATTAATCAAAGAGAGAAGCTACAAAAAGTAAGTTTTCAACATACACCTCTCTTATGTCACATGCTGAAAATTTCAGCATGTCACACTAGTGTTGGACGATTTCCTCATCATTAAGGAGTATATTTTGTTAATTTTGCATTAAGGAATAAATCAAATGAGTTATGGAAATGATTTGAAATGTATTTAGTGTGATATTCTTTATATCACACATGCTGAAATTTTTCAGCATGTGTGAAAATGGTGTGGCCGAATTTCATCCCCTTTTGGTGTCCAAATTCATTCTCAAACTTGTAGCAAGACTTGCCTTAAATGATGGATGAATTTTTATGGAAGAAATTCAAAGAAAAATGGAAGAAATTCAGTTTTAATTGCATGTGGTAAATGCTGAAAATTTCAGCATTAACACTATGATATGGCCGATTTTTTTGAGAAGGAAGGAAGGATTTTTTGTGTCTCAAACTTTATGACATATTGTGACTATTTTGGCATGATTTGATAATTGATTATTTGGCATATATTTAGTGTTTTTTTTCAGAATATCCATGTCATCAAATGATGACAACAATGAGCCAATCAAAAGGTGCCAAGTAAGCAATGACTAAATGATGGTCCAATGGAGTGATGCCAAGTAAGCGAAATGTTGTCACTATGATGTCTCACACCCTCTCAAGCAATTAAAAGGAAAGTTTCAAGAGGGGAGAAGGGGTGCAAGGGACGGCTGGACTTGATTAAGAAGAGGAGAGAAGAACAAACAAAAGCAATACCAAGAATCATATTCAAAAGTGATCAAAGTGCAAAAGCCTTCTTCTCCTACACTTTCTTTCTTTCTTCTCCTTGTAAAAAGCCTATTGTATTTCATATCTTTCATCTTTGAATAGGCTTCATAGAAACCACCATTCATATATCTTTGTACAAGATTGATCAAGGTGTGATCAATCTTCATTCTTACGAGGTGGTGGTGTTCATGTGAATTGTACTCACAATACAAGGTTTGTAAAGGGTTGGAGTTAAGGTGTAACTCTATCAACCCTGCGGTAAGGTGTACTGCGTGTGTGAAATTAGTGTGAACCAAGGAAGGTGTTCCTTGAAGACTGGAGTAGGTTGTTTATAACCGAACCAGTATAAAATTCTTGGTGCAATTTACTTTCTGCATTTACGTTTCAGTTTTTGCGCTGTTTACTCATATTGTTCACGTTCGCAAAAATAGTAAACGTTTTTTAAAAATTATAAAAATTTCCAGAAACATACATAAACGTTCTAGGGTTAATTTGGCACAAGTTTCAACCCTTTTGGACAAGTATAAGTCATCCAAACATCAAAAGTTCTGAGACTAGTGCAGTCTGATTTTCAGACTTGCAAAGGTTGAGACTTTGGGTGTATTTGACCTACTTCCCAAAAGCATTTTCAAAAACTGTTTCAACCCATTTAAATATAGTGTGTGAAGAGTTATTGGTCAAATTTTCAGATCATTTGGACATTCACAAAAATAGGAATTAATTTTTCAAAACCATCTACCGTTTCTGGCAGATTTGCACAATCTGAGTGCCAACGGTTTTTGAAGGGGTTAAAGGTTGAATTTTGATTTGAAATTTTTAGGGGATCCTCACAACATCTGAGGCTAAGTTCTCTCAAAATTTCATAATTTTTGGAGACCTCTAACCTGGTTTTAAAAACGTTTTAAAACAGGTCCTGAAAACAGAATCTGTTTTCAGAACTTGAATTGATCAAGTTTAAAGAAATTTTAAAAAGCACACTTTCCGCACCATCTATTCAACCCCCCCCTTCTAGTGGTGCCTTGCAGATCCTACAAGTGGTATCAGAGCGCAGGAATACTCACTACAAGGAATCCAACGATTCAGTGAGATGGCATCCACAAATCTCAAAACCGAACAAGAAGGTATGTCAAGCCAAAGGCCTCCACTCTTTGACGGTGAGTCTTTTATTCAATGGAAACTTAGGATGAAATTATTTCTTATGGCTATAGACATAGACCTTTGGTCAATAATTGAAGATGGTCCATATGTCCCGTCTAAACTGTCCACTGTAGATGGAGTCACACTAGAAGTGATTAAAACGAGACAAGACTATACTAGTGAAGACAAAAAGAAACTGAGTATGAATGCTAAGGCCATGCAGTTACTCTTAAATGGTTTAAGTAAGAGTGAGTCTAGTTATGTGTCTAATTGTTCGAGTGCACAAGAAATGTGGAGAATCTTAGAGATGAAACACGAAGGCACGAGTCAAGTAAAAGAGTCTAAAATCAATATGCTTATGTCTACGCTTGAGTCTTTCAAGTTGTTGCCTAATGAGTCAATTGTTGATATGGATCTTCGTTTGACTAACATTTATAACTCTCTTGAGTCTCTTGGTAAGGCTTTTACAACGCAGGAAAAAGTACAGAAAGTCCTACGGAGCCTCCCTTCAGAATGGGATCCTAAAGTGACTGCCATAGAAGAGAGCAAGGAGACTAAGTCAATAAAAATGGAAGAACTCATTGGTTCACTAAAAGTGTATGAAAACAAACTCATTATTCGGAAATCGGAATCAACCAAACAAGATCCTAAACAAAGGAAACGTGCACTAAAGGCCTCCACATGGAGTGATTCATCAGACTCTGAATCTGAGACCGAAGAGGAGACCGCTCAAGTTTGCTTCGCTTCAAAGGCGTCTAATGAGGGAGACCACTCATCAAAAGACACATCAATAAAGTGGTTCCTTGACAGTGGTTGCTCGAGGCACATGACAGGTGACCCGAGCCTCTTCTCCAAATTAAAGAAAGTCACAAAAGGCGGATCCGTGACTTTTGGAGACAACAATGAAGGCAAGATCATTGGTAAAGGTACGATTGGAAATCCGAATACACTCCAAATCTCCAACGTGTTTTTGGTAAGCAACTTATCTTACAATCTTCTTAGTATTTCTCAATTTGTTGACAATGGTTTCAATGTGTGTTTTACTCACCCTTATTGTAATATAATAGATAAAAATGGAGAAACCGTTTTAAAAGGAAAACGTGAAGGAAACATATTCACACTATCTATGGATGATGTAGTAGACGCTAAAGTTAAATGCTTTATGTCAAATGAACCCAATGTGAATTTGTGGCATAGACGTCTAGGACACATAGGTATTTCTACACTAGAAAAATTGCAACGAAAGAGCCTAGTACGGGGATTGCCTAAGCTTGATTTAGACAACTTTCAGTTGTGTGAATCTTGCATAAAAGGCAAACAAACACGTGAGTCACTTAAGCCTAAAAATGAGATAAGCACGACTAGAATACTAGAACTATTGCATATCGATTTGTTTGGTCCTAGTCGTACTACAAGCCTTGGTGGGCGTCACTATGCATGTGTACTTGTTGATGACTTTTCTCGTTATACTTGGACTTTATTTCTTGCACATAAGGATGATAGCGCCGTAGAAATCGCTAAATTAATTAAACAACTTGAAAATCAATACGGCGTAAATGTGAAAAGAATAAGAAGCGATAGAGGCGGTGAGTTTAAAAATAAAGAGATGATTTCATTTTGTGAAGAAAAAGGAATTAAACATGAGTTTTCGCCACCTAGAACTCCACAATTAAATGGAGTAGTAGAAAGAAAGAATCGCACACTACAAGAAATCGCTAGAACCATGCTTTGCGAAAATAAATTGCCTAGATTTCTGTGGGCGGAAGCCGTAAATTGTGCATGCTATATTGTAAATCGCCTATCTATAAGAAAGAAAATAAACAAGACGCCTTACGAAATTTTGAATGATCGTATGCCTAAGATAGATTATTTTCGTGTGTTTGGATGCAAATGTTTTGTCTTGAATACAAAAGATAACTTAGATAAATTTGAATCCAAATCAATTGTGTAGCGCCCCGCACCCGGGCCTCGTCCGGATACGGTGCACCCGCCGTACTTCACTAAGGAGAGTACAAAGCGTCATGTGTAACATACGAAAATCCATAATATAAGTCATGGATTCCCATGCTGACACTTAACATATCAGTAAAATTTAGGCAGAATTAAAATTTTCCAAGTCAAACATGCATTACAAAATAACTACGTCCCCAAGAGTAGCAGTCACCCAAAACATCAAAGTCACACCCCACAGAGTACCAACATAGTCATAATACAATCATCTGAGTAGCACAAAAGTCCTTAAGTTCATATTCCTTCATGTCTTCACGCCTACGGATACGGGACCCTCGGCTCATCTTCAATCCACTCTATCTTGGCATTATCTGGGGGGAAAAATAAAGTATGAGTGATAAAAATCACCCAGCAAGGATACAATAAACGACCATGACATACATAAAGAATTAGGGCGTGAATGTAACAACATAAACCTTAGAATAGCAAGTCATACCTGTCTTAAGTTCTGAAATCAACTGAAGGTACGGACTAGGCATAATTCTAGACAGCGTTAGTCACTATCGACTTATTAAGTCCTTAGCTGTATCATACCACGTATTAACGTAATCATGAGTTATGCAATATGCAGTGCAATGCATGATGTCATGCCATGTCGTGTCAAAACATCAGTATGGTCCCATAAAAGTCATGTCATAAAAACAGAGTGTCAGATCAATTAACCCCGGATCTGAGCGGGTCCAGAACAGATATCAGATCAATTAACCCCGGATCTGAGCGGGTTCAGAACAGATATCAGATCAATTAACCCCGGATCTGAGCGGGTTCAGAACAGATATCAGATCAATTGACCCCGGATCTGAGCGGGTCCAGAACAAATATCATGTCATCAGACCAATTAACCCCGGGTCTGGAGTCGGGTTAGTCGCATGCTTAGCCGGCAAGGAATTCATGAAGCCTTCTTTAAAATATGGGACGTAAAAAAAAACTTTTCATGCATAACGAAAAGATCATCACTTGTAAAAACTTGCTTGCATCATAAAATCCATGAAAATCAGGTTCATGATCATGCATGATACATGTCGGAATATGAAATGCAAGCCATGACATAAATGATCATATGCATTCCTTATAACATGTCAACGTACATGGATTTGGACGAATAACTCCATAATTCGTACTTTAATTATATAGGATGGTTAGGCCAACCTTTTTTTTGTCACAAGTACGTTAGGTGAAGTCATAGATACAAGTCGTAGAAATGGGAATTAATTTAAATAACCAAAAAGCTTACTTACTTACTTTACGATATTTTATAAGTGCTGAGGCTGGGCTGACCAACTTTACTATAAATTTAATTGTGGCAATTCCGTAATTCCGTTTCCAGAAATTCCAACTCGTATACGTCATAAACATGTGCTACTAGTGTCCTACCGAAATTCAGCTCATTTGAATGTCTCTAAGACCCTTTTCTAAGCCTGGAAAGTCGTTACAAGTTTTAGGGGGTTTTCAGTAATTTCTGTTGAGCAGTTCTACCAATTAATTCATTAAAAATAATCTAGAACTTGTTTTACTGAAATTCCAACTGGCATGTCTTCTAGACTCATAGAGGTACTATCACGCCAAAAACCAGCTTTATTGGTTATTCACAAGGTCCTTTTTCGGATAAAACAAAAATGATGTTCTGTTCTGCCAGTTTCAGACTTTCCAGTCTGTGCAGCTTTAGTGGATATTTTATTAAAAATCTTCTACAACTCCTTTTTCAAAAATTCCAACTTGCACATTTCCTAAACACATAATGGTATCATCACACAGAAAATTAGCCTTTTTGAACATCTACAAGGTCTCTTTTCAGGCCATGCAAAACGTTACATCATTCTGTCCTGTTCCAGGATTTACAGTCTGAGCAGTCTTACCAATTATTTTATTAAAAATTAACCAGAACTTATTTTTCCAAAATTCCAACTGGCGTTTCTTCTACACACATGGGGCTAGTCCTGTGAAGGAGACCAGATTTATTGAAGCTTCAAAAGGCCCTTTTTAAATTCGTTCAACTCAGGAACCAATTCTGCCCTGCTTCAGAATTTCCTGCTGGAGCAGTTTTACCACATGATTTATTAAAAATAATCCTTAGCTCATTTTAATGAAGTTCCAACTCTCAATCGTGCTATACTCATAGGACTAACATTGTGCCAAAAATCAGATTCATTGAAGGTCTGGAAGTCCAGTTCTAAAGTCGTTGAATGTGTCACCCATTCTGTCCAGTTCCAGTACTTTGATATATTGTCATGGTTAAAGTCAAATACACCCATTCATGTTGTTCTTTTGCACTAGATCATTGATTAACACTTATAACCCATTGTGACATAAATTTCCAGGTTGCATGCTTGTTATAAAATCACCTTTGCATCACAATAAACAGTTTGTAGACATCTCACCAAACTATCATCATATCTATCACATGCATGCACTCCTAGGACCTTCAAAATTGCATCCAAGAGTTAATCTTGTCTAGGCCTACCTAGACTATCCTTGTATTACTCTAAATCAGCCTCAAACCATATTGCATGTAGAAAATAACATCATCTTAGACACAATAACCCACATGCAAGACATTATTCTTAGGAGACAACTAAGATGCAATCTTAAACTTAAAGGGTACCACTAAAGATCCCATCTTTGAACACTTTGACCATTCAAGACACTAATCCTTTAGGTAAATCATGAGAGATTAGTGTATACTTGCCTCTTCAAGCCAAAGTTTTTGCCTTTTCTTGGTTTGGAGTGAGTTGAGTTGGAAATCCTTCTCCTCCTACTCCCATGGACACACGGTTTTGAAGAAGAGAAAGGAAGAGGTTAGTCTCTCTTAAATAGTGAAAATAGAATCTTATTTGAGGCTAGAACATCTTACCAAATTAGTCTTGAGATGGAGATTCAAGTTGTAGCAAGGTAGCTTCACCTAAAAGTGTTGAAGATTTTCTCCTCCTTGAGCATGAAGGCCACGGTTTAGGGGAGAAAGAACACCCAAGTGAGCTTCACTATTTGTACAAAGGATTAACTTAAGAGCTTAGAAGAGACTTACCTAGATGATCTTTGAGCTTGGAGATGAAGATGTAGTTGAACCTCTTAGCCTCAAGGGTTGGCCGAAAGTTTTGTTTATGTGGAGAGGAATGGAACTTGTTTTGGGTAGAAGGCTTCTTAGAAGGTGTTCAAGATGGAATGAAGTGTTAGTTGTCTTGCAATTTAAAAATATCTAGGGTGTAAGGGGGGAAAAATCGGTGGAGCATGGGAGAAGGGAACCTAGGCTTTACTTTTTCTTACACCCTAGACCTCCTTTTCTTATTTTAATAGTTCTTTTGCATGCAACTTGATTATTTTGTTTTTATAATTATAATATAACTATTTATTTAAGAATTATTTGGAATGATGTAGAGAATTCTAGATTCTCCAAGGGGCTTAGCCGAAATTTTAGGGGGTGTTGGGGGTATTTTGGTCATTTCACATTTAGCCTACCCCACATCTATATAATTTACAATATTATTTATTTCACTAAATTTTGATTTTAGTCTTTGTTCTTATGTTTGTACGAGAACTAGTTTACTTCAAGGGTGATCAATGGCCCTTGGCCGAATTCACATGGGGTATTACACACCTCGTGATGTTCGCTTGTATAACTATTTAGTGTCCGTCCTAAATGAACTTAAAGTATTGGAATAAGAAAGCGACAAATGTGACTTAAGTAACATGCTCGAGAAGGAATCGTCGCTTTTACTTAATCATAGTCTCAAGTACATGATCGTTGGGGTACAACATCCTCCCCCCCTTATTATAAGTTTCGTCCTCGAAACTTCTGAACTAATCAAAAAGATGCGGATATTTATTCCTCATGTCTTCCTCCGTTTCCCATGTTGCTTCTGCTTCTGAGTGATGCTTCCACTGTACCTTGACCATGGGTATGGTTCTCTTTCTTAGCACCTTCTCTTTCCAGTCAATTATCCTCATGGGTTCTTCTTCATAAGATACGCCTTTATCAACCTTCAACTGTTGATCTTCAAGGATGTGGCTGGGGTCATATACATATCGCCGAAGTTGTGAAACGTGGAATACGTCGTGCAGCTGAGAGAGTGATGGTGGTAGCGCCAAGCGGTAAGCAACTTCGCCCACTCTCTCAAGTATTTCATAAGGTCCAATGAATCTTGGGCTTAGCTTTCCTTTAATGCCAAACCTTTTAACACCTTTAGTCGGAGAAACCTTTAGAAAAACTTTCTCTCCCTCTTGGAACTCCAAAGGTCTCCTTCTTTCGTCTGCCCATATCTTCATCCTATCCTGTGCCGCTCTTAGTCTTTGCTGAACAAGCTTCACCTTCTCTCGTGTGTGCTCAACTATGTCGGGTCCCGTGTAGATTTTATCTCCAATTTCATCCCAATAGAGTGGGGACCGACATTTTCGTCCATACAGTGCTTCGTATGGTGCCATCCCGATGGACCTATGGAAGCTATTATTATAAGAGAACTCGACGAGTTTGAGGCTTCTATCCCAGCTTCCTCCGAAATCAAGGATGCAAGCGCGGAGCATATCTTCTAGGGTTTGGATTGTTCTTTCCGACTGTCCATCTGTTTGAGGATGAAAGGCGGAACTCATCCTAATCTCTGTGCCCATTGCCTTTTGAAAGGCGGTCCAAAACCTGGAAGTGAAACGGGGGTCACGGTCGCATACGATACTTATGGGAACCCCGTGCAAGCAAACGATGTGGTCAACGTACATTGAGGCTAACTTCTCCATAGATGCCTTAATCGTCATGGCCAGAAAGTGCGCGGACTTAGTCAAACGATCCACAATAACCCATATAGCATCATTCCCATACTTGGTCTTGGGTAGATCGGTCACAAAGTCCATGGTGATGTGGTCCCATTTCCATTCCGGCACTTCTAAGGGTTGCAATAATCCAGCAGGTCTCTGGTGCTCGGCTTTCACTCTTTGACAAATTAGACAGCGCTCAACAAATTCTGCTATTTGGTTCTTCATACCGGGCCACCAAAACTTTTGTTTGAGATCTTGGTACATCTTATTAGTTCCGGGATGTATAGACAGTCGTGAATTATGAGCTTCTTTCAAAACCTCCTCCTTGAGTTCTTTATCTTCAGGAATACACAACCGTCCTTGATACCATAAACTGTCGTCATTGTAGACCTCAAAGTCGTCTCGTGGCTTCACCTTCATTCTTTCTTTGATTTTTCTCAGCGTTTCATCTCTCCCTTGAGCTTCTTTGATCTTATCAATTAATGAAGGGATAAGAACTAACTTGGCAAGAACCTCTTCGACTGAGTCAACTTCTTCTAGACCAAACTCTTCCATGTCTCGCTGAAGAGGTGGTTGCCGTGGGTGACTTGTCTTCCGGCTTAACGCATCAGCAACCTTATTAGCCTTTCCCGGATGATATTGAATGGAGAGATCGTAGTCCTTTATGAACTCCAACCATCTGCGCTGCCGCATATTAAGTTCCTTCTGGGTGAATAGGTACTTCAGGCTCTTGTGGTCTGTATAAATTTCGCATCTTTCGCCATACAAGTAACTGCCTCCATATTTTCAATGCGAAAACCACTGCAGCAAGCTCCAAGTCATGGACAGGATAGTTTTGTTCAAATGGTTTCAACTGTCGGGATGCATACGCTATCACTTTGTCATTCTGCATAAGGACACATCCGAGACCATTCTTCGAAGCATCACTGTAAACTACATACTTCTCACCAGGAGTGGGTTGAGCTAGGATAGGTGCGGATGTCAACTTTGCTTTTAGCTTGGAGAAACTCTTTTCACAGTCCGCACTCCACTCGAATTTGGTTTTCTTCTGGGTTAGTCTGGTGAGAGGGATGGCTATCCTCGAGAATCCTTCCACAAACTTTCTATAGTATCCGGCCAGCCCGAGAAAACTTCTTACTTCAGTGATATTTGTGGGCCGTGGCCATTCTGTGATAGCTTCAATCTTCTTGGGGTCTACTGAAATCCCCTCTTCTGATATCACATGACCAAGGAACGATACGCTTCGCAGCCAAAACTCGCATTTACTGAACTTAGCATATAGCTGTCTCGCTCTTAGAATATTTAAGACTGTCCTCAAATGAGCTGCGTGGGTCTCTGCATCGGGTGAATATATCAAGATGTCATCAATAAAGACTACCACGAATTTATCCAACTGCTCTTGGAAGATTCGATTCATGAGATCCATAAAGGCGGCAGGGGCATTGGTCAAACCAAAAGGCATGACTAGGAACTCATAATGTCCGTATCGGGTTCTGAAAGCAGTCTTAGGAACATCTTCCGCCTTTATCTTCAACTGGAAGTATCCCGACCGTAGGTCAATCTTACTAAAAATTCGGGATCCCTGCATTAAGATACTTTAAGTAGGGTTTAGGGGAAATATTCAAATCTTACTCAAGTTAAACTTATGATTTACTTACCCTGAGCTGGTCGAATAAGTCGTCGATCCGGGGCAACGGGTACTTGTTCTTTATGGTAATTTTGTTGAGCTCCCGGTAATCGATGCATAAGCGCATACTTCCATCTTTCTTTTTCACGAATAGCACCGGAGCACCCCATGGTGAAACACTGGGGCGAATCAGTTTCTTCTCTAACAGTTCGTGTAACTGTTCCTTTAATTCCTTTAGTTCAGCCGGTGCCATGCGGTAAGGGGCTTTCGATATGGGTTCCGCTCCTGGAACAAGATTTATTTCGAAGGCGATCTCCCGATCGGGAGGATAATCCGGGCAAATCATCAGGAAATACATCCGGGTATTCTTGGACAATTGGAACCTGTGCAAGGGTAGGGCCTTCTTGCTCAGCACTTAGAACGTAAACCAGGAATCCTTCATGACCTTTCCTTAGTGCTTGGCTGGCACGAGCTGCGTTAACAAAGACTTTCTTAGACGGTTTCTTTAATTTGGCTCCTCCTTGAAATGTTATCTCATCTCGCACTGGGTTCCTAATGATGACTTGCCTGTTTCGGCAATCGATGTGAGCATGATTCTTTGAGAGCCAGTCCATTCCGAGAATCACATCAAAATCACTCATTGATATAGGGATCAAATTGGCCTCGAATAACTGACCATTAAACTCAAGTGTACAGTTCCTGAGTAGGTGATGGGAAACAAGCACCTGGTCGCCAGCTGCTTGTACTCTATAGGGTGTCTCTAGTCGAAGTGCATCATGGGCGATATTCTTAGCAAACTTCTTTGAGATAAAGGAGTGGCTAGCACCACTGTCAAACAACACATTTGCCGGTATGCTACATACTAATATGGTTCCTGGACCATGCACAATTACTAAGCAGTATGATAGACACGCAATAGTGAAATGTATTGAAGGCATAAAACTTAAAATCTTACCAGTCACTACATCAGCAGTCTCCTCGACATCAGCGTCGGTCATAGCGTGCACTCTTGCATTAGTACGGGGCCGCTGATTCCTTTGTTGTTGCTGCGGCTGTGCATCTTTTTCTGGGCAGTCTTTGATCATGTGTCCATCCTTGCCGCATCTAAAACATTTTCCTGTTTTCCACCTGCACTCCCCCACATGCCTCTTCTGGCAGTGAGAGCATACCGGAATTGCTGGCTGCTGTGATGAGGTTTGATTCTTCTGATGATTATTTTGATTTTGCTTGCGGTACTGATTCTGTCCTTGACGAGCCGATCCTCTGAAGTTCTTCTTTGCCACCTTTTTGTATCTCTCATTCCCGGTCCCTTGTCTTTCTCGTTTCTGGCCCACGTCATCTCTTCGGATAATATCTCTCTCGATGCGGTAGCATGCATCTAGAAGTGCTCCAAAATTGGTAGGGTTTGCATTTACCAGCCATGTCCTAATCCTCGGATTCAGACCTCTTTCAAACTTCAGCATTTTCGTCTCCTCATCATTCATTGTAACTGGCTGGAACCTCCCAAGGGCTATGAACTTGTTAGCGTACTCCGCCACTGTCATGCCTGATTCTTGTTTCAAAGATTCGAATTCATGCCTCTTTTGCAATTTGACAGATGGGGGAATATAGAACTTATGGAACTCTTGTAGGAATCTTTCCCAAGAAATCGGTCTAGGTAAGGGCTGCAGATTTGTCTTCCACCATTGATTGGCTTCGCTGATCAAGAAGGGTCGGATGGCCTGAGCTTTCATCTCTTCTGGGGCTTGGATCAGCTCAAAGCAGTTTTCAACTTCGTCCAGCCATTTTTCTGCAATGTCATGGTCTGGCTTTCCTTCGAACGGGGGTACGTTAGCCCTCTTAAGCTTCTCAAAGTAGTATTGGGCATCCCTTACTGGCTGATGTGGCTGAGGTGGAGCATTCTGGTGAATCAGGCCTTGCCCTATCTGAGTAACAATCTGACAAAAGGTCTGGAAGGTGTTCATGTCTGGAATGACCGGAGGGACTGGTGCTTGTGGGGCTGGTGGTGGAGGATTCAGGTCCGGCTGGGGTGGCAGTGGGACCTGTGCTGGGGGCGGTGGAACGGGCTCCTGAGCAACTGGTCGTGCTCTCGGAGGTCTGCCACGTGGTCGCACCATCTGCACTTAAAAGTTTAGCATCTATTTAGATCATCGGAATTAGAATCAATTTAGTTATACTAATGGCCAAAAATCGAGAATCCTGAGGTAAAGAAAAATAAAAGACACGTCTTATGTCGTAGACCTAGCTTCCATAGTTTAGGATTAGTTATCATGTAATATCCTAACCCGTCCAAGTGATCCTATTCTAAGGTCGCCACTCATCTAAGATCAGGACTTAGGTCTAAAATCAAACTTAGATTGCTAAGATCATAACTTAGTTCTATGTTCTGCCCGTAATCTAGAGCCTGGGCTCTGATACCACCTGTAGCGCCCCGCACCCGGGCCTCGTCCGGATACGGTGCACCCGCCGTACTTCACTAAGGAGAGTACAAAGCGTCATGTGTAACATACGAAAATCCATAATATAAGTCATGGATTCCCATGCTGACACTTAACATATCAGTAAAATTTAGGCAGAATTAAAATTTTCCAAGTTAAACATGCATTACAAAATAACTACGTCCCCAAGAGTAGCAGTCACCCAAAACATCAAAGTCACACCCCACAGAGTACCAACATAGTCATAATACAATCATCTGAGTAGCACAAAAGTCCTTAAGTTCATATTCCTTCATGTCTTCACGCCTACGGATACGGGACCCTCGGCTCATCTTCAATCCACTCTATCTTGGCATTATCTGGGGGGAAAAATAAAGTATGAGTGATAAAAATCACCCAGCAAGGATACAATAAACGACCATGACATACATAAAGAATTAGGGCGTGAATGTAACAACATAAACCTTAGAATAGCAAGTCATACCTGTCTTAAGTTCTGAAATCAACTGAAGGTACAGGACTAGGCATAATTCTAGACAGCGTTAGTCACTATCGACTTATTAAGTCCTTAGCTGTATCATACCACGTATTAACGTAATCATGAGTTATGCAATATGCAGTGCAATGCATGATGTCATGCCATGTCGTGTCAAAACATCAGTATGGTCCCATAAAAGTCATGTCATAAAAACAGAGTGTCAGATCAATTAACCCCGGATCTGAGCGGGTCCAGAACAGATATCAGATCAATTAACCCCGGATCTGAGCGGGTTCAGAACAGATATCAGATCAATTAACCCCGGATCTGAGCGGGTTCAGAACAGATATCAGATCAATTGACCCCGGATCTGAGCGGGTCCAGAACAAATATCATGTCATCAGACCAATTAACCCCGGGTCTGGAGTCGGGTTAGTCGCATGCTTAGCCGGCAAGGAATTCATGAAGCCTTCTTTAAAATATGGGACCGTAAAAAAAAACTTTTCATGCATAACGAAAAGATCATCACTTGTAAAAACTTGCTTGCATCATAAAATCCATGAAAATCAGGTTCATGATCATGCATGATACATGTCGGAATATGAAATGCAAGCCATGACATAAATGATCATATGCATTCCTTATAACATGTCAACGTACATGGATTTGGACGAATAACTCCATAATTCGTACTTTAATTATATAGGATGGTTAGGCCAACCTTTTTTTTGTCACAAGTACGTTAGGTGAAGTCATAGATACAAGTCGTAGAAATGGGAATTAATTTAAATAACCAAAAAGCTTACTTACTTACTTTACGATATTTTATAAGTGCTGAGGCTGGGCTGACCAACTTTACTATAAATTTAATTGTGGCAATTCCGTAATTCCGTTTCCAGAAATTCCAACTCGTATACGTCATAAACATGTGCGACTAGTGTCCTACCGAAATTCAGCTCATTTGAATGTCTCTAAGACCCTTTTCTAAGCCTGGAAAGTCGTTACAAGTTTTAGGGGGTTTTCAGTAATTTCTGTTGAGCAGTTCTACCAATTAATTCATTAAAAATAATCTAGAACTTGTTTTACTGAAATTCCAACTGGCATGTCTTCTAGACTCATAGAGGTACTATCACGCCAAAAACCAGCTTTATTGGTTATTCACAAGGTCCTTTTTCGGATAAAACAAAAATGATGTTCTGTTCTGCCAGTTTCAGACTTTCCAGTCTGTGCAGCTTTAGTGGATATTTTATTAAAAATCTTCTACAACTCCTTTTTCCAAAATTCCAACTTGCACATTTCCTAAACACATAATGGTATCATCACACAGAAAATTAGCCTTTTTGAACATCTACAAGGTCTCTTTTCAGGCCATGCAAAACGTTACATCATTCTGTCCTGTTCCAGGATTTACAGTCTGAGCAGTCTTACCAATTATTTTATTAAAAATTAACCAGAACTTATTTTTCCAAAATTCCAACTGGCGTTTCTTCTACACACATGGGGCTAGTCCTGTGAAGGAGACCAGATTTATTGAAGCTTCAAAAGGCCCTTTTTAAATTCGTTCAACTCAGGAACCAATTCTGCCCTGCTTCAGAATTTCCTGCTGGAGCAGTTTTACCACATGATTTATTAAAAATAATCCTTAGCTCATTTTAACGAAATTCCAACTCTCAATCGTGCTATACTCATAGGACTAACATTGTGCCAAAAATCAGATTCATTGAAGGTCTGGAAGTCCAGTTCTAAAGTCGTTGAATGTGTCACCCATTCTGTCCAGTTCCAGTACTTTGATATATTGTCATGGTTAAAGTCAAATACACCCATTCATGTTGTTCTTTTGCACTAGATCATTGATTAACACTTATAACCCATTGTGACATAAATTTCCAGGTTGCATGCTTGTTATAAAATCACCTTTGCATCACAATAAACAGTTTGTAGACATCTCACCAAACTATCATCATATCTATCACATGCATGCACTCCTAGGACCTTCAAAATTGCATCCAAGAGTTAATCTTGTCTAGGCCTACCTAGACTATCCTTGTATTACTCTAAATCAGCCTCAAACCATATTGCATGTAGAAAATAACATCATCTTAGACACAATAACCCACATGCAAGACATTATTCTTAGGAGACAACTAAGATGCAATCTTAAACTTAAAGGGTACCACTAAAGATCCCATCTTTGAACACTTTGACCATTCAAGACACTAATCCTTTAGGTAAATCATGAGAGATTAGTGTATACTTGCCTCTTCAAGCCAAAGTTTTTGCCTTTTCTTGGTTTGGAGTGAGTTGAGTTGGAAATCCTTCTCCTCCTACTCCCATGGACACACGGTTTTGAAGAAGAGAAAGGAAGAGGTTAGTCTCTCTTAAATAGTGAAAATAGAATCTTATTTGAGGCTAGAACATCTTACCAAATTAGTCTTGAGATGGAGATTCAAGTTGTAGCAAGGTAGCTTCACCTAAAAGTGTTGAAGATTTTCTCCTCCTTGAGCATGAAGGCCACGGTTTAGGGGAGAAAGAACACCCAAGTGAGCTTCACTATTTGTACAAAGGATTAACTTAAGAGCTTAGAAGAGACTTACCTAGATGATCTTTGAGCTTGGAGATGAAGATGTAGTTGAACCTCTTAGCCTCAAGGGTTGGCCGAAAGTTTTGTTTATGTGGAGAGGAATGGAACTTGTTTTGGGTAGAAGGCTTCTTAGAAGGTGTTCAAGATGGAATGAAGTGTTAGTTGTCTTGCAATTTAAAAATATCTAGGGTGTAAGGGGGGAAAAATCGGTGGAGCATGGGAGAAGGGAACCTAGGCTTTACTTTTTCTTACACCCTAGACCTCCTTTTCTTATTTTAATAGTTCTTTTGCATGCAACTTGATTATTTTGTTTTTATAATTATAATATAACTATTTATTTAAGAATTATTTGGAATGATGTAGAGAATTCTAGATTCTCCAAGGGGCTTAGCCGAAATTTTAGGGGGTGTTGGGGGTATTTTGGTCATTTCACATTTAGCCTACCCCACATCTATATAATTTACAATATTATTTATTTCACTAAATTTTGATTTTAGTCTTTGTTCTTATGTTTGTACGAGAACTAGTTTACTTCAAGGGTGATCAATGGCCCTTGGCCGAATTCACATGGGGTATTACACACCTCGTGATGTTCGCTTGTATAACTATTTAGTGTCCGTCCTAAATGAACTTAAAGTATTGGAATAAGAAAGCGACAAATGTGACTTAAGTAACATGCTCGAGAAGGAATCGTCGCTTTTACTTAATCATAGTCTCAAGTACATGATCGTTGGGGTACAACAAATTGAGTGCATTTTCATTGGGTATTCCATAAATTCAAAAGCATATAGATGTTATGATCCTCTCACTAGACAAATCATAGAATCTATTCATGTTAAATTCAATGAATTTGGAGAAATTGATAAAGAAAAGGAATATGATGATGATTTTGAATTGAAACCCGCTTTAGATGAAGAAAATGATTCTTTTGATATGCATGAGATGAATGAAACACTAGAAATGCATGATCATATAGAAACGCATGATAACTTAGAAAATAATCAACCAAGATGGCATAGAGATCACCCACATGATCTCATCATAGGCGACATCACTCACGGTGTGCGACCACGTAGAAGAATCACTTCGGATGAAATAAATGAATTTCATGCTATGATTTCTGAAATTGAGCCTAAAAATGTGCATGATGCTTTGAGTGATTCATCTTGGATTGATGCTATGCATGACGAACTTAATCAATTCGTTAGAAATGATGTATGGGATTTAGTGCCACGACCACAAGATAAGACAATAATAGGCACAAAGTGGGTATTTAGGAACAAAATGAATGAAGAAGGAAAGGTCGTCAGAAATAAAGCAAGACTCGTAGCTCAAGGATATAATCAAGAAGAAGGAATAGACTACGATGAAACATTTGCACCCGTAGCACGTTTAGAAGCCATACGACTCTTACTTGCTATTGCTTGCATGAAAGATTTTAAATTATATCAAATGGACGTCAAAAGTGCTTTTCTAAACGGATTTATACAAGAAGAAGTATACGTGAAGCAACCACCCGGTTTTGAAGATTTGAAACATCCTGATCACGTGTACAAACTAAAGAAGGCACTATATGGACTAAAGCAAGCGCCTAGAGCATGGTATGATCGTTTTGCTACTTTTCTTAAGGAAAATAATTTTAAACGTGGTACTATAGATAGTACACTATTTTTGAAACAAGAAAAATCAGATTTACTTATTATTCAAATTTACGTAGATGATATTATTTTTGGTTCCACCTCACATAGACTCGTTAAGGATTTTGAAAATTGTATGAAAGCTGAATTTGAAATGTCTATGGTTGGTGAACTTAACTATTTTCTTGGCTTGCAGATTAAGCAAACGAGTAAAGGAATTCATATAAGCCAAGCTAAGTACGTAAACGACATGATCAAGAAATTCAATTTTGAAAATTTGAAACCATCCCCCACGCCTATGAGTGTCACTACTAAATTAGACAAAGATGAACATGGTAAAGATGTTGATAATGGATTATATAGATCTATGATAGGTTCTTTACTATATTTAACTGCTAGTAGGCCTGACATCATGTTTAGCGTATGCATGTGTGCTCGTTTTCAAAGTCAGCCTAAGGTGTCACACTTAAATGCAGTAAAAAGAATATTTCGCTATATTAAGCACACGCCAACCTTAGGTATTTGGTACGATAAGGATTCTACATTTGACTTACATGCTTACACTGATGCAGATTATGGTGGCTGCAAAATAGATAGAAAAAGCACGAGCGGAACTTGCCAATTTATAGGAAATTCCCTTATTTCATGGTTTTCCAAAAAGCAAGCAAGTGTTGCTTTGTCCACTACTGAGGCTGAGTATATGGCTCTTAGCCTTTGTTGCACACAGTTGTTGTGGATAAAACAACAACTTTCGGACTTTGGAATTACCGTAGATAAAATTCCTATATATTGTGATAGTATGAGTGCAATAAATTTGTCTAAGAACCCCGTATTACATTCTAAGGCTAAGCATATAGAAGTTCGCTATCATTTTCTTCGTGATCACGTTAACAATGGTAATATTGTCATAGATCACGTACGCACAGAATCACAAGTAGCGGATATATTTACAAAGGCCTTAAATCAAGCCACATTTGAATCTCTCCGTTATAAATTAGGCATGCTTCCTATTGATGTGATTTAATGCGATATTATTTGATTTACTTTCCTTTTTGACAGGAATCTTTTGATTAACTTTCCAAAATAAAGGGGGAGAGAGAAGCATGATTTAAGGGGGAGAGAGAGAGATTTAAGGGAGAAAGATCACTGATTGATCCTAATTGCATGAATCAAGGGGGAGCCGGATTTGAAATTCGAAATTCAAATTTCAAATATGTGCATAATTCAAGGGGGAGAGATAACACTTAAATCATGTACACTTGTTATTTTGAAAATCATCAAAAGGGGGAGATTGTAGAAATATGAGGGTTTGAGTGATTTTAAAATAAGAAATTTGAATATGTATATATATATATAACGTTGAGTATATATATATATACACAAGTGTACATGTATGCATGATAACTTGCCTTATTTAGCTTACATATTATGTTGCCATACTAACGAGCCATGAAGCGTTAAAGCTTACATCATATGGCGAACATTTGTTGAGTTTACACTATTTTCAGGTGCCACAATTAATGAACTAAAGTAGTTCATTAAGTGAAGTACTTAGCTTAATAAACTAAGTAGTTCATTAAAGGAAGATGCATTTGGAAAAGGCACAAAGGCAACAAGGCTATGGAAGGAAAGTCTTCTCCTCCTCCCCACAATTAATTTCACACGCCTTTTATACATATATATACTATATTTTCAGATTTTTTATAAAAGGCACATACACATGTATTCCAACGTACTATCGACACGTTATATGTCTTACGAACGTACGTTTACGTCACACCACTATACTTAACTCATATTTATGAGTATATTCAGATCTTATATCATTTGATATAAGATATGGTGATGACAAATTAAATACGACACGATAAAAAGGTTCTAAACCAAAATTTGTCGTATCGAGCGATACCGAAACTTCGCCAACGTGTCACGTACTTGCCATAAATAAATGGCCCGCCCATATACATCAAAATTTATCAAAAATTTCGTGCCATACACTGTACATTGAGACAAAAATACTTTCCATGTTGGCACACACAAATCATCCCACATTTAGGCCAAAATGTGAAGATTCCAATTTTATTTTTGTCACATGTTTATGGTACCACTTTAAATAAGCCAAGTGCTGAAAATTAAAGTATATATTATATATATTATGTATAACATAATATATATAGCATGTGCAAAAGTTGGAATTTAAATTAGAGAAAAATCGGGTAATCGATAGATATCGAAAATTCGGTTTTCTACGCACTTGACATGGAACGTTTTTCTTGAACATGATGTGGCACGTATCTAGACACTTTTTACATATAATATACATCTTAAAGTGTTCTAGAAAATTAAACTAAGGGCTGATTGGAATATTACATGTGTGTAATATTAAATGTGCACTATTTTTCAAAGTTAGCAAAAATAAGTTTCAGCACATGCACAAACATATTCAAACGTCACTACAGCTGATGTGGAGCACATGTGGAGCCTTGTTGGCATGTTGATTGGTCAAGAATCAATCATACAATGTTGATTAATCAAAGAGAGAAGCTACAAAAAGTAAGTTTTCAACATACACCTCTCTTATGTTACATGCTGAAAATTTCAGCATGTCACACTAGTGTTGGACGATTTCCTCATCATTAAGGAGTATATTTTGTTAATTTTGCATTAAGGAATAAATCAAATGAGTTATGGAAATGATTTGAAATGTATTTAGTGTGATATTCTTTATATCACACATGCTGAAATTTTTCAGCATGTGTGAAAATGGTGTGGCCGAATTTCATCCCCTTTTGGTGTCCAAATTCATTCTCAAACTTGTAGCAAGACTTGCCTTAAATGATGGATGAATTTTTATGGAAGAAATTCAAAGAAAAATGGAAGAAATTCAGTTTTAATTGCATGTGGTAAATGCTGAAAATTTCAGCATTAACACTATGATATGGCCGATTTTTTTGAGAAGGAAGGAAGGATTTTTTGTGTCTCAAACTTTATGACATATTGTGACTATTTTGGCATGATTTGATAATTGATTATTTGGCATATATTTAGTGTTTTTTTTCAGAATATCCATGTCATCAAATGATGACAACAATGAGCCAATCAAAAGGTGCCAAGTAAGCAATGACTAAATGATGGTCCAATGGAGTGATGCCAAGTAAGCGAAATGTTGTCACTATGATGTCTCACACCCTCTCAAGCAATTAAAAGGAAAGTTTCAAGAGGGGAGAAGGGGTGCAAGGGACGGCTGGACTTGATTAAGAAGAGGAGAGAAGAACAAACAAAAGCAATACCAAGAATCATATTCAAAAGTGATCAAAGTGCAAAAGCCTTCTTCTCCTACACTTTCTTTCTTTCTTCTCCTTGTAAAAAGCCTATTGTATTTCATATCTTTCATCTTTGAATAGGCTTCATAGAAACCACCATTCATATATCTTTGTACAAGATTGATCAAGGTGTGATCAATCTTCATTCTTACGAGGTGGTGGTGTTCATGTGAATTGTACTCACAATACAAGGTTTGTAAAGGGTTGGAGTTAAGGTGTAACTCTATCAACCCTGCGGTAAGGTGTACTGCGTGTGTGAAATTAGTGTGAACCAAGGAAGGTGTTCCTTGAAGACTGGAGTAGGTTGTTTATAACCGAACCAGTATAAAATTCTTGGTGCAATTTACTTTCTGCATTTACGTTTCAGTTTTTGCGCTGTTTACTCATATTGTTCACGTTCGCAAAAATAGTAAACGTTTTCTAAAAATTATAAAAATTTCCAGAAACATACATAAACGTTCTAGGGTTAATTTGGCACAAGTTTCAACCCTTTTGGACAAGTATAAGTCATCCAAACATCAAAAGTTCTGAGACTAGTGCAGTCTGATTTTCAGACTTGCAAAGGTTGAGACTTTGGGTGTATTTGACCTACTTCCCAAAAGCATTTTCAAAAACTGTTTCAACCCATTTAAATATAGTGTGTGAAGAGTTATTGGTCAAATTTTCAGATCATTTGGACATTCACACAAATAGGAATTAATTTTTCAAAACCATCTACCGTTTCTGGCAGATTTGCACAATCTGAGTGCCAACGGTTTTTGAAGGGGTTAAAGGTTGAATTTTGATTTGAAATTTTTAGGGGATCCTCACAACATCTGAGGCTAAGTTCTCTCAAAATTTCATAATTTTTGGAGACCTCTAACCTGGTTTTAAAAACGTTTTAAAACAGGTCCTGAAAACAGAATCTGTTTTCAGAACTTGAATTGATCAAGTTTAAAGAAATTTTAAAAAGCACACTTTCCGCACCATCTATTCAACCCCCCCTTCTAGTGGTGCCTTGCAGATCCTACACTTCAACCCTTTAAACAATTGCATCTTCAACCAAACATACTCATCTTTCCTCCAAAAAATCCAAGAAAACTCCAAACACTCCTCTTCCTTCCTTTTGGCCGAAAAACACATCAAGAACAAGGAGAAATTATTCTTCTCTTTTAATTACACCAACGTCACCCAAATCAAGCTCCATAAACCTTCCATCACTCAAGAGAGATTTAAGAAGGTTGTAGAATCTAGAATCAAAGGAAACCAAGGAAATAATTTGTTGTAGCTTAAGTTGGATTCTTCTATATATATATAGCTTCATAAGTTGCTCACTAACCCTATCATATTTCCTCAAAAACTGTATACTCAAGGAAGAAAGAAGTGCTTTCTTCAAAACCAAGTGAGGAACATCTCTTTTAGTGTAAGAAAAGTGAACCAAGGCAAGTACTCTTCCTAGATCCTTCATGGATTTGTAAAGACTAAGTATTTATGTTCATATCAAAATTGGATCATCAAAAAGTATGTTCATGTTGTTACCATAAGAACATTTAAAATCTATGTTTTCAAGCGATATACATATATATATATACACATATATATACATATATATATACATATATATATATATATGTATATATATATAT
>AP025075.1:20882716-20910375 GCA_036186865.1 Eustoma russellianum | reverse complement strand
AAGTCCAAATTCAATCCATTCAAGTTGAATTTCCAGTTCCACAAGCGATAATGCCAGCCATTGGCCAGCCTGATTATGATTCCTTAATTGAACAATTCTATCAAGACCACCTTCGGGAAGAGGACGAGGAAGTTGATCTGGCACTAGGTTCGGACAATGAAACTTCTCGCTCATATACTCGATGTAAAGGGAATGACTGTTGGATCTGCAAGGCACCACTAGAAGGGGGGGTGAATAGGTGGTGCGGAAAGTATGGTTTTTAAAGTTTCTTTAAACCTAACCAATTCAACTTCTGAAAACAGATTCTGTTTTCAGGACCTGTATTAAAACGTTTTTAAAACTAGATTAGAGGTCTCCAAAAATTCTAAAATTTTGAGAGAAACTTAGCCTCAGATGTTATGAGGGCCCCCTAAAAATTTCAAATTAAAATTCAACCTTTAACCCCTTCAAAAACCGTTGGTAATTAGATTGTGCGAATCTGCCAGAAACGATAGTCGGTTTTGAAAAATTTATTCCTATTTGTGTGAACGTCCAAATGCTCTGAAAATTTGACCACTAACTCCTTATATACTATATTTAAGTGGGTTGAAACAGTTTTGCAAAATTCTTTTGGGAAGTAGGTCAACTGCAATCAAAGTCTCAACCTTTGCAAGTCTGAAAATCAGACTGCACTAGTCTCAGAACTTTTGATGTTTGATCGACTTATCTTATCCAAAAGGGTTGAAACTCGTGCCAAATTAACCCTAGAATGTGTGGGTATATTTCTGGAAATTTGTGTTATTTTTGAAAACTGTTTACTATTTTTACGGATGTGAACAATAAGGGTAAACAGTGCAGTAACTGAAAAGTAAATGCAGAAAGTAAATGGCACCAAGAATTTTATACTGGTTCGGTTATAAACAACCTACTCCAATCTTTAAGGAACACCTTCCTTGGTTCACACTAATCACACACACGCAGTACACCTTACCGCAGGGTTGATGGAGTTACACACCAACTCAAACCCTTTACAAACCTTGTATATTCAATACAATTCGCACGAACACCACCACCTAGCAAAAATGAAGATTGATCACACCTTGATCAATCTTTTACAAAGATGTATAATGAGTGGTGGTCTATGTCAAGCCTATTCAAGATTGAAGAATATGAATACAATAGGCTTACAAGAAAAGAGAAAGAAAGAGGATGTAGAATAAGAAGAACTAGGCTTTTTGATCACTTTGATTTGCAATGCTTGGCCTTGTTTTTGTTTGCTCTCTTCTCTTTCCTTTTAACATGTGCAGCCGTCCCTTGTGTAGCCTTCCCCCTCTTGAAAATTATCTTTTAAGTCCTTGAGAGAGTGTAAGACATCGTCGTGACAATGTCTTGATTACTTGGCATCTTCTTATTGGATGATCATTTAGTCTTTGCTTACGTGGCACCTTCTCATTGGATTAATTTTGTCATCATGATGACTTGGAAAAAAATCTGAGAATACACTTAAACATGTGCCAAAAATCATCACAAAATAACTTCCATAAATCATAACATATATCACATAAATTGCAAGACATCACATCCTTCCTTGCTAAGCCAAGAAATCGGCCATAATAGATGTTACCATGCTGAATTTTCAGCATGTGACACATGGTTGAATAGTTCAAATCATTACCATTTTTCTTTGATTTTTCTCATTAAAATGAATCACCAATTAATGGTAAATATTCCTATCACATGAGAAATGAATTTGGACACCATTTAGCTCTAGAATTCGGCCACCATGTCTTCAGCATGTAGAATATCATACTTTATTAATTTAAACAATATTCAAATCATTTCCATAACATCCTCAATTAATCCTTATGATGCAAGATAGTAAAATATGGTATTTCTTAGTGCTAAAAATTGGCCATAATACAACACACATGCTGAATTTTCAGCATGTGTCATATATGTGACATAGTTTGAAATGTTACCTTTTGTAGCTTCTCTCTTTAATTCACCAACATTGTATGATTGATCCTTGACCAATCAATATGCCAACAAGGCTCCAAATAAGCTCCATATCAGCTGTAGGTGGCGTTGGAAATGCTTGTGTATGTGCTGAAATTTATTTTTGCTAACTTTGTAAAATAATACACATTTAATAATACACACATGTAATATTCCAATCAGCCCTTGATTTAATTTTCTAGAAAACTTTAAGATGTATAACATATGTAAAAGGTGTCTAGATACGTGTCACATGATGTACCAAAAACATTCCATGTGTTGTGTGCGTAGAAAACCGAATTTTCGATATTTATCGATTACCCGATTTTTCTCTAATTTAAATTCCAACTTTTGCACATTTTATATATATTATGTTATACATAATATATATAATATATACTTTAAATCTCAGCACTTGGCTGGTCTTAAGTGGTACCATTAACATGTGACAAAATTGAACTTGGAATCTTCACATTTTGGCCTTAATGTGGAGTAATTTGTGTGTGCCAACATGGAAAGTATTTTTGGCTGAATATTCTATCATGTGAACGAAATTTTCATCAATTTTTGAATCATAAGGGCTGGCCATTTATTTATGGCAGGTATGTGACACGTTGGCGAAGTTTCGGTATTCGTCCGATACGACAAATTTCGGTTTAGAACCTTTTATCGTGTCGTATTTAATTTGTCATCACCATATCTTATATCATATGATATAAGACCTGAATATACTCATAAATATGAGTTAAGTATAGTGGTGTGATGTTAACGTACGTACGTAAAATATATAACGTGTCGGTAGTACGTTGGAATACATGTGTATGTGCCTTTTTCAAAAAATCTGAAAATATATGTAATATATGTGTATATAGGCGTGTATCATTAAAGAGGGGAGGAGGAGAAAACTTTATTTCCTTAGCCTTATTGCCTTTGTGCTTTTTCCAAATGTGGCTTCCTTTAATGAACTACTTAGTTTATTAAACTAAGTACTTCACTTAATGAACTAGTTTAGTTCATTATTGGTGGCACTTGAAAATAGTATAAACACAACAAATGTTTGCCATATGATGTAAGCTTTAACGCTTCATGGCTCGTTAGTCCGGCAACATTATATATAAGCTAAATAAGGCAAGTAATAGCAATGTATCATGCATACATGTATATCTTATGCACGTTTTATCTTATGCTCGTTTTTGTGCACATTTAAGTCATGTATTTGAAAATCACTCAAACCCCTTTTTCTCTACAATCTCCCCCTTTTGATGATTTTCAAAATATCTTATGCACATGATTTAAATCCTATCGCTCCCCCTTCAATTATGCATAAATTCAAAATTTGAATCTGCTCCCCCTTGATTTATGCAATCAGTATCTCTCTCCCCCTTAAATTATGCTTTCTCTCCCCCTTTATTTTGGAAAGCAAATCAAAAGATGCCTGTAAAGAATAAAAAAAATCATGTATTTCATATATGTGCGTTCGTAAGGGTTATTTATTCAACCCTTTGAAAATGTCCCTTTTGGTGCCCAAATTTGGGTGACCTTTCTAGGTCTTCCAAAAGGTGAGAAAGATGATGAGAATGCAACATAGTATCTGTTGGGGGCAAATGCGTTTGGCCTTTGGCCAAGAATCCCATCATGCATATAGTATGATTTTCGTTTTTGGTTTGCATGCACGGGGAGTGATCTAGATGCATTTTTATGATATGAATGTCGCATATGCATCGGTGGCTTTCTATATAGCATGTGATTTCTCTTTGTGTGATAAGAAGCACGATGAGATGAGATAAATGGTGTACTAGTCTTCTTCTCATATTTATACGGCACATAATTATACTTCGTATGAGATAAAGAAGAGATATGACGAGATGTGGGGAGAGGAGGTTTTTGCTTTATTTTAGGCGCTACGTATGCCTTTGATGTGTCTACTTTCTTAGACAAAACAAACTTGGATGGTTTAGATGATGCTTCGTTTGTCTCGCTGTATCCTAATCCAGTTTTATCACTGTCATGTTTTTGTGATAAAATAATGCGATCTAGCATGTTGGATCCCGTATCAAATTGTTTCACCTTTTTCTCTACATGCGCATTCCTTGATTTCAAGTTTGAAATCTCTGATTTCAATTCAATGTTCTCTGATGACAATGATGAAATTTCAGATTTTAATGAATTTATAATGCATGACGACTCTTCTTTTGAATCGTTTAATTGAGACACAAGATCTTTGTTAGAAGATTCTAACAATTTCTTGTCTTCAATTAATCGCTTCTTTTCTTTTGCAAGAGTCTTTGAAAACTTATGCAATTCTAAATATTGACTAAATAAATCATCATATGAACATTCAGAATCGGAATCATAGTCGGAAGATACCTCATTTGATGCTTTAGATGTAAAGCATACTTGTGCCTTGTGTTCTTCCGTATCATCAGTCTCAGGGTCGGATGTGTCACTCCAAGTGGAAGCTTTGAATGCTCTTCTCCTTTGCTTAGGTTCTGAGACGAGTTTATTCTTGTTCCGATCCTTGTCAGGGTATTTGTTTGTTTGTTTTTCTTTATTAGGGCAGTCATATGATAAATGTCTAAGTTTGCCGCATTCATAGCACTTTATTTCCTTATTTTTATTTTTATGATCCTTAGATGAGGTAGACTTATGTTTAATCGATTTTCTCAATATTTTTCTTAATCTTTTAGCCATTGTGATTAAGTCCTCATCATCGAAATCTGTGTCACTATCATCTACGACGTATTCATTTGAATTAAATGCTATAGCCCTGTCATTATTAGAAATGGACTCAGAATGTCTTAAAGAAAGTTTGTTTTCATATACCTTAAGTGATCCGATTAGTTCTTCCATTTTAATCGATTTGGTCTCTTTACTTTCTTCTATGGCCGTTACTTTAGGGTCCCACTCAGATGGAAGGCTTTGCAAGACCTTTTGTACCTTTTCCTGCATAGTGAAGGCTTTGCCAAGAGACTCAAGAGAATTGTAAATGTTAGTCAAGCGTAAATCCATTTCAACAATAGACTCATTTGGCAATAATTTAAAGGACTCAAGTGTGGACATAAGCATATTAATTTTGGACTCCTTTACTTGGCTAGTCCCTTCATGTTTCATTTCAAGAATATGCCACATCTCTTGAGCACTAGAACAATTTGACACGTAACTAGCCTCACTTTTACTTAGGCCGTTTAATAGTAGTTGCATGGCTTTAGCATTCATACTCAACTTCTTTTTGTCATCACTAGTGTATTCTTGTTTCGTTTTTGTAACCTCTAGTGTGACACCATCAATAATTGACATCTTAGTGGGAACAAATGGACCGTCTTCTATAATGGACCATAGATCAATATCAATAGCTATAAGAAAAAGTTTCATTCTTAATTTCCATTGAATAAAAGACTCATCGTCGAAAAGAGGAGACCTTACAGTTGACATTCCTTCTTGCACGGTTGTGGTTGCCATCTCACGGAATCGTTGGATTCTTTGAAGTGAGTGTTCCTGCTCTGATACCAATTGTAGGATCTGCAAGGCACCACTAGAAAGGGAGGGGGGGTTGAATAGGTGGTGCGGAAAGTATGGTTTTTAAAATTTCTTTAAACCTAACCAATTCAACTTCTGAAAACAGATTCTGTTTTCAAGACCTGTTTTAAAACGTTTTTAAAACCAGGTTAGAGGTCTCCAAAAATTCTGAAATTCTGAGAGAACTTAGCCTCAGATGTTATGAGGGTCCCCTAAAAATTTCAAATTAAAATTCAACCTTTAACCCCTTCAAAAACCGTTGGTAATCAGATTGTGCGAATCTGCCAGAAACGGTAGTCGGTTTTGAACAATTTATTCCTATTTGTGTGAACGTCCAAATGCTCTGAAACTTTGACCACTAACTCCTTATATACTATATTTAAGTGGGTTGAAACAGTTTTGCAAAATTCTTTTGGGAAGTAGGTCAACTACAATCAAAGTCTCAACCTTTGCAAGTCTGAAAATCAGACTGCACTAGTCTCAGAACTTTTGATGTTTGATCGACTTATACTTATCCAAAAGGGTTGAAACTTGTGCCAAATTAACCCTAGAACGTGTGGGTATATTTCTGGAAATTTTTGTGATTTTTGAAAACCGTTTACTATTTTTACGGATGTGAACAAGAAGGGTAAACAGTGCAGTAACTGAAAAGTAAATGCAGAAAGTAAATGGCACCAAGAATTTTATACTGGTTCGGTTATAAACAACCTACTCCAGTCTTCAAGGAACACCTTCCTTGGTTCACACTAATCACACACACGCAGTACACCTTACCGCAGGGTTGATGGAGTTACACACCAACTCCAACCCTTTACAAACCTTGTATGTTCAATACAATTCGCACGAACACCACCACCTAGCAAGAATGAAGATTGATCACACCTTGATCAATCTTTTACAAAGATGTATAATGAGTGGTGGTCTATGTCAAGCCTATTCAAGATTGAAGAATATGAATACAATAGGCTTACAAGAAAATAGAAAGAAAGAGGATGTAGAAGAAGAAGAACTAGGCTTTTTAATCACTTTGAATTGCAATGCTTGGCCTTGTTTTTGTTTGCTCTCTTCTCTTTCCTTTTAACATGTGCAGCCGTCCCTTGTGTAGCCTTCCCCCTCTTGAAAATTATCTTTTAAGTCCTTGAGAGAGTGTAAGACATCGTTGTGACAATGTCTTGCTTACTTGGCATCTTCTTATTGGATGATCATTTAATCTTCGCTTACGTGGCACCTTCTCATTGGATGAATGTTGTCATCATGATGACTTGGAAAAAAATCTGAGAATACACTTAAACATGTGCCAAAAATCATCACAAAATAACTTCCATAAATCATAAGATATATCACATAAATTGCAAGACATCACATCCTTCCTTGCTAAGCCAAGAAATCGGCCATAATAGATGTTACCATGCTGAATTTTCAGCATGTGACACATGGTTGAATAGTTCAAATCATTACAATTTTTCTTTGATTTTTCTCATTAAAATGAATCACCAATTAATGGTAAATATTCCTATCACATGAGAAATGAATTTGGACACCATTTAGCTCTAGAATTCGGCCACCATGTCTTCACACATGCTGAAAAATTTCAGCATGTGTGATATGTAGAATATCACACTTTATTAATTTAAAAAATATTCAAATCATTTCCATAACATCCTCAATTAATCCTCATGATGCAAGATAGTAAAATATGGCTTTTCTTAGTGCTAAAAATCGGCCATAATACAACACACATGCGGAATTTTCAGCATGTGTCATATATGTGACATAGTTTGAAATGTTACCTTTTGTGGCTTCTCTCTTTAATTCACCAACATTGTATGATTGATCCTTGACCAATTAATATGCCAACAAGGCTCCAAATAAGCTCCATATCAGCTGTAGGTGGCGTTGGAAATGCTTGTGTATGTGCTGAAATTTATTTTTGCTAACTTTGTAAAATAATACACATGCAATAATACACACATGTAATATTCCAATCAGCCCTTGATTTAATTTTCTAGAACACTTTAAGATGTATAACATATGTAAAAGGTGTCTAGATACGTGTCACATGATGTACCAAAAACGTTCCATGTGTTGTGTGCATAGAAAATCGAATTTTCGATATTTATCGATTACCCGATTTTTCTCTAATTTAAATTCCAAATTTCGCACATGTTATATATATTATGTTATACATAATATATATAATATATACTTTAAATCTCAGCACTTGGCTGGTCTAAAGTGGTACCATTAACATGTGACAAAATTAAACTTGGAATCTTCACATTTTGGCCTTAATGTTGAGTAATTTGTGTGTGCCAACATGGAAAGTATTTTTGGCTCAATATTCTGTCATGTGCACGAAATTTTCATCAATTTTTGAAGTATAGGGGCTGGCCATTTATTTATGGCAGGTACGTGACACGTTGGTGAAGTTTCGGTATTCGCCCGATACGACAAATTTCGGTTTAGAACCTTTTATCGTGTCGTATTTAATTTTTCATCACCATATCTTATATCATATGATATAAGACCTGAATATACTCATAAATATGAGTTAAGTATAGTGGTGTGACGTTAACATACGTACGTAAAATATATAACGTGTCGGTAGTACGTTGGAATACATGTGTATGTGCCTTTTTCAAAAAATCTGAAAATATATGTAATATATGTGTATATAGGCGTGTATCATTAAAGAGGAGAGGAGGAGAAAACTTTCCTTCCTTAGCCTTGTTGCCTTTGTGCCTTTTCCAAATGTGGCTTCCTTTAATGAACTACTTAGTTTATTAAACTAAGTACTTCACTTAATGAACTAGTTTAGTTCATTAATGGTGGCACCTGAAAATAGTATAAACACAACAAATGTTTGCCATATGATGTAAGCTTTAACACTTCATGGCTCGTTAGTCCGGCAACATTATATATAAGCTAAATAAAGCAAGTAATAGCAATGTATCATGCATACATGTATATCTTATGCACGTTTTATCTTATGCTCGTTTTTGTGCACATTTAAGTCATGTATTTGAAAATCACTCAAACCCCTTTTTCTCTACAATGGCTATGATGATCTACGCGAGAGTTTGCTCATTGCGGGGGATGATATGGATTGTCGCATGACATCGACTGGTGGCGGGACTCTTCTTGGCAGACTATCTCGGAAAAATCGCAGATCTCGGAAGGATCTTCCACCACCTCCACCGTCCTCAATGGTTATTAGACGGCACAGTGATCGTTCTTTTGAAATACAGATAGATTAGCAGTCCCACGACGGATCATTTGATTTCGTTTTCTTTTATTTTAGTTTGCAGTAACGGCTACCCTCGGCCATTAACGCGGGATATTTGATGCATAAATAAAGTCCGGAAGGTATCCTTCCGTTTATATAAAAAAAACATATATATATATATTACATAAGCAAAATAGTATTAATAAGCCTCACTTATGGTGTGAGAAAACCATATTACATCGATGTTCACAACTTATGGAAGTCTTTATACACAAAGAGCACATAAAGCGCTGAAAGTATGTGTAAACGCCAGTCGTATTGGATAAAACCTTGACGAAGGAAAAAGCGTACATATTTATATGGCTAGCTGATTGAGTATGCGTAGAATACAAAAGGATAGTGAAATGGATCAGCCTAAATCGAATGAAATCAAACTCCAAGCAGATGTATTGTTGATATGCCTGTTGATGTGGAACATGGCAGCCTCGTCTTCGTCTCTCCATGAGAAAACCTCGCAGATAAAGTGAATTAGTAATCAATGCAATATTAATGTCCATAAGGATGTCATAAAAAGTAGAGAACCATACCCAAGTTGCCCATAGCCAAATGACTATGAGCAACCTCCAATGATATACGTAGTCTTGAAACTTGAAGATATCCTGATGTTTATTTCTTGGTCGTTCCTCAGCACGTGTGTAAAAAATAAAGACATTATCCTCCGACAGAGCAAAAAGTGTAAAGATGGATGCGCAAAGAAACATAACAGATAACGAGAACAAATTATGCCATGGCTGCCTACACCAAAGACTGGTATAGGCAACCTCCAAGAAAACACGCCACTGCAACATAGTCTGAGTGTTGGTAATGTGTCAAGTAATAGGTTGCCGCGTAACTCACTAGGCAACAAAGACATTGTAGCATAGTGAGAAACTCCAGATGCATCGAAGCCATGTCTTGCTAATGAATGCGCGGCCGTATTTGCCTCTCGAGTACAGAAACCCAGTGTGGATGCATTGAGAGTCAAGACGTGAACCACACGTTTTATGGACCAATATAGTGATCCCGTGTATCTTGAAGGATTACGGACTAAATGTAGCAATTGTCGACAATCCGTTTCGACATGTAGCTCATCATAAGTCAACGCATAGTAAGTAAGGGAGAACCATAAAGCCATCAATTCAACCTGTACTGGGGAAACACATGGCAATGCAAAGCAAATGGTCGAGATAAAAGTTCCAGTGGCATCACGCAGAACCGCACCCGCTGCTGCTGATTTTCGCCTAACAGCAGCGTCAATGTTTAACTTCAATTTGCCTGAAGGTGGCAATGGCCATTTAACAATTCGATGTCGGCAGAATTTTATATGTGGAGAAAACCCAGAAGCAATGAGATGAGGAATTGGTTGATCAAATTTCCGCCCCTGCACAGATGCACACCATATGTATATACTCATACGAATCTGTTGATATAGTCGACAAGCCGAAAATATTTGATCACCAAATTTTATAGATGTGTATTCTTTCCAAATCCCCCAAGTTACGAAAGCGGGAACCACCACACTTAAATGACCCTGCATGGTCGCAGCTGAAGACCGACGCCACCAACAACACAGGTAAGCTTGTATAGTCGCTTGACGAGGCATAGGCCCTAAAAACAAAGAAGATACCTGGGTCCACAGTTGTTTCACTGCTGGACAGTGCAAGAAAATATGATCTCTTGTATCTGACTGTTGTAAGCATAAAGCACATTGGGATGGGTATATAGCCTGCCATGCTCTAAGATTATTTGTTAGGGGAAGATCATGACTCCAAATCCGCCACAAGAATACCTTCACCCCTGGTGGTGCCGTTTGCCACCATATGTACTTAGAAGGATCAAATAATGAGGCTTGCGAATGTAATAACATATAGACCGATTTAATAGTATATTGCCCCGCCAAGTCCGCCAACCATTGAAAATCATCTGGATGAGGATCAATGTATTCGTGCATGTAGTTGTGGATATGGCAAATGCGCTTCCAAACCGATGAATCATAAATATGTGCGTAGAGTTCAGTCCTGCAACCATATTTTGCTCGACTGTATGTTGCCCATAGCGTATTAGAAGTGTGGTACTTCCACCATAGTTGCCCGTCATATACCTTTTGGACTAATTCCAAATTGCGTATGCCCAATCTGCCATTCTCAATTTGTTGACACACTTGTGACTAAGATATCCAATGATGCCTTCCATTCCATAAGAAATCTGCCATTTTCTGATTTAAAGTGTTTATAACGCTCTTAGGCAATATGGAGCTTGCGATGATGTGTATGGGCATTGTTGCCAAAACATACCTTATCAGGACGAGTCTACCGGCCATGGAGAGCAACTTCGATGACCAAGAATTCAGGAAGTTGTCAAAATGTTGTAAGAGCGTTGTACAATAACATGAACGGTTGATACCCTTACATAAGTATGAGCCAAGGTACTTAATGGGTAGTGATACCAACCGCATACCAAGTTGATTCGACACTCTAGAGCCTTCAACTGTGTTTCCCACCACTATTTGACTTTTATGAAAATTTACCAATTTCCCCGATGAAGACTTATAGATATCCAAAAAATTCTGGAATTTGCGAATGTTAGATGTAGTGCCATTTAGAAAGACCACCAAATCATCTGCGAAGGCCAAATGCGAGACATGTGGCACACGTCCCAGCTAAAAACCACGTAGATCCCCCTAATTCATTAATGCATTTATTCCACGTGAGAAACCTTCAGAAGCCAAGATAAACAACAAAGGGGACAAAGGATCCCCTTGCTTGACCCCGCGTGTGACTGGGAAAAACCCCACCAGTTTTCCATTAATGAGTACTGAGCATCGAGTGGCTGACAAGTTATTTAAGATCATACGCACTAGTTTTGCGTCGAATCCAAACTTCAATAAAAGATGGTGCAGGTATGTCCAATCCACTCGGTCAAAAGCTTTGTCCATATCCAATTTAACTATAACATGTCCTCCACGAATTTTTTTATCTAGCATGTGAACCATTTCTTGAGCTAACAGAATATGATCTGTAATTCCCCGGCCCTTAAGAAATCCTGCTTGTTCCGAAGATATAAGACGAGGAAGAAACTCTGATAGGCGCGTTGCTAAGAGACGGGTGATGACCTTGGCAATAAAGTTAGTCAAACAAATAGGACGAAAATCATTAAATGACTGTGGATTCGATACCTTTGGAATGAGTGTAATAAGTGACGCAGCAGGCTGGTGAGGAGGACGCACTCCAATAAAGAATTCTTGAACCGCTTTATGCACATTAGACTTAATAATATTCCAAAATGATCGATAGAATGAGCCGGGGAAGCCATCAGAACACGCTGCACTAGTTGGGCTAAGATCCTAGACTGCTTTTTGTACTTCTTGAAGATCCGGAATAATCATCAACATGGCATTGTCCGCCTGCGTTAGTATAGTGGGAATATATTGTAACAAAGATGATGGATCTGTTAACTGTTCTGCCGTAAATAATGTTTGGTAATAGCTGACAGCCTGACTCGCAATATCGGCGATATTCTGATATTCCACACCATTGGAATTTAATATTCTGCTAATTGTTTGACGCCTGCATTTTTCTTTTACAATTTGGTGGTAATACCGTGTGTTGGCGTCTCCGTCTTCCATCCATTTTACGTTAGCTTTTTGCTTCCAAAACAATTTAGCTCGGTGCTGCTGTTTCACTAATGAAGCCATGCTACGACGATATAACTCACGAGACGTTTCAGATGGTTGCTGATCATATGCTTTCTCATAACGGAAGGTCTCTTGTTCTGCATGATCAAGAGCATCAAAAATGTTCCCAAAGACATCCTTATTCCATTGCCTTAATTTCTGCTTGAGTTGCCGAAGTTTGCTATAGAACCCCGTCATACCTCCCGTTGTCTTAAAGGAGTTCCAATGATGTGTAACAAACTTCTTAAAGTCGGAATGTGTAGTCCATACATCCAGATATCTAAACAAAGAGGTCCTACGTGGACAGTCTACCGTACATTGAAGATAGATAGGACAATGATCCGATGTTGTGCGACTAAGATGTTGACACGAGACTGTGGTAAAGAGATCAAAAAAATTTGACGTACATAGATATATATCTAGCCTTCTCCAAACCCGTCCAAGTCCCCTGCCATCACTCCATGTATATGGTGTACCTTGAAAAGCTATTGATTGTAGCGAACATGCTGAAACACAGTTATTAAAGTCATGTAATGTTCGAAGAGAAGGAGATGAACGACCTTTGTATTCGTCTAATGTTAAGAAGGTATTGAAATCCCCCCTAGTAGCCATGGCAAATCAATCAAAGAATGTATCTCTTGGATATCTTCCCAAAGCGGACGACGTGCTGCAGCAGTGTGTAAGCCATAAATGAATGTACCGAAAAAACGAACTCCAGTGGGCAGCCACTGTAATTGTAGGGAATGATTTTGAACCCCAACTCGTTCTGCTCCTAAAGCCAAAAATGACGAACTCCAGAACATCCAAATGTTATCCTGACAAACTGATAGTGCATTGGTGAAACCTAATTGCAGTATGTAATGTACCAACGAAGATGGACGTAATTTAGGCTAAATAATTACTAGAAGATGCAGATGATGTCTACGTAGTAATGACAATAAACGCGGTAGAGAAGTATGGATACCGCGCACATTCCAGATCATTATCTTCATTGAGTTGATAAACAGTCAAAGGAGATGGAGATAGTTGCCCTTGATCTTGTGTGTGGTGGTGAAGAGGGCTCAAAATTACGATGATGACGACGAAGATGCCGAGGCGGAACTTGAAAAGGGACGTCTATAGGATTTGTTGTGGGAGTTGCTGTGTGAGCATCCTCAGTTGGGCTACGATCAGTAGAAAGAACAACCTGCATTATATCAGTAAGGATTTCTGTGACAATTTCTTTAGGCGTAGGATCAATGGTTACAGGTTGATGTGACTCATATAATTCCGGGGTGACTTCACTGTCTGAGATTGAAAACAAGTGGGTTGGATAGGAGATATCTGCCATAAAACTATCATCCACTCCCTGTAATCTTGCAAGATCCTGAACATATGAGACCATATGTTGTGCTGTGAAATCTGGGGAAGCTGACAGTGCAATAGTCTCCTTGTTCTGCAGTGGATTCGAATCCAGAGTTTTTTTTGGTGTTCACCGTTGCTCCTTAGCAGTATCTTTTGTTTTTTGTATATGATCTTTAGCCTGCGATTGAGTTTCCTTAGCATGCGATAGTTCGATGATTTTTCCTTCATGATTCTGTTTGCAGTCCGCAGCTTTGTGTCCTAGCCTGAAGCATTTCGAACAGTATGAGGATAAATCTTCATATATAACCTGTTGATGTACCACCCTGTTCAATGCTTGAATAAAAACTCTGCTGGGAAGTTCTTTTGAAACATCAATTTCAATACATAGACGTGCAACTGATGGTCTTATGGCTTCCGCTGTTGCCGTGTCTAATTTCATTGGATCGTCCAGCATCTTGCCAATCTGCATTAACACAGATTTCTGGTGATAATTCAATGGGAGGCCTGGGAAGGACACCCAAACTGATACGATTAGAACATCAAAGGTGGGATCATACGTAGGAGTCCACTTAGTGACTCGCATATACTTTCCTGCGATCATCCAACTACGTCGGGCAAAGCAGCGCAAATAATCTTGTTCCTGTTGAAAGTGTAATATCACATGCTTAGCATCCCGAAGACCGACCTGTACCGATCCAAGAAAACCGATTCTGTCCATTGTCGATCGTATTGTGGTGATCGGGGGTTTGCCATACCAAAAAGTTCCAACCAATGAGAATTTGTATGGTTCCGCTAATGACGCAATTTCTTCATCCGTATATGAGATCATTGGACTCCCCTTATATTTCTACACGGTTTTCGGAGGGATCATGGCGGAGGAGGACGTGTGGAATAGTGAAGAAAACATTTTTTGGAAGGTAACCCCGTAGGGTTTGAAGTAGTCGTTTCCGCCATTTCCAACAGAAAAGATTGGTTCTTCATGTGAAAGGAGACAAAAATATGGCGCTAACGTTCGAATAATGACTGAGAGTGGAGAAAACGGGATGTCGGCGGAAGCTGAAGCTTCCGGCCGACCTAATCACCATGGACGCCGATCATCACCTTTTTTCGCCAGAGCTCTCTCTCTCTCTCTCTCTATATATATATATATATACATATATATATATAAACAATGTACATATTCGGCCATAACCCCTCAAATTACATAAAATTTATGTAAAAATTAAATAAAAGAAGATTTATAGAAGGATATGAAGAAAATAAGAAAAGAAGTGAAGACACATGTAAAGTTAAGAAAGTGTATCAAGATTACAACTTTGGTTTGTTGGTTTATGGATTTTTAGAGAGATGATCATTAATTATGCATTTTTTATGTGTTTTTAGGTTTCATATGTTTTAAGTTCATGTCTTTAACATGTTTATGTATGCATCATAAGCATGACTTATATACGTGGTCTCAATGGTAGTTTGATGATCATCATCTTCATGTCCACACACACATACCGCACGGCCAATGACCTATTTGGACACTTCACTTGAGCTTCATCATCTCTATCTTCAAGATGTGTATTTAGATGATGATTATGGCTCAAAAAGTACACTTTTTTGATTTCCATTATGTTTATGTCGATGTGTTTTCTTAATGTCATAATCTTAGAATTAAGTAAAAGGAAGGAAGATATTATGCGCATGTTTATTATAAAAACATAAAACATATAACATGTATATAAAAGGAAAAAAATGAGATTTGATTATGTATAATGAGTATTATAAAATTCAGCCAAATGGCCTTAATATAATTGAATGAAATGTGGCATATTGAAGAAGTATATATGAGTATAGACATACATATATACACGGCCACTAGGGTGCTAAGAATATAAATTACTTAATATAGCTTATATACATATAAACATATTATTATGGAAAATATGTATATATATGTATTATATGCATATACACGGCCTAAGGACAAATAAGTGACCAAAATGTTTCAATTTACATGTTATGTCCATTTATATGTAAAATGTATAATAATGAATAAAGTATGACATAAGTTATGAATTTTAGGAGATATGTTCAAAGAAGTAGGAATTAAGTATTTAAATCACCTAAGTGTTGAAATTTGAATTGTATATTGAAAATACAAATTAAGAAAGTGGTGTTGGGTGAAAAATCATAAAAAGTGGGTTGTTTTGTATGTCATGGACGAATAGTCACCTTTTGGGGATAAAAGTGGTATTTTCTTTAAGTTATGATATGTAGAATGTAAATATGTAAGTGATGTTTGATGATAAGTTGTAGTATGACTAAGATACCCTGAAATGATCGAGTCTCATGTTGCACGAAATTAAAGTTGAAAAGTAGTCATATCACATATTTTAAAAAGTTTATAAGCATATGAATAACAAACACGAGACGGATGATTCCAATGACACACGTTATATTATGTTATGATCATGTTATGTTATGTTATGTTGTAGCGGTGTCATGTTATCGGGACCGGAATGGCAGGTGTCAGGGGCCCATGTTTACATTATGACTGAGTGTAACACCGGGTCTGGGATACAGGTTCTTTGACCTAATGCGTCACCGTTAGAACATGTACACATGATTATGATGTTTATGTCGTGCATGTACTATATGGGGAATCATTCGGTATGTCGTGCGTTATTATTCTTATGAAAAGTGCTATAGTCAATGATGAAAATGTTATGTCTTCATGTTTTGAAAATCACGTCAAGTTTATGAAAAGTCATTTTATGAAAAATCATGTTATGAAAAGTCATGTCTTATGCATCATGTCATGATCATGCCCCTTGGATTATGGTCAGAATATCCGTAAGTTTATTATGCCCTTAAGTTGATGAAGGAAGATTATGCATGAAGATGTGATGACTGTAAGTGATTACCTTAGTATGATATGGATTAGTATGTAAGTATAGACAAGTATGCTAGGGATTGGCTGAAGAAGAAAGTTATGAGTTCTACGGTATGATGCAAATTCTTATGTTCTGTTTTATTCTTGTATTATGCCCTTTATTCGTAAACGGAGATGCGATTATTATGTTCGTTATTATGATATTATTATCTGTCACCACGTCTCTCCATGCATGATCCATAGGACATATCTATTAGGATTACTTGCTGATCGATTAATGTTGGCTATTGCTCATACTTGTCTTATCACATTTCAGAGGATAGGGACCCTGACGCCTTGTTCATTGAGGAAGAACCCCGGCTAGAGTACCCGTGAGCTGAGATGCAGGTCGGAGCTATGTATTTGATATGTTGGGCTTTATTTTATTATGATGTACTTAGACTATCTTGAGACATTGTACTTCATGATTTTTACGTGTTGAGAAAAAGAGTTTAAGTGATTTACAAATGCATTATTTCAAAATGCTACGTGCTTACGAAATGCATGAATGAATTATTACTTGACATGCTTATATGATAAACATGCTTTATATGCTTATATATTGTTGCCGTACTGACAAGCCATGAAGAGTTAAAGCTTACATCATATGGCAAACATTTGTTTTCTTTGTACTATTTTCAGGTGCCACAATTAATGAACTAAACTAGTTCATTAAGTGCCTAAGTTAATGAATTAACTAGTTCATTAAATGAAGACATATTTGGAGAAAGCTTTATGACAACAAATTTGAGTATGGAAAGTCTTCTCCCCATTCCATTTACACGCCTAATATATATACACACACACATATATATGTAATATGTATATATATATATCCTTATTTTTTTAAAAGACACAATATACATATATTCTGACGTACCACTGACATGTCACACATATTATAAACATATATCGACGTAACACCATTATATAAACCTCATATTTATGAGTATATTCAGATCTTATATCACATGATATAAGTCATGGTGACGTCAAAATTATAACGACATGTTATAAGGTTATAAACCAAAAATTGTCGTATCGGGTGACTACCGAAACTTCACCGACATGTCACGTACTTGCCATATAAAGATGGACAGCCCATATACATCAAAAATTCTTAAAAATGTCACATGTTACAAATAAGAAAATGTCCATGTTGGCACACACAAATCACCCATAATTTAGCTTATACTTGTGGAGAATTCAAACTTAATTTCATTTTTGCACATGGGCGTTTTCTACTCAGATATTTGAGCTGAATATACACTTCATTTTATGTATATTACGTGTGACATAATATATATTACATGTGTAAGAAGTTTGAAATTAATCGGAGAAAAATGGTGTAATGGACGAAAGTCGAAAATTTGGTTTTCTACGAACATACACACATGGAACGTTTTTGGCTAGATGTAACATGTATCTAGACACATTTTATACATTCAAGACATGTTAAAGTGTTCTAGAAAATTCAAAATAGGGCTGATTATTATTTACCATATATGTGTAAATATTGTGCATTATTTGACAAAGCTTGCTAAAATAAAATTTCAGCACATGTGCAGCTCTCGTACACACCTAATATATCTTTGTTGGAGCCAAGGTGGAGCTTATTTGGCACTTCAATTGGTGGAGGATATGCCACACAAGATTTGTGACATTGAAGAGGGCACTACATAAGGAAAGAATTCAAAAGAAACACATGCTGAAAATTTCAGCACATTCTTTCTAGAGTGGGCGATTTTTTGTGCCTTGATTGTCTTCAATTTGACTTCCAAAATTGAAGGGGGATTAATGTTTGATTGTATGTTAATGATTTGAATAGAATTTGAGCACATGTTTTCAGGTTTTTTAGAATTTACAGCTCACTACAAGGGTGCCAAGGTGGACCAATCAACAAGTGACAACTAAGCAAGGTCAAGTCATTCTTCCAATCATATTGCACCAAGTAAGCAAGATTGTGTCATCTTCTACACAAGGAAATCTTTCAAGGACATTAAAGATAATTCTCAAGAAGGAAGAAAACCCTAAGGGGGCGGCCAAGAAGAAATAAAAAGAAGAGATAGTGCAAGACAAAGCCAAGCTACAATTCACATTCTCTCCAGTGCAAAAAGCTAGACTGCTTTGTTCTTCTCCCTTTCTTTCTTCTTCTACTTAGTCTCAAGCTTATTCTTCATATATTCTACATATTATATAGGTTTTGAATATACCACCTATACATGTTTATTGTTTGTAAAAGGTTGATCAAGGTGCGATCAAACCTTCACTCGATCGGTGGTGGTGTTAGTGATTGATTTTCTTGATTGTTTGATTGTAAAAGTGTAGAGTTGGTGTATAACTTCAGTCACCCTTGTGGTAAGGTGTTTTTGTGTTTAGTGATAACCGAGGAAAGTGTCCTCAAAGACTGGAGTAGGTTGTTTTAACCAAACCACTATAAAATTCTTGGTGTTCTTACTTTTCAGCATTTTACTTTCAATTTCTAGTTTTCTGCATCGTTTTCATTGCAACTGTAAAAATAGTAAACGATTTTCAAAAATCATAAAATTTTGCATAAACATATCCACTTGTCCTAGCTTTCATTTTCCACAAGTTTCACCTCATTTGGATAAGTATAAGTCAGACAAACATCAATAGTTTTGAGACTAGTGCAATCTGATTTTCTGACCTGCAAAGGTGGAGAACATTAACGTGGTTGGCATACTTCCCAAATGAATTTTGAAAAACTGTTTCAACCCTTTAAAGACATATCCTAAGGGTCATTCCATAAAATTTTCAGATAATTTGGAGTAGTAAACTAATAGGAATAAATTTTTCATTTTGAAGAACACTTTCTGGCATATTTACAAAATCTCAGTAAAATCGGTTTTTCAAGGCCTTATACTTTGAATTTTGATCTGAAACTTTTATGACACATACATAACATCTGAGATTACTTTTTCACCAAATTTCATAATTTTTGGAGGTCTACAACTTAAGCATTCAGTTAATTAAAAACCAGGTTAGAAAACAGAATTTGTTTTCAGAAGTGGGTAGTTTGGTCTAAAAGTTTTTAAAAACCAATTTTTCGGCACCCACTATCCAATTCCGCCTTCTAGTGGGGCTATACAAGTCCTATAGTGCACACCCCGATGATTTGCATTATTATGCACGTCGTAAGTTTATCTTTATTTTGCTTCCGCTATTTCGATTTACGATTCATGTCGACATGCACATGTATAGTATTGACGTCTTGTACTACTTGTAGTAGAGTACGGCTATTGCACCGTACCAAAACCCTAGCTCCAGACAGGTCGCTACATATTTGATATGTGTATATGTTATTGAACGAAAATGAAGACATATGGCAAAGTAGGAAACGTGTACTAAGAGGACATTTATGTATGTATTCATAGGTTTGTACCATGAAGATCATAACTTATATGTATTTTATGATTTTGATGTGTTTATGGATGATCTGCATGTTTATTGGGATATATGTATATTTCGGCCAAATAGGGTTTTCATACCCCATTTACCTCATATTCATGGTTACCATCATTTTGTATGTTTATGTATTTTTATGATGTTAATGAAGGTCATTATTATGATGGAAACTAATATACATAAAGTTTGAACAAACATAAAAATAAAGATATAAGTAAAATAAGTAAAAAAAGGAAAGGAATTATGTGATGTATATATATAAATACATGCATTCGGCCATAGAAGAGGAAATAAAGAAAAAGAATAAATTTTATGACATGTTATGAATATAAATATACATAACATGAAAAGAAATGGTCATAACATAAAGATATGGAAAAAAGAAACGTAATATATGAAAAAGGGAATTGTGAATATTTACATGAAACTTCCGGCCAAAGGGTATTTTTGTCATATATATAAATATATATACACAGGTTATATATATATTTGGATTAGGAATAAATAGCCTTGTACATATTTATGGATATAAAGAGATATAAATTAAAGTATGATAGAAACTTTATCTGTATTATTATGAAATATAAAAGTATATGGTATGAATAGGAAATTAAGGTTTTTGGCCCTTTTTACTAAGTATAAGATGTGATATTTAAGGAATTATTGATGGATAAATTCTAGCCAATAGGGGGGTGTTGGGCGAGTATATGTAGAAGGAAATAAAAGATGGATATTTCATTATTTAAGACATGGTTGATGTGCATATATGTGAGGTTTTAGAATATGATGACATGATAGGGTTTAAGAAACATATAGATGATGACATGTATAAGTGGTTAAGGCATTTGCATACATGTATCACATTTCATAAAGTGTTTTTGAAAAGGTTCACCTGGCACGTAGAATTATATCGTATAGACGGATACCACGACATGTTCACAGTTTGTATATGTTCAGTTGGTGCACTGTCATGACATCGGAACCGGAGTGGCGGATGTCATGGGGCATACAGTATGTTATCGATGATTGGAGCGCCGCATGATATCGGAATCCAAGGGGGTGGATTTCATGGGCATGCAGGCCAAGTGTATTCATCGTCGACGGACAAGGGATCATCAGCATACCGAGTTACCGTTAGTAATATGTACGTATGACGTAACACCATGTAGACTCATCGGGATTCATATTCGTTTATATTTCTGTATAGGGGATTATTCCGTTTCTATGAGGATATAATTTCCATGCAAGGTACAATATTACAGTTATTATATGAAATAAGTAATGTTACGAAAAGGTTATATGTTGACATGTTACAGAGAAATGATTATTGTACATGGCTACAATTTATGTTTATGACATTGTTTTAAAGAAATCACATCGTACGAGTATTGCATTACATGACTTGTATATGGACTTGATTTTTTTATATGATAAGAGTTAGGATGATGACCTCTTAGGATTTGATTGAGATTCTAAGTATGGATTTACATGATAGAGGCATTATCTAGGAACCTGATGATATAGAAAGTTTACCGATAGAGATATATGCGCTTCCTGTTGTTTACTTACTTTATGTTATGCACTGTATGTATTAAACTCGAGACACGAATTGTTATGTTCTTATTTATGCATTATTATTTTCATACCCCATCTCCGTATGCATTATCCACGTGACGTATCTAGTAGGATTAATTGCTGGGCGATTACATTTATCGCTCATACTTGCCTTATCACTATCTTCAGAGAACATGTACCACTTTACAAGTTTATCAAGGATTATTCCAGATAGATACCGACATAGACGCAGTACACCCGAGACATTATCTCTAAAGATGTTAGTCATTTGATGTTGATGTATTCAGAGAAGTTCAGGACTTAGCATATTATGATTTGTACAGAATTGTAATATAATATAATGCATGTCGATTGTATTTTGTTTATGGTTATGTTGCTTCTGCTTATCGATTCATTATTCATGTCGACATGTACATGTATAGTATCGATGTTTTGTACTTCTTGTAGTAGAGTAAGGCGGGAACACCAGATCGAAATTCTAGTTTCGGACGGGGCGCTACAGTTGTCATCCTTTTCTATGTCCATTTCGTCAGTCCATAACGGTCTTGATCTCCAGAATGCTATATGAAACAGTGTAGTGTGCTTATGAATAATAAAGTAGAAATTAGTCCAAGTGTGAGAACCTGTTGAAATTTTAATTTTTGGTCTTTCAATTTGGCAGACACGATAGGATAACCTTTTTTGCTTCTTCCATAAATTCATTAGGTGATTGCTCACCAGACTCTTGAAGGATGGACCGTAAATCTCTCCGTCAAGCATATATTTTTATATTTGAAGACAAATCTCTCTGATTGGATTAGAGGTCAAATCAAAAATTCCATTAGCACAATACACAATAAATTCAATTTTGTTGTTATTGTACCAGCAAGAGCCATTTCATCCTACAATGCTTACTATGCTTTCATAAACTTGGACTTGACTTGCTGTATAAATAAAAAGGATTAAGCATACTTTATTATTGAATCTGAAATTAACAAAAGGACTAAGAAAAATGTTCCTGTAAGTTCATCACAAATCAAAGTCTCTTTCTTTTATAAGTCAAGTTTACATAGATATACACAAATACAAAAAGATATAGCGATAGCCGCTATAATAGGCAATACCCGGAAGTTATTGCTCAGAGTACAATAAAAAATAGAAAAGAATGCCTGTTCTAATAAACAGAACCTTCCTAATGCAAAATATTCCATGATAGAGAGTGGGCTCTAAATGGTAACAAAGGAAGTTAGAATTACAAGTAATGCAAAAAAGGTTGTCAAAGAAGGATAAGTTGAGCAGCTGAGGTGATCAGCTAACATTTGGTCGAACAGTTTTGTGTTCATCACAAACACTGGCGTGCTGAGCAAAATGAAGAAAGCAGAAGGCGGCTGATTGATGTATATCAGTCAAACACATCACGTGGAGCTGAAATAGTCAAGATTGGAGGCTAATATCACGTGGGAGACGAAAACGTTAAACGGTAGAAGGCTGGACCAAGGTGCTGCAGCAGAGGCAGAAGGAAGAAGGCTTATTCATTTTAGCGGGAGTTTTAAAAGGAGTATAATGACTATTGTACCCTTAATTGATAGAAGTAGCTGAGGCAGTTATATATACTTTTTAGTAATTTCACAGTTCCCTCCTTCAACGTTATATACTCCTATGTAACCGCTGCAACAGACTTGAAGATTCAATTTCCCTTTTCTTCCATTTTCATCAAGATTGAATACAATTCTTTCTCTCTCAGTTGCTTCTCTCGAATTCTGCAGATTATCTTTGTTTCTTATTCAGCACTTATGAGTTGATCACAATTGTTCGTTTGTTGTTTGTAAGGATTTTGACATTGTATCTGTTATGCCCCGCACCCTTCGTAGGGTAATTAAAAGACAAAGAAGGACTTTACAGAAATTAATGACGGTCAACGAGAATTAATTTAGGCATTAATATGAGGATTAATTAGGAATTAATGATGGATTTAATATTAGAATTTATTTATATTTAATTTAGAATTAAATAATTAAGTTTATCCTTTAAGAAAAATAGGAAAATAAGATATAAATTAGAAACACCAAACTTTACCCTGGCCATATAAAAACCTGACTAACGTCAGTTTCCTCATTACGCAGAGAAAACTGACGCAGCTTTCATCCCATAAGCGACTCCATCAACCCTAGAGAAGAAGGCCTCGAATTTCCATTCAACTTCCATCCGTTCTTCAATCCGTTCTCGAGTAATAAAAGGCAAGTAATCATCTTATAAGTTCCTACGTTTTTGCGAAAGAAAACGGCCTATTTTGGTATCAAATTGGATCGCCATGTAGTAGATTCGTTCCTTGGTTATTTGCTTATGATTTATGTGTTTTGGTTTCAAGATTTGGCCAACGTATATGAAAAGGGTTTGTTGATATTGTTGATTACGTGAAATCCTGCAAATCCCTACCCCCCTGCATCCCTCCTTGGCGTGATTGCATGCTTGTGTGAGAGTTTGAGGGAAAAAAAGATGAGATTTTTGGTTTGATAAAGTCGGGGGTAATTGCGTACTAGGCTTGAATCATTGTTTGTTATGTGCGTAGCGTTTGAATCTGCAGTTTAAGCATGTGATTATAGCAGGGATTAGGCTTGGATTGATTGGGATGAAGTTTGGATATGTGGGTGCATTTGGTTCTGCAATGGTTGCAGAAAACGCAGAGGAAGATTTGGAGTAACCGCAGACATCGATCGATCGATGTCAGAGATCGATGTCCCCAGTCGAACATCGATCGATCGATGTAGAGGGTTGCTGAGAGATCGATGTCCTCAGTAGGACATCGATCGATCGAAGTGGAGAGATCGATGTCCCCAGAAAGACATCGATCGATCGATGTGGGTAAGCCTGAGAGATCGATGTCCTCAGTAGGACATCGATCGATCGAAGTTGAGGGATCGATGTCCCCAGCTGGACATCGATCGATCGAAGTATAGGGGATGAAGTCCGTCAATTTTTGGGAAAAATAGAGGAAGAAAGAGGGAAGTTCGGGGAGTCTTCGGGTGACTTTAGAGACTTCTTAAGACCTGATTAAGGGTGGTATAAGTCTTGGGAACATGACCTAGGATGGTGAACCAATGTCGGTGACTTCGATGGGTCCTCGAATTGAGTTTCAATAGGAATGACTTAGGCGGGTTAGGAGATGAAGGTACGAGGTGTTTGAGAGTTTAACGAGGAATGGTTAGGGATATTTGTCTTAGGTTATGGATCTTAGGATCATGACTAAGTGTTGACGCGATAGTCGAAGCCTAAGTGATGACGTGTAAGTTAGTGAAAACTCGTGTGTGTTTGTACTTGTGCATGTGTACATGAATGACGTATATGAATGTGAATTGCATGCGAGAATGAGAAATGAGAATGAAATGAGGAGTCTTGCATCATGGCACATGCATTGCATATGGTTTTGAAAAGAGAGGTGTTTCGGCACCGATTTGCGAAGGTGACCTACAGTGTTAACCGGGATGGAAATTTAAGCCGGGTTGCACTTTAGGACACAAAATACTGTAACGTTAACCGGGATGGAAATTTAAGTCGGGGTGCGTTACAGGGTATAAAGTCCTCTACAATGTTAATCGGGATGGAAATTTAAGCCGAGGTGCATTGTAGAGTTTTACGAGATCTGTGATGTTAATCGGGATGGAAATATAAGCCGAGGTGCATCACAGAGCATACGAGCTTGTAACGTTAACCGGGATGGAAATATAAGCCGGGGTGCGTTACAAGGAAATGAGTACGAGACCGGACATTGTGCACGCATTGCATCGATTTGAAAAGAGAAAGTGTGCATGCATATGTGATTGTGTAGTGTAGTGCATACTTTGACACGCATCACGAGAGTCGTTGTGGAATGAATGTTCACGTTAATTGATTGATATTGATTGTTAATTGCATTTCGAATTGCTGTACTTGCTATTACGTGTCTCATTACTACATTTGGAAGTTTACAAGACATGTGCCTCACAATTCCCCTGAATTACCTATTACTCATGTCTTGCCATGTGTTGATCCCGTATGTCTTATAAGCAGGTTATTTGCTAGCGTTTTTCGCTAAGGGTACTGCCTTTGTGTTACAGGAGAACCTGAGTATGACATGATTTTCATCGAGGACGACGGCGAGTGGGCAGAATGGGATGTTTAGACCTGATGGAGAGAATTGATTAGACAGTTTCTGTTATTTTTATTTCTTAACTCATTTGGAGATTTAGATGGCTACGACCATACACAGTTTTTTTGGTATCCAGATTGTCGGTTGACGTATTGTATTGATGATTTAGATTACCGAGATATGTTTCTGCACTTATTTCTCTTACGTCATCGATGATGTGTATTCGAGAGATGAGACGTCTTGTAGTCTTCTCAGTAAGCTACGACGGGTGAACCGATTCGGATTCCACTGTCCGGGTCGGGGCGCTACAGGTGGTATCAGAGCCTAGGCTTCAGATCTACCTCGGAGACCTAGGTTATGACATGTAGAGTCTTAAGATATGATCTTCACCTTAAGTTGATCTATTAGTCTAAGTATGCAATTTTAGATTTAAGCTTGATTGGGATGGGTGTGTGTGCGAGCGCGATTAAGTGTAAGTAATAAATGTTAATTATTTTTGTTTGTAAACACCGCCTTGTACTCATTATGGATCTCAAACACTGAGTTATTCTAAACTGCTAGATACTAATAAACGTGACCTTGCAGAAAATGCCTTCTAGACGTGACAATTAAGGAAATGGTGGCAATGGGAACAATGACCCACCACCACCACCTCCAGTTCTAGTACCCCAAGCGTTGATTGATGCTATCACAGTGATAGCACAAGGGGTTGCTCAACAGCAGCAGCAACAACCGCAACCACAGCCTCCACCGCCCCAACACGGCATCAGGTATTACATTGGGGAAATGTGCAAGATGCATACCCCAAACTTTGAAGGGACCACTGACCCAGAGGTGGCTGGGTTTTGGCTGGATGAGGTAGAAAAATATTTCAGGCTGGTGCAAGTGCCTGAGAATCTGAAGGTGGATGTGGCCACGCCATTTCTGACTGGCAGAGCAAATGCCTGGTGGAGCGGCATCTTGCCAAAGATGACCCCTCCTATTCTGTGGAGTCAGTTTGTGAAGGCCTACAAGGACTATTACGTGCCAGAGACTGCCATTTTGGAGAAAATGAGGCAGTTTGACAAGTTTGAGCAGGGAAGGATGTCCGTCTCTGACTACGCAGATAGGTTCCATGCCTTGGGCAAATTCACGCCCATGGTACTGGAAAATAATCGAATGAAAATGCTGAAGTTTGAAGAGGGTCTGAATCCCCGCATTCGGACAGCTATAGCGGGGTCCAGCTTGAAAACTTTTGAGGATATGTTAGATGCCTGTTATCGAGTAGAGAGTGACATGCGCAGGTCACAACCAAGAGAGGCTCGTGAAGAATCGAGCAAAAGACCGAGGGTAGAGCAAAGCGGAAGTAGGCCCGGGCGTTGGGTCAAGATTCCCAGAAAGGGGCAAGCGGGGCCAGCTCAAAGGGCACCGCAACAGAACCAGCAGAATCGTCAAGCACCGGCAGAGTGCTCACACTGCCAGAAAAGACATGTGGGCGAATGTTGGAAAATTAGCGGTGCATGTTTCAAATGTGGAAAGACGGGTCATAGGATCAGGGACTGCCCTGAATGGAACCCTAAGCCTCAAGCTGCAGGGCCAGGGCCAGCTCCATAGCAGAGAGGCAGGCCCAATGCGAGAGTCCACGCGATGACGGACGCTGAAGTCCAAGAGGATGCGAACGTGGTGACAGGTACGACCTAAGTTAAATAATCGTGGTTTAAGTTGGATTTTAGTTTTCTAAGTTGATAACTGAATATGTGCTTTATGTGAAACTTTTATGTGTTACCCTCTTGTGAATAGGTGTGATCTTAGTTAACAACGTGCCTGCAAACGTGTTATTTGATAGTGGAGCTAGCCACTCCTTCATTTCTAAGCGTTTCGC
>AP025075.1:20851466-20864761 GCA_036186865.1 Eustoma russellianum | reverse complement strand
TATAGATTCTTTTTCTGAAATCCCAAAAGCTAATAGTTTTTTGGATCGTTCATATGTAAAAAAAAAAGGTTTAGAGCAAGTGGTTTAACTGAATCTACTAAATCAACATTAAGATACGTAGGAGAGTCAGAAGGGCATAAGAAAATCTACTTCGAGTGGCCGAGGCCAACAAATGTGACTGAGGTGCAGAGTTTTCTTGGGTTGGCCGATTATTATAGCAAGTTCGTGGAGGATTTCTCGACTATTGTTGTGCCTCTGAGCCACTTGACTCAGAAGAAAACGAAATTTGAGTGGACCCCTGAATGTGAGATTAGTTTTACGAAGTTTGAGGTTGACGATAGCACCCCTGTTAGCACAGCCTTCCAGGGAAGGAGAATTTACGGTATACAGTGATGCTTCCAAGAATGGTTTGGGCTATGTGTTGATGCTGAAGGGAAGAGTTATAGCTTATGCATCAAGACAGTTGAAGCCATATGAACAGAATTATCCGACCCATGACTTAGAGTTTGCCGCAGTAGTGTTAGCTTTGAAGATTTGGCGACACGAACATTATGGAAAGAAATGCCAGGTATTCACGGACAATAAAAGTTTGAAGCACTTGTTCACTCAGAAGGAACTTAATATAAGACAGCGTCGTTGGTTGGAGTTGATCAAGGACTAAGATCTCACGATCAATCCAGGCAAGGCAAATCGAGTGGCTAATGCACTAAGCAGGAAATCGAGCCACGCCGGCAGACTCCGTTAGAGAGAGAGATCGCAGAGTTTGACTTGGATATTGTTGACTCCACATCAAATGTTCTGGCCACCCTAACCATTACGGCTACACTAGTTGAGAAAATTAAAGAAGCGCATCGTTGATGATGAGGCCTTACGTGATATTGAACAGAGGTTGTCTACTAGATACGTCAAAAGATTTTAGGTGTTAAGAGATTGAAGTCTTTGGTTCCACGGAAGATTATGTGTGCCCGATAATTAGATCTTAGAAGGGAGGTGCTAAAGGAAGCCATAATACCAGACTATCTATCCACCCAGGAGCCACCAGGATGTATAATGACTTGAAGAGAAACGATTGGTGGAGTGGTATGAAAAGACACATCGCGGAGTTCATAGAGATGTTTGATGTGTCAACAGGTTAATGCAGAACATTTTCGACCAAGAGGTCTAATGCTACCGTTAGAGATTCCAACATGTAAGTGGGAACATATTACCATGGATTTCGTAGTTGGACTTCCCAGAACATGAAATAACAATGGTGCTATTTGGGTTATTGTTGACCGTTTGACCAAGTCTGCACATTTTCTTCCTATATCGATGGAGATGCCCTTGGAAAAGTTGGTTACCTTGTATGTGGACTATATAGTGAGCTTACATGGCGTTCTGATGAGTATAGTATCCGATCGTGACCCAAGGTTTACATCTTGATTTTGGAGAGACTATTAGAAGGCTATGGGTACCGAGTTGAGACTGAGTATGGCATTCCATCCTCAGACCGATGGTCAGTCTGAGAGAACTATTCAGACGCTCGAAGATATGTTGCGAGCATGTACGTTGGATTTTAAGAGAAACTGGGATGGCATGGTGAAGCTAATGGAGTTCTCGTACAATAACAGTAACACATTGCTATTGGGATGGCACCCTTTAAGGCTCTCTATATGAACGGAAGTGTAGATCACCACTATATTGGAATGGGTTGGTGAGAGAGTCATTACTGGTCCGGAATTAGTCAAGCAGACATTAGAAAAGATCAAGGTGATTCGTCAGTGATTGAAAGCGGCCCAAGACCGGAGTAAGAGTTGGACTGATTGAGGAGATGATCTTTGGAATTTGAGGTATAAGAGAAGGTGTATCTCCGAGTTTTGCCTACTAAACGGGTGATGAGATTTGGCGGGAACTTCGAGGTGCTCGAGAAGATTGGAACTCTGGCTTATCGACTTTCTTTGCCTCCAGCGTTGTCGCAAGTGCACAAGGTGTTCCACGTATCGCAACTCAGAAGATATGTCCCTGATCCTAATCATGTTCTGGAGGCATGACCCTTGAAAGTAAGAAGTGGTACAACGTATGAAGAGGTTCCTATAAGGATCGTTGATCGCAAGGAGCAAGTTCTAAGTTACCGAGTTATTTCTACGTGAAGGTTTAATGGAGTAATCACACCGAGAAGGTAGCCACATGGGAGCTAGAAGACCAGGTCAGAGAGATGGGTCCTCGACTCTTCGACTAAGGTACGCCAGTTTTGGGGATGAAACTTTTTGTAAGGAGGGTGAATGTTATGACCAAGTTTTTTTAAAGAGGGGCAAAAGGTTCATTAGGGTTTAATTAAATTGTAAACCAAATTTGATTAGTAAAGAAATCTCCCTAAACCCTAACAAAATTTCTATTTAAACATGTAAACTTCACTCCCTCCCCACATAACGATTCGGCTGCCCTTCTCCCAGAGGAAAAAGAACGACTCTTCTCCTTCTTGGTTCAAGTCAAGGCCGCCGATTTTAGGGAGGCCACGGAGGAGTACTGCCACTCAAATCACGCTCTTCAATGCATAGTAATTACCAGATAGGTGCCCCTTTAACATCCTTTGTATGGAAAACTATATAATCATTAATTTCTTTATGAAACCGAGATCGTGCATCAGTATTTATGCTTGTATAGATGTTTGATTAGTTGATTATATGTGTATGTGATGAACTGTACAACGGTATATATGATCGCGTATGTATATATGTACGATGTTAATTTCGTATGATTAGTACAAAAAAGGTTGCACTTTTGATGTATATGTGAATAACGGAAAGGGTTTGGAGGAGGTGGTGGTGGTGGCGCGTGGCCGGTGGTGGTGGCGCGTGGCCACGTGCTGCCGTGCTAGTGGCGGTTGAGGGAGTGTGGCTGGAGGGGGAATGATACGGTGCGAGTGAGGGTGTGCAGTGGGCCGAGGGAGGGGGAGAGGGTAGGGAGGCGACAGAAGTTAGGAATCAAAACTGAGGGAAGAAGTTTGAAAAGAAAAAAGGAATTGAAGGGAATTGGAAGAAACTGAGGCGGCAGGAAAAATGGAAAAGAAAAGGAAAGAAAAAGAAAAGGAAAATATAAGAAAAAGAAAAGGAAAAAGGAAAAAAGAAAAATAAGGAAGGATTCTATACATCATTTCTGTGCATTCATGCATCACGACATTGCATTAGGTTATGCGAGCCGTAAGTCGCATCTCTGTTTTGTTCTGTTATGTTCAGTCAGGTTATGCGAGCCATAAGTCTCATCTGTGTTCTGTTCTGTTCTGTTCCGTTCTGTTAGGTCCCGGGGTCATGCATTGCATAATAGGATGCGTGTTTCAGAGAACGTAGACATATCATGCATCATATATGTGACATTGCCTTTCACGCTCATCTCGTATGCTTATGTGTTTGATGGTTTTAAGAAGTTATGACCGTTATACGTATTTATGAAAACCTGGACAATCTATTTTATTACCGTACTAATATGTATTTCACTACTGTCCTAGCATGTATGACCTCACAGGGCCAATGCATGCAGGGTACCTACTGAGTGACGTTTTTTTCGCTCACATTGTTTGTTATGTTTTCTTACAGACAATTCAGGGTATGACTATATATGGATTAGAGAGGATTCAGAGTGGGCTTATTGGGACTCATAGCGCCTGACTGGAGACTGAGGATCGAGGACTAGAGATGTTTTAGTTTATTATTATTTCATTTGAGGGCATAGCTTAGGGATTTCTTATTTACGTATTTTACGATGTCATTTTAGAGGATTTTAACTTGACTTGACTATAGATGGATAGTGGATTTTACTTTCGATTTAGGGTTTTGAGTTGATTTATTTTGCTTCCGTAATCGAATACTGTGTTGTTTTGATAAATGCAGGGGTATTATATCCCTTACCGGAATACGGCAGGCGAACCGGTTCTGACCCTAGGGTTTGGGACATGGTGGTGCTACACCATTTTTACTCCTTCTCCATAACAGTCTTAGGGTTGATAGTGAAAAAACGTTATCCTTTACACTTGAACATAGGTCTATGTCGATGAAGCTTCTTGATGAAAATCAGACTTGAGCAGAGAAGTTCAAGCCGATTTCACTCTCATAACGGATTGCATATTGAACATCTGAGCTAGATCATGAAGACCCAATCATTTTGAGGAGAAACATGCGGATAAAGTATTTCCGACCACTTGCCGTGTGGGCTGGAGTGGCCTGAATGGCCGAAAAGATGTCGGGGTTAATATATCAGATGTTTGCAAAGGAGAAAGAGGTTTTGAGGTTTGATGGACGGAGTTGTGACCGTCACTTGCTGAGAAGAGGGAGGATGGAAGGAGAGGAAATAGTCGCTGGGGTGGTTGGGGATTGGATTTGTCCGCTGAGATGTAGAGAGAAGGAGGAGATAATTATTTTAGAGAGAGAGCAAAGGTAACCAAGATTTATAAAGGAGAGCTCTATGAACAAGAAACAGAAGCAAAAGTACCCGGGGGGGGGGGGGTTCCAACAGACATTATACTGCAAAAAACCTGCAAAGGCAACATAATATAATTGAAGATGTTTCGTAGTTGCATACTACTCGCGTCTACACTTAAGTAGCATTTCCTTTTTTATGCTTACCCATTTGGGCATAAGCAAGTCCTTTTCTGCTCTCATTCTGAAATACCAGCCTTCTAATCAAGTTTTTGAATTGGGGCATAATCATAATCGGGCAGATTTACCATTAAAGAAAATGAGTATAAAACTGTGGCAATCCATTAGAAAACTTTGGGATGATTTTGGATTAAGAAAACAGGCTGCCAACACTGCAGTCATGACAATCAATCTTTATTACGCAGATTTCATTCTGAAGTTGGTTGCCATGTTTTTATGATAATTGCCATTAATTTTGAGCAAGGGTGGAGCTAGCGTGTTGATTGTGATGACATAGCATGTTGAATTTTTTTGACATAGATTTCATATCCACATAACTAATACAACTGATGGACTAAAAGAATGCAATTTGCTATTGTTTAACCCTTTCTGATCACGTTTCCACTGTTGAATCTGAAACTTTTCCTTGTTAAAGATACAGATGAAGATAAGAAGAAGAAGCAGTTTGTGATATAATCGGATGACATTGGCTGGCTAAGAAGATGGTGCTTATGCCCTTGCACGCATGGCACGGGTGGCATAGTTGGCTTAAGTCATGGCACGCATAGTCTTGGCACTGGGACGGTTGGCGTACATGGCACGCTTAGTCTTGGCACGCATGGTACAGTTGGCGTACATGGCACGCTTAGTCTTGGCACGCATGGCACGGTTGGCGTACATGGCACGCTAGTCTTGGCGCGGTGGCACGCTTGGTGCGTATGAGGATTGGCACGGGAGACGTTCGGTGACTTGCCTGAGAGTTCTGCAGCTGAAGCTACTGCTTGCTTCAACATTAAACCGACTTACTTCTCACGTGTTAATTTTTGTTTCTAGATAGTTCCTTAGATTAGTATAAATACAAGTAATGATTGTATTACTAAGTTGTTGAGCATAATAAAATTCTAATTCATTTTTCTTCTTCCTCAAGTTGAGGATATCAACTTTGGCTCCAGAGCATTCTTTACTCGTCATTTGATTTCTTCTTTCGCAATTGTTCTTAGTTTGTTATACATTGATCAACTTGATCGTTAGTTTCTGAGTTTCACACGGATTTTGACATGGTATCAGAGCCATGACAATTCGTTGTTAATTCCTTGAACGCTCTTGATCAAACTCTACATCACATCGGTGTTTCCTTTCGTAAATCACTTTGACTGAAGTATAAACATGGCGAATGAAAGTGCTGCTTCATCTAGCTCGCGAAGTAATCATGTGAACAATGAGAATCCTGCAAGTAGCCCGTACTACTTGCATCCGAATGACAGTCCAGCAATCGTTCTGGTTCAACCTCCACTCAATCCGCATAATTTCCACTCATGGAGCAGAACATTTCAAATGGCGTTGTTAGTGAAGAACAAGACCTGTTTCATTGATGGATCCATGCCTAAACCTACACAAAATGATCCTCAATTTCAGCAATGGAGGCAGGTAAACACCATGATCCAGTCCTGGATCATGAACTGCGTTTCTCCTTCAATTACGTAAAGTATAATGTGGTACGATAGTGCTCTGGATGTATGGAATGATCTAGCTATGAGGTATGGAAGTGGTGATCCATTCAGATTATCTGATTTACTGTGTGAATTTTATGCTGTGAAGCAGGAAAGTCTTAGCGTAAATGATTATTTTACGAAACTGAAAGTGCTATGGGAAGAATTAGCTTCTCTAAGATCCATACCAAAATGTGACTGTCTTCGATGTGTATGTGACATAACTAAGAAGGTGAATGAATTCACTGAAAGTGACTACGTCATAAATTTTGTTAAAGGACTGAATGAGGAGTTTGATCCGGTGAGATCACAAGTGTGTGTGATGACTCCTTTGCCGGATATTAAGACTGTTTTTGCAATGGCATTAAAGTTTGAAAGGAAAATTTCTAATAATGCTGTGTCAACTGGCTTTAGCAATGCACCTACTGCGTTGGCTGCGAATTGCGATGATCAGGAAGGCTTTGTAGCGAATGCGTATGTTAATAAGAAGCAAGGGCAGTCATATAGAAGAGGAAATGGAAGATTTTATCAAGAAGGAAATAAGCGTTGCAATATAATCATTGTGGTATGATTGGACATACGAGTGACAGATGCTACAGGAAGCACGGATTCCCCCCGGATTCAAGTTTAAAAGTCAAGTGAATGCTGCTGAAATAGTTGAAGAGAGATCTCCGAACTGTGATGTTGAATTGCCTGCGTCTGTTTTGTTTCCACAATCTACACAATCTCTTACTCAAAAACAATTTACTAAACTCCTGAAATTGTTGGATGTTGATGATGTTGTTTCAGGAAGCAATGGAAATAAGGAGGTACAAGGAGCTGTCATGACGGCACAGACTGGTATGTCCACAGGTAAGCAATTTGTAGGCACTGGTTGTGTGTGGATCTTGGATTCAGGAGCAACTGATCACACTTCATGTTCCTTGTCACTATTCCAGTCTTATAATCCTATTGATCATGTCTCTATTAAGCTTCCTAACAATGTCACAGTTGAATCCACTCATAAAGGAATCGTTGTTTTGCATAGTGGTCTGGTCTTGAAGGATGTTTTATACGTTCCTTCATTTTCTTTCAACCTTGTCTCTCTCAGCAAGCTTACTGACTCTCCACATTGCTTGTTTCATTTCATGATTCTGGTTGTTTGATTCAGGATCAGTTGTCCAGGAGGATGATTGGTTCAGCTAGAAGCATCATGGGCTTTATTACATACATGATTCCAGTGTAGCTCTGCAATGTGAAGTGTCCAGTACATGTCTTTTGCCTTTTGCTTTGTCTTCTGCTAGTCTTGAGTCTGATGCATATCTGTGGCATGCCAGACTTGGGCATGCCTCATCAACTAGAATACAAGAGTTGCATAGGCTGCATCCAGACATACCTTCTTTTGATCAGAATAATGTTTGTACAGTGTGTCCCTTAGCAAAATTGAAGAGGTCACCATTTCCCACTTCTGTTACACCCTAAGCTTCCTTTTGATGTTATTCATGTTGATATTTGGGGCCCTTATAGGCACCCTACAATGTACAGTCAAAAATATTTTCTGACTATAGTTGATGACTGTTCAAGGTATACTTGGATATATCTCCTCAAAGCAAAGTCTGAGGTTAGGCAAGTTTTGCAGAGCTTCTTTCATTATGTGTTTACTCAGTTTAGCGTTCATATCAAGATTGTTAGGAGTGATAATGGACTTGAATTCAAAATGTCTGAGTTTTATATACAACATGGGGTAGTTCATCAGACAACCTGTAACTATACTCCCCAACAGAATGGGGTGGTTGAAAGAAAGCACCAACACCTTTTGGTTGTGGCTAGAGCACTTAGGTTTCATGCCTCATTGCCTATTGAGTATTGGGGATTTGTCTTCAGCATGCCACTTATTTAATAAATTTGATACCATCACCCGTACTTCAAATAAGACTCCTTATGAGATTTTACATCAGAATCATGCCTGTTTATATCATCTCAGAGTATTTGGGTGTTTAGCGTTTGCTTGTGACAACACCCCTCATAAGGCAAAATTTGAGCCCAGGTCCATGCCTTGTGTTTTTCTTGGTTTTCCTATGAATACAAAGGGGTATATCCTTCAAAAACTGGAAGACAAATCTGTCATTGTGTCTAGAGACGTTCTATTTTATGAAAGTTCATTTCCATTCTCCAATGGATCTTCTCTGCCAGCGGCGTCAGTCCCAGTTCCTCATGCTGTGGCTGACGTTCCTTTGACTTCTTGTCCATCTCCTCCTCAAGTGCATCCCTTACATAGTTGCCACCTTCTCCTGATATCCTCATTCGACTGATACTGTGTCTCTTCAGAGTCACCATTGCCTTCAGTGTTGTCTCTCCTACTTCGTCCTCCAAGGCCTCAGGATTCCTTCCAAGTGATCAGATACCTGTAGCTCAGTTGGAAGTTCATTTGCCTCCAGTGTCAGGTGCTGATCACAAACGTGCTAGACCAAGGCATGCCCCGTCTTTTACAGGATTACTATTGCAATCTTAGTCACTCTTCTGATACTTTTGAATCTTCTGCCCTGTGCCATATCCATATAAGCATATCACTCTCTTGAAGCGTTTGCTCCTGAATACAGATCCTACATCCTCAGCATCAGTGCTGAACAAGAACCTGTGACATATCAGCAGGCTGCTGCATCAGCAGCCTGGCAGCAAGATATGCAGCTTGAGTTGGCAGCCTTAGAGGCACACATACCTGGGACATTGTTCCCTTGCCACTGGGTAAGCAGCCTATTAGCTGTAAATGGGTTTACAAGGTCAAACGCAAGGCGGATGGCTCCATTGAGAGATATAAAGCCAGGCTTGTGGCTAAGGGGTACACCCAGCAACCAGGTATAGATTATGTTGATACCTTTTCCCCTGTGGCCAAAATGACTTCTGTGCGTCTACTTTTGGCTTTGGCATCTGTGAATCGTTGGCATGTGCATCAATTAGATATCAATAATGCCTTTCTTCATGGTGATCTATATCAGGAGATTTATATGGAGTTGCCTCAAGGTGTTCAGTCATCCATCCCTAATGCAGTTTGCAGGCTTCAGAAATCTCTTTATGGGCTTAAACAAGCCAGTAGACAATGGAATGAAAAGCTTACTTTGTACTTGCTGTCACAGGTTATAAACAGTCTAAAAATGATTACACCTTGTTCACTAAAAGAGCTTCAGATTCTTTCATAGCTTTGCTCATTTATGTTGATGACATTATTGTAGCTAGTGATTCATTATCTCATATTCAACATCTGAAAGAGCATTTACATTCTACATTTCAAATCAAAGATTTAGGTGTTCTTAGATATTTTCTGGGGCTTGAAGTGGCAAGGTCTCAAGGGGGTTTATGATTTGTCAAAGAAAATATGCGCTGGAATTGTTAGAAGAGACAGGTTTTTTAGCAGCTAAACCTGTTTTGACACCTATGGAGCAGAATCTAAAACTGGAACATAATGATTCACCTTTATTTTCAGATGTGTCTTGTTACAGGAGGATTATTGGCAAGTTATTGTATCTCACTATTACAAGGCCTGATATTTCATATGTTGTCCAACAATTAGGCCAGTATTTAGATTGTCCTACAGAAATGCATATGAAGGCTGTTCATAGGTTGCTTAGGTATCTGAAGGGTAATCCTGGTCAAGGACTATTGTTTCCTAGCTCAGGTTCGAAATTGCTTAAGGCTTATTCAGATTCAGACTGGGGTGGGTGTACTTAAACCAGAAGATCTGTTACAGGGTATTGTATGTTCTTTGGTGATGCTCTGGTGTCTTGGAAAGCAAAGAAGCAGACTACAGTGTCAAGATCCTCTTCAGAGGCTGAGTACAGGTCACTTGCTGCAGCTATTTGAAGTACAGTGGTTGCTATATTTGTTAAAGGACCTGGGGGTAGAACAGAAAGAACCTGTGGAACTGTTTTGTGACAATAAGAGTGCCATATATATAGTAGAAAATCCAGTGTTTCATGAAAGAACAAAACATATAGAAGTGGACTGTCATGTAGTTAGAGACAAGTTTCAAGAAGGGGTGATTAAGCCAATGCCAGTCAAGACTGAGTTTCAGGTGGCTGATTTGTTTACTAAGGCATTGAGTTCACAGAGACTGCAATTTCTGACTTCTGCTTTAGGGGTCTGCAACATTTACAAGAAGTCAGAATTGAGGGGTGTTAAAGATACAGATGAAGATAAGAAGAAGAAGAAGTCTGTGATATAATCGGATGACATTGGCTGGCTAAGAAGATGGTGCTTATGCCCTTGCACGCATGTCATGGGTGGCATAGTTGGCTTAAGTCATGGCACGCATAGTCTTGGCACTGGGACGGTTGGCGTACATGGCACACTTGGTCTTGGCACGCATGGCACGGTTGGCGTACATGGCACGCTTAGTCTTGGCACGCATGGCATGGTTGGCGTACATGGCACGCTTAGTCTTGGCACGGTGGCACGCTTGGTGCGTATGAGGATTGGCACGGGAGACGTTCGGTGACTTGCCTGAGAGTTCTGCAGCTGAAGCTACTGCTGCTCAACATTAAACCGACTTACTTCTCACGTGTTAATTTTTGTTTCTAGATAGTTCCTTAGATTAGTATAAATACAAGTAATGATTGTACTACTAAGTTGTTGAGCATAATAAAATTCTGATTCATTTTTCTTCTTCCTCAAGTTGAGGATATCAACTTTGGCGCCAGAGCATTCTTTACTCGTCATTTGATTTCTTCTTTCGCAATTGTTCTTAGTTTGTTATACATTGATCAACTTGATCGTTAGTTTCTGAGTTTCACACGGATTTTGACATTCCTGGAATTTGAAATGTTTTGTAGCCATGAACTCCTGGATCTTTTTAATGAAGGACAATGATTTCTTTTGGCTATTATTTGCAGGTGTGAGCTAACTTTTCCCGGAAATTATAAAACCCTGACACAAAATCTACTAGAAACATTGACAAATAGTGGTTAGAGTTTCATGTGTCTTTTCAATCTTCCTACTTCTTGGACCCTGCGCAAACGATGGAGCCTAGTATACCAGGAACACCTTATTTTCAATCTGCTACCGGAGAAATTGTTTCTGACACAAAAATACTATTAAAAAAGCAACATTTTTGGCAAAAATTATTTCTTAGTATTAAGGAAGCGGAAGCGTCTCTGTCTGGTTGTATGAGAAATTTTCAATGTTAGTACGCCCCATGATTATAAGAAGTATGAAGCAGGAAACTTGGAATTTCATGCCCATTGATTCATCTACTTCAGGTGAACTCATTTATGCTAGTTTCATCTTTCTTTTCTGTTTCTTATTAATTTTGTGAGTGATTAAAGTGCGAGGGCAATGTGGCCTAAGATCCCACTCTTTGGAGCTGCAAATTTTGAAGGCAAGAGGACAAGGTAGAAAAACATACTTCTTTCAAATAATCTTCTGAATTCTCAGATAAAAGTCTCCTTAAATCCTTGTATGTTTAACAACTTTGAATGTAAAATCCATATAAAAACATTGACACAAACAATCGATAGAGATGGAAAAGAATAAGGAAGGGCAAGATGAGCATGAAATAAAATTAAATGCAACTGAATCAACACTGATCCCATGCAAACATTGCAAGGCAAATAGGGAAAACACTAACATGCAAATCATTAACCAGAAGAAGCAAATAAGTAAATAAAGATTGAATTTTTAACAAGAAATCTAATATTTCGTAGCGACCCGTCTCGAGTCTTAAAACTCAAAATGGTTCGTCCGCCGTATTCCGCTAAGAAAAATACAAGCCGTCGATACAAATCAATTACACGTCAGCAAAGTGACGTAAACTGATGTCATCGGATGTCAAAAATAAAATCCTCAAAGTAAACTTAAATATAAAATGTATAGGCAAATTCAAATCTATTACAAAATCAAACTTAACATAATATCTTTAACATCTCAAATAACAAATCTAAACCCATAAAATACAAGTCCGGAATTAATCCCATAACAAATAAGCCGGCAAATCCTCGATCATCAATAACCCCATTTGGACTTGTTCTCTATGAACCTCATCTCATACACCGGATTATCTGCAAGGTCATTAAAAATAAAGAATGTGCGACAAAACATGGCTCAGCAAGTAACCTTGATGTACTCACTAAGAGATCATACACTGAGAAACATGTGTGTTAAGTAAATGAATAACATAGAAAATATCAAGTTTTCCATTCGCAAATAAATTACCATATTACCCTTAAGATAACACAACAATTCAAGTCAATGATATCAAAAATCAAATAACCACTCAGAGTCACCTAAATGTTAGTCACGATCGAAATCTGATGATGCAAGTTTTAAATCGATGCGATGCGAGCCAAAGTCAATTTTTTATTTCAAATTTCCAACATCCCGATTTTGTTTTGATGCGATGCGATATGACATGATACGGTGCGATTTTTGATATTTGATTCAAAATACAATTTCGATGGGATAGCTATAACACTTTCCTTAAAAGTGACTTATACCACAAGTCTTGCAAATTGATCATCCCAATGGTCAAATATGCCCTGTCGCCCTATCGAAATAGTCAAATATGCTTGGAAGCTTGATGTGAATACCTCACGCAAGCTTGAATCTTTTTCTTCAAAACTCGCCTTCAAGGGTTGGCATAAAAGGTAGTATCCCTCCTTGCTTCCTTCAAGGCGGCGATTGTTGAACAACACCTCCACAACGGGATTAACATTGTCCTTGGCAAACGATTCACCCTCCATGATGTTTCTCCCTCTGGGATTGGCAAATACCACATTAAAGTTAGCTCAAACATTAAGTATCCTAACCCTGATTTAATGAAAGCCAAGAAACAACTCAAAGATACAAGCCTTAAAAGAAGAAAAGCTGAATTGTATTAATGTTGGAATGACTACAAAAATCGGCCATAAGGCCCTTTTTATAGGCAAAAAAAACCTAAGAACTAAATAGAAAAGGCCTAACTCACAACACCAACTAAATAGAAAAGTCCTAAACTACAACTCCAATTATATGGAAAACTCCTAAGTTAGAACTTCACATGTTAGGTAATTTACAAAAATGCAAAATAATCATATCCTAATTTCCTAATGCTTATGGTGGCCGACCATAACGTCCTTGCAAGCTTGGAATTTGCCAAAAACTTGAGTTCCTAAAATGTAGAGATAATCCCTTAAAATGTAGGAACCTCGATAGCCTTTTGACCTCTTTTTGAGTCTAGATTCTTGAT
>AP025075.1:20799903-20851456 GCA_036186865.1 Eustoma russellianum | reverse complement strand
TTGACACGTTACATATATTACAAATGTACATCGACGTCACACCACTATATACATCACATATTTATGAGTATATTCAGATCTTAGATCGTATGATATAAGTCATGGTGATGACAAAATTATAACGAAACGTTACAAGGTCATAAACCGAAAATTATCGTATCGGGTGACTACCGAAACTTGATCGACGTGTCACATACTTGCCATATAAAGATGGATACATCAAAAATAGCCATACATTTAGTGGATCAAATGTTGAAATCATCCACTAAATCATTCTATGTTGGCACACACAAATCACCCACAATTTATGCTAAATTTGTGGAGAATTCAAAATCAACTTCATTAGTACAGATGGGCACTTTTGCTTAAGTTATGGGAGATGATTATATACTTTATTATATGTATATTATGTGTGACATAATATATTTCATGTATAAGAAGTTTGAATTTAATCGGAGAAAAATCACGTAATCGACGAAAGTCAAAATTCGGTTTTCTACAAACACAACACATGGAACGCTTTTTTTGGCATGAGATATAACATGTATCTAGATACTTTTTACGCATTCAAGACATGATTAAGTGTTCTAAAAAAATTCAAATTAGGGCTGATTGCAACTTACCATATATGTGTAAATATTGTGCATTATTTGACAAAGCTTACTAAAGTGAAATTTCAGCACATGTCTAGCTATATCACACGCCTATTTCACTTTGAATGGAGCCAAGGTTGTGGCACCCCGCACCCCGGCCCTGCCGAAGTCGGTGCACCCGCCGTACTTCACTAAGGAGAGTACTAGGCGTCGTCCGTACGCGTTGTGATCCATGATATTAATGCATGGATCTTTGTGCTTTCGCGCAACAATCATGCGAAACCGTGGCAGAATTTAAAACTTCGAATTAAAGCATCATCACAAGCAGTTAAAGTTTACAACCCACATAAATCGTAGCAGAAAACGACAAAAGCAAATTGTTTTCCCATCACGATTACAAAACATCATCCCTTAACGCTGGTACGCTCGGTCTGCTAATCCTGGCCATCCTCCAACGCACTCACGGGTAGGGAACCCTAGGCTCGTCATCAATCCATTCAACTTTGTCTCCTGCCACCTCTAGAGAGAAAAATAGGGTGAGTGACAATGTCACCAGCAAGTATACTATAATAGTCATGAGTTAAATGGAAAGTATGAGCAAGAACCAAACCCCAAATAATATTTGGTTTAGAAGCATACCTGTCCTCCAATCAACATCCGATAAGGATCATCGCTTAATGTGATACGGTCATAACTTAAGAAATTACTATTTAGAGCAGAATATAACATAAAGAGACTGTGACATGCATCGACGTATAACACCATAATCATCATCACTTAGGTTCTACAAGATCGTGACAACTTAGTTTAAGTAACCCGAGCTGCTACACAATGATTCCATACGTGTCATGCATGCATATGCACATGTGATGCATCATGGTAAAAATGAGAAAATGACTTTTCATGCTTTTCTTTCAAATCATCATCGTCATAAAATAATAGAGTGTTCAGATCTATCTTCCCGGATCTGAGGCGGTAACTTCTCCCCTTCTAATCTATTACTCCCGGATTCGGAACAGTAACGTCATCGTTCTTTCAGATCGCTTAACATGGATCTGCTCAGGTTCATACTTCTTTCAGATCGCTTAACCCGGATCTGCTCAGGTTCATTCTTCTTTCAGATTGTTTAACCCGGATCTGCTCAGGTTCATTCTTCTTTCAGATCGCTTAACCTGGATCTGCTCAGGTTCATTCTTCTTTTCAGATCACTAACCCGGATCTGCTCAGGTTCATACTGGCCAGTTCATACTCACACACGGTATCGGTGGGGAAGCGTTCTTTGAAAAAACAAAAATCATCTTTTTGAAACGCTTTTCATCTTTCTTTCACGTAAATCCATGCCATAATCATGCATGTAATGATGAATGCAACATATGACATGTAACGTGCAAATGACGGCATAATGCATGATAAAACGAATGGACCACATTTTCGCTGTCATACTAGAATTTTCCAGCTTCGTAACGTCTACTTCTTCTTAGGAATTTTCTACTAAAATACACGCTTTAGACTCATTTAACACATGTATTTCTCCATGACTGTCATAAGTGAATGCCACGCATGCGTTGCGAAATTACGGTATCAATAAGGGACTCAATTGCTCCTTGTCATAAAACAATGCAATCTGAATTCTGGATGACCACATTTTACTATAAATTTATTGTGACCAACCGTTAATCTTTTTTATGGAAATTCCAACTCCCTAACTTAAAAAACTCATTGAGCTAGCATCCCTGCCAATGTTTAGCCCAAATCCCGTTCTCTAAGGCCCTTTTCCAGGATCATGCCAAAGTGTGACATAAATTCTGTCTATCCAGCATAATTCAGTTTGACCTGTTTTACTAGAATATTTATTAAAATAAAACACAACTTATTTGATAAAATTCCAACTGACATCTCTTCTTTATTCATGAGGCTAGTACCATGCCGAAAATTAATGGGTTTGCACACCCTAAGGTCCATTTTTAAGCCACTAAACACATTACTTAATTCTGTCCAGTACAACTTTTCCAGCAAGACCAACCTCAGTAGAAAATTTATTAAAAATAAAACCGTGGCTCTTTTTAAGGTGATTCTAACTCTCACACCTAACACACACATAAAACTAATATCATACCAAAAATCAGTGGATTTGAAGGTTCCTAAGGTCCCTTTCTGGCTTCACAAAACAGCTAAAATTTCGGTCCAGCTCCAGAATTTTCCAGTGATCATACATGCTTCCTAAATGTCCTTGGCTCAACATTTTTGTCACTAACACTAAGCAACAACCTTGAGATGAACACACGCACCCCTTCACATCAGCCTCATTATTTGGTGCATGCAAGAAATGATATAATCAAGAGTATTTCAAGCCTAACATACACAAGATCAAATCTTACCCCCATTTCCTTGCTATATCAACGTTTTGCATGCAACTTCACCCAACCTCCCTTAACCCTTCTACCGTGAGCATTTGGTCATGAAAGGAAGAATCTTTAACACATCCAAGCCTAGATTAACACCTAAATAGGCATAAGATAATCAAAGAAACACATCTTTGGAGTAAAGTACCACTCCTACACATTTACATGCTTAGGGCCGAAAGCTTTGGACTTTCAACTTACCATTTTGAAACTAAGATTAAATCTTAGGTATTTCTAGCCATTCATGCACACACTTTCACATTTAAACCATAAAAAGTATAGTGTACTTGCCTTGTTTGCTTACTCTTCTTGGAAGGGTGAAAAGTTGAAGTCTTTCTCTCCTCTACACATGCATTCCCACGGTGGTGGGGAGAAAGAAGGAAAGATGGTTAGTCTATGCTTTTAACTCAACATTCTTCCAAAAGAAAGCTAAAGGGCTTACCAAAAGAAGTGTGAGTTGTGTCCAAGCTTCTCTAAGCTAGAGTTCTTGAAAGCTTGGAATCCTTGAGCCTAGAGACCATGAAGGTCACAGTTTTGGAGCAAAGAGAGGCACACCATGAGTTTCATCTTCATAAAAGTAGAAATGTTTACTTAGGAGGTTAAGAATACTTACCTGGTGTCACTTAGCCTTAGAGGAATCCAATTCTTCTTGGTGGTCCTCTTGGCCGTGGGTTGGAAGAGGAAAGAGGAAGGGAAGAGGTTCTCTTGCTCTTGAGATGTTCAAGTGTTTGTTGGAGGGAAAATTCTTCTTTTCCTTGGCTATGTTAGCCGTTGGGTATAAGGGGTGGGGTTAGGGTTTTGCCTTAGTTCTTTAAGTTGGGTGGCTTAACCTTGGTTACCTTTGGTTAACCAAGGTTACTTTTTACTTACTATGGTTACTTTAGGCCAACCATAGTTTCTTTTGGCTAACTATGGTTTCTTTTAAGGTTGGTTAGGTTAGCTCTCATTATTAGCCACCTTTCTCCTTAATTAGTCTCCCTCCCCTTCTCTCCCCTAGTGTAGCCGGCGGTTGGGGTCTTTAATGACCCCAACTAGCCTTTGAAATCAATTCTTGCTACCCCCTTTTTATTTTTCTGAAAAATAATAATACTCATCTTATGCCATTAGGCTATTTTCCTTTTTAATAAGGCTTTTAGGAATAGCCCTTCTTAGCTATGGGCCGAAAATCACAAGGCCATGAGACAATTGGATCTTGTCTTGTAATACATGTAGTGTTCTCATAATATACTTACAACGATCATCAACTTAATCAATTTCAAACACAAGCGTGCATTGCCACATATTCACTAGTTCAACTTTAGGTACAAGAAGGATTCTATAATTGGGTTACAACATTCTCCCCCCCTTATTGTAAGTTTCGTCCTCGAAACTTGAAAGTGCTAACCAAAGAGGTGAGGGTACAAATTTTTCATGTCCTCTTCTAGTTCCCAGGTGGACTCATCCACAGAATGGTTCTTCCATTGTACCTTAACCATTAGTATAGTTCGTTTCCTTAGCACCTTTTCCTTACGATCTACTATCATTTCTGGTTCTTCCTTGTAGGTCGCGTCAGCTTCTAACTTCAAAGGTTGATCTTCTATGACATGACTAGGATCGTGTACATACCGTCGCAGTTGAGAAACATGAAACACGTCATGAATTTGAGATAGGGTGGGCGGTAAAGCGAGTCGATAGGCCACTTTTCCAATCCTCTCAAGAACCTCGTATGGCCCAATAAATCTTGGGCTCAACTTTCCATTAACACCAAATCTTTTAATTCCCTTCGTTGGCGACACTTTTAGAAACACTTTCTCTCCATCTTGAAATTCTAAGGGTCGCCGTTTCTCATCTGCCCAGACTTTGCTCCTATCTTGGGCCGCTTGTAATCTTTGCTTGATAATCTTTATTTTCTCTCGGGCTTGCTCTACCAGGTCGGGTCCCGTGAGAATCTTGTCTCCTATTTCATCCCAATAGAGAGGAGATCGGCACTTTCTTCCATAGAGTGCTTCGTATGGGGCTATTCATATAGATCGATGGTAGCTGTTGTTATATGAAAATTCTACTAGTTTGAGACTTCGATCCCAGCTTTTCCCAAAATCGAGGGTGCAAGATCGCAGCATGTCTTCCAGTGTCTGTATAGTTCGTTCTGATTGACCATTCGTTTGGGGATGAAATGCCTTGCTCATATGAATCTCAGTACCCATTGTTTTCTGAAAAGCCATCCAGAATCGTGATGTGAAGCGAGGGTCGCGATCACACACGATACTTAGAGGTACTCCGTGAAGACTCACAATTTGTTCTACGTACATCGTAGCCAACTTTTCCATAGGAGCCTTGATTGTCATAGCCATGAAATGGGCAGACTTGGTTAGACGATCAACAACCACCCAAATGGTATCGTAACCGTTTTTCGTTTTCGACAAATCAGTCACAAAATCCAGAGAAATGTGATCCCATTTCCATTCGGGAACCTCGAGAGGCTGTAGCAACCCCGCGGGTTTCTGGTGTTCTGCTTTCACCTTTTGGAACACGAGGCATTTTTCCACGAATTCTGCAATCTGTCTTTTCATGCCGCGCCACCAGAATCGTTGCTTCAAGTCTTGGTACATCTTGTTAGCTCCAGGGTGGACGGATAATCGAGAGCTATGTGCTTCCTTAAGAACTTCGTTCAAAATTTCTTCGTTATTGGGTACGCACAATCTTTCTTGAAACCACAGACTGTTGTCATCCCGAATCTTAAATTCTCCAATGGGTTTGGTCTGTATTCGATCCTCTATCCTTCTTAGAGTTTCGTCCTTTTCTTGCTTCTCTTTAATTCTATCTATTAACGAAGGGATTATCATTAATTTTGCGAGCATGCCCTCAATTGAATCAACTTCTTTCAAATCAAATTCCTCCATGTCATGCTGTAAAGGAGGTTGGCGTGGATGACTTATTTTTCTACTTAGTGCATCCGCCACCTTATTGGCTTTTCCCGGGTGATATTGAATTGAGAGGTCATAGTCCTTTATTAACTCCAGCCATCTTCGTTGTCGCATGTTCAGCTCTTTTTGGGTGAATAAGTATTTGAGACTTTTGTGATCCGTGAAAATTTCGCACTTTTCGCCGTACAAATAGTGTCTCCATATTTTTAGTGCGAAGACCACAGCTGCTAACTCAAGGTCGTGTACATGATAGTTTTGTTCAAAGGGTTTTAACTGTCGGGATGCATATGCAATTACTCGATCTTTTTGCATTAGTACACATCCTAGCCCGTTCTTAGAGGCATCACTATATACCACAAAGTTTTCTCCGGAAATGGGCTGTGCCAGGACTGGGGCGGAAGTCATTCTCTTCTTTAACTCAGTAAAGCTATTCTCGCAGTCTGAGGTCCATTCAAACTTGGTTTTCTTCTGGGTTAAGCGGGTCATGGGCAACGCAATCCGAGAGAATCCTTCTACAAACTTTCAATAGTAACCCGCGAGACCGAGAAAACTTCGTACCTCCGTAACATTTGTTGGTCTGGGCCACTCCGTGATTGCTTCGACTTTCTTGGGATCTACTGATATCCCTTCTTCGGATATCACATGCCCTAGGAAGGCTACACTTCGTAGCCAGAATTTGCACTTATTGAACTTCGCATATAGTTGCTCTCTTCGTAAAATGTCCAGAGCAATCCTTAGATGGGTTGCATGGGCTTCTTCGTCTGGTGAATATATCAGGATGTCGTCTATGAAGACTACGACGAATTTGTCTAATTGTTCTTGAAAGACTCGATTCATTAGGTCCATGAATGCGGCATGCGCATTGGTCAGTCCGAACAGCATTACTAAGAACTCGTAATGTCCGTAACGGGTTCTGAATGCAGTTTTGTGGACGTCTTCAACTGGAAGTATCCCGAGCGAAGATCAATCTTACTGAAAATTTTGGCCCCCTGCATCATGATAACTTTAGATAGGGTTCATAAGAAGCTTTATTACTAAATAAAATGTTTCGTTCGCTTACCCGAAGCTGATCGAACAAGTCGTCGATCCTTGGCAAGGGGTACTTATTCTTTATGGTGATTTTATTGAGCTCTCTATAGTCGATACACAACCGCATACTCCCGTCCTTCTTCTTGACAAACAGTATCGGAGCTCCCCAAGGTGAAACACTTGGGCGTATCAGCTTCTTTTCCGATAGCTCCCGTAGCTGCTCCTTCAGCTCTTTCAGTTCTGCAGGGGCCATTCTGTATGGAGCCTTCGATATTGGTTCTGCTCTTGGAATCAGGTTGATCTCAAAAGCTATTTCCCGCTCCGGGGGAAGGCCTGGCAATTCTTCTGGAAAGACCTCCGGATGTTCTCGGACTACTGGAACTTGAGTTAAGTCTGCGGGTGCCTGATCAGTGTTCATGGCATAGACCAGATATCCTTGATGTCCTTTCTTTAAAGCTTTACTGGCGCGAATTGCATTTACATAAATGTTCTTAGGGTTCTTTCGTAACTTTGATCCCCCTTGAAATGTTACGTCTTTATGTGTGGGGTCCTTAAAGGTAACTTGCCTTTCACTACAATAGATGTTGGCATAGTTCTTAGAGAGCCAGTCCATTCCAAGAATCACATCGAAGTCCGTCATGGGTATGGAAATCAAATCGGCGTCAAACCGATGGTTGTTAAATTCAAGTTCACAATTTTGAACACTTGATGAGCTACAAGCACCTGCTCCCCAGCTGCTTGGATTCTATAAGGTGCATCACTATAGGTTGGGCCTTTCTCAATATTCTTTGCGAATTTTTTGGATATGAAAGAGTGGCTAGCACCACTGTCAAATAATACGTTGGCAGGCATTGAACATACTAGTATAACTCCTGAATCATACAATTCCTACTAAGCAACCATAAGGCAACAATGTTGTAAAAGAAAAGTAGTGCGGTTTCCGGGAAATACCTGTCACTACATTGTCGGCTTCCTCAGCAGCCGCGTCAGTCATAGCGTGGACTCGTGCGTTGGTACGCTGACGCTGAGGTTTTGGTGGCTGTTGCTGGGTTCCCTTCTCAGGACATTCTCTAGCTATGTGTCCCGTTTTTCCGCATCCAAAGCAGGTGGTCCCTTTGTTTGGACAATCCCTTAAGATGTGACCAGTCTGACCACATCTGAAACATTTGCCAGCCTGGACATAGCATTCTCCTACATGGAACTTACCAAAATGAGTGCATTTTGGAATGGCAAGTTGTTGTCCCTGATTCTGTGATTGGTTTTTCTAGGAGCTATGTTGAAATCAGTTCTTCCCCTGACGCCCTGGCCCCCTTGTATTTTGCTTGGCGGTTTTACGGGGCCCTCCGCTTCCAGTCGTCTCCCTTCCCCTCTTCTGATTAAACTCGTCCCTGCGGATAATATCTCGTTCAATTCGATAACAGGCATCCAGAAGGGCACCAAAGTTAGCTGGGTTGGCATTAACCAATCATGTTCGGATTCTAGGGTTCAGTCCTCTCTCAAATTTCAACATCTTTGTTTCCTCGTCATTCATAGTGGATGGTTGGAATCTTCCCAGTGCTATAAATTTGTTGGCGTAATCAGCAACCGTCATTCCCGACTCTTGCATTAAGGATTCAAATTCATGTCTTTTCTGTAGCTTGACTGAAGGGGGTATGTAGAACTTGTTGAACTCCTGTAGAAACCTTTCCTAGGGAATTGGTCTTGGCAAAGCTTGGAGATTGGCCTTCCACCATTGGTTGGCCTCTCCTAACAGAAAGGGTCTGACTGCTTGAGTCTTCATTTCCTCTGGGGCTCGGATCAGTTCGAAGCAATTTTCTACCTCATCAAGCCATTTTTCAGCCATATCAGTATCTGACTTCCCTTCGAATGGCGGAACATTGGCTTTTTTCAACTTCTCAAAGTAATACTGAGCATCTCTAATCGGTTCGTGAGGTTGAGGGTTATTCTGCTGGAGCATCACTTGTCCAATTTGTGTAACCGTTTGGGAAAAGTTTTGAAAAGTATTCATGTCTGGCATCATAGGTGGAAAAGGTCCTTGTGGTGGAGGGACATTTTGAACTGGCGGTGGTTCTTGGCCTTGAGGTGGTGGAGGTGGAGGGGCCTGAGCAGGTGGCAGTGGAGCAGGCTCTTGCACCTCGGGCCTAGCTCTGGTCGGTCTCCCTCTGGGTCGCACCATCTGCAGCATGCAGTGTCGACTTTATTCAGTATAGAAACGTCACAACTAGTAACAAATGTAACTGAACATATTGGGAGAATATCTGCATACATACATTACTGTTCAGACTTATGATAAGTCATTAGGTGGGACCTACCACTGGGACGTGCTCTACTTGGTTGGTCAAAGTCGTTCCGTTCTAAGGTCAACTCTCATCTAAGATCAATTCTTAGGTCTAAGATCAAACTTAGTCGACTATAATCATAACTTAGTTCTACATTCTGTCCGGATCTGGAGCCTTAGCTCTGATACCACCTGTGGTGCCCCGCACCCCGGCCCCGCCGAAGTCGGTGCACCCGCCGTACTTCACTAAGGAGAGTACTAGGCGTCGTCCGTACGAGTTGTGATCCATGATATTAATGCATGGATCTTTGTGCTTTCACGCAACAATCATGCGAAACCATGGCAGAATTTAAAACTTCGAATTAAAGCGTCATCACAAGCAGTTAAAGTTTACAACCCACATAAATCGTAGCAGAAAACGACAAAAGCAAATTGTTTTCCCATCACGATTACAAAACATCATCATCCCTTAACGCTGGTACGCTCGGTCTGCTAATCCTGGCCATCCTCCAACGCACTCACGGGTAGGGAACCCTAGGCTCGTCATCAATCCATTCAACTTTGTCTCCTGCCACCTCTGGAGAGAAAAATAGGGTGAGTGATGATGTCACTAGCAAGTATACTATAATAGTCATGAGTTAAATGGAAAGTATGAGCAAGAACCGAACCCCAAATAATATTTGGTTTAGAAGCATACCTGTCCTCCAATCAACATTCGATAAGGATCATCGCTTAATGTGATACGGTCATAACTTAAGAAATTACTAGTTAGAGCAGAATATAACATAAAGAGACTGTGACATGCATCGACGTATAACACCATAATCATCATCACTTAGGTTCTACAAGATCGTGACAACTTAATTTAAGTAACCCGAGCTGCTACACAATGATTCCATACGTGTCATGCATGCATATGCACATGTGATGCATCATGGTAAAAATGAGAAAATGACTTTTCATGCTTTTCTTTCAAATCATCATCGTCATAAAACAATAGAGTGTTCAGATCTATCTTCCCGGATCTGAGGCAGTAACTTCTCCTCTTCGAATCTATTACTCCCGGATTCGGAACGGTAACGTCATCGTTCTTTCAGATCGCTTAACCCGGATCTGCTCAGGTTCATACTTCTTTCAGATCGCTTAACCCGGATCTGCTGAGGTTCATTCTTCTTTCAGATCGCTTAACCCGGATCTGCTCAGGTTCATTCTTCTTTCAGATCGCTTAACCCGGATCTGCTCAGGTTCATTCTTCTTTCAGATCACTTAACCCGGATCTGCTCAGGTTCATTCCTCTTTCAGATCCCTTAACCCGGATCTGCTCAGGTTCATACTGGCCAGTTCATACTCACACACGGTACCGGTGGGGAAGCGTTCTTTGAAAAACACAAAAATCATCTTTTTGAAAACGCTTTTCATCTTTCTTTCACGTAAAATCCATGCCATAAATCATGCATGTGACGATGAATGCAACATATGACATGTAACGTGCAAATGACGGCATAATGCATGATAAAACGAATGGACACATTTTCGCTGTCATGCTGGAATTTTCCAGCTTCGTAACGTCTACTTCTTCTTAGGAATTTTCTACTAAAATACACGCTTTAGACTCATTTAACCACATGTATTTCTCCGTGACTGTCATGAATGCCACGCATGCGTTGCGAAATTACGGTATCAATAAGGGACTCAATTGCTCCTTGTCATAAAACAATGCAATCTGAATTCTGGATGACCACATTTTACTATAAAATTTATTGTGTACCAAACCGTTAATCTTTTTCTGGAAATTCCAACTCCCTAACTTAACAAACTCATTGGGCTAGCATCCTGCCAATTTTTAGCCCAAATCCCGTTCTCTAAGGCCTTTTTCCAGATCATGCAAAGTGTGACATAAATTCTGTCTATCCAGCATAATTCAGTTTGACCCGTGTTACTAGAATATTTATTAAACATAAACCACAACTTATTTTGATAAAATTCCAACTTCCATCTCATCTATATTCATGAGGCTAGTACCATGCCGAAAATTAATGGGTTTGCACACCCTAAGGTCCATTTTTAAGCCACTAAACACATTACTTAAATTCTGTCCAGTACAACTTTTCTAGCAAGACCAACCTCAGTAGAAAATTTATTAAAAATAAACCGTGGCTCTTTATAAGGTGATTCCAACTCTCACACCTAACACACACATAAGACTAATATCATACCAAAAATCAGTGGATTTGAAGGTTCCTAAGGTCCCTTTTCTGGATTCACAAAACAGCTAAAATTTCGGTCCAGCTCCAGAATTTTCCAGTGATCATACATGTTTCGTAAATGTCCTTGGCTCACATTTTTGTCACTAACACTAAGCAACAACCTTGAGATGAACACACGCACCTTTCACATCAGCCTCATTATTTGGTGCATGCAAGAAAATGATATAATCAAGAGTATTTCAAGCCTAACATACACAAGATCAAATCTTACCCCCATTTCCTTGCTATATCAACGTTTTGCATGCAACTTCACCCAACCTTCCCTTAACCCTTCTACCGTGAGCATTTGGTCATGAAAGGAAGAATCTTTAACACATCCAAGCCTAGATTAACACCTAAATAGGCATAAGATCATCAAAGAACACATCTTTGGAGCAAAGTACCACTCCTACACATTTACATGCTTAGGGCCGAAAGCTTTGGACTTGCAACTTACCATTTTGCAACTAAGATTAAATCTTAGGTATTTCTAGCCATTCATGCACACACTTTCACATTTAAACCATAAAAAGTATAGTGTACTTGCCTTGTTTGCTTACTCTTCTTGGAAGGGTGAAAAGTTGAAGTCTTTCTCTCCTCTACACATGCATTCCCACGGTGGTGGGGGAGAAAGAAGAAAAGATGGTTAGTCTATGCTTTTAAATCAACATTCTTCCAAAAGAAAGCTAAAGGGCTTACCAAAAGAAGTGTGAGTTGTGTCCAAGCTTCTCTAAGCTAGAGTTCTTGAAAGCTTGGAATCCTTGAGCCTAGAGACCATGAAGGTCACGGTTTTGGAGCAAAGAGAGGCACACCATGAGTTTCATCTTCATAAAAGTAGAAATGTTTTCTTAGGAGGTTAAGAATACATACCTAGTGTCACTTAGCCTTTGAGGAATCCAATTCTTCTTGGTGGTCCTCTTGGCCGTGGGTTGGAAGAGGAAAGAGGAAGGGAAGAGGTTCTCTTGCTCTTGAGATGTTCAAGTGTTTGTTGGAGGGAAAATTCTTCTTTTCCTTGGCTATGTTAGCCGTTGGGTATAAGAGGTGGGGTTAGGGTTTTGCCTTAGTTCTTTATGTTGGGTGGCTTAACCTTGGTTACCTTTGGTTAACCAAGGTTACTTTTTACTTACTATGGTTACTTTAGGCCAACCATAGTTTCTTTTGGCTAACTATGGTTTCTTTTAAGGTCGGTTAGGTTAGCTCTCATTATTAGCCACCTTTCTCCTTAATTAGTCTCCCTCCCCTTCTCTCCCCTAGTGTAGCCGGCAGTTGGGTCTTTAATGACCCCAACTAGCCTTTGAAATCAATTCTTGCTACCCCCTTTTTATTTTTCTGAAAAATAATAATATTCATCTTAAGCCATTAGGTTATTTTCCTTTTTAATAAGGCTTTTAGGAATAGCCCTTCTTAGCTATGGGCCGAAAATCACAAGGCCATGAGACAGTTGGATCTTGTCTTGTAATACATGTAGTGTTCTCATAATATACTTACAACGATCATCGACTTAATCAATTTCAAACACAAGTGTGCATTGCCACATATTCACTAGTTCAACTTTAGGTACAAGAAGGATTCTATAATTGGGTTACAACAGAGGTGGAGCTTATTTGGCATCTCAATTGGTGGAGAATATGCCACATAATATTAGTGACATAAAAGAGGGCACTACATATGGAAGGAATTCAAAATAGCCACATGCTGAAAATTTCAACACCTGGTACTTGTGTTGGGCAATTTCGGGGTGTTAATAGCCCTTAATTTGCATCCCAAAATTTAAGGGACTAAAGGTTGGTAGTATGACATTATTTTGACTAATTTTTAGCACATGCTTTGTAAGTTTTTTCCACATTTTACAGCTCATTAAAGGATGCCAAATTGGACCAATCATCAAGTGACAAGTAAGCAATGTCAAGTCATCCTTCCAATCATAGTGTGCCAAGTAAGCAAGATGGTGTCATCTCTACACAAGGCAATCTTTCAAGGGCATTAAAGAGAATTCTCAAGAAATGAAGTGGCCCTATGGGGGCGTCCAAGCATGGATAAAAAGAAGAGAATAGTGCAAACAAGGCCAAGACAACTCTAACATTTCTCTCAAGTGTAAAAGGATCTACTACTCTCTTCTTCTACCTTTCTTTCTTCTTCTTCCTCTCTCAAGCCTATTGTTCATGTATTCTAAATATTTTATAGGCTTTGAATATGCCACCCGCACTCATTCATTGTTGTAAAAGGTTGATCAAGGTGTGATCAAACCTTCATTCAATCGGTGGTGGTGTCCGTGATTCGTTTGCTCGATTGTATTGTTTGTAAGAGGATAGAGTTAGTGTGTAACTCCAGGCACCCTTGTGGTAAGGTGTTTATTGTGTTTAGTGATAACCGAGGAAGATGTCCTCGAAGGCTAGAGTAGGTTGATTTAACCGAAGTATAAAATCCTTGGTTTCTTTACTTTACTGCACTTTACTTTCAGTTTCCAACATTTTACATCAATTTCATTGCAAAGGTAAAAATAGCAAACGAATTTCAAAAATCATAAAATTTTGTAGAAACATAGCCACACCTCCTAGTTTTCATTTGGTGCAAGTTTCAACTCAGTTGGATAAGTATAAGTTGTCAAACTTGAATAGTTCTGAGACTAGTGCAATCTAATTTTTAGAGTTGCAAAGATTGAGAATATCAACGTGATTGACAACTTTCCAAAGGAATTTTCAAAAACAGTTTAAACCCATCAAAAATACATATCTTGAGGGTCTTGTTATTGAATTTTCAGACCATTTGGAGTAATCAATTAATTGAAATAAAATTTTCAAGCTGGAGTACTGCTTCTGGCAGATTTGCGTAATCTGACAAAAAACGTATTTTCAAGGGGTTAGGAGTGGAATTTTAATTTGAAATTTTTATAAGATGAAAAATCTGAGAGTAAATTCTCATCGAATTTCATAATTTTTGATGGTCTATAACTAGGCCTTTTAATTATTTCAAATCAGCATCTGAAAACGGAAACTGTTTTCAGAAGTGAGGTTTTTGGTTCAAAAGTTTTTAAAAATCATATTTTCCGTACCCAGTATTCATTCCCCCTTCTAGTGGTGTTATACAGGTTCTACAAGTGGTATCAGAGAGCAGACACACTCACGACAAGAGGATCCAACGATCTTTATGAGATGACAACCACTAGTCACAAGACCGAACAAGAAGGTATGTCGAGTCAAAGGCCTGCTCTTTTTGATGGTGAGTCGTTCATACAATGGAAACTTAGAATTAAAATTTTTCTTATGGTCATTGATATAAACTTGTGGTCAATTATAGAAGATGATCCTTTTATTCCTTCTAAGTTATCTACTATTGATGGTGTCAAACTAGAGGTTGTAAAACCAAAACAAGAATATACTAGTGATGATAAAAAGAAATTAAGTATGAATGCTAAAGCCATGCAACTTCTTTTAAACGGGTTGAGTAAAAGTGAATCGAGTTATGTGTCTAATTGCTCGAGTGCCCAAGAGATGTGGAGAATTCTTCAAATAAAACACGAAAGGACTAGTCAAGTTAAAGAGTCTAAAATAAATATGCTTGTGTCCACTCTTGAGTCTTTCAAGTTATTACCAAATGAATCTATTGTTGATATGGACTTACGATTGACTAACATCTACAATTCTCTTAAGTCTCTTGGAAAAGCTTTTTCTACACAGGAAAAGGTACAAAAGGTGCTAAGGAATCTCCCATCCGAATGGGACCCCAAAGTCACATTAATTGAGGAAAGTAAAAAAACAAGATCAATGAAAATGGAGAAACTAATCAGATCTTTAAAGGTATACGAAAACAAACTTACACTAAGGAAATCAGAATCAACATCAAAACAAGGTAAGACTATTTCTTTTAAATCAAATGAATACATCTCTACCTCTTCCAATCACGTAGATGATAGTGACACTGAATCGGACATTGAAGATGTAATATTATTGGCTAAAGGTTTGAGAAAATTTATGAGAAAGTCATTAAAGAACACACCTAAGGCTGTTCAAACTAAAGAAATAAATATAAATAAATGAAAAAAGACATAAAGTGCTATGAATGTGAGAAATTTTGACTGTTTTCATATGACTGCCCAAACAAGGACAAACAAACAAACAAAAACCGTTAGAAGGACTGGAACAAAAATAGACCCGTCTCAGAACCTAAACAAAGAAATCCAAGAAGAGCTCTCAAGGCCTCCACATGGAGTGATTAATCTGACTCTAGGACTGATGATACTGGAGAAGAGGCGGCACAAGTATGCTTTACATCCAAAGCATCAAATGAGGTATCTTCTGATTCCGATTCTGATTCTTAACCTTCTTATGATGATTTGTTTAGTCAATATCTTGAACTGCATAAATTCACAAAGACTCTTGCAAAAGAAAAGAAACGGTTAATTGAAGACAAGAAATTGTTAGAATCATCTAACACGAATCTTGTTTCTCAATTAAACGATTCAAAAGAAGAGCCGTCTTGCAAAATTAATGCATTGAAACCAGAGGTCTCATCATTAACGACACAAAATAATGAAATGAAATCCGAGATTTCAAATTTTAAATCAAGGAATGCGGATTTACAAAAATTATAAAACAGTTTGACATGGGTACAAGCATGCTAGATCGCATCATCTCATCATAAAAGCGTGATAGTGACAAAACCGGATTAGGATAGGTTGAGAAAAACGAGGCATAAAATAAATCAACCAAATTCATTCTATCTTCGTCTAAGAAAAAACATGCATTCAAGAAAAATGTGGCTCTTAAAAGGACGCCTAGATCCCCCCCTACTTCATCTCATCGTGCTTCCGCTTCATATCATACAAGATATAATTATGTGCAGCATAAATATGAAAAGAAACCATTGATGCATACACGACATCCATTCAACATAAATGCATCTAGATCACGCGCCATGCATACTAACTCTAAGGTATATAAAAAACGAAGATCATACCATGTGCATGATGCCCGGCCAAAGGCCAAACCCATTCCCACCTAATGTCTATTATATTGCTTCTTCATCTCTATTTTCACCATTTGTATGATCAAGAAAGATCACCCAAGTTTGGATACCAAAAGGTACTCTTGCAAAGGGGTGAAGAACTAACTTGTAAGGACCCAAAATAAAACGGTACCTAAATTGTTGTTACACATTGCGGGGAATACATAAAGGTACATCAATCAAATGGTTTCTTGACAGTGGTTGCTCGAGACACATGACGGGTGACCCAAGCTTGTTCTCAAAGTTGAAAAAGATTACAAAAGGTGGATCGGTGACCTTTGGAGACAATAACGAACCAAGAATCATCGGAAAAGGTACAATTGGAAGCCCAAGTACTCTTCAAATCTCCAACGTCTTCTTGGTAAGTAATCTATCCTACAATTTACTCAGCATCTCACAGTTTCTTGACACTGGTTTTGATGTGTGTTTCACTCACCCATATTGCAACATTGTAAATAAAAACGGAGAAACGGTATTAAGAGGAAAAAGAGAATGAAATATTTTTACATTTTCTATGGATGACATGTTAGACACTTAAGTTTAATGTTTTATGTCAAATGAACCTAACGTAAATTTGTGGCGTAGGTGATTAGGACACATTGGCATCTCAACTGTTGAAAAACTTCAACGAAAGAATCTAGTATGAGTATTGCCTAAACTTGATTTAGACAACTTTCAGTTATGTGAATCTTGCATTGAAGGCAAACAAACACGCGAGTCACTTAAATCTAAAAATGAAATTAGCACATCTAGAGTCTTAGAATTATTACACATTGACTTTTTTGGTCCTAGTCATACTAGGAGTCTTGGTGGGTGACATTGTACATGTGTTATCGTTGATCATTTTTCTCGCTATACATGGACTTTATTTCTTGCGAATAAAGATGATAGTGTCGTTGAGATTGCTAAATTAATAAAACAACTTGAAAATGAGTACTGTTTGAATGTGAAAAAGATTAGGAGCTGTTGGACCGTGCACCTGCAATAAACACCACTAGAGTGGGGGTGAATAGTGGTTAGCGGAAATTACACTACAACCCTTTGTTAAAATCCCCTTTGAAAACAGAATCTGAAACCACCTCAGATTCAGAACCTGTTTTTCAAAAATTCACAAATAATTGTACACAACTCCAAAAATTATGAAACTCTCCAGAATTTAACTATAATGAGTTAAAAATACTCTGTCCAAAAATCAGACAAAAATAAGATCGTTTGACCCTTCAAACAAATAACAAGATTCAGATGGTCAATCTGGACAAAATTGGATAGAATGTTGCTGATTTTGCAAAACGTATTTCTCTTTGAATACTCAACCAAAAAGGTTGATCTTTATATCAAAACACTCCTTAGGATGTGTAGATGAAGTTTCCAAAAGGCCCTGACCTTAAACAATTCTTGAAAAATACAGAATTTAAGTTTTCTCAAAACTGGTCAGATTGCAGCCAGATTGGAGCAGTTATCTTGAAAAGACTGAAAGACTAACTTTACCTTGCTCAAATCAAGTGATTCTTGTTTCAAATGAAATCTAACAGTCCGAAGTATAACTCCACCGAAAATCACGAATTTTTAAAATGTTTATCTATTTTTTCAAATTTTGTGAGAAGTTGTGTGAAAACTGCAGTTTAAAACGGGCAGAAAACAGAAATAAAGAAACAAGAGAAGAACAACGAGAATTTATCCTGGTTCGGTCAATGTGACCTACTCCAGTCCTAAGGAACACCTTTCCTTGGATTTCACTATCAAAGGAACACCTTACAACAAGAGCCAAGCTTGATCCTTGGGTTATACACCAACCCTATTCAAGACTTGGATAATCACCTCTATTCAACTCTTGATTACAACACCTCTACCACCTATTGATGTAGCCTTATAAATTTGGCTAATCAATCATACAAATCCAACTCAAGAAGGTGTGTATAGTGTATCTGGACAACAGGAAAATTGGAACACCTTAGCTACACAAAGTATGAACAAAAATATGAGAATAGAATAGCAAGACAACAATCTTCAATTTTTGCTTTCAATTGTGTGTCTTCTCTTCTTCACCTTGCCTTCTATTTATAGAGTGAATTGATGGCATATTCCCTCCAACTTTTAGACCATGTGATGGCTTAGAATTTTGAATTAAAACACCTCCATAATCATCTCCAACAATCTTGTCTCCATTACATTCAAATTTGAAATTTCAAGTTTGCAACTTTTGCCAACTAGCTTGCTTTTGGTTTGTCTTCTTGTCTCCAACTCATAAAATGAGAAAACAATCATCTCCACCTGTATAATCATGTTTTGGAGACTGTGTATATGTATACCAACTCAGATTTTTGAGGAGAAATCAACAAATAATAGTTGACAAGATTATGTCAACATATAATATCAAAATTCCCATTTCTCCTTGACATATTGTGATGAATCTTGCACCAAGGACACCTTGTAATCTCTGAAATATGATGAGTAAGAACCTCCAATAACATATATATAAGAGTCTTCAAGAAAAAATAGAACGTGACATCGAATACCGTCACATATCCCGCTGCCGTCGATAAAATCATCAAATGAGAGAATAAAATAGAAAACCACCAAATAATCTTCAAGAATATACTAAATGAACTCCAGAATGAATATAATAAGATACTCAAGAGATTCCTTGAGTAAAAATACCGAAACTATCTTCGGGGGTAAAATGACCAAAATGCCCCTAGTGAGATAAAACTCCAGAAATGACCCCGATGGTCAGAATTAAATATAATAACACCTTCTTGATAATAAATAAGATGATAATATCTTCTTTAATAATATTCACCATGTCGAGTACCTACAAAACTCAAAATACCACTTTTGCCCTTTTTGGTAAGTTGTAGAAACTTCGAGGGCATATTAGTCACAAGATATTATCATCATAACAGTCACATAATCACAACATGATAAACATATATAAATCATGTAAAAATAAAAACAACTATTTTATCACGTTTTAGAAAAATATTTCTAACAACCCTAGACATCGTGTCATTTTTCTTCACTTATTCAACTCTTTCATTTATAACGCCATATGTGACATTTTTAAGTATTCATCACTTAAAATCATGACTTTGAAAATTATCCAAACATATTTCTCAACATTCTCCCCCTTTTGGATGATTTTCAAAATAACCTAACATGATTTTAATGTCACAACTTATAACCAAAAGTTTAACCAAATGTTTTCAACTATGTTTTCAACTTTTAAATAGTATGCCGCTCCCCTGCAACTCATACTCTCCCCCTTAACCTATGCTCCAAAATTTATACCAATAAAAACTTAGCATATGATTCATCACGACTTACCAACTAAAACATGACTTACCAACTAAAATCATGTTCTTATTCTAAATCCCCCTTTATTTTGCAAATCATGCAAAAGATAGAACTGTACAATGGTATCGTAAGTCATCATTCCTAATTTGGCTTGTAAGTTTTCAAAAGTGGCTTGATTAAGGGGTTTGGTGAAGATGTCAGCGATTTGATGATCATTTCTTATGTGGTTTATCACTATATCCTCATTTTGAACATGATCACAAAGAAAGTGATATCGCACCTCAATGTGTTTGGCCTTAGAATGAAGCACCGGATTCTGTGAAAGATTGATTGCACTTGTGCTATCGCAGAAAATTAGAATCTTATTCATTTTAATGCCAAAATTACTAAGTTGCTGTTTAAGCCAAAGTATTTGGGTAGTACATAAACTCAAAGCGATATACTCGGCTTCAGTGGTAGAAAGAGCTACACTAGCTTGCTTTTTAGAAAACCAAGAAATCAAGTTGGTTCCTATGAATTGACAAGTACCGCTAGTGAATTTTCTATCTAATTTGCAACCACCATAATCAGCATCACTATATGCGTGTAATTCCAACTTAGCGTTTCTATCATACCACAGTCCTAAGTGAGGTGTATGCTTAAGATATCTAAAGATCTTTTTAACTGCATTGTAATGTGATACCTTAGGACAAGATTGAAACCTAGCACACATACACACACTAAACATGATATCAGGTCTTGATGCAGTTAAGTATAATAGTGATCCAATCATAGACCTATAGAGTGTGTCATCAAAAGTTTTACTATTTTCATCCTTGTCTAGTTTGGTGCTAACACTCATGGGGGTAGGTGTTGGTTTTAATTCTTCAAAGCCAAACTTCTTAATCATATCATTGACATACCTAAGTTGGCTAATGTGAATTCCTTGAGGGGTTTCTTTGATTTGAAGTCCTAAGAAATAATTCAAATCTCCTACCATTGACATTTCAAATTCTGACTTCATACATTCTTCGAAGTCTTTTACTAAGGTAGGGTTTGTTGAACCAAAGATTATATCATCTACATAGATTTGAACTATTAACAAATCATTATCTTTTTGTCTTAGAAATAATGTGTTGTCTATTGTTCCCCTTTGATAATTATTTGCAATAAGAAAGTTCGGAAATCTATCATACCAAGCTCTTGGAGCTTGTTTCAAACCACATAGAGCTTTCTTAAGCTTGTAAACATGGTTAGGATTCTTTGGATCTTCGAATCCAGGGGTTTGTTTGACAAACACCTCTTCTTGAATGTATCCATTCAAGAATGCACTCTTGACATCCATTTGGAAGAGCTTAATATTGCTTAGACTTACAATCACAAGTAACAATCTAATTGCTTCTAGTCGTGCAACGGGTGCAAAGGTTTCCTCATAATCTATACCTTCTTGTTGATTATAACCTTGTGCGACTAGTCTAGCTTTATTTCTTGTGATGTTTCCTTGTTCATCCATTTTGTTTCTAAATATCCATTTTGTTCCTATTATAGATTTATTTTCAGGTTTAGGCACTAAGTCCCATACATTATTTCGGATAAATTGGTTTAACTCCTCATGCATGGCATCTATCCATGATAAATCACCTAAGGCTTCCTTAATATTTTTAGGTTCTAAGTGTGATATTAAGATATGCCATTCAGCTTGACTTATGTTTCTACGTGTTCTAACCCAACACTTGGATCACCAATGATTAGCTCTTTAGGGTGTTTATGTTTATCTTCTATAAGCCACCAATTCCTAAGTTGACTAGGTTCACCTTCTTCTAGTTCAAATGTTTCATTCGTGTGAACATTTTCATATACAATTGGAACATCCTGTAAGTTAGATAGATTATCTTCCAATTGTGAAATTTCTTGATTTATTTCACCTAAAGGTTCATGCACATCTTGTTCAGAGGAAGTTGGTTCTAGATGATCATGAACAGGCTCAAATAATATATCATCATCATCAAACATATTTTCAACATTATTCTCTTGTTTCTTTTTATCACTTACATCAAAATATGCATTCTCATTGAATTTCACATGTATAGATTCAATTATTTTTCTAGATGCATGATTATAACACCTATATGCCTTTGAGTTAGTTGAATATCCAACAAATATGCATTCAATAGACTTTTGTTCAAATTTATCTAGATTATCTTTGGTATTAAGTACAAAACATTTACACCCAAATACTCTAAGATAATCTACCTTTGGTTGTCTATTATTCAATAACTCATATGGTGTTTTATTTAATTTCTTTCTAATAGAAAGCCTATTTATTATATAGCATGCACAACTAACAGCTTCAGCCCATAAATATTTAGGTAATTTATTTTCACACAGCATTGTCCTAGCAACTTCTTGAATCGTTCTATTTTTACGTTCAACAACTCCATGTTAAGTTGTAAAAATGTTTTGATGATAAAAAGATGTTTTAAATGAGTTAAATTTATGTTTGATATTTGATGCAAGATGGGTAAATCACACTATGTCCAAAGATGGTTGAGATTTGAACTCACTGGTTGACATCGATCTCTCAAGCTGGGGACATCGATCGATCGATGTCACTTCAGCCCCTGACATCGATCGATCGATGTCAGTCAGAGAGCATCGATCTCTAAACCAAAGGACATCGATCGATCGATGTTGATCAGAACACATCGATCTCTAAACCAAGTGACATCGATCGATCGATGTCACTTCAGCCCCTGACATCGATCGATCGATGTCAGGTAGTGTCAAAACTGCAATCTTCTGGAGGACATCGATCTCTCCCTTCCAGGAACATAGATCGATCGATGTCCCCCAGAATTCAAATTTTCTGAACGCTGGAACAAAATCCAAGGGAGATTTATGATGTTTTCTCTTTCCAATCTTGCTAAAATTTCTTGTGGACTTTAACCCAACCTATTACATGCTTCCTTGACTATTGTATACATGTCTAAGATTCTCTAGGGTGGCTATCCAAGATCAAATCACTCCATAGGGTGGCTAGAGACTATTTGGGCATTATCTTGACATTTTTGGACATGAAGACTTGGTGGAGAGCCTCAAAAACGTGGTGAACTTCATCTATAAATAGAGAAGACTTGGATGAAGCAAATACACACTTTCAACATCATCTAGCTTCATTTTCCATTGTTGTATATTTCTCTCATACTTGTAAATTTGTTTAAAGCTTGACTAGCTTTTCTTTGATCTTCATTATTTTATATTGAGAGAAAAAGGGTCAAGCACAAGAGGAACCATAAATATTTGATCTTTTGCTTGTGCTTAGACTTGTGAGAAAGTGTGAACCTTACCATATTTCTTCAACCCACTTTGAGAAGTTCTTGAGGGAACTTTTGTTGAAGTTGTGAGGAAGCAAGAAGTTGTTCTTGCTAATAGATGTAGTTGCTGTAGTTGCACAAGTGTGTTTTGTGCAAGAAGTTGCTGTTGTTGTGGCTTACACTAAAAGTGTTAGTGTAAGTGTTGCTGTGGTTGTTCTTATTGTTCATAATAAGAAGAGTAGTTGTTGAAAATCCACTTTGGAAACAAAGTGGTAGTGGAGTAGAATCATTTACGATTCGAACCACTCTATATCCGGTGTACTCATTCACTACTTCTCATCTCCCATTCTTACTCTGATTTTGAATATCTTTTTGTGTTGAGCAAACGAGAAAATTCCGCAAAATAGTCAAACACTCTATTCACCCCCCCTCTAGAGTGTATTTCGGACCTAACAATTGGCATCAGAGCCTAACCTTGATTGCTTGGCCTATCTTTGCAAGTAGCAAGGTTAAAGATCATGGCAATGACAACCTCAACCTCAACCTCAACCTCTTCATCTCCTAAGCCTACTACATTATTTTCTGGATCAAACACTAAAGCACCTATGTTTGATGCCCAAAATTATTCTTTGTGGAAATTTCGAATGATCAATCATTTGAAAGGCTGTGGATTTGATATATGGAGAGCCGTTATCAAAGGAATTGAAGTTCCTATGATTACCAACTCAAAAGGAGAATCAATATTCAAAGATGAGGATGACTACACCGATGAAGAAAAGATAAGATTTGCCATTAATGGTAAAGCATTTGATATTCTCTCAAGTGCTCTCACTACCACTGAGCTCATAAGACTACAAGGTCTTGAAACAGCCCATGAGGCATGGAAAAGGCTTGAAATGATACATGAAGGAACTGAGCAAGTAAGAATGGCCAAACGACTTATGCTCATGAAGGAGTATGAGATGTTCGGAATGAAAAGTGGTGAGAAGATTGAGGAGACAATCGATTAATTCACACGAATAGTGAATCAAGTCTCCATGGTGGACAAGAAAATCTCAAATGAAGACCTTATCTCAAAACTCCTCAACTCTTTGCCTATAGAATGGACACCCAAAGTCACCGCCATCACCGAATCAAAGAATCTCAAGACTCTTACCATTGATGAGCTATCCGGTAATCTTCTTACTCATGAAATTCTTATTGATGAACAAAATAGGATGAATCCTATCAAGCCCACACAAACAGCACACAAAGGATTGGTGGTAATGTCTGATGAATCAGATGAGGAAGTTGCTCTTCTAGTAAGAAAATTTAGAAGAATGGCAACTAGAAACAGAGCTCAAGCAAGAAAGTTTATCAAGAGACCATCTAAAGAAAAGGAAGCAAGTGAAAATTGCTATAGATGTGGTCGACCCGGTCACTTCATTGCCGATTGCCACGTAAAAGAGCCGCAAAAGCAAGAGAAGAAGGTCTTTCCTCAAAAGAAGAAAGCCCTCAACGCGGAGGTAACCACGTGGGATGATCTCCTTTCGGAATCGGAAGGAGAAGAGAGTGAAGATCAAGGTGTTGGACTTGTTGCAATAGTTGACAATCGAAAGATTCAACATACTTGTCTCATGGCAATTGAAGATGATCTTGAGGTAAATTCTAACCCTTCAAATTTGCATGATGAAATAGGAGATTTGCAAGATGACTTTGAGAAATTAAATTTGAAATATAAGCATTTAAAGAAAGAATTCAAGAAATGCATTTTAGAAAATAAGAGCTTGCATGACAAAAACATTTTGATGTTTCAAGAGCATGATATCATACTTACCATGCATAAAACCGTAGCTCTTGAAAATGAAGAAATTAGAAAAGAATGTGAGAAACTAAAGTTAGACTTACAAAGACTAACAAATGGTAAAAACAACTTAGACATACTACTTGGAAATCAAAGAATTGGAAATGATAAATCCGGTTTAGGATTTAACTCATCATCTTCTTCTATTAAACCTAAGTCCTTAAAGAAAAAGGCAAACAATAGAAAAACACAACAAAATTCATCATCTTCTAAACCAAAGCATGTACCCACTTGTTTTTATTGCAACAAACTAGGACATGTGAAGAAAGCATGTAGAGCTAGATTTGCAAGCACATATGTTTGGAAGCCTAAGGGTCGACAAACTAACCTTAAAGGACCCAACCATCAAAGGGTACCAATGCATACATCTTTTGGTTTTGTAGGCACTCAAGATAAATGGAGTAGCCAAAGAAGAAGGAACCAAATGGCTTATAGACAGCGGATGTTAAACGCACATGACCGGAGACAAAAGTTGTTCACCAAGCTCAAGCTCTAAGATGGTGGAACGGTGCATTTTGGCAATGGGAAAGCCAAAATCCTTGGACATGGAGAAATTGGTAACTCTTCTTTTACTATTAATAATGTACTATATGTAGAAGGGCTTAAATATAATTTGATAAGTGTTAGCCAACTATGTGATGCTAATTTTCAAATTGAGTTTGTGAAAAGAAAATGTGTTGTGAAAAAGAACGATAAGATTGTTTTTGAAGCTATTCGTAAAAATGATGTTTACAAATTTAGCACACATGATTTGATATTACAAAATGTTTCTTGCCTAGTTGCCAAAAATGATTTGACTCAACTATGGCATAGACGACTTGGACACATTAGCTTTAAGAATTTTAAAGAAATTTGCAAAACTGAAAAAGTCCAAGGTCTTCCAAAATTAAATTTCGAAAACCATGGCTTATGTGACACTTGTCAAAAGGCAAAACTTGTTAAAACAAGTTTCAAGCCCAAAAGTGAAATCTCCACCACCAAACCTCTACAATTGCTTCATATGGATTTGTATGGGGATATTGGTATGGCAAGTCTAAGTGGAAAACATTACACCTTTGTGGTGGTAGATGACTTCTCTAGGTACACTTGGGTAATGTTCTTAGCTAAAAAGAATGATGCATGCCAATAATTTATAAAGCTTTGTAAGAGATTAGAAAATCAAAGAGAGGACACAATTAAGGAAATTAGAAGCGATAGAGGTGGTGAGTTTGATGGAGAATTTCAAGAATTTTGTGTATCCAAGGGGTATGGACACAATTTCTCAGCTCCAAGAACTCTTCAACAAAATGGTGTTGCGGAAAGGAAGAATAGAACACTTCAAGAAATGAGTAGAGCCATGCTAAACAAATTTGAGTTACCCAAATATTTTTGGGCCGAAGCGGTAAATACCGCTTGTCATGTGATAAATAGAGTTTATTTGAGACCATTTCTCAAAAAGACTCCTTATGAGCTTTGGAAAGGTAGAGTACCAAATATTGGTTATTTCAAGGTTTTTGGTTGTAAGTACTTTATACTTAACACCAAAGATAACTTGGATAAACTCGACTTCAAAGCGGATGAAGAAATCTTTATGGGTTATGCTCAAAATATCAAGGCATTTAGAGTATATAGTAAAAGAAGCGTGAAAGTTGAAGAATCAATTCATGTAAAATTTAGTGAACTCAATGAGGACAAATCAAACATTAATGATGACGATGATGATGATGAAATAATTGAAGTAAGCCATATAGAGAAATTTGAGAATCCAAAAGGTAATATTGTTATTGACCTTAGGATTGATCCACTTGAACCTAAGGTTGAAAATGAAGAAGTAGGAGGAGATACCTCAAATTTACCGGATTCATATAAGTATAGGAAAGATCACTCTAAAGAGTTGATATTAGGTGAAACTAGCCAAGGCATAATGACTAGGAGAAAATTCAATGAAAATGCCTTCATTTCACAAGTTGAGCCTAAAAACATAAAGGAGGCAATAAATGATGAAGATTGGGTATTGGCTATGCAAGAAGAATTAAATCAATTTGAAAGAAGTGATGTTTGGGAATTAGTTACTAAACCTAGTGATCATCCCGTAATTGGCACTAAATGGGTATTTAGAAATAGATGGATGATAAAGGAAACATCACTAGAAACAAAGCTAGATTAGTAGCCCAAGGCTATACACAAGAGGAAGGCATAGACTATGATGAAACCTTTGCCCCCGTAGCTAGGTTAGAAGCTATTAGGATGCTATTAGCATATGCATGCTATAAGGATTTCAAACTATATCAAATGGATGTGAAATCCGCATTCTTGAATGGAATAATTCAAGAAGAGGTCTATGTAGCTCAACCTCCGAGGTTTGAAAATCATGATTATCAAAATCATGTTTTTAAACTCAAAAAGGCCCTTTATGGACTTAAACAAGCTCCTAGGGCTTGGTATGATAGGTTAAGTAACTTCCTACTTGAGAACGAGTTTTCAAGAGGAAAAGTCGACACTACTCTTTTTATTAAAGAATAAGGAAACCATCAATTGCTTGTTCAAATTTATGTGGATGATATTATATTTGGTGCTACTAACGATTCTCTTTGTGAGCATTTTGCAAAATTGATGGAAGGAGAATTTGAAATGAGCATGATGGGTGAACTCAACTACTTCCTTGGTCTACAAATCAAGCAAACTCAAGATGGAGTGTACATATCTCAAACAAAGTACATAAAGGATTTGCTCAAGAAGTACAAATTCGAGGATGGAAGAAGTGTGAGCACTCCGATGAGCACAAGTACAAAGCTTGACAAAGACGAAAAAGGAAAGCCGGTTGAGGTAACCAAATGTAGGGGTATGATTGGTAGTTTACTTTATTTAACCGCTAGTAGACCGGATATTTTGCATGCTGTGTGCTTATGTGCTAGATTTCAAAGTATGCCTAAGGAATCACATTTAGTTGCTGTTAAACGTATCTTTAGGTATTTAAAAGGAACTTTGAATTTTGGATTGTTTTATCCCAAAAATGGATGTTTTGATTTAAGAGGGTATAATGACTCCGACTATGCCAGAAATCTTGTTGATAGGAAAAGCACCTTCGGGACGTGTCAATTCCTTGGAGATTGCTTGGTTTCTTGGTTCTCTAAGAAACAAAATAGTGTGTCACTTTCAACGGCGGAATCCGAATATGTATCGGCCGCTTCGTGTTGTGCACAGTTACTTTGGATGATCAACACCTTGAACGATTACAATGTTAAGTTTGAAAAGGTTCCCATCTTATGTGACAACACATCAGCTATAAGTATAGCACAAAACCCAGTTCATCATAGTAGAACAAAAAACATAGAAGTGAGGCAGCACTTCATAAGGGATTGCATTCAAAAAGGATTGGTATACGCTGAATTTGTTCCAACAAATGACCAACTAGCGGATATTTTTACTAAATCCCTTCCCACTGAGACATTCGAATCAATTAGAGCGAGATTAGGAATGATTAACCAAGGTTAAAAGGTCAAAAATGCAGATCCTTGCATACATAGATCGATCTATGTTGCAGTCTCAGAGATTGCTGTAAAAACAGGCATCGATCGATCGATGTATAGGACATCGATCGATCGAAGTCCATGACATCGATCGATCGATGTCAGCGTGGACAGAATATAAAAGTTGCACCCTCTTTCTTCATCCTCATTTGTCACCCCTTCCATCGCAAATCCCTAATTCCCTCTCTCTCAAATTCGAAACCCTTGCTCTCTAAACTCCAAAAACCTTGGATAAATCTTCATATCAGTCACCTCTTACAACAATCACATCTATTCCATTGTTATTCTCTCCAAAATCCGAAACCTAACTCAACAAATGGCACCCAGAACGAAACAAACTGCAAAAAGGCAATGAACCTCTGAGGAAGAAGATGTTACGCCACCCCAATCTAATCCTCAAGTGCCAACGGGGTCTAGGACACAAGGATTGAAGAAGAAGGCCACTCCCTCACTATGTTGACTGAAACACGGAGTAGGCTAACCATCAACAATTTTCCATGGCTCAAATCCTCAGAATACAAGGATGCCTTGAAAGAGCCAACTAGAACAGGTAAGTTTGCCTACATCACTCTTAGAGCTCAAATGGTATTCAATGAATGGGAGCACAAGAAAAGGGCTACCATTCCATTAAAATTGCTCAAAATTGAGGATATTTTGAGCAATGAAGAATTAAAACCAATCATTGATTGGTTTGATGTTAAAAAATAGAGACCTGTTTGGGAGGTCTCAGAGATGTCCACCATATCTACCCGGTATACTAGAATGTTTTATGCAAATATGTGGGTAGATTATAAACATGGTGAGCCTTATGCCTTGAATACAATAATAGAAGGACATTTGTTGATGTTTACATATAAAACATTCAATGAATTGCTTGAGGTTCTGGATGAAGGGTTGGAAGATTTTGATCCCTGGAGGTGGGTCACATATAAGTACAAGTCTCTGAGGACGAGGTAAAGACATTTCTTGGTTTTCACCCCACCAAGAACATAAATGACATGCCGTTAGTTTATAGAGTGTTACTTGCCATTGTAAATTTTTGTGTAAACGGCAAGTTGGCTAAACTCCCGAGCAATTTAGATTTCTACGTTGCTTATCGTATTGCTATGAAGGAGCCTTTAAATTTTGGGGAAATCGTTTTTGCGAATATGTTGGAAGCCGCCACCAAGAAATCAAAAGCGCTTCCATATAGCAATCTCATATATAGATTGCTTAAAAAGGCTAATGTGGAGTTGAATGATGAATTCACGGATCAAATAACCAACAAAGACTACTACACAAAAGCCAATATTCAACAAATCCACAAATCCCGGAAAGAGGCACAAAAGTGGGGTGGCCAACTGGAACAAGACGAAGAGGAGCCTGAAGATCCTATCCCTCCACCATCTCCTACCGACCTCCCATGGCACCCTCTTCTCATCCTTCACCACAACCACCTCCACAACCAAGCTCCACTTCCACAAAGGACAAAGGAAAAGCCCCTATGACAGAAGGAAGTGGGTCAGATGAAGAGTTTGAAGCGGAGGCCGAAATTGATGACATTCGTGATACACTTGGTCAATGGGGAGAAGATTTAACTAAGGAAGCAGTCCGTATTGATGACTTGAAAAAGGACAACGCAAATCTCACACAAAGGGTCAAAAATTTAGAAACGGAGCTCACTATACAAAAGACCAAGTACCAAAAATTGAAGACAAAGCTTAAAGCGGCACTCTCCGGATTATGTTTCTCTTCTGATGAAGAGTAGTTATCCCCATTCCCTCGTAGCTATGAAGTAGTTTTACAAGTTTGAGTTTACTTATGTATCTCAAAACTTGGTATTTTCTAATGATATTTATCCTTCATTTTAATATCTCTTATGTTTTGATGTTTTCAAAAAGGGAGAGAAATAATTTTGGTTGTTGGCATGATTGTTTGGGCATTGGATTTGCAATGTTTGGAATTGTTGGGTTGTTGGCATGATTGTTTGGGCATTGGATTTGCAATGTTTGGAATTGTTGGAAAGACATTGCATGATTTAGTTTTGGCATGTTATAGCTTGGTATCTCAATGTCTCATCTTGATATGATATTTTTTCATCACATAACTTAGCTTGAGAAGGTTGAATTTGGTATAGCATGACATGAAGTTTGCCTTGATATGTTGGTTTGGTATAATTTTGGCATGTTCTTAGTATGACTTGATATGATTTTTTTGGTATAGTTTTGGCATGGCATAGTTTGGCATATTAAGCTAGCTATATTGTCTTAAGTTGGTAATATGCATAACACGTTAGCTTTGAGAATTTGGATGTGGCATGACATAGCATGAAGTTTCTTGGCATGATATCTTACATATTGAAATGATGAAGATGTGAAACTTGATGCATAGGTTGAGGCGGAGCATAAACAAAGGGGGAGTTGTAAAATATCAAGTATAGTTGAAAATGTATCATGTAAAAACATCTTTTGAATCATGGTTTTGAAATCATCAAAAACGGGGAGATTGTTAAGTTGTAAAAATGTTTTGATGATAAAAAGATGTTTTAAATGAGTTAAATTTATGTTTGATATTTGATGCAAGATGGGTAAATCACACTATGTCCAAAGATGGTTGAGATTGGAACTCACTGGTTGACATCGATCTCTCAAGCTGGAGACATCGATCAATCGATGTCACTTCAGCCCCTGACATCGATCGATTGATGTCAGTCAGAGAGCATCGATCTCTAAACCAAAGGACATCGATCGATCGATGTCACTAACATCGATCGATCGATGTTCATCAGAACACATCGATCTCTAAACCAGGTGACATCGATCGATCGATGTCACTTCAGCCCCTGACATCGATCGATCGATGTCAGGCAGTGTCAAAACTGCAATCTTCTGGAGGACATCGATCTCTCCCTTCCAGGCACATAGATCGATCGATGTCCCCTAGAATTCAAATTTTCTAAACGCTGGAACAAAATCCAAGGGAGATTTATGATGTTTTCTCTTTCCAATCTTGCTAAAATTTCTTGTGGACTTTAACCCAACCTATTACATGCTTCCTTGACTATTGTATACATGTCTAAGATTCTCTAGGGTGGCTATCCAAGATCAAATCACTCCATAGGGTGGCTAGAGACTATTTGGGCATTATCTTGACATTTTTGAAGATGAAGACTTGGTGGAGAGCCTCAAAAACGTGGTGAACTTCATCTATAAATAGAGAAGACTTGGATGAAGCAAATACACACTTTCAACATCATCTAGCTTCATTTTCCATTGTTGTATATTTCTCTCATACTTGTAAATTTGTTTAAAGCTTGTCTAGCTTTTCTTTGATCTTCATTATTGTATATTGAGAGAAAAAGGGTCAAGCACAAGAGGAACCATAAATATTTGATCTCTTGCTTGTGCTTAGACTTGTGAGAAAGTGTGAACCTTACCATATTTCTTCAACCCACTGTGAGAAGTTCTTGAGGGAACTTTTGTTAAAGTTGTGAGGAAGCAAGAAGTTGTTCTTGCTAATAGCTGTAGTTGTTGTAGTTGCACAAGTGTGTTTTGTGCAAGAAGTTACTGTTGTTGTGGCTTACACTAAAAGTGTTAGTGTAAGTGTTGCTGTGGTTGTTCTTATTGTTCATAATAAGAAGAGCAGTTATTGAAAATCCACTTTGGAAACAAAGTGGTAGTGGAGTAGAATCATTTACGATTCGAGCCACTCTATATCCGGTGTACTCATTCACTACTTTTCATCTCCCATTCTTACTCTGATTTTGAATATCTTTTTGATTTCAGCAAACGAGAAAATTCCGCAAAATAGCCAAACACTCTATTCACCCCCCCTCTAGAGTGTATTTCGGACCTAACACTCCATTGAGTTGTGGTGTTCTAGGTGGTTAGAATTCATGTTTGATTGCATATAGTTCGCAAAATTTGATTACGTCTTTGTTTTTAAATTCTCCACCTCTATCGCTTATAATTCTTTTAACATTTTCTTCATAAATGTTTTCAACTTGCTTAATAAGAGTTTCGATTGCTAATGGAGCATCGTCTTTGTGTGTTAAGAACAATGTCCATGTGTAGCGTGAGTAATCATCTACTATGACACACACATAGTAGTGTCCACCTAGACTTCTTGTCCTACTTGGACCAAATAAGTCTAAGTGAAGCAATTCTAGTACATGACTAGTACTCACTTTATGTTTCGGTTTTAAGGTTTCTTTAATGTGTTTTCCCTTAATACATGTTTCAGACATTTGAAAATTATCTAAGTCTAACTTAGGCATTCCTCTAATTAAATTCTTCTTAGACAATTTCTTAATAGTTGAAATTCCTATATGGCCTAATCTTCTATGCCATAAATTTACATCTAAGTCATGTGATATTAGACACTTAACCTTAGCATCTAACATGTTATCTAAGGTAAGAGTATAAATATTTCCATCTCTATTTCCTTTTAAAACTGTTTCTCCTTTTTCATTTATTATATCACAAGAATTGGGAAGAAAGGAAACATTATAACCACAATCTATAAGTTGATAAATACTAAGTAAATTATAAGATAGATTGCTTACTAACAACACATTTCGTATTTGAAATGTGTTAGAGTCCCCAATTGTTCCTTTTCCAACAACTTGTCCTTTATTGTTGTCACCGAATGTTACTTTTCCTCCATTCTTGATATGTTCTAATTCGATGAATAGTTTGGGGTTTCCCGTCATATGCCTCGAACATCCACTATCTAAAAACCAGTTGGTTTTTAGATTCTTTGACTTTGCCTCCTTCTTGCATTCCTTGCGTTTATCCTACAATGGAGACAAAGTTTTAGGTACCTTTTATTTGGGTCCTTGAATGTTAGGGGCATTATTCTTGTTTAGATATCCCTTAGGTATCCAAACTTGAATATACCTTCTAGGCACATTTTTAGCATTCTTATAATTTTGAAAATAAGAAAAATTAGCATATACATGATCATTCCACATAAGTGAAGATGCATTATTATACATGTTGCGCCATGGTTGATAATTATTATGCCTTGGACGATTTTGGTAGTGTGTATAAGACATGTAATTTTGTTTCTTGAATGGCGCTATGTATGTATGTTCATATGCATTTCTATAAGATTTGTATGTGTTGTCTATACTTAGGTTCATAATAAGTTGTATATATTTTATTCGGTCTAGTTGCATTTGTATACATATAGGCATAATTTCTAGATTGTCTAGATGCAAAGTTTGGCCTAGATGTATGTTTATGCGTGTGTATATTGGTGGGTGTGTGTTGTATTTTTGCCTTGATATAAGTAGACGAAGGTGTATAAGCAGATGTAGCAGGAAAAGTTGATTTTGTATTATATGGCAACTTTGTACTAGATGAAACAAACTTAGTCTTTTTATTTACTTTTTCATTTTCTTCTTTATAGCCTAAGCCGGTTTTATCATTTCATATTTTTGCGATGATATTAATACATCCAACATGTTTGTTCCTGATTTAAATTGTTCTAAGGTTTTCTCTAAATCTAGTTTACATGATTTAAGTGTAAACACTTCATTTTCATAATCATGTATCTTGGTTTTCAACACACTATTTTCAGTTCTTAAGGCTTGTTCATTATTTCTAGATGACTCAATTTTAGTCCTTAATGAATCAAGAGTACTTGATGACTCTTGTTTCAAAGACTCTAATTGATTAGAAAGTTCTAAGTTGGTTGTCTTCAACTTTTCATTCTCTTCAATTAGCTTCTTTTTCTCTTTTGACAACCTTTTACAATGAGCATGCATTTTCATGAATTCATCATACATTTAATCAAAAGTCATCTCGTTATCAGAATCAAAATCAGGAGTAGATATTACCTCTTTCGTAGACTTTAAGTACACTTCTTTAGGAAGGATTGATGACATGATGTATGATTTTAGATGAATACCGATAATCTTTAAATAAAGTGAATGCTAATGCTCCAAGCCTTCTTGAAGTGTTCAAATGCTCCAAACCTTTATTTTGGGATTAGCACGCTACTATGTTGTTGGTTCTTGGCCTCCTAGACTTCTTGTCCTACTTGGACCAAATAAGTCTAAGTGAAGCAATTCTAGTACATGACTAGTACTCACTTCATGTTTCGGTTTTAAGGTTTCTTTAATGTGTTTTCCCTTAATACATGTTTCACACTTTTGAAAATTATCTAAGTCTAACTTAGGCATTCCTCTAATTAAATTCTTCTTAGACAATTTCTTAATAGTTGAAATTCCTATATGGCCTAATCTTCTATGCCATAAATTTACATCTAAGTCATGTGATATTAGACACTTAACCTTAGCATCTAACATGTTATCTAAGGTAAGAGTATAAATATTTCCATCTCTATTTCCTTTTAAAACTGTTTCTCCTTTTTCATTTATTATATCACAAGAATTGGGAAGAAAGGAAACATTATAACCACAATCTATAAGTTGATAAATACTAAGTAAATTATAAGATAGATTGCTTACTAACAACACATTTCATATTTGAAATGTGTTAGGGTCCCCAATTGTTCCTTTTCCAACAACTTGTCCTTTATTGTTGTCACCGAATGTTACTTTTCCTCCATTCTTGATATGTTCTAATTCGATGAATAGTTTGGGGTTTCCCGTCATATGCCTCGAACATCCACTATCTAAAAACCAGTTGGTTTTTAGATTCTTTGACTTTGCCTCCTTCTTGCATTCCTTGCGTTTATCCTACAATGGAGACAAAGTTTTAGGTACCTTTTATTTGGGTCCTTGAATGTTAGGGGCATTATTCTTGTTTAGATATCCCTTAGGTATCCAAACTTGAATATACCTTCTAGGCACATTTTTAGCATTCTTATAATTTTGAAAATAAGAAAAATTAGCATATACATTATCATTCCACATAAGTGAAGATGCATTATTATACATGTTGCGCCATGGTTGATAATTATTATGCCTTGGACGATTTTGGTAGTGTGTATAAGACATGTAATTTTGTTTCTTGAATGGCGCTATGTATGTATGTTCATATGCATTTCTATAAGATTTGTATGAGTGTTGTCTATACTTAGGTTCATAATAAGTTGTATATATTTTATTCGGTCTAGTTGCATTTGTATACATATAGGCATAATTTCTAGATTGTCTAGATGAAAAGTTTGGCCTAGATGTATGTTTATGCGTGTGTATATTGGTGGGTGTGTGTTGTATTTTTGCCTTGATATAAGTAGACGAAGGTGTATAAGCAGATGTAGCAGGAAAAGTTGATTTTGTATTATATGAAAACTTTGTACTAGATGAAACAAACTTAGTCTTTTTATTTACTTTTTCATTTTCTTCTTTATAGCCTAAGCCGGTTTTATCATTTTCATATTTTTGCGATGATATTAATACATCTAACATTTTTGTTCCTGATTTAAATTGTTCTAAGGTTTTCTCTAAATCTAGTTTACATGATTTAAGTGTAAACACTTCATTTTCATAATCATGTATCTTGGTTTTCAACACACTATTTTCAGTTCTTAAGGCTTGTTCATTATTTCTAGATGACTCAATTTTAGTCCTTAATGAATCAAGAGTACTTGATGACTCTTGTTTCAAAGACTCTAATTGATTAGAAAGTTCTAAGTTGGTTGTCTTCAACTTTTCATTCTCTTCAATTAGCTTCTTTTTCTCTTTTGACAACCTTTTACAATGAGCATGCATTTTCATGAATTCATCATACATTTAATCAAAAGTCATCTCGTTATCAGAATCAAAATCGGGAGTAGATATTACCTCTTTCGTAGACTTTAAGTACACTTCTTTAGGAAGGATTGATGACATGATGTATGATTTTAGATGAATACCGATAATCTTTAAATAAAGTGAATGCTAATGCTCCAAGCCTTCTTGAAGTGTTCAAATGCTCCAAACCTTTATTTTGGGATTAGCACGCTACTATGTTGTTGGTTCTTGGCCTCCTAGACTTCTTGTCCTACTTGGACCAAATAAGTCTAAGTGAAGCAATTCTAGTACATGACTAGTACTCACTTCATGTTTCGGTTTTAAGGTTTCTTTAATGTGTTTTCCCTTAATACATGTTTCACACTTTTGAAAATTATCTAAGTCTAACTTAGGCATTCCTCTAATTAAATTCTTCTTAGACAATTTCTTAATAGTTGAAATTTCTATATGGCCTAATCTTCTATGCCATAAATTTACATCTAAGTCATGTGATATTAGACACTTAACCTTAGCATCTAACATGTTATCTAAGGTAAGAGTATAAATATTTCCATCTCTATTTCCTTTTAAAACTGTTTCTCCTTTTTCATTTATTATATCACAAGAATTGGGAAGAAAGGAAACATTAAAACCACAATCTATAAGTTGATAAATACTAAGTAAATTATAAGATAGATTGCTTACTAACAACACATTTCATATTTGAAATGTGTTAGGGTCCCCAATTGTTCCTTTTCCAACAACTTGTCCTTTATTGTTGTCACCGAATGTTACTTTTCCTCCATTCTTGATATGTTCTAATTCGATGAATAGTTTGGGGTTTCCCGTCATATGCCTCGAACATCCACTATCTAAAAACCAGTTGGTTTTTAGATTCTTTGACTTTGCCTCCTTCTTGCATTCCTTGCGTTTATCCTACAATGGAGACAAAGTTTTAGGTACCTTTTATTTGGGTCCTTGAATGTTAGGGGCATTATTCTTGTTTAGATATCCCTTAGGTATCCAAACTTGAATATACCTTCTAGGCACATTTTTAGCATTCTTATAATTTTGAAAATAAGAAAAATTAGCATATACATGATCATTCCACATAAGTGAAGATGCATTATTATACATGTTGCGCCATGGTTGATAATTATTATGCCTTGGACGATTTTGGTAGTGTGTATAAGACATGTAATTTTGTTTCTTGAATGGCGCTATGTATGTATGTTCATATGCATTTCTATAAGATTTGTATGAGTGTTGTCTATACTTAGGTTCATAATAAGTTGTATATATTTTATTCGGTCTAGTTGCATTTGTATACATATAGGCATAATTTCTAGATTGTCTAGATGAAAAGTTTGGCCTAGATGTATGTTTATGCGTGTGTATATTGGTGGGTGTGTGTTGTATTTTTGCCTTGATATAAGTAGACGAAGGTGTATAAGCAGATGTAGCAGGAAAAGTTGATTTTGTATTATATGAAAACTTTGTACTAGATGAAACAAACTTAGTCTTTTTATTTACTTTTTCATTTTCTTCTTTATAGCCTAAGCCGGTTTTATCATTTTCATATTTTTGCGATGATATTAATACATCTAACATGTTTATTCCTGATTTAAATTGTTCTAAGTTTTTCTCTAAATCTAGTTTACATGATTTAAGTGTAAACACTTCATTTTCATAATCATGTATCTTGGTTTTCAACACACTATTTTCAGTTCTTAAGGCTTGTTCATTATTTCTAGATGACTCAATTTTAGTCCTTAATGAATCAAGAGTACTTGATGACTCTTGTTTCAAAGACTCTAATTGATTAGAAAGTTCTAAGTTGGTTGTCTTCAACTTTTCATTCTCTTCAATTAGCTTCTTTTTCCCTTTTGACAACCTTTTACAATGAGCATGCATTTTCATGAATTCATCATACATTTAATCAAAAGTCATCTCGTTATCAGAATCAAAATCAGGAGTATATATTACCTCTTTCGTAGACTTTAAGTACACTTCTTTAGGAAGGATTGATGACATGATGTATGATTTTAGATGAATACCTCTAATCTTTAAATAAAGTGAATGCTAATGCTCCAAGCCTTCTTGAAGTGTTCAAATGCTCCAAACCTTTGTTTTGGGATTAGCACGCTACTATGTTGTTGGTTCTTGGCCTCCTAGACTTCTTGTCCTACTTGGACCAAATAAGTCTAAGTGAAGCAATTCTAGTACATGACTAGTACTCACTTCATGTTTCGGTTTTAAGGTTTCTTTAATGTGTTTTCCCTTAATACATGTTTCACACATTTGAAAATTATCTAAGTCTAACTTAGGCATTCCTCTAATTAAATTCTTCTTAGACAATTTCTTAATAGTTGAAATTCCTATATGGCCTAATCTTCTATGCCATAAATTTACATCTAAGTCATGTGATATTAGACACTTAACCTTAGCATCTAACATGTTATCTAAGGTAAGAGTATAAATATTTCCATCTCTATTTCCTTTTAAAACTGTTTCTCCTTTTTCATTTATTATATCACAAGAATTGGGAAGAAAGGAAACATTATAACCACAATCTATAAGTTGATAAATACTAAGTAAATTATAAGATAGATTGCTTACTAACAACACATTTCATATTTGAAATGTGTTAGGGTCCCCAATTGTTCCTTTTCCAACAACTTGTCCTTTATTGTTGTCACCGAATGTTACTTTTCCTCCATTCTTGATATGTTCTAATTCGATGAATAGTTTGGGGTTTCCCGTCATATGCCTCGAACATCCACTATCTAAAAACCAGTTGGTTTTTAGATTCTTTGACTTTGCCTCCTTCTTGCATTCCTTGCGTTTATCCTACAATGGAGACAAAGTTTTAGGTACCTTTTATTTGGGTCCTTGAATGTTAGGGGCATTATTCTTGTTTAGATATCCCTTAGGTATCCAAACTTGAATATACCTTCTAGGCACATTTTTAGCATTCTTATAATTTTGAAAATAAGAAAAATTAGCATATACATGATCATTCCACATAAGTGAAGATGCATTATTATACATGTTGCGCCATGGTTGATAATTATTATGCCTTGGACGATTTTGGTAGTGTGTATAAGACATGTAATTTTGTTTCTTGAATGGCGCTATGTATGTATGTTCATATGCATTTCTATAAGATTTGTATGAGTGTTGTCTATACTTAGGTTCATAATAAGTTGTATATATTTTATTCGGTCTAGTTGCATTTGTATACATATAGGCATAATTTCTAGATTGTCTAGATGAAAAGTTTGGCCTAGATGTATGTTTATGCGTGTGTATATTGGTGGGTGTGTGTTGTATTTTTGCCTTGATATAAGTAGACGAAGGTGTATAAGCAGATGTAGCAGGAAAAGTTGATTTTGTATTATATGAAAACTTTGTACTAGATGAAACAAACTTAGTCTTTTTATTTACTTTTTCATTTTCTTCTTTATAGCCTAAGCCGGTTTTATCATTTTCATATTTTTGCGATGATATTAATACATCTAACATGTTTGTTCCTGATTTAAATTGTTCTAAGGTTTTCTCTAAATCTAGTTTACATGATTTAAGTGTAAACACTTCATTTTCATAATCATGTATCTTGGTTTTCAACACACTATTTTCAGTTCTTAAGGCTTGTTCATTATTTCTAGATGACTCAATTTTAGTCCTTAATGAATCAAGAGTACTTGATGACTCTTGTTTCAAAGACTCTAATTGATTAGAAAGTTCTAAGTTGGTTGTCTTCAACTTTTCATTCTCTTCAATTAGCTTCTTTTTCTCTTTTGACAACCTTTTACAATGAGCATGCATTTTCATGAATTCATCATACATTTAATCAAAAGTCATCTCGTTATCAGAATCAAAATCAGGAGTAGATATTACCTCTTTCGTAGACTTTAAGTACACTTCTTTAGGAAGGATTGATGACATGATGTATGATTTTAGATGAATACCTCTAATCTTTAAATAAAGTGAATGCTAATGCTCCAAGCCTTCTTGAAGTGTTCAAATGCTCCAAACCTTTGTTTTGGGATTAGCACGCTACTATGTTGTTGGTTCTTGGCCTTGCCCTGTTTGTATGGTGTTGAATCTTGCTTCTTCGAGTGGTGCAGACCTTGCTCTGATACCAAATGCTGGACCGTGCACCTGCAATAAACACCGCTAGAGGGGGGTGAATAGTGGTTAGCAGAAATTACACTACAACCCTTTGTTAAAATCCCCTTTGAAAACAGAATCTGAAACCACCTCAGATTCAGAACCCGTTTTTCAAAAATTCACAAATAATTATACACAACTCCAAAAAATTATGAAACTCTCAAGAATTTAACTTTAATGAGTTAACAAGACTCTGTCCAAAAATCAGACAAAAATAAGATCGTTTGACCTTTCAAACAAATAAAAAGATTCAGATGGTCAATCTGGACAGAATTGGACAGAATGTTGCTGATTTTGCAAAACGTATTTCTCTTTGAATACTCAACCACAAAGGTTGATCTTTATATCAAAACACTCTTTAGGATGTGTAGATGAAGTTTCCAAAAGGCCCTGACCTTAAACAATTCTTGAAAAATACAGAATTTAATTTTTCTCAAAACTGGTCAGATTGCAGCCAGATTGGAGCAGTTATCTTGCAAAGACTGAAAGACTAATTTTCCCTTGCTCAAATCAAGTGATTCTTATTGCAAATGAAAGCTAACAGTCTGAAGTATAACTCTACCGAAAATCACGAATTTTGAAAATGTTTAGCTATTTTTTCAAATTGTGAGAAGTTGTGTGAAAACTGCAGTCAAAAACAGGCAGAAAACAGAAATAAAGAAACAAGAGAATAACACCGAGAATTTATCCTGGTTCGGTCAATGTGACCTACTCCAGTCCCAAGGAACACCTTTCCTTGGATTTCACTATCAAATGAACACCTTACAACAAGATCCAAGCTTGATCCTTGGGTCATACACCAACCCTATTCAAGACTTGGATAATCACCTCTATGCAACTCTTGATTACAACACCTCTACCACCTATTGATGTTGTAGGATATGAGGGTTTGAGTGATTTCAAAATAAAGAAATTTGAATATATATATATATATAAACGTTGGTTATGTATATATATATACACAAGTGTACATGTATGCATGATAACTTGCCTTATTTAGCTTATATATTATGTTGCCGAACTAACGAGCCATGAAGCTTTAAAGCTTACATCATATGGCGAACATTTGTTGAGTTTATACTAATTTCAGGTGCCACAATTAATGAACTAAAGTAGTTCATTAAGTGAAATACTTAGTTTAATAAACTAAGTAGTTCATTAAAGGAAGATGCATTTGGAAAAGGCACAAAGGCAACAAGGCTATGGAAGGAAAGTCTTCTCCTCCTCCCCACATTTAATCCCACACGCCCACTTATACATATATATATACTATATTTTCAGATTTTTTTATAAAAGGCACATACACATGTATTCCAACGTACTACCGACACGTTATATATCTTACGAACGTACGTTAACGTCACACCACTATACTTAACTCATATTTATGAGTATATTCAGGCCTTATATCATATGATATAAGATATGGTGATGACAAATTAAATACGACACGATAAAAGGTTCTAAACCGAAATTTGTCGTATCGGGCGATACCGAAACTTCGCCAACGTGTCACGTACTTGCCATAAATAAATGGCCAGCCCATATACATCAAAATTCATTAAAAATTTCGTGCCATACACTGTATATTGAGACAAAAATACTTTCCATGTTGGCACACACAAATCATCCCACATTTAGGCCAAAATGTGAAAATTCCAATTTTATTTTTGTCACATGTTTATGGTACCACTTTAAATCAGCCAAGTGCTGGAAATTAAAGCATATATTATATATATTATGTATAACATAATATATATAGCATGTGCAAAAGTTGGAATTTAAATTAGAGAAAAATCGGGTAATCGATAAATATCGAAAATTCGGTTTTCTACGCACTTGACATGGAACGTTTTCCTTGAACATGATGTGGCACGTATCTAGACACTTTGCACACATAATATACATCTTAAAGTGTTCTAGAAAATTAAATTAAGGGCTGATTGGAATATTACATGTGTGTATTATTAAATGTGCACTATTTTTCAAAGTTAGCAAAAATAAATTTCAGCACATGTATACACACTTTCTCAACGCCACCTACAGCTTATGTGGAGCACATGTGGAGCCTTGTTGGCATGTTGATTGGTCAAGAATCAATCATACAATGTTGATGAATCAAAGAGAGAAGCTACAAAAGGTAAGTTTTCAACATACACCTCTTTTATGTCACATGCTGAAAATTTCAGCATGTCACACACATTGTGGCCGAAATCTTCACTCTTAAGGAAGATAATTTGTCAATTTTTCATTAAGGAATAAATCAAAGGAGTTATGGAAATGATTTGAATTGTATTAAGTGTGATATTCTTCATATCACACATGCTGAAATTTTTCAGCATGTGTGTGAAAATGTTGTGGCCGAATATGACACTTCTTTTGTGTCCATGTTCATTCATCAATTGATAGCAAGACTTACCATGTATTATTGATTCATTTTAATGAGAAAAATCAAAGTAAATTGGGGATTATCTTGGATAAAAATGCATGATGCACATGCTGAAATTTCAGCATGGCAAGGAGTATTATGGCCGAATTTTTCAAGGGTGGAAGGAAGAATTTTTTGTCTCACAATTTATGGGAATATCTCTCAATTTATGGAATGTATTATGTGATGATTATTTGGCACATGTTTAAAGTGTTTATTTCAGATTTTCCATGTCATCAAATGATGACAACATTGAGCCAATCAAAAGGTGCCAAGTAAGCAATGACTAAATGATGGTCCAATGGAATGATGCCAAGCAAGCAAAACTTTGTCACCATGATGTCTCACATCCTCTCAAGCACTTAAAAGGAAATTTTCAAGAGGGGAGAAGCATGCTAGGGGACGGCTGGACCTATAAGGAAGGAAGAGAAGAACAAACAAATACAAGACCAAGAATTGCATTCTAAAGTGATCAAAGTGCCAAGCCTCTTTTCTCCTACATCTTCTTTCTTTCTTCTCTTGTAAAAAGCCTATTGTACTTTATCTCTTTCATCCTTGAATAGGCTTCATAGAAACCACCATTCATTCATCTTTGTAAAAGATTGATCAAGGTGTGATCAATCTTCATTCTAGCGAGGTGGTGGTGTTCGTGCAAATTGTACTCACAATACAAGGTTTGTAAAGGGTTGGAGTTAAGGTGTAACTCTATCAACCCTGCGGTAAGGTGTACTGCGTGTGTGAAATTAGTGTGAACCAAGGAAGGTGTTCCTTGAAGACTGGAGTAGGTTGTTTATAACCGAACCAGTATAAAATTCTTGGTGCAATTTACTTTCTGCATTTACGTTTCAGTTTCTGCGCTGTTTACTCATATTGTTCACGTTCGCAAAAATAGTAAACGTTTTCTAAAAATTATAAAATTTTCCAGAAACATACATAAACGTTCTAGGGTTAATTTGGCACAAGTTTCAACCCTTTTGGACAAGTATAAGTCATCCAAACATCAAAAGTTCTGAGACTAGTGCAGTCTGATTTTCAGACTTGCAAAGGTTGAGACTTTGGGTGTATTTGACCTACTTCCCAAAAGAATTTTCAAAAACTGTTTCAACCCATTTAAATATAGTGTGTGAAGAGTTATTGGTCAAATTTTCAGATCATTTGGACACTCACACAAATAGGAATTAATTTTTCAAAACCATCTACCGTTTCTGGCAGAATTGCACAATCTGAGTGCCAACGGTTTTTGAAGGGGTTAAAGGTTGAATTTTGAGTTGAAATTTTTAGGGGACCCTCACAACATCTGAGGCTAAGTTCTCTCAAAATTTCATAATTTTTGGAGACCTCTAACCTAGTTTTTAAATCGTTTGAAAACTGGTACTGAAAACAGAATCTGTTTTCAGAACTTGAATTGGTTAGGTTTAAAGAAATTTTAAAAACCATATTTTCCGCACCACCTATTCAACCCCCCCCTTCTAGTGGTGCCTTGCAAATCCTACAAGTGGTATCAGAGAGCAGGAATACTCACGACAAGGAATCCAACGATTCAGTGAGATGGCATCCACAAATCTCAAAACCGAACAAGAAGGTATGTCAAGCCAAAGGCCTCCACTCTTTGACGGTGAGTCTTTTATTCAATGGAAACTTAGGATGAAATTATTTCTTATGGCTATAGACATAGACCTTTGGTCAATAATTGAAGATGGTCCATATGTCCCGTCTAAATTGTCCACTGTAGATGGAGTCACACTAGAAGTAATTAAAACAAGACAAGACTATACTAGTGAAGACAAAAAGAAACTGAGTATGAATGCTAAGGCCATGCAATTACTCTTAAATGGCTTAAGTAAGAGTGAGTCTAGTTATGTGTCCAATTGTTCGAGTGCACAAGAAATGTGGAGAATCTTAGAAATGAAACACGAAGGCACAAGTCAAGTCAAAGAGTCTAAAATTAATATGCTTATGTCTACTCTTGAGTCTTTCAAGTTGTTGCCTAATGAGTCAATTGTTGATATGGATCTTCGTTTGACTAACATCTATAACTCTCTTGAGTCTCTTGGTAAGGCCTTTACAACGCAGGAAAAAGTACAGAAAGTCCTACGGAGCCTCCCTTCAGAATGGGATCCTAAAGTGACTGCCATAGAAGAAAGCAAGGAGACTAAGTCAATAAAAATGGAAGAACTCATTGGTTCACTAAAAGTGTATGAAAACAAACTCATTATTCGGAAATCGGAATCAACCAAACAAGGTAAGACAATTGCTTTTAAATCAAATGAATACGTCTCCCCTCCCTCCGATCACGTAGAAGATAGTGATTCCGAATCGGATAATGATGACTTAATTCTATTGGCAAAAGGACTAAGAATATTCATGAGAAAATCATTTAGAAATAAAAACAAGGGCACTACATCTAAGAGAAATAAAAACAAGTCGAATGATAAGGACATTAAATGTTATGAATGCGGCAAACTCGGACACTTATCATATGACTGCCCAAACAAAGAAAAGCAAACTAATAAGTACCCTGACAAGGAGCGGAACAAAAATAGACCCGTCTCAGATCCTAAACAAAGGAAACGTGCACTAAAGGCCTCCACATGGAGTGACTCATCAGACTCTGAAACTGAGACCGAAGAGGAGACCGCTCAAGTTTGCTTCGCTTCAAAGGCGTCTAATGAGGTATCATCTGACTCTGACTCTGACTCTGAACCTTCTTACGATGATTTATTTAGTCAATATCTTGAGTTACATAAATTTACTAAGACTCTCGCAAAAGAAAAGAAACGTTTAATTGAAGACAAGAAACTGTTAGAATCTTCTAACGAGAATCTTGTCGCTCAATTAAGCGATTCAAAGAAAGAGTCTTCATGTGCCATCACTGCATTAAAAACCAAGATCTCATCATTAACTTCTCAAAATAATGAAATGAAATCCGAGATTTAAAATTTGAAATCAAGGAATACAGACTTAGAGAAAATGATGAAACAATTCGATACAGGGTCAAACATGTTGCATCGCATCATATTATCACAAAAGCATGATAGTGACAAAACTGGATTGGGATACGTTAATACTAACGAAGTATCAACCAAACCAACCAAGTTTGTTGTGTCTAAAAAGGTAGACACCCCTAAAGTGGCGTCTAAGATGACGCAGGAAAGCACCCCCTTCCACACGCCCCACTCCCTCATATCATGTGAAATATAATGTTGTACCATATAGATATGAGAAGAAGAGATCAATGCATACACGGAATACATATCATCCACGCACCACGCACGCACACACAAGGACATATCACAAACGTCCTTCATACAATGAGTATAGGGGAGTCCTTGGGCAAAGACCCAAAGTACATGCACCACATGTATACTATGTCGCACCTTCATCCACTTTCTTGCCATATGATAGACCGAGAAGGATCACCCAAGTATGGGTACCGAAAGGTACCTTTACTAAAAGGTGATTAACTAACTCGAAAGGACCCAAAATTAAAAGGGTACCTAAATCACCTTTTTACATTGCAGGGAGACCACTCATCAAAAGACACATCAATAAAGTGGTTCCTTGACAGTGGTTGCTCGAGGCACATGACAGGTGACCCGAGCCTCTTCTCCAAATTAAAGAAGGTCACAAAAGGCGGATCCGTGACCTTTGGAGACAACAATGAAGGCAAGATCATTGGTAAAGGTACGATTGGAAACCCGGATACACTTCAAATCTCAAACGTGTTTTTGGTAAGAAACTTATCTTACAATCTTCTTAGTATTTCGCAATTTGTTGACAGTGGTTTTAATGTGTGTTTCACTCACCCTTATTGTAATATAATAGATAAAATGGAGAAAACCGTTTTAAAAGGAAAACGTGAAGGAAACATATTCACACTATCCTTGGATGATGTAGTAGATGCCAAAGTTAAATGCTTTATGTCAAATGAACCCAATGTGAATTTGTGGCATAGACGTCTAGGACACATAGGTATTTCTACACTAGAAAAATTGCAACGAAAGAGCCTAGTACGGGGATTGCCTAAGCTTGATTTAGACAAGTTTCAGTTGTGTGAATCTTGCATAAAAGGCAAACAAACACGTGAGTCACTTAAGCCTAAAAATGAGATAAGCACGACTAGAATACTAGAACTATTGCATATCGATTTGTTTGGTCCTAGTCGTACTACAAGCCTTGGTGGGCGTCACTATGCATGTGTAATTGTTGATGACTTTCTCGTTATGCTTGGACTTTATTTCTTACACATAAGGATGATAGCGCCGTAGAAATCGCTAAATTAATTAAACAACTTGAAAATCAATACGGTGTAAATGTGAAAAGAACAAGAAGCGATAGAGGCGGTGAGTTTAAAAATAAAGAGATGATTTCATTCTGTGAAGAAAAAGGGATTAAACATGAGTTTTCGCCACCTAGAACTCCACAATTAAATGGAGTAGTAGAAAGAAAGAATCGCACACTACAAGAAATCGCTAGGACTATGCTTTGCGAAAATAAATTACCTAGATTTCTGTGGGCGGAAGCCGTAAATTGTGCATGCTATATTGTAAATCGCTTATCTATAAGAAAGAAAATAAACAAGACGCCTTACGAAATTTTGAATGATCGCATGCCTAAGATAGATTATTTTCGTGTGTTTGGATGCAAATGTTTTGTCTTGAATACAAAAGATAACTTAGATAAATTTGAATCCAAATCGATTGAGTGCATTTTTATTGGGTATTCCATAAATTCAAAAGCATATAGATGTTATGATCCTCTCACTAGACAAATCATAGAATCTATTCATGTTAAATTCAATGAATTTGGAGAGGTTGATAAAGAAAAGGAATATGATGATGACTTTGATTTGAAACCCGTTTTGGATGAAGAAAATGAGTCTTTTGATATGCATGAGATGAATGAAACACTAGAAATGCATGATCATATAGAAATGCATGATAACTTAGAAAATAATCAACCAAGATGGCATAGAGATCACCCACATGATCTCATCATAGGCGACATCACTCACGGTGTGCGACCACGTAGAAGAATCACTTCGGATGAAATAAATGAATTTCATGCTATGATTTCTGAAATTGAGCCTAAAAATGTGCATGATGCTTTGAGTGATTCATCTTGGATTGATGCTATGCATGACGAACTTAATTAATTCGTTAGAAATGATGTATGGGATTTAGTGCCACGACCACAAGATAAGACAATAATAGGCACAAAGTGGGTGTTTAGGAACAAAATGAATGAAGAAGGAAAAGTCGTTAGAAATAAAGCAAGACTCGTAGCTCAAGGATATAATCAAGAAGAAGGAATAGACTACGATGAAACATTTGCACCCGTAGCACGTTTAGAAGCTATACGACTTTTACTTGCTATTGCTTGCATGAAAGATTTTAAATTGTATCAAATGGACGTCAAAAGTGCTTTTCTAAACGGATTTATACAAGAAGAAGTATACGTGAAGCAACTACCCGGTTTTGAAGATTTGAAACATCCTGATCACGTGTACAAATTAAAGAAGGCACTATATGGACTAAAGCAAGCGCCTAGAGCATGGTATGATCGTTTTGCTACTTTTCTTTTAGAAAATAATTTTAAACGTGGTACTATAGATAGTACATTATTTTTGAAACAAGAAAATCAGATTTACTTATTATTCAAATTTACGTAGATGATATTATTTTTGGTTCTACCTCACATAGACTCGTTAAGGATTTTGAAAATTGTATGAAAGCTGAATTTGAAATGTCTATGGTTGGTGAACTTAATTATTTTCTTGGCTTGCAGATTAAGCAAACGAGTAAAGGAATTCATATAAGCCAAGCTAAGTACGTAAATGACATGATCAAGAAGTTCAATTTTGAAAATTTGAAACCATCCCCCACGCCTATGAGTGTTACTACTAAATTAGACAAAGATGAACATGGTAAAGACGTTGATAATGGATTATATCGATCTATGATAGGTTCTTTTACTATATTTAACTGCTAGTAGGCCTGACATCATGTTTAGCGTATGCATGTGTGCTCGTTTTCAAAGTCAACCTAAGGTGTCACACTTAAATGCGGTGATGAAAAGAATATTTCGCTATATAAGCACACGCTCACCTTAGGTATTTGGTAAGATAAGGATTCTACATTCGACTTACATGCTTACACTGATGCAGATTATGGTGGCTGCAAAATAGATAGAAAAAGCACGAGCGGAACTTGCCAATTTATAGGAAATTCCCTTATTTCATGGTTTTCCAAAAAGCAAGCAAGTGTTGCTTTGTCCACTACTGAGGCTGAGTATATGGCTCTTAGCCTTTGTTGCACACAGTTGTTGTGGATAAAACAACAACTTTCGGACTTTGGAATTACCGTAGATAAAATTCCTATATATTGTGATAGTATGAGTGCAATAAATTTGTCTAAGAACCCCGTATTACACTCTAAGGCTAAGCATATAGAAGTTCGCTATCATTTTCTTGTGATCACGTTAACAATGGTAATATTGTCATAGATCACGTACGCACAGAATCACAAGTAGCGGATATATTTACAAAGGCCTTAAATCAAGCCACATTTGAATCTCTCCGTTCTAAATTAGGCATGCTTCCTGTTGATGTGATTTAATGCGATATTATTTGATTACTTTCCTTTTTGACAGGAATCTTTTGATTAACTTTCCAAAATAAAGGGGGAGAGAGAAGCATGATTTGAGGGGAAGAGAGAGATTTAAGGGGGAGAGAGATCACTGATTGATCCTAATTGCATGAATCAAGGGGGAGCCGGATTTGAAATTCGAAATTCAAATTTCGAATCTGTGCATAATTCAAGGGGGAGAGATAACACCTAAATCATGTACACTAGTTATTTTGAAAATCATCAAAAGGGGGAGATTGTAGGAATATGAGGGTTTGAGTGATTTCAAAATAAAGAAATTTGAATATATATATATATATATAAACGTTGGTTATGTATATATATATACACAAGTGTACATGTATGCATGATAACTTGCCTTATTTAGCTTATATATTATGTTGCCGAACTAACGAGCCATGAAGCTTTAAAGCTTACATCATATGGCGAACATTTGTTGAGTTTATACTAATTTCAGGTGCCACAATTAATGAACTAAAGTAGTTCATTAAGTGAAATACTTAGTTTAATAAACTAAGTAGTTCATTAAAGGAAGATGCATTTGGAAAAGGCACAAAGGCAACAAGGCTATGGAAGGAAAGTCTTCTCCTCCTCCCCACATTTAATCCCACACGCCACTTATACATATATATATACTATATTTTCAGATTTTTTTATAAAAGGCACATACACATGTATTCCAACGTACTACCGACACGTTATATATCTTACGAACGTACGTTAACGTCACACCACTATACTTAACTCATATTTATGAGTATATTCAGGCCTTATATCATATGATATAAGATATGGTGATGACAAATTAAATACGACACGATAAAAGGTTCTAAACCGAAATTTGTCGTATCGGGCGATACCGAAACTTCGCCAACGTGTCACGTACTTGCCATAAATAAATGGCCAGCCCATATACATCAAAATTCATTAAAAATTTCGTGCCATACACTGTATATTGAGACAAAAATACTTTCCATGTTGGCACACACAAATCATCCCACATTTAGGCCAAAATGTGAAAATTCCAATTTTATTTTTGTCACATGTTTATGGTACCACTTTAAATCAGCCAAGTGCTGGAAATTAAAGCATATATTATATATATTATGTATAACATAATATATATAGCATGTGCAAAAGTTGGAATTTAAATTAGAGAAAAATCGGGTAATCGATAAATATCGAAAATTCGGTTTTCTACGCACTTGACATGGAACGTTTTCCTTGAACATGATGTGGCACGTATCTAGACACTTTGTACACATAATATACATCTTAAAGTGTTCTAGAAAATTAAATTAAGGGCTGATTGGAATATTACATGTGTGTATTATTAAATGTGCACTATTTTTCAAAGTTAGCAAAAATAATTTCAGCACATGTATACACACTTTCTCAACGCCACCTACAGCTTATGTGGAGCACATGTGGAGCCTTGTTGGCATGTTGATTGGTCAAGAATCAATCATACAATGTTGATGAATCAAAGAGAGAAGCTACAAAAGGTAAGTTTTCAACATACACCTCTTTTATGTCACATGCTGAAAATTTCAGCATGTCACACACATTGTGGCCGAAATCTTCACTCTTAAGGAAGATAATTTGTCAATTTTTCATTAAGGAATAAATCAAAGGAGTTATGGAAATGATTTGAATTGTATTAAGTGTGATATTCTTCATATCACACATGCTGAAATTTTTCAGCATGTGTGTGAAAATGTTGTGGCCGAATATGACACTTCTTTTGTGTCCATGTTCATTCATCAATTGATAGCAAGACTTACCATGTATTATTGATTCATTTTAATGAGAAAAATCAAAGTAAATGGGGATTATCTTGGATAAAAATGCATGATGCACATGCTGAAATTTCAGCATGGCAAGGAGTATTATGGCCGAATTTTTCAAGGTGGAAGGAAGAATTTTTGTCTCACAATTTATGGGAATATCTCTCAATTTATGGAATGTATTATGTGATGATTATTTGGCACATGTTTAAAGTGTTTATTTCAGATTTTCCATGTCATCAAATGATGACAACATTGAGCCAATCAAAAGGTGCCAAGTAAGCAATGACTAAATGATGGTCCAATGGAATGATGCCAAGCAAGCAAAACTTTGTCACCATGATGTCTCACATCCTCTCAAGCACTTAAAAGGAAATTTTCAAGAGGGGAGAAGCATGCTAGGGGACGGCTGGACCTATAAGGAAGGAAGAGAAGAACAAACAAATACAAGACCAAGAATT
>AP025075.1:20719876-20799893 GCA_036186865.1 Eustoma russellianum | reverse complement strand
TAGGTTTAAAGAAATTTTAAAAACCATATTTTCCGCACCACCTATTCAACCCCCCCTTCTAGTGGTGCCTTGCAGATCCTACAGATGTAGCCTTATAAATTTGGCTAATCAATCATACAAATCCAACTCAAGAAGGTGTGTATAGTGTATCTGGACAACAGGAAAATTGGAACACCTTAGCTACACAAAGTATGAACAAAAATATGAGAAGAGAATAGCAAGACAACAATCTTCAATTTTTGCTTTAAAGTGTGTGTCTTCTCTTCTTCACCTTGCCTTCTATTTATAGAGTGAATTGATGACATATTCCCTCCAACTTTTAGACCATGTGATGGCTGAGAATTTTGAATTAAAACACCTCCATAATCATCTCCAACAATCTTGTCTCCATTACATTCAAATTTGAAATTTCAAGTTGGCAACTTTTGCCAACTAGCTTGCTTTTAGTTTGTCTTCTTGTCTCCAACTCATAAAATGAGAAAAACATCATCTCCACCTGTATAATCACGTTTTGGAGGCTGTGTATATGTATACCAACTCAGATTCTTTGAGGAGAAATCAACAAATAATAGTTGACAAGGTTATGTCAACATATAATATCAAAATTCCCATTTCTCCTTGACATATTGTGATGAATCTTGCACCAAGGACACCTTGTAATCTCTGAAAGATAATGATTAAGAACCTCCAATAACATATATATAAGAGTCTTCAAGAAAAAATAGAACGTGACATCGAATACCGTCACATATCCCGCTACCGTCGATAAAATCGTCAAATGAGAGAATAAAATAGAAAACCACCAAATAATCTTCAAGAACATACTAAATGAACTCCAGAATGAATATAATAAGATACTCAAGAGATTCCTTGAGTAAAAATACTAAAACTGTCTTCGGGGGTAAAATGACCAAAATGCCCCTAGTGAGATAAAACTCCAGAAATGACCCCGATGGTCAGAATTAAATATAATAACACCTTCTTGATAATAAATAAGATGATAATATCTTCTTGAATAATATTCACCATGTCGAGTACCTACAAAACTCAAAATACCACTTTTGCCCTTTTTGGTAAGTTGTAGAAACTTCGAGGGCATATTAGTCACAAGATATTATCATCATAAAATCACATAATCACAACATGATAAACATATATAAATCATGTAAAAATAAAAACAACTATTTTATCACATTTTAGAAAAATATTTCTAACAACCCTAGACATCGTGTCATTTTTCTTCACTTATTCAACTCTTTCATTTATAACACCATATGTGACATTTTTAAGTATTCATCACTTAAAATCATGACTTTGAAAATTATCCAAACATATTTCTCAACAGGAGCGACAGAGGCGACGAATTTAAAAATAAGGACATGATTCCATTTTACAAAGAAAAAGGTATTAAACACGAGTTTTCGCCACCTAGAATACCACAATTAAATAGAGTAGTAGAAAGAAAGAATAGGACACTACAAGAAATTGGTAGAACCATGCTATGTGAAAATAAGTTGCCTAGATTTTTGTGAGCAAAAGCCGTAAATTGTGCATGCTATATAGTTAATTGCTTGTCCATTATAAAAAATAAAAAAAACTCCTTATGAAATAGTAAATGATTGCATGGCTAAAATTGATTACTTTCATGTGTTTGGTTGTAAATGCTTTGTTTTGAATACAAAAGATAATCTAGATAAATTTGAGTCTAAATTAATTGAATGCATCTTTGTTGGATATTCTGCAAATTCTAAGGCATATAGATGTTATGATCCTATCACTAGACAGATTTTATAATCTATTCATGTGAAGTTTAATAAATTTGGTGATTTTGATAAAGATAAAGAATATGACGATGATTTTTGAACTAAAGCCCATGTTAGATGATATAGAAGAGAATATCGTACAAGATGAACCTAACACACTAGAAATGCATGATCACTTAGAAATGTATGAAAACTTAGAAAATAATCAAACAAGATGGCATACAGATCACCCACACGACCTCATCATAGGCGACATAACATAAGGTGTCCATCCACGTCGAAGAATAAATCCTGATGAAATAAATCAATTCCATGCTATGATATTCGAAATTGAACCCAAGAATGTATTTGATGCTTTAAATGATTCTTCTTGGATTGACGCTATGCATGATGAATTAAATCAATTCACAAGAAATGATGAGCCAAGTGAAGGCTAGAAAACGTTTCCAAGGACTTTGTCTTCCATTCCAAATTGATTTGAACCTCAGCTATGGCAAAGAACATCACAATGACACCCCTCGAACTGTAACCGTTGTTCTTGGCTCAATTTATGCCAACACCTCTTCCTCTTTGGCATTCCAAAACATCTAAAACCTCATTGAGATCCTAAGATGCTGTAAACCAAAAAATGAAGTAAATACTAACAAGTTCTAGGCTATGAACTTGAGAGAAACCGTTAAGTGGTTTTAACTTCAACTAGAAAAGTTGAGAATTCCTTAAAGGAAATTTTGATTGAAATATGTTTGAATTGTGGTTAATCGGATTATTTATATATGTTTTGTATTTGCGTTTGAATGCACTGGAAATAAGATAGGTGCCTGACAATCGAAATTAACTTAAAGGTCATAAGTTAGTTTGTTGAGGTGCTATGTTATTCTGAGTTAAAATATTAATATGTGGTGCTTGAAAGTATCTTAGCTTCTGTTAACGTTTTCAGTTAGAAACATAAAATTAAAAAATCCAAAAAAACTCAAATGCGTAGTTATCATTTAAGTTTGTTTATGTTTTAGTATGTAGCTATCTTGTGTTGTGAAAAAATTTTTTGGTTATTGTACCTGATAGTCAACTTGTTCCTACTGCTGTCCCTTTGTAATCTTTGCGATAGACTACAAATAACAGGCTGTAGAAGTTGAAAGTATATAGATACAAACCAAAAGAAAATCAAAGCATAGAGTCAAACGGATTTTAGTTACATTGAGTTTAAGTTAAAAAAAACGTTTGTTAAGAATGGAAAACCGAAAAACAAAAGTGTTAAAAACAGATTTTAGTTAGTGTGTTAGACATTGTTGAATTGAAACAAGAAAAACCAAAACAATTTTTAGGTTGTGTTGTTTAAGTGTCTAAAGTTGTCGTCCTGTGTCAATTTTATTGTCAATCTGTTGTCACATCAAGTTATAGACATAGGTAATAAGTTGAACAAAATTGGATTGAATTTGATTTCACCACCCCTGTTACATCTTAAGTCATTCATTGGTAAAAAGTTGTCTGAACTTTTAATTAAAGCATTATTGACTTGAGATTGTAAAAAAAAGTGAAGTAAATTTGTAAGAAACAAGATTTGATTTCAAATTTTAACGTTGGCTTTACGTTTATCGTTACTTGGGATTGATTCAATTGTTTAAAGATATTATTGGACTTAAGTTCTTACTTAGGATCATTTTGTCTATATTTATCCCTAGATTTTTATATTGCCAACCTGTTTATCATCTTGTTGTCTTTACACTTCTTCATACTTGCATTAAACTTTCATCTATATTTGGTTGTTAAATTTGTGAAACAGTTTTCATATCATTAGTGTTCTTCCGTGTTGTTCAAAGAACGTTTCACAAAAGCCACATCAAAACCTTGTGCAAGTAAAACCAAAGAAAAAGAAGCCGTGAGCAATGTCTCATAAAGGCAAGTGAGCAGTAGACTCACAAAACAGACAAAGCCAAACCAAAAAAAAATCATTAGGCTTGTTTGTGAAACAAAACTGAGAGAAAAGTCAAATTTAACGTCAAAAAAGCAAGATACAAGACGTATGAGTGATTTGCACAAGAAGTGAGATATAGCCATATCCAAAAAAAATTCACAAAAGTGAATTGTGCAAAACCAAAAGCCAATAACTACACCAAAATTGTTGACTGTTGTAAACGGTTCCTAGAACAAACCCTTGTTGAACACTTGTGTGTATGTACTATCTTTCACTTTATTTACAATTGAATGTGCATTAAAGTTTAAAGTAAGTTAAAGGATTGTTCTGTACAAACCCTTAGCTTTCTTTGATTCAGCCATAAACATCACTTGCCTTCTATCTTTCTTTGAATCTTAGATAGTCCAAGATTGTTGTTTATTCAATTGTCAATTTAAAGTAGAAATTACGTTTTGTCAAAGTTATAGTTTGATCTTACTTGCTTGTATTCTGACTTATTTATCTCATTGTTTTACCATCTTGGTTGATTGTTTTGATTAAACATGATTCTGAAAACCATTTGGGGAGTTGAATGTCATAGGAGTGACTATGATGAACTGGAAAGACGTATGAACTCCTTTGGTCGTACGAATGGTTTATGGGTTGGATATTGGGAATGTAAAACTCCTAGATATCAAACTCTTCCTCAGTGCAATAAAGATGTTAGTGCATATTACAATGAAATGCTTGATGATTTGTACTATGCTTATGTTGATGAACATGAGGAATTAAGCATGATTAGGTTCTTTGCTGGTCTAGATTAAGAAATTGCCGATTGCATGTTAAATGAAAAATTCTCATCACTTAATGACATGTATAAAAAGGCAAAGATTGTTCAATCAAACCTAATCCCATGCCAAGTTAATCAAAACTATGGGCATGAACTGAACTCTTATGATTCTCAAAATGACAAACCAAGTTAAGTTAAGCAATTTGAGTCAGACTATGGATAATATTGAAAATGCATTGCTTCAACTTAGAGACATGGTGCAAGTAATGATAGAATCTGAAAAGAACAAAGACTTGCAATCTGACATTTCTGTGAATGATGGTTTGTATGAAATTAGCCCCAACATGCTTGAAACTGAAACTTCTTTATCTGAATTGCATGTTCAACCTTGTGTACTGTCTGAAGAAGATCTTTCACTTGATTCTAATTGTGGTGGTTTCCAAAGTGTTACCAACATGCCATTAGTTGATTTTACAATTGATAACACTTTGTCTGAAAATGATTTTAACTGTGTCATGCATATAAATGAAATCCGTGTGCATGATCTGCATTCTGCTGAGATGCTTGTTTCTGGGTTACAGATTGATTTACATCCTGAACTTGATATTGTTGACAATGATGCTACTATACCTGTTGAGAATGACATTGTTGAACTAGATTCATATGATTTGATGTTAGCTGAACTAGATAGTCTACTTGACGTAGAACTTGATGATGTTTACATTGATACACATTCAACTGCAAATGAACATAAGTCTTTGAATGATCTAGTTGATGAATTGTATGACATATTCAGTTTAGATGATAATCTTATTTCTGGAACATCTGGCATTACACATCATGCTGAATACATTCTTGTTGTCATTCAGTCTGTTACATCTAGTCTAGATATTGCATGTGTACCTATCCCTTGTAAGATTATTGTAAACACATTGCAATATGCATATTGGAAGTTCTTTTATCTGTTAGGATGTATGTGTTAAAATCTTTTTTATCATTTTGATAATACATCCTAAACACTTTAGAAAGCGTGTACACACCTTATTCTTTTCTAAAAAAATAAGGGTGCACGAAGGTATTTCACTTTGACCATTCTGCATTATCATGTTCATATTTGATTCTGGTGGATTTGAGCATACGTGTACATCCTGAAACCCTATCCCTTGTGTTATTCATGTTGAGATTCGAGGACGAATCATTTTCAAGAGGGAGGGAATGATGAGCCCACAATGGGGTCAACGCAACATATTTTCATGTATCATTTATTGCCACATGTTAGTTCTGTAAGACATGGCATATCACTCATCACTCTGCACACACTAGTGCTAGTTTAGATGTCTTATTGTCTTAACTAACCCTTAGGACATGTCATATATGTTGTGTACATTGCATATGTTGCTTGGTGCCTTTTTTTGAATTGTTCGCAGGTCAATGAGGTTGAACGATCGATCGTAGTCCAAATTCTGTCGGATCATCTGATCACCCACCTACACCGATCGTTCGATGTAGCAACCAGCTTTATCACCTGCTTCTGAATTGCGGATGCAACTTATAGAAACTAGCCATGTAAATGCTGCGAGTTTCCCCAATTAGATTTCGACATCAATGAGACCTAATACTGAAGATTCATAACTGCACAAATTGAGTTCCAATCAAATGGGATTACTTTCAGAACTCATTCACGCAAAATACAAACCAGAGAAAGCTTACAGCACCACATATCCTCCAATCAAAACAAAGGAGGAACGCATGCTGAAGGACAAACCAATTCGAAGGCCGCAAAGTACATTTGGGAAAAAACATCATGCGCATCAAATATTTTCTTTTAATTGGACCAAAAATTGATTTCATAACCATTGGACCGATTGTATATTTAGTATGTATAAATATCAGTAGGCAAAACTTGTAATTCTAACCCTTTTTTATAAAATTTCAAACAGAACGTTTTGTTCTTTCTTTGAGCTGTGTGCTCATTAAACAGAACCTTTTGGTTCTTGTTTTACCTTTAATTCTGCCTGAGGTGAAAGAATTCCTTTAAGGAAACGATCCATTCCGCATTTGTCTTTATTGAACCGTCCGTTTCTTTGATTTGGGCTGCCCGGTGTCGTATCATTTGGTATCAGAGCTTTAAGGTATCTTCTAACTTCATCAATTTTAGAAACTAAATTCATATTAGTTTCTCTTTTTTTGAATTGTGTTAATCGGATTATTTATATATGTTTTGTATTTGCGTTTGAATGCACTGGAAATAAGATAGGTGCCTGACAATCGAAATTAACTTAAAGGTCATAAGTTAGTTTGTTGAGGTGCTATGTTATTCTGAGCTAAAATATTAATATGTGGTGCTTGAAAGTATCTTAGCTTCTATTTTTGATGCAAATGATCTAACTAATCTTAAGATAGCTAAATGCAACTTAGTTGTATCTAAATGCAATTATAAGGGTTGATTACTCTAACAACTAATGGAAATCAGTTTTGATGCAAACTAGCTAACTTGTTTTTGTATTGGTTTTCGTTTGTATGATGCAATCAGTTTCTAAGCTAGATGATACTAGATGCAAGTGTTTATGTATTCAACACAACAAACGTGTATCAACTAGAGACTAGGCAGCATACATAGCTAACTAAAACTACCCTTTTTGTTCTTAGTTTTCGGATTTGCTTGTGCTAAACTAAACAACCAACTAAACCTTTAATCTATGTTGCAAACTACTCTAACTAAGCTAAATAAGGCAGCAAATAAAACGTCTAAAACAGATTGCACACAACTACTAAAACAGAATTTTAACAACTTGATTACAAACTAAACTATCAACTAATCTATTTTTGTGTTCAAGTTTTCTGTTTTAAGGAATCACTAAACTACCGTTTAAAATTCTAGATTAGGACCTAATGAACATTGTCTAAGCTAGATTGAACTAGAACAACAAGTTTCACACACGGTTTTAATCTAAACTACACAAAGGGATTCTAACAACACTTAGGTCTAGTCTAAGTTCTTTTTGTGGTGTTTTCGGTTTTGCTACTTAAACTAACTTACCAAACTATTGTAAACTATCTAATAAACACTTTAAAACATAAAGTAACTATCTAAATTAACAGATTCTAAAGGGACCTAAAAACAGTTTACTACACGGTTTGGGCAACATCATATATATGCAAGTTTGATTCTATGCTCATTTGAAATCTTGGTGAATGCTAATAGCTATATCTTTTTGTTGATTTCAATTGTTTCAAACAACTTGTTGGACTTAGATACATCCTGGAAGTTAGGAATTGTTTAAGCCCCACACTGTTAAAGAGCTATCCAATTGTTGTTTTAGATCAATTTCTGAACTTACCTTGCACCTATATTCAATTTGAACTTGTTGTAATTGTGAATTGATTTCTCACTACATAGTGTTTAGCCGTGTTGTGTACGAGAAACTTTCAAATTCCAAATACAACAAACCTTGTGCAATTAAAGGCCGTGAGCAATGACTCATGTAGGCCGTGAGGAGTAGTCTCACAACAATCAAGCAAACCCCTCCAAAGAAAGAAAATTATGCTTGATTGAGAAATACACGAGAGAAAAGCCAATATTTGTCAACAAGTAAGAGGCAAGACAAGAGAGAATTGCACAAGAAAGAAAAGTGAGGAAAAGCCCAAAGTTAAACATTGCAAAAGGGAAATTCCTGTGCAAAGCTCAAAAGAAAGAAAGTGCCCAAAACGAACCAAAGTGTTGTAGATTTGAAATATTGAAAGTTTCTAAAGCAAACCCTTGCTGACACTTTGTTTGTGTGCTTTTACTTTCACTTTACTTCAATTGATAATTGCATATGCTGTAAAGTAAATTGAGGGATTGTCTTAAAACAACCCCGTAGATTTCATTCAGCCAAAACAACAATTTGACTTCTGTGAATTTTCTTGAATCTTTAGGAGAAATAGTCCAAATTGCTGTTTTGAACAATTGTCAACATAAAGTAGAGTATTTGCATCTTGTCAATATTTTAATTGGCTTTTGAGATTGTTTTCTGAATCATGGGTCCCCAACAGAAAGATAATCACCATCCCCGTCCCCATCTACTCCTGTCCCATCCCCAGTCCCTGTTACCCTAGAAAATATACAGCAAACACTCACTTTCCTTGTTAATCAGTTTGGTTTAATGAGAAGTGACATAGAGGATAACAAACAAAGGATAAGCAAAGTAGAAAAGCCAACCTTAGATCAAAATGAACCTAGTATACCTTTTCAAGAAGGCACCTCTTATGGTAATGAGTCTCATGTTGAACGTAGAAAAGTCACATCACTTAGAGGTAGAGGTAGAGGTCGAGGTAGTAATGGTGGTCGTAGGAACATTTGTTTTGAGGAAAGATTTGATTATCTCCCTGAGTACAATGAAGAACAATATCCGGAAGAACGGTATGATGAACGTCAGCCTGATAGAGATGAACATCTTGAAGAAGAGTTCATTACTACTAAACTGACAATACCCTCCTTCCAAGGGAAAAGTGATCCTGAAACATATCTGGAATGGGAAACAAAAGTAGAACATATGTATTCTTGCACTAACTATTCTGAATTGGCCAAAGTGCGGTATGCAACTTTTGAATTTGTAGATTATGCTTTACTTTGTTGGGAACAATTGAAGAACACCAGGAGAAGAACAAGACAGCCCCCTGTTGTTACTTGGTCCGAGCTGAAACAAGAGATGAGGAAGAGATTCATATCTCCTTCCTATGAAAGAAGCATTTTCCAGAAATTGCAACAACTTTCTCAAGGTAATAGATTTGTTGATGAATTTTATAAAGAATTAGAACATCTGCTTACCAGGGCTAACATAGAAGAAGCTGAGGAAGCCACAATGGCTAGATTTCTAGCTGGTTTAAACAAAGAGATTGCATTTAAGGTGGAACTTACACCTTACTCCGATGTATGGGATTTAGTGCTACGACCACAAGATAAAACGATAATAGGCATAAAGTGGATCTTTAGGAATAAAATGAATGAAGAGGGTAAAGTCGTTAGAAACAAAGCAAGGCTTGTACCACAAGGATATAATCAAGAAGAAGGAATAGATTACGACAAAAAGCCATACGATTATTACTTGCTATTGATTGCATGAAGGATTTTAAAATTTATCAAATGGACGTAAAAAGTGCATTTTTAAATGGCTTTATAGAAGAAGAACTATATGTGAAACAACCACCCGGTTTTAAGGATTTAATGTATCCTAATCACGTACAAATTAAGGAAGGCACTATATGGTTTAAAACAAGCACCTAGGACATGGTATGATTGTTTTGCTACTTTTATTTTAGAAAATGGGTTTAAAAGAGGCACCATAGATAGCACTTTATTCTTGAAACAAGAAAAATCGGATTTACTTATTATTCAAATTTATGTTGATGACATTGTTTTTGGATCTACATCCAATAAACTTGTTGAAGAATTTGAAATATGCATGAAATTCGAATTTGAAATGTCTATGGTTGGTGAATTGAATTATTTTCTTGGCTTGCAAATTAAACAAACTAGCAAAGGCATCTATATAAGTCAAGTAAAATATGTAAATGACATGATTAAAAAATTTAACTTTGAAAACTTGAAACCATCCCTCACCCCTATGTGTGTAACCACTAAACTTGATAAAAATGAGAATAGAAAAGACTTCGATAATGGTTTGTATAGGTCTATGATTGGCTCTTTTCTTTATCTTACCGTAAGTAGACCCGATATCATGTTTAGTGTTTGTATGTGTGCTCGATTTCAAAGCAACCCTAAAGTGTCACACTATAATGCTTTAAAGAGGATATTTCGATACATTAAGCGTACCCCCACTTCAGGAATATGGTATGATAAGAATTGTGAATTTGACTTGCATGCTTATACTGATGCAGATTATGGCGGATGTAAAATAGATAGAAAAAGCACAAGTGGCACATGTCAATTCATTGAAAATTCATTAATATCATGGTTTTCGAAAAAACAAGCTAGTATAACATTATCTACTACTAAAGCTCAATACATTACACTTAGTCTTTGTTGCACACAAATCTTAAGGCTAAAACAGCAACTACCGGATTTTGGAATCACGGTAAATTGCATCCCCATTTATTGTGATAGTATGAGTGCTATCAATTTGTCTAAGAACCCCGTACTATACTCTAAGGCAAAGCACATAAAAGTACGATATCACTTTCTTCGTGATCATGTAAACAGTGGTGATATCATTATAAAGCATGTATGTACTGAAGCACAAGTGGCTGACATATTCACCAAAGCCCTTAATCAAGCCACGTACGAAAATCGACGCTCAAAATTAGGCATGATTTCTGCTAATTTGCTATAGATTGATATTTCTTTCCATCTTTACATGTACTTTTGATATCATTTACAAAATAAAGGGGGAGAGATATAGCATGATATAAAGGAAAGAGGGATCATGATTGCATGATTTAAGGAGGAGCACAACGATATGAAATTCAGAATCCAAAATTCGAATAATTTGAGGGGGAACAATTATATTTAAATCATGAACCAATGTTATTTTGTAAATCATCAAAAGGGGGAGATTGTTGAGAAAAAGTGTTTGAATGATTTACAAATGCATGATTTGAATGGTACGAGTTTACGAAATGCATGACAAAATTATTATTTGACACGTTTATGTGATATACATGCTTCATAAGTTTATATATATTATTGCCGTACTAACAAGCCATGAAGCGTTAAAGCTTACATCATATGGCAAGAATTTGTTGTCATTGTACTATTTTCAGGTGCCACAATTAATGAACTAAACTAGTTCATTAAGTGAAGTGTTTAAGTTAATGAACTAACTAGTTCATTAAATGGAGATATATTTGAAAAAATCTTTATGGTAACAAATTTGGAAATGGAAAGTCTCCTCTCTATTCTTCTTCACACGCCATAATATATATATTATACATATATTCATATTTTTATTAAAAAGGAACAATACACATATATTCCAACGTACTACTGACACGTTACATATATTACAAACGTACGTTGACGTCACACCACTATATACATCTCATATTTATGAGTATATTCAGATCATAGATCGTACGATATAAGTCATAGTGATGACAAAATTATAATGACATGTTACAAGGTCATAAACCGAAAATTGTCGTATCGGGTGACTACCTAAACTTCATCGACATGTCACATACTTGCAATATAAAGATGGCCAGCCCATATACATCAAAAATAACCATACATTTCGTTGCTCAAATGTTGAAATCAGCCACTAAATCATTCCATGTTGGCACACACAACTCACCCACAATTTATGCTAAATTTATGGAGAATTCAAAACAACTTCATTAGTACACATGGGCTTTTTTGCTTAAACTATGGGAGTTGATTATATACTTTATTATATGTATATTATGTGACATAATATATATTTCATGTGTAAGAAGTTTGAATTTAATCTTAGAAAAATCGCGTAATCGACAAAAGTCGAAAATTCGGTTTTCTACTAACACAACACATGGAACATTTTTTTTTGGCATTAGATGTAACATGTATCTAGACACTTCTTACACATTCATGACATGTTAAAGTGTTCTAGAAAATTCAAATCAGGGCTGATTGCAATTTACCATATACGTGTAAATATTGTGCACTATTTTTTTTATAGAATCAAAATATTATTACTAAAATGCCTGGCGGAGGAATACCATAGTACATCATAAGAATTTTCATCATACGAAAAAGATAATGTAGAGCAGTAATAATAACCAATCTCCAATCATATATGATATGCCACATTAAAACCTTGCCAAGTAAAACTACCCTTGTGGATAAAACCTTGGCGAAGGAAAAAGCATACATATTTATACAATTGGAGAATTGGTAAAATAAAAACCAGAAAGTAATACGTCTTCGAAAAAGAAAACCATCCAAGCCGAAATGAGTCTTTACTTGATCAAAAGGCAGACTCTTTTGAATAGGCAATGTAATTCCCAGTCTTGCAAATTTATTGCTGTGATGGATGGTTGTCAGTTGTGGCGAGGCACACAAAAATTGTAGCAAATAACGCGAGAAAGCAGAATTGCTATTAGCATAAATCCAAGGAATAAGAGAGGATGGAATAGCATGAGGATAAAGACACATACCCATGTCGCCTTGGACTCGTAGAGGCCAATGCAACCGGATGATGGATGTGGCCAACCCTAATGGGAGACTTACGGACGATCAATTGAGGCAGCAGCAGTGAAAATAGCATCTCCACCATTCGAGCATAAAAATAGTATATAGTGAGTCCAGGCAAGAGACTAAAATATAAGGCATGCAGGAAAGTAAGAAAAGAACGAATAGCAAAATGCACCATGTTGCCTGCATCACAAATGGACGCAGGCAACCACCGACAATCTGCACCAACCCAATGGGAGACCTCACAAACGTAATGCTGGTACCGTAACATCCAATGCAGTAGCACGCTGAAACTCTGGAGGAAGATGAAGGAGAGAAGTAAAAATTCAGAAACCAGCTGTGCAATAATCATAGCGAGCTAGTGTATGTGCCGCTATATTTGCTTCCCTGGGACAGTATTGAATGGTGGCACCATTGAGTCACAAAAAAGTTATCGCCCATTGCAGCTCGTGCGCAAATGCGCCCGTGTATCGACTTACATTGGATAACAATGATATAAGACCAAGACAATCAGTTTCAATAACAAGATGGTCATACTGTGTGCTATAATACATTAATGACATTATGAGAGAAAATAGCTCAGCACGCATAGGACTGGAAGGAGGAAATGCAAAACATATGGCTGAGACAAGGATACCCTGATCATTTCTCAAAATCGCCCTGCTGGCCGAAAGATTTCGGCTTACCGTTGCGTCGATATTCAGTTTTAATTTTTCAGACGGTTGCAATCCCCATCAGACTAGATTCATTTGCTTAGAACGCAACTGAGGAGAGAAAGATAGATCTACCAAGTGTGGCACATTTTGTGCAAATTTTCTTCCAGCCACTGCATAGCACCAAGTATAAATATTTTTTTCAAACTCGCTGATATAGATGTTGATATGAGAAGCCTTTTGAGCCAAATCTAATAGATGCATATTCTTTCCAAATTACCCAAACTACCACCGATGGAACTACAACACGTAATTGTCCTTGCATAGAAGCGGCCGAAGATAGCTGCCACCAGCGTGCAAGATATCCCTTAATAGTTCAACTTTGAGGCATCGGTCCCGAGAACACAATGGATATCTCTCTCCATAAAGCCTAAACCTGAGGGCAAAGAAAAAAGATGTGATCCTGCATATCTGAGTCTTGCTAATGAAACGCGCATTGTGAAGGTAGAGCCGACATCTAACGTCTCAAATGATCAATCAATGGCAACGAATTCGTCCATAACCGCCACATAAAAATACGCATCCCTTGGTGTGTGTTAGGCCACCATACATATCTTGAATAAGGAAACAAAGCAGTGGGATGTGAAATCTCTTGATAAGCCGATTTGATCAAAAACTGCCCATTTGAATCAGCCGTCTAGTTTAAGGTCTCATGCACTGACTCAATCTTAGTTTGCATGAATTTATGAACCCGACATATTAACTTCCAACTTGCAGAATCATAAATATGAGAAGATATTGTTGGACGAGTCCCATACTTTTGCCTGCAATAGATTGCCCATAAAGAATGTGCATGATGATATTTCAACCATTATTGGCAGTCATACGCTTTCTGCAAATATGATAAAATACGAAGTCCCAATCCACCCGATTCAATCGGAGAGCATACTGAATCCCATGAGCGCCAATGATATCGACCATTCCAAAGGAAATTGGCCATTTTTCTATTCAATGCAGCAATAATTCATTTTGGCAACCGAGAGCTTGCGATAATATGAATAGGTATGTTATTGAGAACATACTGTATTAGAACAAGCCGACCCGCTATGGACAATAACTTAGAGGACCAAGCATTAATTTTAGCATCAAAATGCCGCAATAGTGATGCACAATATGAAGCCCTAATGATACCTTTGATTAAAAAAGAGCCAAGATATTTGATTGGCAAGAAAGCGAGCCTTATACCTAAAACTGAGATGCTCTGTGACCTACAGCTGCTGATCCCCCAACTACCTGACTTTTTTGGTAGTTTACTAACTACCCAGATTACATGTCGAGCCATTGAGGAAAATTAATAGGTCATTTGCAAAACCTAAGTGAGAAACCGAAGGTGCTCTACCTATGTGAAAACCTCGAAGTGTACCTGCCTCCATCATAGCGTTGATGCCGCGGGAAAAACCCTCAGATGCCAGTATAAACAACAATGGAGACAAAGGGTCCCCTTGCTTCACCCTGCAACCCACCAAAAAAAACCTACAGGCTTACCATTAACGATAACCGAGCAACGTGTGGTGCGGAGATTGTTCAACACAAGACGTATAAATCTCGGATGAAAACCCATTTTAATTAAAATTTGGTCTAAATATGACCAACTTACTCTATCAAATTCTTTCGCCATGTCTAATTTTATCATAACATTACCTCCTCTTGTGGACGATCAATAACATAAATAATCTCTTGTGCCAAGAGGATTTGATCCATTATTCCTCGTCCTACCATAAAGCTTGCCTGCTCTGGTGATATTAATCTTGGCAGCAAACAAGATAGCCGAGTATAAATTAGTCAGGTGATTACCTTAGCTATGAAATTTGCCAAGCAAATCGGACGAAAATTGGCAAACGTACTTGGGATTTGCGTCTTTGGAATCAACGTGATCATCACCGAGGCCATTTTAGGAGGAACTCGAATTCCCAAAAAAAATTCCTGAACTGCCTTGACTAGATCAGCTCGTATTGTCATCCAAAATTGTCTATAGAATGACCCAGGACAGCCATCTAGCCCAGCCGCACTAAAAGGGCTAGATCCCATACTGCTCGTTTAACTCCTGTAATGTAGGCATCTCCTGTAAAGCTGCATTATCCTCATCCAATAAGATTCGCGGTATGTGTCGTAAAATGGGCTCAGCATCACCCGTCGGCTCTACAAAAAATAAGTGCTGGAAATAGCTAACTGCATCCGCTTCTGTATCCGTGAAAGTGTCACATTCCTCTCCATTCTCTCGTAAAATTTTTCGTATACTTTGGCATCTTCTTCTATCCTTGACTGATTAGTGATAAAAGGAGGTATTGGCATCATCTTCTTGACGCCACTTTACATTTGCCTTTTGCTTCCAGTACCGCAGAGCCCTTGATTGTGCAAGACACAGTTGGGAAACACTATGATGATAAAGCTCTTGGTCATGGCCAGAAGTAGAAATATCATAAGCATGTTCGTGTCTTGCAACCTCCTCTTCTGCCTATGCTACCGCATCAAAAAAGTTTCCAAAAACCTCTTTATTCTATTGTCGAAGATGTGATTTTAATCATCGCAATTTATCAGAAAAACCCGACGTGCCTCCAACTGTAGGAAAAGACTGCCATAGACTGCAAACTAAATTATCAAAATCCGAACGAGTGGCCCAAACATCAAGATAGCGGAAGCTAGCTGTAGCAGTTGATGTCTCATAATCACAAGTCAAAAGAATAGGTGAGTGATCAGATGTTGCCCGGTTAAGGTGTTCACTGTGCATGACAGGAAACAAATCCATAAAAGACATTGAACACAAATACCGATCCAAACGCCGCCAGACCCAGCCCAATCCTCTTCCGTCACATGACGTGTACGTTGAGCCTGTAAATGGGATTGATTGTAGAGAGCAGTAAAAAATTATATTGTTGAAATCCTGCAATGATCTTAGTGTCGGCGAAAAACGCCCCTTATGCTCATTTAATGAAAGAAATGTATTAAAGTCTCCACCCACTAGCCATGCAATATCCATTGAGCTATGCAAAGCTTTGAGATCAGCCCATAACGGACGATAGGCAATGACATTATGCAGTCCATAAACCACAGTGAACTAGAAAATATCACCCGAGGCTAACCATTTAAGCTTGAGCAAATGATTTTTGACTCCATCACGTTCATCTCCCAAAGAAAGCAGCGAGTTCCTCCAAAAAAAAACTAAATATGATTATCACAAGCCGACACAGCTTTTGTAAATCCAAATTTTAAACGGTATAACAACAATGAAGAAACACGTGATTTTGGTTCAATGATGTCTAGTAAATGTAAATTATAGCGTCATATTAGCGATAGAACTCTAGCTTCCGAGGTTCAAATACCCCGCACATTCCATATTAACATCTTCATTGAGATAATGCATCAAAGGAGTTAGAGAGGTGCTGCACGTAACATAGTTAGTCTTGGTGAAACTGTAGCTGCTTGATGCGGACAACATAAGATTCTTGGAGGCACACCACTCTCCTGCGTGACATTTATATCTAGCGGATCCGCCAGTGTCCTACTAGCATCGATGAAAGCTCCTTGGAACACATTTGCCATGGTTTCATAAATTTCCATATCTTGCGCATCTAGCCGATTGACATTTAGAGGGGCAAACAATTCACTATCAGAGAGAAAAGAGACATCTTCCTATTGAGGTAGACCCCCTAACATACAATCATCAATTTCTCGAAGACGCGATAGCTCATGTATGTTAAAAACCGATACCGGACAGATATCTGGGGACAACGATTGTACCACTCGAGATGGCAAAGAGGATTGAATGCCATGTGGAGTCGATGGAAGGTATAAAGCTGGGTAAGTGGACGGAGCAGTCATACTCTGCACTTCAACCGTGGCTGCTGGTTCAAGTATATTCTTCTTTGGGGTCTGACGTTGCTTTTTATCCTTAACAGGCTCTGGACGTCGGTTTTGTGGAGGGTCACATAGGCCTATCTGATCAGTAGATGGCAGTTTTCCACAGTTGGTGGCAACATGGCCAAGAAGAAAGCAATCAGAACAATAAGTTGGCAGATCTTCATACTCAACCGGCTACATGAGCACTTTTTGAAGGACCTTGGATAAAGACCCTTTGCGGAAGGTCAAGGGAGACATCTATTTCAATGCATATACGGGTGACTGAGGGACGGGTAATAGCGGTTGTTGCCGCGTCCACTTCATGGGGGTGCCAATCATTCTAGCAATTTGAAAAAGAGCATCTTTCCTGTGGAAATGAATTGGTAATCCTGGAAACAACACCCACACCGGCACAATGGGCACCTCAGCTGCAGGATCATAATCTGGTGTTCACTTCGTTACTCGCATATGTTTTCTGGATATCGTCCAACTTTGATGAGAAAAACAACGAAGGTAGTCCTTCTCATGATCAAAATGAAGAAGCATGTGCTTAGTATCGAGGAGCCCTATCTTCACGGCCCCAGAAAGCCCAATGCGATAAATGGCGGATCATATTGTCGCTATCAGAGGGCGACCACACCAAAAAGTTCCCACTAATGTAATGCGGTATGGAGCAGACAAAAATTGTATTTCATCCGCTGAAAACTTGATCATAGGGCTGCCCTCAAATTTATGTATTGGCTTCGGCGCGATTGGCATGGAAGTAGATGAAAAAAGCGATGCATATGACTTTGGCAGCGCCCAAACTGGAGGTGTTATCGCTAGTTGAGGGTTGGCTGAGGGCGGAAGATCCACCATTGCGAGAACCGATTGCAGACAAGAGAAAGGTGGAGAAAGGAAGAGTGGCAGAGAGGGCGAAATAGGCTGCGGCAGGCTGTAGCCTACCGCCGCCGCCCGGGCAAGCCGGCTAGGGGGAAAGGCGACATATTTTATATATTGTACATTATTTGACAAAGCTTACTAAAGTGAAATTCCAGCACATGTCTAGCTATATCACATGCCTATTTCACTTTGAATGGAGTCAAGGTAGAGCTTATTTGACATCTCAATTGGCGGAGAATATGACACGCAAGATTAGCGACATAAAAGAGGGCACTACATATGGAAGAAATTCAAAATAGTCACATACTGAAAGTTTTAGCACGTGGTACTTTGGTTGGGCGATTTTGGCGTGTTAATGGCCCTCAATTTGTATCCCAAAATTTAAGGGATTGAAGGTTGGTAGCATGACAATATTTTGACTATTTTTAGCACATGTTTTGTAAGTTCTTTTCAGATTTTACAGCTCATTAAAGGATGCCAAATTAGACCAATCATCAAGTGACAAGTAAGCAAGGTCCAGTCATCCTTCCAATCATAGTGTGACAAGTAAGCAAGACGGTGTCATTTCTACACAAGGCAATCTTCCAAGGGCATTCAATAGAATTATCAAGAAAGGAAGAGTACCTTAAGGGGTGGCCAAGCATGGATAAAAAGAGGACAATAGTGCAAACAAGGCCAAGACAACTCTCACATTTCTCTCAAGTGCAAAAGGATCTACTACCCTCTTCTTCTAGCTTTCTTTCTTCTTCTTCCTCTCTGAAGCCTATTGTTCATATATTCTAAATATTGTATAGGCTTTGAATATACCACCCACACTCGTTCATTGTTGTAAAAGGTTGATCAAGGTGTGATCAAACCATCATTCAATCGGTGGTGTCTCCGTGATTCGTTTGCTCGATTGTATTGTTTGTAAAAGGGTGTAGTTAGTGTATAACTGTGGCGCCCCGCACCCCGGCCCCGTCGGAGTCGGTGCACCCGCTGTACTTCACTAAGGAGAGTACTAGGCGCCGTCCTATACGTGTCATGATCCATGGTATAACGCATGGATTTTCGCGCTTTCGCGCAAATAAGTAAGCGAAACCGTGGCAGAATTTAAAACTTCAAATCAAAATCATCCACGCGATCATTCATTGTTTACATCTAAAATCAAAAGTATTGAGAGTCATAAGACAAATGTTTTCCATCTCAAATACGTCATCAGTCATCAGTCATAGCTGGCCAGTCATGTCTCCTAAATTCGTCCACTCCTCGATGCGCTCATGGGTAGGGGAACCCTAGGCTCATCCTCAATCCACTCTACTTTATTCACTGCAGCCTCTGGGAGGAAACATAGGGGGGTGAGTGACAAAGTCACCAGCAAGTACACCATAAACAATCATGCATTAAATGGAAAGTACACCCAAGAACCAAATCCCCAAAAATTTGGTCTCTTACCATCATACCTGCCTTTCCATTCAAATGCCACCAAGGGAATAGAATCATCACTTAATCATAAAGGGAATAAGATCATAGCTTACATAACAACAATAAGATCGTAACTTAGGTAACGAAAGATAACAAGGTCATAACCTAAGTTACATTACATCTAGCTAAATAAGGATCATCACTTAATGTAGCAAGATCATAATTTAAGAAAAATCATCACCCACAGCAGAACATAACATTAAAAGACTGTAACTTGTATTGATGAATACCACAATAATGATAATCACTTAGGGATGTCATACTTAGGGTCTGCGAGGTCATCACAACTTAAATCTCATGAGTCGCTACATGAATGTAACATGCATGCATATGTACGTGTGATGCATTGAGATGAAAATGGAAATATGATCTTTCATGCTCTTTTTTTAAATCATCATCGTCGTAAAACAATAGAGTGTTCAGATCTATCTTCCCGGATCTGAGGCGGTAACGTCTCCCCTTCGAATCTATTATTCCCGGATTCGAAACGGTAACGTCATCTACTAGTGTTCAGATCTATCTTCCCAGATCTGAGGCGGTAACGTCTCCCCTTCGAATCTATTATTCCCGGATTCGGAACGGTAACGTCATCTACTGGTGTTCAGATCTATTCCCCCGGATCTGGCGGGTTCTTACTGGGCAAGTTCATACTCACACACGGTACCGGTGGGGAATCATTCTTTCCAAAAATCATCTTTCGAAAATGCTTTTCATCTTTCTTTCTCATAAAAGACATGCTGTAAATCATGTACGTGACGATGATGCAATGCATGACATACATTATGCGACTCGTAAACAAATGCATCATAACATGCATGCACGGACTTGTCTTTTAAACTGAAAAAAAACTGTCCAGCAATCACATTCTTGTTCATACAGCCTCGTGCTCATCAATTCGTGCTCATATTCATAAACCCATGTCATACATATGCATAATGAAGGCTTAGACACATGCTATAAAAATTTTGTAACATTCAGAAATGTCTAACGACCTCAAAACACCATACTATCATCGAAGGTACTGCTGAAATCAGCAGGGCAGTACCCGTCTTACCACAGTTTCGTAGGTCATAAAACCTTATTCATTTTGATACATCACCTGGAAAACATATCTAACTCACCAAGGAACAATATTCATAAGGCTAAACATCACATTTAAGCTTAAATGAGCAAGATCAAAGCCTTACAACTTATGACAATAAAATGTCCTGTTTTCCCTTTTGTACACTAACTTCAACTCAGCTGTCAACCATCAAAATGGTAGTTTCATACTGGTTTCTTTACATGAACATTTACATCTATGCCTTAGGTAATTACCATAAAAATTCCCAGGCAATCCAATAAGTCAAGGGGGTCATTTAGTTACTTTCCCAAAATGGTTACATGCAGAATCTGGAATGAGCAGTTATATCACGAATTGAATTGTGACCAAACCACAACTCCTTTTACCAAAATTCCAACTCATAGATGTCATACACACATAAAAATATCATCATGTCAAAAATCAGCTCATTATCACATTCCTAAAGTTCATTTTCAAGCCACACAACTTACTACTCAAAACTGTCCTGTTCCAGCAACTCTGTTTGAGCAGTTTCACTAAGCATTTCATTAATAATCATTCACAACTCCTCTTATCAACATTGCACCTCTCACATTTCATATACACATAAGGCTATCACCATACCAAAAATTAGCCAATTTGAACACTCCTAAGATTCATGTTCAGGTCGTTCAACATAACACATAAATCTGTCCAGTTCCAGTACTTCTGTTTGACCACTTCTTACTAAAAACTTCATTAAGGACAAACCACAACTCCTTTTATTGAAATTCCAGCTCACACATTTCATATACATATGAGGATAACATCACACCAAAAATTAGCCAATTTTAATACTCCTAAGATTCATTTTCAGGTCATGCAAAACGTCACACTGTTCTGCCCAGTTCCAGTAATGTCTTCTTGAGCAGTTTTACCAAAAGATTTAGTACAAATAAACCATAACTCTTTTTATGCAATTACAACTCTCACTTGTACTACACACACAGATCTAGTGTCATGTCAAAATTTAGCTTAACAGAACACTTCTAAGGTTCGTTCTCAAGTCACACAATCAGCAACACAAATCTGCCAGCTTCAGTAGTTTCAGCACTTCTTCACCTTTTTATTGTTCAAGTATCCTTCAACCAACTTCATTTATTAAGATGACTTACTATACATCAAATACACATTTAAACATAGTTATTTCAAGTTTCATAACTCATTTTAGGCTACACATAACTCATACCAACAGTCTTGCCATTTACGCTTAGAACATGTCACTTTTCATACCAACACTTTTCTTTACATCAACTAAGTTCATGTCTTGTTCTTAGAATCTTCAACTAAGATTCATAACTTAAAAATTGCTAGTCATTCAAGCAAGCACTTCACAAATAAGGCAAGATTGGCTAGAGTATACTTCCCTCCTTGAACCTTAGAGCTTTTCCTTTGCTTGAATCTTGGTTGAAATGGAATGAAGTCCTCCTCCACTTCACATGTGTAGCACGTTTTTGAAGAGGAGAATTAGGTGAACATTAGTTACCATTTTAAATGGAGAATGGAGCTAGATTGAGGCTAGATTCATCTTGACAAAATGAAGCTTGAATGGATTCAAACCACCAAGATGTTAGCTTCTCTTAGTAGCTTGAAGAATCCTCACCTAGTGACCCTAGATGAGTTCTTGGAGCTTGAAGATGAAGATAGTCTTGACACTTCCTAAGCTTCATCATGGCCGAAAGTTGGATGATGGTAGAGTAGTATTCTTAGTGTTCAATGAGTCTTCCATGGCTTGCTTAGGTGAGTTCTTGAGGGTGTTCGAAACTTGGAGATGAAGAAGAGCTCCATGGATGAACTTGAAGATGTAAGAGGGCTTCTTGGGTAGTAGAAGAAGTCTTCATGGGGAACACAAGGGGAGGGAGGGCGTGCTTTTGGGGGGGGGGGGAAGGAGACAAAGAAACATGAAGCTTCCAAGGTGTGCATCGAGAGAAGAGAGCCTCCTTTGTGTCTTGAACCTTGACTACCTTATGTCCCCCATGCTTGGTTTTTCTTTTTGTTTTATTTTATCCCAAGACAACTTGTCTTGTCTTTCCTTTTGTTTATTTTATTTTATTTCTTAAATAAGAGTTTGTTACTTTAGTTCAACTATAGTTACTTTAGGTCAACCATAGTTACTTTATGCCAACTATAGTTACTTTATGCCAACTATAGTTACTTTATGCCAACTATAGTTACTTTATGGTCAACCTTGGTTACTTTACCCAACTAGATTTATTTTCTTAACCTTGTAGTAAATTTTTAAGTAACCATGGTAATCTTCAACCATGGGGGCCGATTTCTAGGCTTGGCTGACCCCCTTTTTACCATGCTTAATTTCCTTTTCTTATATGTGGATAATTGTCTCCTAATAAATTTATAGTTTCCCCTTTTTCTTGTCTTAAAATAAACTTAGGAAATTCTTAATCCCTCATGGCTATAGGGCCGAAACTTAGTAGTAGTTGGGGGAAAATTGTTCATTACTTGCAACTCCTTAATTTCCTTTTGGGCTTATTTCAAAAAGGCCCTTAAGATTATCATCTCTTATAATTTTGGAAAAAACCCTTTAAGGCCCTTTTTAAACCTTGTGGTCGAAATTTTCTTAAGCCTTTGGGAATGAATTGGTCACTTCATATAGTCCCTAACTCACGCTTGAATTGATTATATCATTTGCTTATCATCCTAAAATGAAAGAATCACTAAGGAAACTTAGTGAAAGACGCTTGAAAGATACCACTTTATTAATCTATACGACTTTTCTGCGAGGTACAACATTCTCCCCCCTTAATATAAGTTTCGTCCTTGAAACTTCAGGCTAGTCAACAAAATGGGGCATCTACTCCTCATGTCGTCTTCTGTTTCCCATGTGGCTTTTTCTTTTAGGTAAATAAGATCGCATAAAGCGTCTATTTAGTTTCCTCAGAACTGCTTTGTTCCATTCATCTTAGAGATTTCATCAGAACTTATTCTAATTCGGTGTTCTCGTAACCTATCTCATATCAAGCACTTGCAACCTTGGTACTATGTACTTGATAATGAATTCCATTCCGTGTAATCATGATCACAACAGGCTTATAATTTCCTTTTCCATAAAATGTGTACAAGTGCTCATAGTGACGCATCATGACGAGGACCCCGAGTCCCATACGCAGTGTCATACTTGGTCATGTTATCGCTAATAATCTCACTTGCTTACTTGTGGTTTACTCATCATAACTTAAAGAAAACTATCATAATCACTCATTCTTGGTTAATAGGAAGTAGAGCAGAGGACACAGGTACTTCACACTTATTAGGCGTACCTTGGTTGTTTTCTTTGTCATCCGCATAAACTAGCCTTATATGGATACGGTTTTCCTCCTTCTATTTCGTTTGTTTGTTAAATCGTTCCTTTCATTCTTTCGTTCCCTTACTATAGCATTCCGCTCCGTAGCAGCCCTCCAATAGTTCACCAAAGATCCTTGAATACGACTTAACTTAGCTTAATTTGATCTGGGGGTCTAGACTGCGCACAAATCTGATTACCTTGAACTTTTCATCTTTCATAATCAAAGGAACATACTGTCCCAAAGTAATGAATGAGTACGGAGATGCTTGACCCCTGTCTTAGTGAGTCAAATTCCTCAACCCTTCTCGTGACTAAGTCCTGAGAAGAAGAACTCCCAAAACTCCTATTAGAACCTTGCCCTTATCTTATCCAGTACCAGTATCAGCATGGAGTTACTTTCAACTTTACTTAACCATCTTTCTGCCTACTATGAACTAAATTCTCTGCCAAACCTTGGAATAGTGTTCTTACTAACTATTGTTAGTAATGCTTACTACCTCCTAGGGTGACAGTGATGATATCATCTTACTGAATTGTGGTGCCATCCGAACCACGAACTGTCGGAGTCTTACTTAGGGTATAAATATTCAGAATAAGCGACACCATTTAACTCGTAATCCCTATACGATCTTATGGTCATGCAAACAGTCATGATTACATTCCGTAGATGGCCATCGACTAGGGCTTTATCACTTGGTCAAAACCCTAATTTCCAGTCTAAATCGTCCTAGTCTAAGTTCAACTCTCATCTAGGATCATGACTTAGATCTAAAATCAAACTCAATTGACAACGATCATAACTTAATTCTATATTCTGCCCGGATCTGGAGCCTTGGCTCTGATACCACCTGTGGCGCCCCGCACTCCGGCCCCGCCGGAGTCGGTGCACATGCCATACTTCACTAAGGAGAGTACTAGGCGTCGTCCCATACGTGTCATGATCCATGACATAACGCATGGATTTTCGCGCTTACGCGCAAATAAGTAAGCGAAACCGTGGCAGAATTTAAAACTTCAAATCAATATCATCCACACGATCATTCATAGTTTACATCTCAAATAAAAAGTATTGAGTGTCACAAGACAAATGTTTTCCATCTCAAATACGTCATCAGTCATCAGTCATAGCTGGCCAGTCATGTCTCCAAAATTCGTCCACTCCTCGCTGCGCTCATGGGTAGGGGAACCCTAGGCTCATCCTCAATCCACTCTACTTTATTCCCTGCAGCCTCTGGGAGGAAAAATAGGGAGGTGAGTGACAAAGTCACCAGCAAGTACACCATAAACAATCATTCATTAAATGGAAAGTACACACAAGAACCAAATCCCCAAAAATTTGGTCTCTTACCATCATACCTGCCTTTCCATTCAAATGCCACCAAGGGAATAGAATCATCACTTAATCATAAAGGGAATAAGATCATAGCTTACATAACAACAATAATAAGATCGTAACTTAGGTAACGAAAGATAACAAGGTCATAACCTAAGTAACATTACATCTAGCTAAATAAGGATCATCACTTAATGTAGCAAGATCATAATTTAAGAAGAATCATCACCCACAGCAGAACATAACATTAAAATACTGTAACTTGTATTGATGAATACCACAACAAGGATAATCACTTAGGGATGTCATACTTAGGGTCTGCGAGGTCATCACAACTTAAATCTCATGAGTCGCTACATGAATGTAACATGCATGCATATGTACGTGTGATGCATTGAGATGAAAATGGAAATATGATCTTTCATGCTCTTCTTTTAAATCATCATCCTTGTAAAACAATAGAGTGTTCAGATCTATCTTCCCGGATCTGAGGCGGTAATGTCTCCCCTTCGAATCTTTTATTTCTGGATTAGGAACGGTAACGTCATCTACTGGTGTTCAGATCTATCTTCCTAGATCTGAGGCGGTAACGTCTCCCCTTCGAATTTATTATTCCTGGATTCGGAACGGTAACGTCATCTACTGGTGTTCAGATCTATTCCCCCGGATCTGGCGGGTTCTTACTGGCCAAGTTCATACTCATACACGGTACCGGTGGGGAATCATTCTTTTCAAAAATCATCTTTTGAAAATACTTTTCATCTTTTTTTCTCATAAAAGACATGTTGTAAATCATGTACATGACGATGATGCAATGCATGACATGCATTATGCGACTCGTAAACAAATGCATCATAACATGCATGCACGGACTTGTCTTTTAAACTGAAAAAAAACTGTCCAGCAATCACATTCTTGTTCATATAGCCTCGTGCTCATCAAATCATGCTCATATTCATAAACCCATGTCATACATATGCATAATGAAGGCTTAGACACATGCTATAAAAATTTCGTAACATTCAGAAATGTCTAACGACCTCAAAACACCATACTATCATCAAAGGTACTGCTGAAATCAGCAGGGCAGTACCGTCTTACCACAATTTTGTGGGTCATGAAACCTTATTAATTTAGATCCATCACCTAGAAAACATATCTAACACACCAAGGAACAATATTCATAAGGCTAAACATCACATTTAAGCTTAAATGAGCAAGATCAAAGCCTTACAACTTATGACAATAAAATGTCCTGTTTTTCCGTTTTGTACACTAACTTCAACTCAGTTGTCAACCATCAAAATGGTAGTTTCATACTGGTTTCTTTACATGAACATGTACATCTATGACTTAGGTAATTACCATAAAAATACTAGGCAATCCAATAAGTCAAGGGGGACATTTAGTTACTTTCCCAAAATGGTTACATTCAGAATGTGGAATGAGCAGTAATGTCACGAATTGAATTGTGACCAAACCACAACTCCTTTTACAAATATTCCAACTCACAGTTGTCATACACACATCAAAATATCATCATGTCAAAAATCAGCTCATTTGCACATTCCTAAGGTTCATTTTCAAGCCACAAAACTTACTACTCAAAACTGTCCTGTTCCAGCAACTCTGTTTGAGCAGTTTCACCAAAACTTTCATTAATAATAATTCACAACTTGTTTTATCAAAATTCCACCTCTCACATTTCATATACACATAAGGCTATCACCATACCCAAAATTAGCCAATTTGAACCTCCTAAGATTCATGTTCAGGTCGTTCAACATAACACATAAATCTGTCCAGTTCCAGTACTGCTGTTTGACCACTTCTTACTAAAATCTTCATTAAGGACAAACCACAACTCCTTTTATTGAAATTCCAACTCAAAAATTTCATATACATATGAGGATAACATCACACAAAAAATTAGCCAATTTGAATACTCCTAAGATTCATTTTCAGGTCATGCAAAACGTCACACTGTTCTGCCCAGTTCCAGTAATTTCTTCTTGAGCAGTTTTACCAAAATATTTATTAAAAATAAACCATAACTCTTTTTACTGCAATTCCAACTCTCACTTGTACTACACACACAGATCTAGTGTCATGTCAAAATTTAGCTTAATAGAACACATCTAAGATTCTTTCTCAAGTCACACAATCAGCAACACAAATCTGCCAGCTCCAGTAGTTTCAGCACTTCTTCACCTTTTTATTGTTCAAGCATCCTTCAACCAACTTCATTTATTAAGATGACTTACTATACAACAAATACACATTTAAACATAGTTATTTCAAGTTTCATAACTCATTTTAGGCTACACATAACTCATACCAACAGTCTTGCCATTTACGCTTAGAACATGTCACTTTTCATACCAACACTTTTCTTTACATCAACTAAGTTCATGTCTTGTTCTTAGAATCTTCAACTAATATTCATAACTTAAAAGTGGCTAGTCATTCAAGCATGCACTTCACAAATAAGACAAGATTGGCTAGAGTATGCTTGCCTCCTTGAACCTTAGAGCTTTTCCTTTGCTTGAACCTTGGTTGAAATGGAATGAAGTCCACCTCCACTTCACATGTGTAGCACGTTTTTGAAGAGGAGAAGGAGGTGAACATTAGTTACCATTTTAAATGGAGAATGGAGCAAGATTGAGGCTAGATTCATCTTACCAAAATGAAGCTTGAATGGATTCAAACCGCCAAGATGTTAGCTTCTCTTAGTAGCTTGAAGAATCCTCACCTAGTGACCCTAGATGAGTTCTTGGAGCTTGAAGATGAAGATAGTCTTAACACTTCCTAAGCTTCATCATGGCCGAAAGTTTGATGATGGTAGAGTAGTATTCTTAGTGTTCAATGAGTCTTCCATGGCTTGCTTAGGTGAGTTCTTGAGGGTGTTCAAAACATGGAGATGAAGAAGAGCTCCATGGATGAACTTGAAGATGTAAGAGGGCTTCTTGGGTAGTAGAAGAAGTCTTCATGGGGAAGACAAGGGGAGGGAGGGCGTGCTTTTAGGGAGGGGGGAAAGGAGACAAAGAAACATGAAGCTTCCAAGGTGTGCATCGAGAGAAGAGAGCCTCCGTTGTGTCTTGAACCTTGACTACCTTATGTCCCCCATGCTTGGTTTTTCTTTTTGTTTTATTTTATCCCAAGACAACTTGTCTTTTCTTTCCATTTGTTTATTTTATTTTATTTCTTAAATAAGAGTTTGTTACTTTAGTTCAAATATAGTTACTTTAGGTCAACCATAGTTACTTTATGTCAACTATAGTTACTTTATGCCAAATATAGTTACTTTATGCCAACTATAGTTACTTTATGTCAACTATAGTTACTGTATGGTCAACCTTGGTTACTTTACCCAACTAGAGTTATTTTCTTAACCTTGTAGTAAATTTTTAAGTAACCATGGTAATCTTCAACCATGGGGGCCGATTTCTAGGCTTGGGTGACCCCCTTTTTACCATGCTTAATTTCCTTTTCTTATATGTGGATAATTGTCTCGTAATAAATTGATAGTTTCCCCTTTTTCTCGTCTTAAAATAAACTTAGGAAATTCTTAATCCCTCATGGCTATAGGGCCGAAACTTAGTAGTAGTTGGGGGAAAATTGTTCATTACTTGCAACTCCTTAATTTCCTTTTGGGCTTATTTCAAAAAGGCCCTTAAGATTATCATCTCTTATAATTTTGGGAAAAACCCTTTAAGGCCCTTTTTAAACCTTGTGGCCGAAATTTTCTTAAGCCTTTGGGAATGAATTGGTCACTTCATATAGTCCCTAACTCACGCTTGAATTGAAAAAATCATTTGCTTATCATCCTAAAATGAAAGAATCACTAAGGAAACTTAGTGAAAGACGCTTGAAAGATACCACTTTATTAATCTATACGACTTTTCGGCGGGGTACAACAATAACTCCAGTCACCCTTGTGGCAAGGTATTTATTGTGTTTGGTGATAACCAAGGAAGGTGTCCTCAAAGACTGGAGTAGGTTGATTTAACCGAACCAGTATAAAATCCTTGTTATCTTTACTTTACTGCATTTTACTTTAAGTTTACAGCATTCTGTATCAATTTCATTGCAAAGGTAAAAATAGCAAACGAATTTTAAAAATCTTAAAATTTTGCGGAAACATAGACACACGTCCTAGTTTTTATTTGGCGCAAGTTTCAACTCATCTGGATAATTATAAGTCAGTCAAACTTGAATAGTTCTGAGACTAATGCAATCTTATTTTCAGAGTTGCAAAGGTTCAAAACATCAACGTAATTGACATACTTCCCAAAGTAATTTTCAAAAACTGTTTCAAACCATCACAATACATATCTTGAGGGCCTTTTCATTACATTTTCAGACCATTTGGAGTCGCCAAATAATCAGAATAAAATTTTCAAGTCGGAATACTGTTTCTGGTAGATTTGCGCAATCTGACCAAAAACGTATTTTCAAGGGGTTATGAGTGGAATTTTAATTTGAAATTTTTATGAGATAACCAGAACTTCAGAGAGTAGATTCTCAGAGAATTTTATAATTTTTGAAGGTCTATAACTAGGACTTTTAATTATTTCAAATCAGGATCTGAAAACAGAAACTGTTTTCAAAAGTGTTGTTTTTGGTTCAAAAGTTTTTAAAAACCAAATTTTCTGCACACACTATTCAACCCCCCCCCCTTCTAGTGGTTCTATAGAGGTCCTACACATTGTACAGACTTGCACACTTAGAATTGGCATTTGACATCTTCATCAATGTTGTGGAACTCTTCAAGACATTAAATTTGTGTGTTCTTGTTTAGGGGCATTTTTGTCATTTTACTAATTTTTAGGTCTTTTAATTATTTCAAATCAGTATATGAAAACATAAACTGTTTTCAGAAATGAGGTTTTTAGTTCAAAAGCTTTTAAAAAACCAAATTTTCCGCACCCACTATTCAACCCCTCTTCTAGTTGTGCTATACAGGTCTTACACATTGTAGAGACTTGCACACTCAGAGTTGGCATTTGACATCTTCATCAATGTTGTGGAACTCTTTGAGACCTTAAATTGAGCCCAATAGTGACACCATTCCGAGCTGAAACGAAAGAGTTATGATTGGTTGAATTTTGCTCCAATCAGTATCAACTTCCTTGCCTACACTTCTTCAAGTACACCCCTTCTCCTATTAAGCTCCCTACAAAGATAAAGACACCACCAAGTATCATTCTCATCAAGGATAATAAAATTTATATCATCAAGGGAAATACCTAACAACAAGTGAAATGACAAAAATACCCCTAAACAAGAAAACACACAAAAACACCTCCATTCATGCAATGACTATCCTGCCTTTTCTACCAATTCTTACATTTTTTTCAAGACATGTAAAACATGGAATAAACATGCATGAATTTAAAGCATGGGTTCGAGAAGGATAGGCCCTTGTTGGGGGCTCATCATTCCCTTGTTGGGGCTCATCATTCCCTCTCTCTTCAAAAGGATTCATCCTCGAATCCAATGCTGAACTAACGTAGAGGAGAATTTAGCCACAACATGCATGCAACTAATGTAGACTAACATGTTTACTCTATCTCCACCTACATGAAATATAAAAATAATGAAACATATATACAATGAAGATGATTGAAACTTAAATGCATTACAAAAACTTTCTTTTTTATCCATGCCTTTGATGAATGTAGGTTTCCTCCTTTTGAAATGTGTTTGATGTAGTATAACCTGCATAAAGATATCTATATCCAAAGCATATGGAAACACTGATAGGACCTGTAAGGCACCACTAGAAGGGGGAAGGTTGAATAGTGGGTGCGGAAAATTTGGTTTTTAAAATATTTTGACTCAAAAACCTAACTTCTGAAAACAGTTTCTGTTTTTAGATCCTGTTTTGGAACGTTTGAAAGACCAAGTTACAGACCTTCAAAAATTCTGACATTTAGAGAGATGATACTCTCAGATGTTTGGAGTATCCCTTAAAATTTTCAGATCAAAACTCAAGCTCTAACTCCTTGAACAATCGTTTGTGGTCAGATTGCACAAACCTGCCAGAAGCAGTAGTCTGATTTGAAAAATTTATTCCGATTAATCCGTAACTCCAAATGGTCTAAAACTTTAATGCAAAACCTCTTATAATATGTATTTTAATGGGTTTAAACAGTTTTGAAAAATTCATTTGGGAAGTATGTCAAATACATTGATGTTCTCAACCTTTACAAGTGTGAAAATCAGATTGCACTAGTCTCAGAATTATTAATGTTTGATCCAATTATACTTATCCAAATGGGTTGAAACTTGCTCCAAATGAAACTTAAGACGTGTGGCTATGTTTTTGTAAAATTTTATGATTTTTAAAATTCGTTTGATATTTTTACTATTGCAATGAAAACGACACAAAGTGCTAGAAACTGAAAGTAAAGTGCTGAAAGTAATAACACCAAGACTTTTATACTGGTTCGGTTAACACAACCTACTCCAGTCCTTGAGGACACCTTTCACGGTTATCACTAATCACAAAACCACAAGGTTTGCTTGAGTTACACACCAACTCCAACCCTTTACACACGTACAAGCAATCACAATGATCACGAACACCACCACCGATCGGATGAAGGTTTGATCACACCTTGATCAACCTTTTACAACAATGATGCGTGTATGGTGGTATGAATAAATCCTATTCAATATTTTTGAATATAAATACAATAGGCTTGAGAGAGAAGGAAAAGAAAGAAATGTAGAAGAAGAGAGTAGAAGACTCCTTTTGCACTTGAAAATTATGAGATTTTTCTTGCATTTGTTGACGCTTCTTCTCCTCCTTTTATTTGAAAGTGGCCGCCCCCCTTAGGGCATTATCTCCATCTTGACAATTCTCTTTTAAGTCTTTGGAAGAATGTCTTGTATAGATGTGACATCAACTTGATTACTTGGCACAACTTGATTGGATGATTGTCTTGGCCTTGCTTACCTGGCACTCCTTGATTGGATGAGTTGTGTCATCACTTAATGACTGAAAAAATCTGAGATAAAATATAAAACATGTACCAAATTGAAGTTCAAAACATTGCCAAAAATTATACAATTAATCCCCTCAAATTTGGAAATAATTTTTGATCTTCATTAAGGCGAAAAATCGCCCAACACCTTATCCTCACATGCTGAAATTTTCAACATGTGCTATATTCTCAAGACTTTGAATTGTTACCATATTACTACACATTAATCCCTTGAATCTTCAGAACCAAATTGATCCACATTAAGAAAAAAATTCGGCCACCATTAATTCACACATGCTGATTTTTCAGCATGTGTTACATTTGTAACAAAGTTTGAAATATTACCTTGTGTAGCTTCCTCCATTATGTCACTGACCTTGTGTGGCTTATTCTCCACCAATTGAGATGCCAACTAAGCTCCACCAAGGCTGAGTAGGCGTGTATATGCATCTTGAACATGTGCTGAATTTATTTTTGTAAACTCTGTAAATAGTGCACAATAATTATACACATATGGTATATTCCAATCAGCCCTAATTTGAATATTCTAGAACAATTTTGTATGTATTGAATATGTAAAATGTGTCTAGATACATGTTACATGTCATGCCAAAAACGTTCCATGTGTTGTGTTCGTAGAAAACCGAATTTTCGACTTTTGTCGATTACGCGATTTTTATCCGATTAAGTTCCAGCTTTTTTCACATGTTATATATATTATGTCACACATATATACATAAAATAACTTTAATATTCAGCCCTAATGGCTGATTAAAGTGGCGCCTACATGTGCTTAAAATTGAATTTGGAATCTCCACAATTTGGCCTTAATTGGGGTGATTTGTGTGTGCCAACATAGAATGATTTTATGGCTGAGTGTAACATGTTAGCCACGAAATATGTGGCCATTTTTGAAGTGTAGGGGTTGGCCATCTATATATAGCAAGTACGTGACACGTTAGCGAAGTTTCGACAGTCACCCGATACGACAATTTTTGGTTTGTAACCTTGTAACATGTCGTTATAATTTTGTTATCACCATGACTTATATCATATAATATAAGACCTGAGTATACTCATAAATATGAGGTAAGTATAGTGGTCTGACGTTGACGTACATTTGTAATATATGTAACGTGTCGGTAGTACGTTAGAATATATGTGTATTGTGCCTTTTTAAAAAAATCTGAATATATAGATATAGATATATATAAAACGTGTGATATAATAAGGAGAGGAGACTTTCCATTTCCATGTTTGTTGCCATCATGCCTTCTCCAAATATATCTCCATTTAATGAACTACTTAGTTCATTTAACTAAGTACTTCACTTAATGAACTAGTTTAGTTCATTAATGGTGGCACCTGAAAATAGTTCAAACATAACAAATGTTTGCCATTGATGTAAGCTTTAAAGCTTCATGGCTTGATAGTACGACAGCATTATAAAGTATATAAGGCAAGTTTGTCACAGAAATGTGTCAATTCATAAATTGTGTCATGTATTTCTTTAGCGCACGTTATTTAAATTATGCATTTTTGTGAATCGCTCAAACTCTTTTTCTCAACAAACACAACATGCGACCATAAACAAACCATAGGAACAAATTTCAGCATGTGAGGATTATGCCTCTTTTTAACATGTTTAGGATGTATCAAAACCTTTACCAAGACAATACTTTGCAAAGGACATGGCAACACATTAGATGACAAAGAGAGCAAAATAGTGCTGAATTTCTGCAATCGGACAACATGTTTCCAGCTAGGCAAATGCTCAACAACGCATGCTCATTCAAACAACAATATCCGATTAGATTCTCCTGTAAACTGAAATTACATCAACTGTCTATACATGCTTGAACAAGGATCAAACTTTGAAATCCAGCATGTATATCAAACAATACTCCATGATTTAGACTTTTATACATTTATATCTATGCTCTTGGATCAAACACATAGATAATCCAAATAAGCTCAAAAACTAGCGGGCCACCTAGAGCTGCATGCAGGCAAAACAAAGATTTTGGAAAAAGAATACAAGCTAAAACTTAGCAACTTTCAAACGCAATACAAATAGCAGATGTCATCATCATCATCATCATCCGGACCCAGTATATCCCAAGGACAGCAAAAGCTATCGTTAGGGTCTGGAGAGGGTAAGTGGTAGGCAGACAGTACCTCTATCCCAAGGGATAGAAAGTCTGCTTCCAGTGAGACCCCCGGCTCTATATGTACCTGCATAAATGACATAATAATAGAGATATTCTGTGCTAGTGTGTTAGTGAGGAAATTCAAGAAATACAAAAAAATAATTTCGATATTAAAATACAGATCACGTGTATATGTACATGTAATCGTTTCTTTTCTTTTGCAAGAGTCTTTGAAAACTTATGAAATTCTATATATTGACTAAATAAATCATCATAAGAATATTCAGAATCAGAATCAGAGTCAGAAGATACCTCATTTGATGCTTTAGATGTAAAGCATACTTGTGCCTTTTATTGTTCCGTATCATCAGTCTCAGAGTCGGATGTGTCACTCCAAGTGGAGGCTTTGAAGGCTCTTCTCCTTTGTTTAGGTTCTGAGACGAGTCTAGTTTTTGTCCGATCCTTGTCAAGGTATTTATTCATTTGTTTGTCCTTGTTTGGACAGTCATATGACAAGTGTCCAGGTTGTCACTTTATTTCCTTATTTTTATTTTTATGATCCTTAGATGAGGTAGACTTATATTTAATCGATTTTCTCAAGATTTTTCTTAATCTTTTAGCCATCGTGATTAAGTCCTCATTATCGGAATCTATGTCACTATCATCTACTACGTATTCATTTGATTTAAATGCTATAGCCCTATCATTATTAGAAATAGGCTTAGAATGTCTTAAAGCGAGTTTGTTTTCATATACCTTAAGTGATCCAATTAGTTCTTCCATCTTAATCGATTTAGTCTCTTTGCTTTCTTCTGTGGCAGTCACTTTAGAGTCTTACTCAGATGGAAGGCTTCGCAAGACCTTTTGTACCTTTTCCTGCATAGTAAAAAGGCTTTGCCAAGAGACTCAAGAGAATTGTAGATGTTAGTCAAGCGAAGATCCATATCAACGATAGATTCATTAGGCAATAATTTAAATGACTCGAGTGTAGACATGAGATGTTGATCTTGGACTCTTTTACTTGACTAGTGCCTTCATGTTTCATTTTAAGTATTCTCCACATTTCTTGTGCACTAGAACAATTTGAAACATAGCTTGATTCACTTTTACTTAGTCCATTTAAAAGTAACTGCATAGCCCTAGCGTTCATGCTTAGTCTCTTTTTATCATCACTAGTGTACTCTTGCCTAGGCTTAACGACCTCTAATGTGACTCCATCTACAGTGGATAACTTTGATGGAACAAATGGACCATCTTCTATAATTGACCAAAGATCAATATCAATTGCCATAAAGAAAAGTTTCATTCTTACCTTCCATTGAACAAAAGACTCACCGTCAAAGAGAGAAGGCCTTATGGTTGACATTCCTTCTTGCACGGTGTTATAGCTAGTGGATGCCATCTCACGTAGATTGTTGGATCCTTTTGTTGTGAGTGTTCCTGCGCTCTGATACCAATTTTAGGATCTGCAAGGCACCACTAGAAGGGGGGTTGAATAGTGGGTGCGGAAAATGTGGTTTTTAAAATAGTTTTAAACCAAAAACCCAACTTCTGAAAACAGTTTCTGTTTTCAAGACCAGTTTTAAAACGTTTTTAAAACTAGGTTGTAGGTCTTCAAAAATTCTGACATTTTGAGAGAACTTATCGTCAGATGTTATGAGTGTCTCCTAAAAATTTCAGATTTAAATTCAACCTCTAACCCCTTGAAACGTTGTTGGTGGTCAGATTGCGCAAATCTGCCAGAAACGGTAGACTGATTTGAAAAATTATTTCCTATTTGTACGTAACTCCAAATGCTCTGAAAATTTAAACTAACTCCTTATAAGTTGTATTTAAATGGGTTGAAACAGTTTTGAAAACTTCTTTTGGGAAGTTAGTCAAATACGATCAAAGTCTCAACCTTTGCAAGCCTGAAAATCAGACTGCACTAGTCTAAGAACTTTGGACGTTTGGATGACTTATACTTACCCAAAAGGGTTGAAACTTGCGCCAAATTAACCTTAAGACGTATGGCTATGATTCTAGAAATTTTGTAATTTTTTAAATACGTTTACTATTTTTACGAGCGTGATCAAAATCGATAAACAGTGCTGAAACAGAAAGTAAGTGCTGAAAGTAAATGACACCAAGAATTTCATACTGGTTCGGTTATAAACAACCTACTCCAGTCTTCGAGGATACATTCCTCGGTTCACACTAATCACACAACACAAAACACCTTACCACAGGGTTGATGGAGTTACACACCAACTCCAACCCTTTACAAACCTTGTATGTTGAATACAATGCACACGAACACCACCACTTTGCAAGTCCAAGATTGATCACACCTTGATCAATCTTTTACAACAATGAAAAGAATATGTGGTGGTCTAGATGAAGCCTATTCAAGTATATGAATGTAAGTACAATAGGCTTTTAGGAAGAAGAAAGAAAGATGTAGAAGAAGAAGGGAATGGAAGACTCCTTTTTTTCACTTTTGAACTTGTGAGACTTGTCTTGTTTTTGTTTGCTCTTCTTCTCTCCTTTTAATCATTATGGCCGCCCCCCTTGGCTCTTCTTCCCGTCTTGAAAATTATATTCTAAGTCCTTGGAAGAATGTGTGGCATCATTGTGACATGTCTTTGCTTACTCGGCATATCTCATTGGATGATCATTAAACTTTTGCTTACTTGGCACTCATTGACTGGTTGAATGTTGTCATCACTTGATGACTAGGAAAATCTGAGAATACCACTTAAAACATGTGCCAATATCATCATAAACTAATTACCATAACTTCTAATATCATCACATAAATTAAGCAAGACATTTTTCTCCAAAAATCCTACAAAACAATCGGCCATAAAGTCTTGCACATGCTGAAATTTCAGCATGTGTTACACTTGCTTCTTATTCAAAAATTTTCCAAGTTTACTTTGATTTAATCCAAGAAATCAAAGAAGAATTTAATCACCATTTAGTACACAATATTTTCCTCAATTTTGGAATAAAAATTGGACACTAATAAGGCCTCAAAAACGGCCAAGATATCTTACACACATGCTGAAATTTTCAGCATGTGTGATATTCAAGAATATCACTTTTTTTATTCCATAAAATATTTAAAACAATTCCAAATTGTCTTCTAATTAATCCATCTTAATCAAGACAAAAAATATGGGCAATTAAGATGCTAAAAAAACGTCCAGCCATTAGCACATGCTGAAATTTTCAGCATGTGTTACAAATATGACATAAGTTTGAAATGTTACCTTGTGTAGCTCCTTCCTTTATGTCATCAACATTGTATGCTTCATTCTTGACCAATCAATATGCTAACAAGGCTCCACATAGGCTCCAACTCAGCTGTTTAAGGCGTGAAACACATATTGTGCATGTGCTGAATTTTATTTTTGCAAACTTTGTAAAATAGTGCACATTTAATAACACACACATGGTATATTCCAATCAGCCCTTAATTGAATTGTCTAGAACACTTTAAGTTGTATGAAATATGTACAAAGTGTCTAGATACATGTTGTATGATGTGCCAAAAACGTTCCATGTGTTGTGTACGTAGAAAACCGAATTTTCGACGTTTATCGATTACCCGATTTTTCTCTAATTAAATTCCAACTTTTGCACATGTGATATATATTATGTTACGCATAATTTATATAAATTAAACTTTAATATTCAACACTTAGCTGATCTTAAAGTGGCGCCTAAAGCACGTGACAAAATTAAAATTGGAATCTCCACAATTTGGCCTTAATGTGGGATGATTTGTGTGTGCGAACATGGAATGATTTTATGGTTGTAAATATCATCATACTCACGAAATTTATTGATATTTTTGAGGTGTAGGGGATGGCCATCTATTGATGTCAAGTACGTGACACGTTGGCGAAGTTTCGGTATTCGCCCGATACGACAATTTTCGGTTTATAACCTTTTAACGTGTCGTATTTAATTTGTCATGACCATGACTTATATCATATGACATAAGACCTGAATATACTCATAAATATGAGTTAAGTATGGTGGTGTGACGTTAACGTACGTACATAAAATATGTAATATGTCGGTCGTACGGTGGAATACATGTGTATGTGCCTTTTTCAAAAAATCTTAAAATATAAATATATATATATATATATACATAAATGGCGTGTATATTTGGTGAGAGGAGGAGGAGGAGACTTTCCTTTCTTAATCTTGTTGCCTTTGTGCCTTGTCCAAATGTTGGTTCCTTTAATGAACTACTTAGTTTAATTAACTAAGTACTTCACTTAATGAACTAGTTTAGTTCATTAATGGTGCACCTGAAAGTAGTTCAAACACAGCAAATGTTTGCCATTTGATGTAAGCTTTAAAGCTTCATAGCTCAATAGTACGACAACATTATATATGAACTATATAAGGCAACTTTCATGCAACAACGTGTTATGTCATAAAATATGTCATGCATTTCTTTGTAACACGTTATTTAAATCATGCATTTTGAAATCACTCAAACCCCTTTTTCTCAACATCTGTAGCATACATTGGATTTTTAGTTTTAGTTGCAATAATTGATAGAAGATGTCATGATTTTTCTGTGAGACCATGTCTAAGGAAGATGGGTGTAGGTAAGGGAAAGAAAAATGAAGATAGTCTACGGGTAGCCTCTTGGAATATAGGAACATTAAGTGGTAAATTGTTTGAGGTTATAGATACACTTAAGAGACGTAAGATAGATAAAGCATGTCTCCAAGAAACTAGGTGGAAAGGGAATAAAGGTAAAGAGTGTAATGGGTATAAGTTGTTGTATTCAGGGTCAGATGGGACCAAAAATGGGGTAGGATTCCTAGTAAAGATAAAATTACACACGAATGTGATTGATGTGATTAGATATAATGATAGAATTATGGTGTTGAAGTTAGTACTAAATAAGGAGGTAGTGGCAGTGATTTGCGCCTACGCTCCCCAAGTGGGACTAAGAGAACAGGAGAAGAAAAGGTTTTGGGATTGCTTAGATGTAGTGTAAAAAGCAATCCCAAACTTAGGTCCTTGATATGGCGGAATCCGAATATGTGTTGGCCGCCTCTTGTTGTGCACAATTATTATGGATGACAAACACATTAAATGATTATAACATTCACTTCTCTAAAGTGCCTATTTTGTGTGATAACACGTCTGCTATCAATATTGCACAAAATCCCGTATCATCGTTGTTTCTTACTTTAACCTTTTGAACATGAAACAATGAAAGCCCATATGCAAACAAAGATGGAAATACATTAAATAATAGAACTTTAAGCACGTATCATTCTTTTGCCTTTCTTCTTTACTCTCAATTTCCAAGTTATCTTCATCTTTTTCTTGTTCTCTAGGTTCATTTTCAAGAATACTAACGGCATCATTATGCAGTCCATGACCAACATTATACGTCTCAAAAAATGTCTCTCGGTATTCATGCAAATTTTTAGTCTCAATTTTGGCTTCATTTGTATTACCATGAGCAATTTCAGCAGATCATTCAATCTGAGTTCATGTACTTCGTTTTCGGAAGCAACATCATGTGAAACTTCAGCATCATTCAAGCAAGAATTAAGAGCAATCATTTGTTCCCTAAGTTCTTCTACACCTAAGCTCCATTCTACACTTTTTGCAAAGTAATACATATCATCTAGAGTTTCAAATTTTCTCATTCACCAATTTATCAGAAATGTTTTTTCTCAAGACATCAATGAATAGCATAAGCAATTCCTCGAGTTCATCAATGTGAGCTTTATACAAACCATTTAACAATTCATCATAATATTGTCGTACGGGTAGATGAATTTGAGAATAAGATCGATAACTCATAATCTAAGCATAAGCTCAATATTGACACCACTCTGAGTTGGAACGAAGGAGTTATGATTGGTTGAAGTTCGGTCCAATCATCATCCATTCTTGCCTAACGCCTTCTTTCGTGCAACGTCTTCTTCAATCAAGCTACCTATAACCATAAAGACACCACCTAGCATAATTCTTATCAAGGATAAATTAAATATATATCATGCAAGTGAAATACCTAACAAGACGAAAATAACGAAAATGTCCCTAAACAAGAAAACACAAAAATGATTACAGAAAACCGCAAAAAACCTCACTATGCATGCAAGGATTATCCAGACCTTTCCACCAATCCTTGCATTTTGTTTTTTTACATGTAAACATCGAATAATCATCCATGAATCTAAAGCATATGTTCGATAAAGATAGGACCTTGTGGTGACTCATCAATCCCTTGTTAGGGCTCACTATTCTCTCCCTCTTCAAAAAGATTCGCCCTCGAATCTTAGCATATATGCACTAAAGGGAAAAGAACCATAACAATCTAGCAACTATGCAAGACACACCTAAAATATTTAGACACAACATCCATGCACAATTTCATCCTAATATGTTTAGGGTGGATAAGTAACTCAATAATGAAACATACACCCAATAACACATTGAAGAACATCTTAACATGAATGCCTAACATCAAGCACCTCTTTCCTAATGTGTTTTTGATGCATAAAACATGATAGCTCAAATTCCTCATCCGTGTGGCCAGAACTATCATAACTATGCAATGTACCTATGTAACAACCTCGGGCATGGTTTTTTATGTGTGGACAACTGATCTTCAATGCAAAATGTAGCATGTACAAAAGCTAAAGTATGTAAAACATTAGGAACAAGTATCGTACCCTGCACATGCCTTAGCATTTCCAAATCAGATTCTTCACCATTGATGTCGAACTCATTTTCATGAGGGTTGGATGAAATTTCAGCATATTCATCAATATCTTTAGGAAACTTAAGCTCAATAAACTCATGGGTAATTTCAGTGTCATATTCTTGAATGAACAGAGGCTTATCATGTACTATTTTATTTGAATGCAAATTAGAAATTTCAGGCAGTGTACCATCATTTTCATGCATTTCAAACAAATGATTATTATAATCTTTCCATTCGTTTTCCTTTAAGTTTTCATGCTCAAATGTACCATCATTTCTGCTATATAAATCGCTTAAGTCATCATTGATGTCATGCAAATTAGTGTCTAAGTTATCATGCAAGTTAAGACATTGATCATGCAACACATCTTGCTTAGGTTCATCTTTGTTATCAACACTTAAATCATGTACAACCAAAGGAATTCCAACAACTTTCTCATGCATATCAATCTCAACAACATCATGCAAGACTTTATCATTAAGCATGCTAGAAGCATTTCTAGGGAACTCAGATGCCTCTCAAGTTTCATGCAAATCATTTTCGTCAACATGGGATTCATGAGTAAAAATAGAACAATCAGTAGAAACTTCATGCACATTATGTAAAACTTCAGCATCATTTAAGGAAGAGTTAAATGCAATCACTTGTTCCTTAAAGTTCTATGTCTAAGTCCAATTCTACTCTTTTGCAAAATAATACATATCATATAGTGTTTCAAATCTTTCATGCATCATCAATGTGAGCTCATCAAAGAACCTAAGCATAAGTAATTCCTCGGCTTCATCAATGTGAGCTATGTAGGATCTGCAAGGCACTACTAGAAGGGGGGTTGAATAGTGGGTGCGGAAAATTTGGTTTTTAAAAATTGTTTAGAACCAAAAAATCCAACTTCTGAAAACAGTTTCTGTTTTCAGGACCTGTTTTGAAACGTTTTGAAAACTAGGTTACAGGTCTTCACAAATTCTGAAATTTGTAAAGATCTTAGTCTCAGATGTTTTGAGTATCTCTTAAAACTTTCAGATCAAAATTCAACCTCTAACCCCTTTAAAAGTCGTTGGGTGTCAGATTGCGCAAATCTGCCAGAAACGGTAGTCTGATTTGAAAAATTAATTCCAATTAATCCGTGACTCCAAATGATCTGAAAGTTTAATGACACACTCCTTATTATTTTTATTTAATTGGGTTGAAACACTTTTGAAAAAGGCTTTTGGGAAGTTAGTCAAATACGTTCAAAGTCTCAACCTTTGCAAGCCTGAAAATCAGACTGCACTAGTCTCAGAACTTTTGACGTTTGGATGTCTTATACTTGTCCAAAACGGTTGAAACTTGCGCCAAATGAACCTTAAGACATGTGGCTATGTTTCTGGAAAGGTTCGTGATTTTTGAAGTTCGTTTACTATTTTTAAGAACCTGATGATAATGATGCACTGTGCTGGAAACTGAAAGTAAGTGCTGAAAAGTAAAGAACACAAGGAATTTTATACTGGTTCGATTAAATCAACCTACTCCAGTCTTCGAGGACACCTTCCTCGTTATCACTAATCACAAAACAACAAACAACACCTTACCACATAGGTTTGATGGAGTTACACACCAACTCCAACCCTTTACAAACCTTGTAAGTGATTACAATGATCACGAACACCACCACCTAGTGGATGCAAGATTGATCACACCTTGATCAATCTTTTTTTAACAATATAGAGTATATGGTGGTATATATGAAGCCTATTCGATATGTATGAATATGAATACAATAGGATTTATGAGAGAAGAAAGAAAGAAGTGTAGAAGGAGAAGGAGATGAATGCGTTTTTGCTCTGTGAATTGTAAGCCTTGTCTTGTATTTTGTTTATTGTCCTTCTTATCTTTTTATCAACATATGGCCGCCCCCTATGCCTTTTCTTCCTCTTGAAAATTATCTCTTAAGTGCTTGGAAGAATATCTTGCATCATTGTGGCATTCACTTGCTTACTTGGCAACTCCTTATTGGATGATCATTAAGCCTTTGCTTACTTGGCACTCATTGATTGGATGAAAGTTGTCATCATTTGATGACTAGATAAATCTGAAAATAACACTTAAGAACATGTGCCAATTAGTCATAAAAATGTTGCCATAAGTCTCATATTAAATTCCATAAATTATGCAAGATAATTCATCTCCATTTCCTACCCAAAAAATCGGCCACCTTGATTCTCCACATGCTGAAATCTTTAGCATGTGCAATATCCAAGAAAAGTTCAAATTATTGCCATGTAGGTAGTAGATTTACCCTTGAAAATAAAAAATCAATTATGTTTAATTTCAAGACACAAATTCGGCCACATACATTCCAACACATGCTAAAATTTTCAGCATGTGTGATATTTAAAAATATCATCAAATTATTTCCATAACATTTTTAAAACATTGTCAATTTATCTTCCAATCAATCCATTCAATGTAAAGAAGTAAATATGGCACAATTTAACCTAATAATTTCGGCCAACTCAAGGCACACATGATGAAATTTTCAGCATGTGTTACAAATGTGACACAATTTGGAATGTTACCTTGTATAGCTCCTTCCTTTATGTCACCAACCTTGTATACTTCATTCTTGTCCAATCAAGATGCCAACAAAGCTCCACATATGCTTCAAAAAGGCTGAAGTAGGCATGTGCTATATTTTGTACATGTAAAATAGTGCACAATAATTATACACATATGGTATATTCTAATCAGCCCTTAATTGATTTTTCTAGAACACTTTAGAATGTATATGGTATGTAAAAAGTGTCTAGATACATGTTATATGTCATGCCAAAAACGTTCCATATGTCGTGTTCATAGAAAACCGAATTTTCGACGTTTGTCGATTACCCGATTTTTCTTCGATTAAATTCCAACTTTTTGCACATGTTATATATATTATGTTAAAAATAATATACATAAATTAACTTTAATATTTAGTACTCATGGCTGAGTAAAGTGGCGCCTTACATGTGCTAAAAATGTTGAATTTGAAATCTCCACAATTTGGCCTTAATTGGGGGTGATTTGTGCGTGCCAACATGGAATGATTTCATGGATGGATGTAGCATATAAGCCACGAAATTTGTGGCCAGTTTTGAAGTGTAGGGGATTTCCATCTATATATGGCAAGTATGTAATACGTTGGCAAAGTTTCGGTATTCACCCGATACGACAATTTTTGGTTTAGAACCTTTTAGCGTGTCGTAATAATTTTGTCATCACTATGACTGATATCATATGATATAAGAACTGAATATACTCATAAATATGAGGTAAATATAGTGGTGTGACGTTAACATACGTTCGTAAAATATATAACGTGTCGGTAGTACGTTGGAATATATGTGTATAGTATTTTTTTTAAAAAAATCTGAATATATATATATATGTATATATATGTTAAAAGGCATGTATAAAGGAGAGGAGAAGACTTTCCATTCATCAATTTGTTGCCTTTGTGCCTTCTCCAAATATATCACCATTTAATGAACTACTTAGTTCATTTAGCTAAGTATTTCACTTAGTGAACTAGTTTAGTTCATTAATGCTGACACCCTGAAAATTGTTCTAACACAACAAATGTTCGCCATTTGATGTAAGCTTTAAATCTTCATGGCTCATTAATACGGCAACGTTATATATGAACTATTTTTTTGCAAAAACGTGTCAAGTCATAAAACTTGTCATGCATTTCTTTAGTACATGTTATTTAAATCATGTATTTTGTAATCACTCAAACCCCTATTTCTCTTCAATCTCCCCCTTTTGATGATTTACAAAATAACCTAAGTTCTTGATTTAAATTTTGTCGCTCCCCCTCCAATCATGCACAAATTCAAATTTTGAATTTCAAATTTCAAATTTTCTCCCCCCTTGATTTGTGCAATCAATCTCTCTCTTCCCCTTAAATCATGCATTCTCTCCCCCTTTATTTTAGAAATACAATTAAAAATGTATGTAAATATGGAAAGAGATATCAAATCAAATCAGCAGAAATCATGCCTAATTTAGAACGAAGATTTTCATACGTGGCCTGATTTAGTGCCTTAGTATAAATATCTGCTACTTGTGCCTCTGTGCGTACGTGATCTATGATAATATCACCATTGTTGATGTGATCACGAAGGAAGTGATAGCGGACTTCTATATGCTTTGCCTTAGAATGTAGAACGGGGTTCTTAGATAAGTTGATGGCGCTCATACTATCACAATATATAGGAATCTGATTTACTGTAATCCCAAAGTCAGAAAGTTGTTGTTTTAGCCATAATAATTGTGTGCAACAAAGACTAAGTTGCCATGTATTCAGCTTCAGTGGTGGATAAGGCTACGCTTGCTTGTTTTTTAGAAAACCATGAAATAAGTGAATTTCCTATAAATTGGCAAGTGTCACTCGTGCTTTTCCTATCTATTTTACATCCACCATAATCTGCGTCAGTGTATGCATGCAATTTAAATTCACAATCTTTATCATACCAAATGCCTAAGGTGGGTGTGTGCTTAATATATCGAAATATTCTTTTCACGGCATTGTAGTGAGACACTTTAGGTTGACTTTGAAAACATGCACACATACATACACTGAACATGATATCAGGTCTACTAGCAGTAAGATAGAGCAGAGAGCCAATCGTAGACCTATATAAAGCATTATCAAAGTCCTTACCATGTTCATTTTTATCTAGTTTAGTGGTGACACTCATAGGGGTGGGGGACGGTTTTAAATTCTCAAAATTGAACTTTTTAATCATGTCATTTATATATTTAACTTGGGCTTATATGCATGCCTTCACCCGTTTGTTTAATCTGTAAGCCAAGAAAGTAATTCAATTCACCAACCATAGACATTTCAAATTCGGATTTCATGCAAGTTTCAAAATCTTCAACAAGTTTATGAGAGGTGGAGCCGAAAATGATGTCATCAACATAAATTGGAATAATGAGTAAATCCGATTTATCTTGTTTTAAAAATAAAGTACTATCTATAGTGCCTCTTTTAAAACCATTTTCTAAGAGAAAAGTAGCAAAACAATCATACCATGCTCTAGGTGCTTGCTTTAAACCATATAGTGCCTTCTTTAGTTTGTACACGTGATCGAGGAGTTTCAAATCTTCAAAACCGGGTGGTTGTTTCATGTATACTTCTTCTTGTATAAATCCATTTGAAAATGCACTTTTCCACGTCCATTTGATAAAGTTTAAAACCTTTCATGCAAGCAATAGCAAGTAAAATTCGTATGGCTTCTAAACGTGCTACGGGTGCAAATGTTTCATCATATTCTATGCCTTTTTCTTGATTATATCCTTGTGCTACAAGTCTAGCTTTGTTTCTAACAACTTTTCCTTCTTCATTCATTTTATTTCTAAACACCCACTTTGTGCCTATTATAGTCTTATCTTGTGGTTGTGGCACTAATCCCATACATCATTTCTTACAAATTGATTAAGTTCATCATGCATAGCATTAATCCAAGAAGAATCACTCAAAGAATCAAACACATTTTTAGGTTCAATTTCATATATCATGGCATGAAATTGATTTATTTCCTCCGTATTTATTCTTCTATGTGGTCGCACACCGTGAGTGATATCGCCTATAATGAGATCGTGTGGGTGATCTCTATGCCAACTTGGTTGATTATTTTCTACGTTCTCATGCATTTTTAAGTGATCATGCATTTCTACTGTATCATGCGTGCCATCATCATCATCCAACACGGGTTTTCATTCAAAATCATTGTCATATTCTTTATCTTTATCAATCTCACCAAATTCATTAAGCTTCACATGAATGGATTCTAGAATTTGCCTACTGATGGGATCATAGCATCTATATGCTTTTGAATTCACAGAATACCCAACAAAGATGCATTCAATTGATTTAGATTCAAACTTATCTAAATTATCTTTCGTATTTAAACAAAGCATTTGCAACCAAACATACGAAAGTAATCAATTTTAGGCATGCAATCATTTAATATCTCATAAGGTGTTTTATTTATTTTCTTTCTAATAGACAAACAGTTAACTATATAGCATACACAATTTACGGGCTTCCACCCACAAAAATCTAGGCAATTTATTTTCACACAACATGGTTTCTAGCGATTTCTTGTAGTGTCCTATTCTTTCTTTCTACTACTCCATTTAGTTGAGGAGTTCTAGGTGGCAAAAAACTCTTGTTTGATTCCTTTTTCTTCGCAAAATGCAATCATGCCCTTGTTTTTAAATTCACCACCTCTATCGCTTCTAATCCTTTTCACACTGAAACCATATTGATTTTCAAGTTGTTTTATTAGTTTCGCAATCTCAATGGCACTATCATCTTTATGTGCAAGAAAAAAGTCCAAGTATAACGAGAAAAATCATCAACAGTCACACAAGCATAATAACGTCCACCAAGACTCGTAGTGCGACTAGGACAAAACAAATCAATGTGTTATAGTTCTAAAACTCTAGACATGATTATTTCATTTTTAGGTTTAAGTGACTCGCGTGTTTGTTTGCCTTTAATACAAGATTCACACAACTGAAAGTTGTCTAAATCAATTTTAGGCAATCCTCGTATTAGGTTTTTCGTTGGAGTTTTACAAGTGTAGAAATGCCGACGTGTTCTAAACGTCTATGCCACAAGTTAACGTTAGGTTCATTTGATATAAAACACATAACCTTAGCATTTAACATGTCATCCATAGAAAGCGTAAAAATGTTTTCCTTCCCTTTTTCCTTTTAACACTACTTCTCCATTTTATTTATTATATTGCAATAAGGATGCGTAAAACACACATCAAAGCCGTTATCAATAAATTGTGAGATGCTAAGAAGATTATAGGATAAGTTTCTTACCAAAAAGACGTTGGAGATTTGAAGGGCGCTTGGGCTTCTGATTGTACCTTTTCCGATGATTCTTCCTTCATTGTTGTCTCCAAATGTCACGGATCCGCCTTTTGTAACCTTTTTCAACTTTGTGAACAAGCTCTGGTCACTCGTCATGTGCCTCGAGCAACCACTGTCGAGTAACCACTTGATTGATGTGTCTTTTAATGTATGGGTTCCCTGCAATGTACGAGAATGATTTAGGTACCCTTTTAATTTTGGGTCCTTGTGAGTTAGTTATTCACCTCTTAGTAAAGTACCTTTCGGTACCCATACTTGGATGATCCTTCTCGGTCTAGCAAATGGTAAGAATGTAGATGAAGGAGTGATGTAGTAGACATGTGGTGAGTGGACTTTAGGCCTTTGGCCGAGAACTCCTCTATGCGCATCATATGGTGTTTGGTTTTGATATGTCATTGTGTTGGTGTGCATAGTGCGTGATCTAGATGGATGGAATGAATGTCGTATATGCATCACTTGTTTCTTCTCATATCTATATGGCACATAATTATATTTTGCATGATTTGAAGAAGGAGTATGACAAGATGAGGGGAGAGGGGGTCTTTGCGTCATCTTAGACGCCGTGTTTGCTTTCGGTGTGCCTACTTTTTTAGATAAGACAAATTTGGTTGGTTTGATGGATACTTCATTTGTCTCAATGTATCCTAATCCGGTTTTATCACTGTTATGTTTTGTGATAAAATAATGCGATCTAGCATGTTAGATCCCGTATCAAACTGTTTCATCATTTTATCTAAGTCCGTATTCCTTGATTTCAAATTTGAAATCTCGGATTTCATTTCATTGTTATGTGTTGTCAATGTAGCGCCCCGCACTCGGATCTCGTCCAAATACGGTGCACCCGCCGTACTTCACTAAGGAGAGTACAAAGCGTCATGCATAACATGCAAAAATCCATAACATAAGCCATTGGACTCCCATGCTAACATTTAACATGGTTGTAAAATTTAGGCAGAATTAAAACATTTTCCAAATAAACATACATTCTGAAAGTACTAAGTTCCCAAAAGTAGCAGTCCCACAAAATGACATAAACGAAATTCAAGAGCTCAAACATTGTTCATATACAAACATCTTTGCTGCACAAAGTCCTTAAGCTTTGCTTCCTTCAGATTTCCTCGCCTACGGATAGGGTACCCTCGGCTCATCCTCGATCCACTCAATTTTAGCATTAACTGGCTCTGGGGAAAATAAAACTGTGAGTTATAAAAATCACCCCAGCAAGAATACAATAAACTACCATACATAAAGAATTATAACATGAATGTAATATCCCAAGAACCTCAAATAATAATTCATACCTGGTCTTTAATCCTGAATTTGCTTGACGTTATAGCTAAGCATAATTTTAGGTAATGCTATACCAATAATATTTTATTAACCATTAGCTGTAACATGCAACATGTCAACATGCTCATGAGTTATGCAAATGCAATGCAATGATGTCATGTCGTGTCAAAACATCATTTTAGTCCCATAAAATAACATGTCATAAAATAGAGTGTCCGATCAATTAACCCCGGATCTGAGCGGATCCAGAACATATCAACAGACCAATTAACCCCGGGTCTGGGACGGGTCTAGAACATGTATCAGATCAATTAACCTCGGATCTGAACGGATCCAGAACATATCATGTCAACAGACCAATTAATCCCGGGTCTGGAGTCGGTTTAGTCGCATGCTTGGCCGGCAAAGAAATCATAAAGCTTTCCTTAAAACATGGGACCATAAAAACTTTCATGCATAACGTAAAACATAGTTACTTGGAAAGACTTGCTTGCATACGAAAAAATTCATAAAAATCAGATTTCATGTGGCATATGGTCATGCATGATACATGTAGTGATATGCAATGCAAGTCATGACGTGAATAGTCCGTAAACATTCCTTATAACATGTCAATAAGCATGATTCGGAAACTAAATATTTCTATATTTTTACTTCATGTTCATGGGGAAGTCAAGCTAACCAAACGGGTCCATTTCCATAATCTTTGTCATACATGCGTTTGGTGGGGTCTTATGTACAGGTCGTAAAATTTTCGTAACTTCCTAGACGAATAAAGTCCTTTAGTCATCCAATCATTATCGAGTGTACTTGCTGAATTCTGCGGTATAGTCACCTCATTACCTTATCTTTTGAGGCCTTAAAACCTTGATTATTTGGACCATAACCTGGAAAATCTAATAAACTCCCTAAGGATTAATATTCATGAGCCCAAACCGTGTATATAGATCCAAATCCATCAAATTGGGCCTTTTTAGATTAATCCCCTGTTCAGCCCAATTTCCAGTTTTAGTACATCAACTTCATGTCCATAATTACCCACCCAAACGTTATTGCCAACTCAATTAATTTGCATGATCTTACTCCTTTATGTCTTGGGTGATTGTCATAAAATTTCTAGGTCAATCGAATAACCATAAAGGGTCCATTTAATTATTTTCCTGAAATGGGTCATGTGCTGAAACTGGACTGACCCATTTTTACTAAAAATTCAATTGTGGCAAAACCATGATTTTTTTTTCCAAATTCTAACTCACACATGTCATAAACATGTTAAACTAACATCCTACAAAACATTAGCCCATTTTCATATTCCTAAGGTCAATTTGTGAGCCAAAACAACACGTTACTTATTTCTGCCCTGTTCCAGTGATTTCAGCTGGAGCAGTTTTACCAATTAATTCCTTAAAATAATTCATAACTCATTTTATCAAAATTCTAATTTTCATATTTACTACACACCTAAGGTTGTTACCATAACAAAAATCAGCTTTATAGGACATCTACAAGATCCATTCTTAAGCCACTCAAAAACGTTATACTGTTCTGCCAAGTCCCAGAATTTCGAATCTGAGCAGTTCTACCAAATATTTATTAAACATCATCCGTAGCTTATTTTATCAAAATTCCCAACTCTCATATTTGCTACACACATATGGATAGCTTTGTACCAAAAATCAGCCTTATTGAAGGTCTACAAGATCCACTTTTAAGCTATTAAAAACGTTGCTCAATTCTGCCCAGTTCCAGTGGTTGTCTTTTTTGTCATTTATTCAAGTCAAATGTCCACTATTTCCCTTGCTCTTATGAAATAGCTTATTGGTTAACACATACACCCCTTGTATCATGAATATCCAGATCCCATGCTTTTTATAAAGTTACTTTTTGCATCATACCAAACAGTATGTAGATTGTACACAAACAAGCATCATATATGCTCAAACAAATGTTCTTCCTTGGAGTCAAAGCTCACCCTCCTTTTCATCCTTTAGGCCGAAACATATATGGTACCTTAAACACTATTTACAACATATATTTAAATATGCAACACATTCAAGAGTCATTTTAGCCCAAACTTACAAACAACCTCATAAAACCTCACATCCATTACATGCATGCTTTCCTAGGACCACTCAAGTTTCAACCAAGAATCAATCTCCTAGAGTACATGTTCGATGATTCGGACCTTAATTTTGAGAATATTCTCATAAAAGGGTGAACCCCAAATCTTTCGTCAAGTCCTTCCCAACTTATTTGTTTCGTCAATAATCTATTCTTGTAATAATCGAATCTAGAATCGATATCTTTTCCTTAAATCTTGTGACATTTCGAGGTTTTCTTGTTCTTCACAAAATCTATGGTTTCTGTTTCAAACATAAAGGTATCCTTATTTGCTTTGTTCATATGTGTTATTTGAATTATCAAGCTATGTGAAATTCCGTCACATCATATTGTTACTGCTAGAGTGGGTTAGATACTCCCAGCTTGCAATTTCTCGTCCAACTATAAAGGGGTTATATCTCACGGAATTTCCCTTTTTCCTCTTTAATTTGTATTAGTTAGAGAAGGAATTTAACCCTGCTTATTTAAATACCCCTGAGATACTAGGTTCGTAAGATCCATTAACGTAGCAGGACATTTGTCAATCCTAATGATTTCGGAATGCCTATGACACATCCTATACAGGGTTCATATACATCCTCAATCTTGATTCTTCAGTTTGAAGTATTCAATTTGCAACTCCACTTGTCATTGCTTGTGTTCTTTTCCTAATCAGGTCGGACAATTTATTGATCCTAAGAAACTGGTATTTACCCTTCATTGAGGCCTTGTTGAGTTCCGACCATCATGGTGCCAATCTGACTGTTAAGAACAATTTTGGCAACGTATTCCAACCTTCATGCTTTAGTTGTGTTACTACAATTATCTTCTTTGTCCATGTATTAATGGCTATGTAGAAATCTTTCCTAAGATTCTTTATCACGTGGCTCTAATTCGATCTTTAGTATGACCAATTATACTTGGATAACGAACGACGTAGGTATTACTTAGTTAAATAGGCATTTAGGCGTACCTGTTACGGTTTGAGGTTTCAGGCATTGCTGAATCAGGCACTCTTCCATCTAGGTTAGCTTTCTTGGTTGTTTCTTTATTATCCCTATGTGGACGCGGCTGCCACCTCCTGCTTCGTTCCTTAGTACGCTCCTTAAGTCCTTTATTTTGTCCTTCCGTTAGTTTAATATCGTGTTCCGCTCTGTAGCAGTCCTCCAGTAATTCCTCGAAAGTACTAGAATATGCATTGGCTAGCCGAATCTTGATCCGAAAGTCTAGACCTCGCATGAATCTGATTACCTTATGCTTTCGTCTTCCATGATCAAGGGACCATAACGGCCCAATGTAGTGAACCGACGAGCATACTCCGAGACAGTGATACCTAGTTCTTGTCTTAAGGTGTCAAATTCCTCAACCCTTTTCATGATTAGATCCGGAGAGAAGAAAAAATTCACAAAACTCCTCTAGAAACCTTGCTCAAGTCACTAGTCGGGGCAATGGCTGGATACAAGTCCTCCACCACTGACTAGCCTTACCGATCAAAAACGGCCGGACAATTGGTGTCTTTACTTTATCGGGTACCCGTATCAACAAAAAGTTACTTTTGACTTCGTCTAGCCATTTTTTCTGCCTCCTCGGGGCTAGATTCTCCGCCAAACTCTGGGATATGTGATCTTACTAGCTGCCAGTAATAAAACCCAGTGCTACCCGGGGTGAAAGTGATGATGCTTGCTCATTAGTCCGTGATGCCATCTGCATTACGGAGCATCAAGATTTTACTCAATGCTAAAATAGATAGATTGGCGATAAAGTTTAATTTATAATCTAATTAAATTGTTATTCATACAATACGAATTAAATTTTATGACATGTACAACCTTCATCGACTTGGGCTTTGTTATTAAGTCATGTCCCTAACTTCCCGTCTAAGTCGTCCTAATCTAAGGTCGACTCTCGTCTAAGATCATGACTTAGGTCTAAGATCAAACTTAGATTGCTAAGATCATAACTTAGTTCTACATTCTGCCCGAAATCTAGAGCCTGGGCTCTGATACCACCTGTAGCGCCCCGCACCCGGAACTCGTCTGAATACAGTGCACCCGCCGTACTTCACTAAGGAGAGTACAAAGCGTCATGCATAACATGCGAAAATCCATAACATAAGCCATGGACTCCCATGCTAACATTTAACATGGTAGTAAAATTTAGGCAGAATTAAAACTTTTTCCAAATAAACATGCATTCTGAAAGTACTAAGTTCCCAAAAGTAGCCGTCCCACAAAATGACACAACCGAAATTCAAGAGCTCAAACATTGTTCATAATACAAACATCTTGGCTGCACAAAAGTCCTTAAGTTTTGCTTCCTTCAGATTTCCTCGCCTACGGATAGGGTACCCTCGGCTCATCCTCGATCCACTCAATCTTAGCATTAGCTGGCTCTGGGGAAAAAATAAAAGTGTGAGTGATAAAAATCACCCAGCAAGAATACAATAAACTACCATGAAATACATAAAGAATTATAACATGAATGTAATACCCCAAGAACCTCAAATAATAATTTATACCTGGTCTTTAATCCTGAATTTGCTTGACGTTATAGCTTAAGCATAATTTTAGTTAATGCTATACCAATAATATTTTATTAACCATTAGCTGTAACATGCAACATGTCAACATGCTCATGAGTTATGCAAAATGCAATGCATGATGTCATGTCGTGTCAAAACATCATTTTAGTCCCATAAAATAACATGTCATAAAACAGAGTGTCAGATCAATTAACCCCGGATCTGAGCGGGTCCAGAACATATCAACAGACTAATTAACCCTGGGTCTGGGACAGGTCCAGAACATGTATCAGATCAATTAACCCCGGATCTGAACGGGTCTAGAACATGTATCAGATCAATTAACCCCGGATCTGAATGGGTCCAGAACATATCATGTCAACAGACCAATTAATCCCGGGTCTGGAGTCGGGTTAGTCGCATGCTTGGCCGGCAAAGGAATCATAAAGCTTTCTTTAAAACATGGGACCATAAAAACTTTCATGCATAACGTAAAACATAGTTACTTGGAAAGACTTGCTTGCATACAAAAAAATTCATAAAAATCAGATTTCATGTGGCATATGGTCATGCATGATACATGTAGTGATATGCAATGCAAGTCATGACGTGAATAGTCGTAAACATTCCTTATAACATGTCAATAAGCATGATTTTGGAAACTAAATATTTCTAGATTTTTACTTCATGTTCATGGGGCGGTCAAGCTAACAAAACAGATCCATTTCCATAATCTTTTGTCATACATACGTTTGATGGGTTCTTATATACAGGTCGTACAATTTTTGTAACTTCATAAGACGAATAAAGTCCTTAAGTCATCCAATCATTATCGAGTGTACTTGCTGAATTCTGCGGTATAGTCACCTCATTACCTTATCTTTTGAGGCCTTAAAACCTTGATTATTTGGACCATAACCTGGAAGATATAATAAAATCCCTAAGGATTAATATTCATGAGCCCAAACCGTGTATATAGATCCAAATCCATCAAATTGGGCCTTTTTAGATTAATCCCCTGTTCAGCCCAATTTCCAGTTTTAGTACATCAACTTCATGTCCATAATTACCCACCCAAACGTTATTGCCAACTCAATTAATTTTCATGATCTTACTCCTTTATGTCTTGGGTGATTGTCATAAAATTTCCAGATCAATCCAATAACCATAAAGGGTTCATTTAATTATTTTCGTGAAATGAGTCATGTGCTGAAACTGGACTGATCCATTTTACTAAACATTCAATTGTGGCAAAACCATGACTTCTTTTTCCAACATTCCAACTCACACATGTCATAAACATGTTAAACTAACATCCTACAAAACATTAGCCCATTTTCATATTCCTAAGGTCAATTTGTGAGCCAAACAACACGTTACTTATTTCTGCCCTGTTCCAGTGATTTCAGCTGGAGCAGTTTTACCAATTAATTCCTTAAAAATAATTCATAACTCATTTTATTAAAATTCTAATTTTCATATTTACTAAACACCTAAGGTTGTTACCATACCAAAAATCAGCTTTATAGGACATCTACAAGATCCATTCTTAAGCCACTCAAAACGTTATACTGTTCTGCCAAGTCCCAGAATTTCGAATCTGAGCAGTTCTACCAAATATTTTATTAAACATCATCCGTAGCTTATTTTATCAAAATTCCAACTCTCATATTTGCTACACACATATGGATAGCTTTGTACCAAAAATCAGCCTTATTGAAGGTCTACAAGATCCACTTTTAAGCTATTAAAAACGTTGCTCAATTCTGCCCAGTTCCAGTGGTTGTCTTTTTTGTCATTTATTCAAGTCAAATGTCCACTATTTCCCTTGCTCTTATGAAATAGCTTATTGGTTAACACATACACCCCCTTGTATCATGAATATCCAGATCCCATGCTTTTTATAAAGTTACTTTTTGCATCATACCAAACAGTCTGTAGATTGTACACAAACACGCATCATATATGCTCAAACAAATGTTCTTCCTTGGGGTCAAAGCTCACCCTCCTTTTCATCCTTTAGGCCGAAACATATATAGTGCCTTAAACACTCTTTACAACATATATTTAAACATGCAACACATTCAAGAGTCATTTTAGGCGAAACTTACAAACAACCTCATAAAAACTCACATCTATTACATGCATGCTTTCCTAGTACCACTCAAGTTTCAACCAAGAATTAATCTTGCCTAGACTCACTTAGATGCACCTTAATCCATCCTAAAACAGCCTCATACCATGTTGCATGTAGGAAAAGTTTCCATCTTTGAGAGAATAAACCACATGCAAGGCATTTTCCTTAGGAAATCACTAAGATGCAATCTTGAACTTCAGATATTTAACTAAAGATCATACCTTAGGAACTTCTAACCATTCAAGCTACTAATTATTTAAATAAATCATGAGAGATTAGTGTATACTTGCCTCTTCAAGCTAAAGCTTTTGTCTTAGCTTGGTTATGAAATGAGGTGAGTTGAAATCTCTCTCCTCCTTCACTCTTGAGCATGCGGTTGGGATAAGGAAGAAAAGGAGAATGTTAGTCATTATTCTCATAATGAAAATAGGGCTATTTTGAAGTTGGACATTCTTACCAAATTGAGATTTTGAATGGAGCTTTCCTAGCAAGAGCTTGCACCACTTAGGAGGTTAAAGACCTTGCACCCATTGAGCCTAAAGGCCACGGCTTTTGGTTGTTAGGAGAGGTAACCAAATGAGTTTCATTCTTTAAAACATAAGGAACCCACTTAAGAAGTTCGGAACAAAGCTTATCTAGATGTCTTTTGAGCTTGAATGATGGTTGAAGTGAGCCTCCTAACTCAAGGAGATGGCCGAAAGTTGAGTATGTGGAGGGATATGGAAGAGTTGCTTAAGTGTTGGCTTGAAAGCTTCTTGAGAAAGTGTTTAAAATGGAAATGAAATGAGTGGTCTTGCAAGATAAAACAATCTATGGGGTGAGCGGAAAGAGTGGCCGGTTCATGAGGAGGGGAAGGAGGGAACAAGCTTTATGAAAAGTTGAAAAAGAGTCTTGGGTTTGTGAAATGGTCGCTTTTGTCTTGCATGCCCATTTTTATCTTAATTATATGATATATTTTAAGTAATTATTTTAACTAATAGAAGTGGCTAGAGAATTCTAGAGATCTCCATGCCTTGGCAGAAATTTTGGGGCCTTTAGGGCATGTTTTGTTATTTCTCCCACCTTGTAGTTCATGTTTATTGCTCTTCTCTTTATTTTATTATTTTCCAAGATATCCTACCTTGGCTTTCTTATTTTGTTTCTATTCCAAGAATAGTATATGTATATATTAAGATGTGCAATTTGCATATTGTGCATATGCATACCTTCCATGTACCCGCATATATACATATACCTACTATATATATACACGCTTATATGTACATATATTATATATATATATATACCTTTTTATGTACATGCATATATATACATATACCTGATAATATATATATGTTAGAAGACGGAATATGACTCTGGCGATCAGCGGCTAGCAGCGATCGCTGCCGCCGCCATTCACTTCCTGGTTCACCGCCGGCCCTGCATTCCTGTTGTACCATCCATCACTGCATTCTTCTGATACAGAATTCCAGCGCTATCTAATATCTGTTTCCGATATTATCCATCGCAATGACCACGCCGTCGCCATCTTTTGCGGCGGTCGTTTCTGGTGCAGCGAACTCACAGCAAATCACCATTGCGCCAAAAACCGTATCGCGTTATAAAGGTATTCCAATGATCTCTTTCCTTGATTCTGAAATTGATGCCCTAGCCGCTCTATTCAAATATTCTTTAGTGGGAACTTTTTGGTATGGTCGTCCTCCTTTGAAAGTCATCTGGGATGTTTTTGAGAAAATCAGATTTCACCATGATCTTCGCATCACACTAATTAATCAAACACACATACTGCTGAATTTCCAAAATGAGGCCGATTATTTATGCTGTTTCTATCGACGATCATGGCATATATCTGGCTGTCATATGCGAATAACCAAATGGACTGTGGATTTTGATCCAACAGCTGATGCCCCTATTGTTCTTGTCTGGATCGCATTCCCTGGGCTACCCGTCCGTCTCTATTGTCGTGAGGCTTTATTTGAAATTGTCCGTCCCATTGGCTCTCCTATCAAGCTCGATGTAGCGACTACTGAGGGTCTCCGGCCATCGGTTGCAAGAGTATGTGTAGAAATTGATGTTTCTCAAGAGTTGCCACAAAAGATATATTTGCAGGCAAAAAATCGTTTTATTTTGCAGACAGTGGTTTATGAGGACCTTCCGCAGTTTTGTACAGTCTGTCGTCGACTTGGACATGCTACAGGATTATGTCCTGCAAAAAATCCTTCTACTATTCCCCACTGCCGCCGCCACCTCCGTCCCGTCCACCAGCCAAACGATGGACACCAGTCAAGAACCGCCCTGCAGCGGAGCAGCCTGCTGAGATACCCTCTTTGCAGCCTCAACCTACTGTGTCGCTGGATCCCCTAAGTGATCAGGGCACAATTGATCCTGACAATGATAATGCTATTCATGTAGACGTCTTTTGTGACGCAGCAGAACAACCGCTAAATAATACATCGGCTTTGGATGATTTGGGTCATTCCTCCGACACCGAATTACCTATAGAGCTGGCAGACTTACATCAAGTTTCTGAGGATGTAGTGCGTCGCATGCAATTAATCCCCCCATCACCCGAGGTCGAGGTCTTGATATCAAGATTATAGGAGACCAATGAGGAAGCTGAATTTATCCCGGTTGTACCTCGCCGTAAACGCCGGACTAAGAAAGATCTTCCGCCTCTACCGCCGTCTACTATTCTGACACGCAGTGCTTCACGTGCCTTGCAAGGAAGTGCCTCAACTGTTTCTCAATGAATGTATTAATATGGAATATAAGAGGCATCCGTGCTTCTCTTCCTAGATTACATCTTTTAATCCGTGAACATCGACTACATTTATTAGCTATTCTAGAACCGAAACATCATAACACACGCATTGCGAGTTTTGGATTAGACCTTGGTTTTTCCCATTATTTTGCATCACAGCCTGAACGTATTTGGTTTTTTTGGCGACACTTAGAAATTCAATTGCTTTCTACACAGGATCAGGAACAAGTGGTTCATTTTACATTGCTCTATCGTCCTATACAGTTTGTTTTTGTAATTTCGGTAATCTATGCTAAACATACGTCACTGTTACGTCGTCCTCTGTGGAACTCATTACGTGACTTTCATAGGGATTCTACATTGCCATGGCTTGTCGCAGGAGATTTTAATACATTTCGGACGCTGGATGATCGTAGCGGTCGCTCGCACCCCTCTTTATTTGTCTTGCAAGATTTTAATGACTGTATTGAATTTTGCTCTCTTATGTCGCCACCTTTTATTGGACCCAGATTTACATGGATTGATGGCCGTGGTTTAGGCCGTGTTCGCCGACGTTTGGATTGGCTTTTTGTGAACTCTTCTTTCCAGGACGTATTTGAGAACATGCAGCTTACGCATCTACCGCGTGTCTGCTCGGATCATACTCTGTTATTATTCACTTGCCGCTTGCCTATGGTCGGGGTCGCCGCTCTTTTTGCTTTCTAGATTCCTAGTTATTACATCCGGATTTCTATTCATACATGCAGAATGCTTGATCTTTATATCCCACAACGGGAGGTATGTATGGTTTTTACACCAAATTGCTTTCTCTGAAACGGGACATTCAGCGCTGGAATAAAGAAATCTTTGGCAATATATTTACCAATGTCATACAAGCTGAGGCTACCTTGAATGCTGCGGAACGTGTTTGGGATGAGACACCAACGGCTGAGACGCATTCAGCATACAATCGGGCACGGGCTGAATATATTCAAGCATCCAAATATGAGTTACATTACCGGAAGCAGAAAGCGCGGGTAAAATGGCTAAAAGAGGGGGATGCCAATACACGTTATTTTCACTCTATTGTCAAAGGGCGAAGGATACAGCTACGGATTCAGCAAATCCGATCCTCTTCTGGGGCTCAATATACCACGCCCCAAGATAATATGTCAGAAGCAGTTTCTTTCTATACTTCTTTCAAAGTGTAGGGTTTGACCTTTAATCCAAGAACCAAGATGAGCATAAGACACACAACTAAACATCAAACTTTTAATCAAACACAAGAAAGTTAAACACACAAAAATCAAAGATTACATAAAAGCTTCATAACAACAGGAAATACACGTTAAGAAGGTTGCTTTTTAAGCAAAGTAGCAAGCTTTTTTTTAATGTGGCTGAATTAAGCACTAACAAAGCGAAACCCATTTTGTCGAAATTTGAAAAAATCAGTCAAGAAACATGCAAGATTTTATTTTGACGATAGCAATGTCAAACACTAACAAAAGATCACAACTTTAAGGATTTGTAATGTGCGTAAAGCCCTCAAATTTTCCTTTTACATCGGTTTTTTTGTATATAGGTGGGACGTATAGTGATGAAGGAAGTGGATAAGAAAACAGAATTTTTTGGAATAAATAGATGCAAAGAATGAAATATATAAAGTTTAGAAGGAAGACCTTGGCTCTGACACTAAATTGATGTGAATCATTAGGCAAGCTCGGATATTTTCCTTCAAAACTTCACCTTCAAGGGTTAGCACAAAGGGATAAACTTCCTCCTTGCTTCATTCAAATTCACGTCGACTGAGCAACACCTCCACAATGGGACTAACGTTGATCTTGGCAAACAATTTGTCCTCTAAGACGTTCTTTTCTTTGGGCTTGACAATTACCACCTTAAATTTTGCTCAAACTCTTAAGGGTCCTGACCTTGATTTTATGAAATCCAAGAAACAACTCAAGGACACTGGTCTTAAGAGAGCAAAAAACTGAATTTTTATTGAAGAGCAGATGTGTTGACGTGTGTTACAAAACTCGGCAAAGGGCCCTTTATATAGGTAAACAAACCTAAGAACTAAATGGAAGAAACCTAACTCACAATACCAACTAAATGGAAAAGTCCTAAACTACAACTCCAACTATATGGAAAACTCCAAAGTTACAACTTCACATGTTAGGTAATTTAAAAAACATGAAATAATAATATCCTAATTTCCTAATTAGTAAGGTGGGCAGCCATAATGTGCTTGTAAGCTTGGAATTTGATAAAAAATTGAGTTCCTAAAATATAAGGATGATTCTCTAAAATGTAGGAACCTCGAGAGCCTTTTGACCCTCTTTTGATTCTTGATTCTTTAATGCATTGTAGAGACTTGTACACTCATAATTGACCTTTGACATCTTCATCAATGCCGTAAAAATCTTTGAGACCTTGAATATAAACCCAATATTGATACCATTGTGAGTTGAAATGAAGGAGTTATGATTGGTTGAAGTTTGGTCCGATCATCATCCATTCTTGCCTAACGCCTTCTGCAATGCAATGCCTTCTTCAATCAAGCTTCCTACAAACATAAAGACACCACGAAGCATTATTCTCATCAAGGACAAATAAAATGTATGTCATGCAAGTGAAATACCTAACAATAACGGAAATGACGAAAATGCCCCTAAACTAGAAAACACACAAATGATTACATAAAACCACAAAAAAACATCACCATGCATGCAATGATTATCCAGTCTTTCCCACCGATCCTTACATCTTGTTTGTGACATGTAAACATCGAATAATCATGTATAAATCTAAAGCATAGGTTCGACAAGGGTAGACCCTTTGAAGTGACTCATCAATTTTATTGTTGGAGCTCATCAGGTTCAAGGTTTTTGACTTGACCAAGCTCAACAATTTGCATGTTTTCATTTCTGCTATATTTAAATCATCAAAACATGACTCTCCTCTGAAATATTTCAGATTCATATCATGTTCATGCATAAAATTTTTTCAATCTGGCTTCATATTCTTAAGTAACGCGTTTGCTTTTATGCTAGAGCAACACATGTTCTGCTTCGATTTTGTTTTATATATCTTTGAAGAATATGATATTTGGGAAATTAGAATTTTTTATTAGTATGGTTTTAGTAGATATACCACACTCTATAATATATATACACCACTATTAAATTAGTTGCATTAAAACCCCATTAAAATCAAATGCTCTGAAAGAAACCAACTACAGTTCGGATTTTATAAGTTGGAAATGACTAGTATGTTTTCATGGAGGGATCAGCTATATAGATCAACAACTAAGCATAAAAAAAGACATTCGATGGCATGAAAAGACATATTGCTAGATGACAATAAAAGTCAATAAGTTTAACGGGATCTTAGAGAACAACGTGGTGCCATGTATACTAACCTACATGCCATATACGCCGAACTACGGTGTTACTTGTACGCTGGTATAGGGTGCCTTTGGAAAAGAAAGAAGAACAAAATGTGCTTCGATTTTTTAAGGTGTAGATGCATTTTTATCTTCTCAAATATATTGAACCGGATCTTAAACATAATGACCACAATTATTGCGAAAATTCAATACTCAGAACAATCAAGAAGCACAGCCAAGGTGCAAATAGCTACGACGTCAACTGATTACAAAATGTAATTTGATCAGAAGGGAAGATGAGAGTCGAAGAACAGAAATAGCTCGCAAGAGAGAAAGAATGGGAGAGCAAAATGGTTGGAGTAACTGCTCCAAAATTCTTATTGATTAACCACATTTCATCGAACGAACTTATACACAGGAGGAGGAGAGAAAGTTAACTGAAATAGCGAAATTACAAGAAAGTTCCTATAACTAACTTCAGCGCAGTTTAAATCATAAGGGCAAAATAATAAATTCGCTCTTTATTTCAATCTTCCCGTCTAGCTTCTTCCTCCTCCAGCCTTCTTCTGCATCAACACGTTTTCTCATTGTTTGATCACGTGATCTTCATCTCAGGATGTTCAACATCCCTCGCAACCAACTCATACCGTGGATTAAACCTCTCACTTGGCGATCCAAACAAAATCTTTCCCTGATTGCTGCATTCTCCACCAACATCTTCCATTTCCTTCGACAAGGTGTCACCTTCTCTTCCTCTTATCAGACTGCTCATATCTTCAACACCCCCCCTCAAGCCTTGCTTGCCATAGATGTTAGAAACTCCAAGCTTCTTCAATAGCTCAGTCAGACGTCTACTGTCAAAGGCTTTGGTGAATAGGTCAGCAAGTTGGAACTGAGTTCTTACTGGCATCAACTTCACTATTTTACTCTGAACCTTTTCCCTAACAATGTTATAATCAATCTCTATGTGCTTTGTGCGCTCATGAAACACTGAATTTTCTGCTATATACAGAGCACTTTTACTGTCACAAAACATCTCAACAGGTTCTTGATTTTCCAGTCCCAAATCCTTACTCAAGTAGAGCAACCATTGAATCTCACACACTGCAGATGCCATAGCTCTGTACTTTGCTTCTGCTGAGGACTGTGAAACTGTGGTTTGTTTCTTTGCTTTCCAAGAAACCAATGCTTCCCTTAAAAACACATAATACCCAGGAATAGACCTCCTGGTTTCTACATCCAGCCCAGTCAGAGTCCACAAACGCTCTCAACTTCATATCACCTGTACTGGGCAGTAAAAGTCCTTGGCCAACTGTTCCCTTAAGGTATCTTAGGACTCTATGGGCAGCCTTGAAATGATTAACTGTGAGACAATTTAAAAACTGACTGAGTTGTTGGATGCTGAAAGAAATATCAGGCCTAGTAATTGTTAGGTCCGAAATACACTCTAGAGGGGGGGTGAATAGAGTGTTTGGCTATTTTGCGGAATTTTCTCGTTTGCTCAACTCAAAAAGATATTCAAAATCAGAGCAAGAATGGGAGATGAGAAGTAGTGAATGAGTACACCGGATATATAGTGTTTCGAATCGTAAATGATTCTACTCCACTACCACTTTGTTTCCAAAGTGGATTTTCAACAACTACTCTTCTTATTATGAACAATAATAACAACCACAGCAACACTTACACTAACACTTTAGTGTAAGACACAACAACAGCAACTTCTTGCACAAAACACACTTGTGCAACCACAACAACTACAGCTATTAGCAAGAACAACTTCTTGCTTCCTCACAACTTCAACAAAAGTTCCCTCCAGAACTTCTCACAGCGGGTTGAAGAAATATGGTAAGGATCACACTTTCTCACAAGTCTAAGCACAAGCAAGAGATCAAATATTTATGGTTCCTCTTGTGCTGAACTCTTTTTCTCTCAATATACAATAATGAAGATCAAAGAAAAGCTAGACAAGCTTTAAACAAATTTACAAGTATGAGAGAAATATACAACAATGGAAAATGAAGCTAGATGATGTTGAAAGTGTGTTATTGCTTCATCCAAGCCTCCTCTATTTATAGATGAAGTTCACCACGTTTTTGAGGCTCTCCACCAAGTCTTCATCTTCAAAAATGTCAAGATAGTGCCCAAATAGTCTTTAGCCAACCTATGGAGTGATTTGATCTTGGATAGCCACCCTAGAGAATCTTAGACATGGTTAAAATAGTCAAGGAAGCATGTAGTATGTTGGGTTAAAGTCCACAAGAAATTTGAGCAAGATTGGAGAGAGAAAACATCATAAATCTCCCTTGGATTTTGTTCCAACGTTTGAAAAATTTTGAATTCTGGAGACGTCGATCGATCTACGTGCCAGAGCTGAGAGATCAACGTCTCTCAGTCAGACATCGATCGATCGACGTATGTCTGGCTGAGAGATCGACGTCTCTCAGTCAGACGTCGATCAATCGGCGTATCTCTAGCTGAGAGATCGACGTCTCTCAGTCAGACGTCGATTGATCGACGTATCTTTGGCTGAGAGATCGACGTCTCTCAGTCAGACGTCGATCGATTGACATACCTTATGCTGAGAGATCTATGTCTCTCAGTTATACGTCGATCGATCCATGTCTCTTGACGTGGATCTAAGATCTAAAAACGTTTACCAGGCTTTTCATAGATCTTGCCATGTGATACCTGAGGGGCTGATGTGTTCTTCATCCGGTCTATGAGAGATTTACGTCTCCACATGTTTTTCTTAATTTGCTTCGAACTTAAAGTGTGAAAATTCATCTTAGCTCTTTAAAAACATCTTTTTTTTATATCATCAAAACATTTTATAATCTTACAATCTCCCCCTTTTTGATGATTTCAAAACCAAGATTCCAAAAGATGTTTTTGCTTCGTTTTAACTGTCTGAATGTTTCAAGATTGAAAAACATCAATCTCCCCCTAAGTATATGCACTGTATATCTTCAACAAAAATCAATTTAATCCCAATCAAAATACTTTTCCTTACGTTTGCTCCCCCTCAACCAATCAACAATTTACAACGATTTACAAAAAAAAATTTTACTTTATCAAACAACCTCATCATGCATTTTACCATTTTAACACATAAGCCACTTAAGCAACATGCCAATAACCAACAAGCCAATAAGTCAACATGCCAAGATTGCTAACAACTCAACCATGCCAGTAAGCCAAAAAAAATAAGTCAACATGCCAAGAATGCTAACAACTCAACCATGCCAACAACTCAACAATGCCAATAAGCCAAAAGTTAAGTCATTTTCTCCCCCTTTTTGAAAGCATCAAACAATATTAAAGTTAAAGCACATCAAGGTTCAACACAAACTAAGCTAGAACAAGAAGCAAACATAAAAAAATAACAGTCTAGTCTTCATCTAACGAAAACGTGACTCCAGGAATACACGCTTTCATTTTGACCTTGAACTTGGCAAATCTTGATTCATGCATCGTCACTTTGCCCTTTAGCTCGCCAACCTCCTGTTGAAGACTGATAACTTGAGCTTGGAGCTCCGGGACATTTGAGCTCAAGCGACTTGGTTCTGCATGAGTCTCCGGTTCAGGAATGGGTGCCTCATCCGGAATGTCTTCTTCTTCTCGTTCTTCCTCTTCTCGTTCTCTCCGCATCGCTTCTTTTCTCGACTTCAGTATTTTTTGGACGTTGACTTTATCATAGAAGTCCTTGTGGGTGATGTAGTCAACATCCGTGTCATCCACTTCAAAACCCGACTTCACAAGCATTCGATAGATCAGGTTACTATAGGGAAGGGCTAAATTTTGTTTGGTTGCGGCTTCCACAACGTTTGTCATAAAAAGATCCCCAAAGTTAACCTTTTCGCGGTTAGCTATGCGGTATGCTATGTAGAAGTCGAGGTTACTAGGCAGTTTTGCGGATTTGCCATTGACACAAAATGTAACAATGGCAAGAAGTGTACGGTAAACCAAAGGCATATCATTGGTGTTTTTACTAGGATGAAAGCCTAAGAAAGTTTTCACCTCATCTTCAGAAACTTTCCACCTAGCCGTATCCCATTTCCATGCATCAAACTCATTGTACCCTTCGTTGGGTACACCAATCAAGTTGCAAATCTTTTCAACTTTCAATTTGATATGACGTCCATTTACAACGGAATGTAAAGCTAAAGGGAGATTGTTGTTGTATTCAATCCATAAATTTGCAAAAAATAGGCGAGCATACCTAGTGGACATTTTCGACATCTCATTTTCATTCCATATACTTCTCCACCCTTGAACATCTAACCACTCAATTATAGGGCGTAGTTCACCATTGCTTAGAATATCATTAATTCTAAGCAACTTGAGTGGGATGGTTGCTCTTTCATCATCTTCCCATTTATTGTATAACTTTTGAGAATGTCGAGTAATATACCTTATTTGCCCCGGGGGTAAAGGTTCCTTCAAAGCCTCCTTGGCATCTTTGGTTTTGATCCAAGAGAAGTTGTTGAGGGTTAGTTCACTTCTAAGTTCGGCAAGAACTCGCCCTTGACTCAAATCCACTGTTTGCTTCATCCTTGCTTGAGAGGGTTGTCCTTGAGAGGAACTAGAGCCTTCTCCTCCACCCCTAGTAGATCTTGGCCTCTTGGTTGTATTCTTGCTCCTTGAAGACATTTTCGAGATTTTTAGGGCTTGAGAAATTTGGGATTTTAGGTTGAAAATGGAAGATTTGAAGAGAGGAACTCAAGATTTAAGAGCAGGAATGGATTGAATCCTGATTGAGAGATGAAATTGAAGATAGAAAGGATTTGGGAGAGAGGGGGCGCCTTTTTTTTCTTAGGTTTTTTTTTTATGCTGGAACAGAGAAGAAATGAGGGAGGTTCGCGTTTTTGCAGAAATTTATAGCTGCAGAATTCGATGACATCGATCGATCGATGTCAGAGATCGACGTACGTCGATCTCTCGTTTTAGATATGTCGATCGTTCGACATGCCCCTTATTTTGAGTTTTTCAATTTTCATCCCCTTAACTGATGTTTATCATTCCTAATCTTGTTCTAATTGATTCGAATGTCTCGGTGGGAAGAGATTTGGTAAAGATATCTGCCAATTGGTCATTTGTTGAAACAAACTCAATGCATACCAAACCTTTTTGGATGCAATCTCTTATGAAGTGATGCCTTACTTCAATGTGTTTTGTTCTACTATGATGAACCGGATTTTGTGCTATACTTATGGCTGAGGTATTATCACATAAGATGGGAACTTTATCAAACTTAACATTGTAATCATTCAATGTGTTTGTCATCCAAAGTAGTTGTGCACAACATGAAGCGGCCGATATATATTCAGATTCCGCCGTTGAAAGTGACACACTATTTTGTTTCTTGGAAAACCAAGAAACTAAGCAATCTCCAAGGAATTGACATGTCCCGGAGGTGCTTTTCCTATCGACAAGATTTCCGGCATAGTCGGAGTCACTATACCCACTTAAATCAAAACATCCATTTTTGGGATAAAACAATCCAAAGTTCAAAGTTCCTTTCAAATACCTAAATATACGTTTAATGGAAACTAAATGCGATTCCTTAGGCATACTTTGAAATCTAGCACATAAGCACACAGCATGCAAAACATCCGGCCTACTAGCGGTCAAATAAAGTAAACTACCAATCATACCCCTATATTTTGTTACCTCAACCGGCTTTCCTTTTTCGTCTTTGTCAAGCTTTGTACTTGTGCTCATCGGAGTGCTCACACTTCTTTCATCCTCAAATTTATACTTCTTGAGCAAATCCTTCGTATACTTTGTTTGAGATATGTACACTCCATCTTGAGTTTGCTTGATTTGTAGACCAAGAAAGTAGTTGACTCACCCATCATGCTCATTTCGAATTCTCCTTCCATCAATTTAGCAAAATGCTTACAAAGTGAATCATTAGTAGCATCAAATATGATATCATCCACATATATTTGAACAAGCAATTGATGGTTTCCTTGTTCTTTAATAAAAAGAGTAGTGTCGACTTTTCCTCTTGAAAACTCATTTTCAAGTAAGAAGTTACTTAATCTATCATACCAAGCCCTAGGAGCTTGTTTAAGTCCATAAAGGGCCTTTTTGAGTCTAAAAACATGATTTGGATAATCATGATTTTCAAACCCCGGAGGTTGAGCTACATAGACCTCTTCTTGATTTATTCCATTCAAGAATGCGAATTTCACATCCATTTGATATAGTTTGAAATCCTTATAGCATGCATATGCTAATAACATCCTAATAGCTTCTAACCTAGCTACGGGAGCAAAAGTCTCATCATAGTCTATGCCTTCCTCTTGCCTATAGCCTTGGGCTACTAACCTAGCTTTGTTTCTAGTGATGTTTCCTTTATCATCCATTTTGTTTCTAAATACCCATTTAGTGCCAATTACGGGATGATCACTAGGTTTAGCAACTAATTCCCAAACATCACTTCTTTCAAATTGATTTAATTCTTCTTGCATAGCTAATACCCAATCTTCATCATTTATTGCTTCCTTTATATTTTTAGGTTCAACTTGTGAAATAAAGGCATTTTCAATGAAATTTCTCCTTGTCATTATGCCTTGGCTAGTTTCACCTAGTATCAACTCTTTAGGGTGATCTTTCCTATATTTGTATGAATCCGGCAAATTTGAGGTATCCCCTCCTACTTCTTCATCTTCAACCTTAGGTTGAAGTGGATCAATCCTAAAATCAATGACAATATTACCTTTTGGATTTTCAAATTTTTCTATATGACTTACTTCAATTATTTCATCTTCATCATCATCATTATTAATGTTTGATTTATCATCAATGAGTTCACTAAACTTGACATGAATTGATTCTTCAACTTTCATACTTCTTTTATTATATACTCTAAATGCCTTGCTATTTTTAGCATAACCCATAAAGATTCCTTTATCCGCTTTGAAGTCGAGTTTATCCAAGTTGTCTTTGGTGTTAAGTATAAAACACTTACAACCAAAAACCTTGAAATAACCAATATTTGGTACTCTACCTTTCCAAAGCTCATAAGGAGTCTTTTTGAGAAATGGTCTCAAATAAACTCTATTGATCACATGACAAGCGGTATTCATCGCTTCGGCCCAAAAATATTTGGGTAGCTCAAATTCGTTTAGCATGGCTCTACTCATTTCTTGAAGTGTTCTATTTTTCCTTTCCGCAACACCATTTTGTTGAGGAGTTCTTGGAGCTGAAAAATTGTGTCCATACCCCTTGGATACACAAAATTCTTGAAATTCTCCATCAAACTCACCACCTCTATCACTTCTAATTTCCTTAATTGTGTCCTCTCTTTGATTTTCTAATCTTTTACAAAGCTTTATAAATTCTTGGCATGCATCATTCTTTTTAGCTAAGAACATTACCCAAGTGTACCTAGAAAAGTCATCTACCACCACAAAGGTGTAATGTTTTCCACTTAGACTTGCTGTACCAATATCCCCATACAAATCCATATGAAGCAATTGTAGGGGTTTGGTGGTGGAGATTTCACTTTTGGGTTTGAAGCTTGTTTTAACAAGCTTTGCTTTTTGACAAGTGTCACATAAGCCATGGTTTTCGAAATTTAATTTTGGAAGACCTTGGACTTTTTCATTTTTGCAAATTTCTTTGAAATTCTTAAAACTAATGTGTCCAAGTCGTCTATGCCATAGTTGAGTCAAATCATTTTTGGCAACTAGGCACGAAATATTTTGTGATATCAAATCATGTGTGCTAAATTTGTAAACATCATTTTTACGAATAGCTTCAAAAACAATCTTATCGTTCTTTTTCACAACACATTTTCTTTTCACAAACTCAATTTGAAAATTAGCATCACATAGTTGGCTAACACTTATCAAATTATACTTAAGCCCTTCTACATATAAGACATTATTAATAGTAAAGGAAGAATTACCAATTTCTCCATGTCCAAGGATTTTGGCTCTCCCACTGCCAAAATGCACCGTTCCACCATCTTGGAGCTTGAGCTTGGTGAACAATGTCTTGTCTCCGGTCATGTGAGTTGAACATCCCCTGTCCATAAGCCATTTGGTTCCTTCTTCTTTGGCTACTCCATTTATTTTGAGAGCCTACAAAACCAAAAGATGTATGCATTGGTACCCTTTGATGATTGGGTCCTTTAGGGTTAGTTTTTCGACCCTTAGGCTTCCAAACGTATGTGCTCTCAAATCGAGCTCTACATGCTTTCTTTACATGTCCTAGCTTGTTGCAATAAAAACAAGTAGGTACAAGCTTTGGTTTAGAAGATGATAAATTTTGTTGTGATTTTCTATTGTTTGCCTTTTTCTTTAAGGACTTAGGTTTAGTAGAGGAAGATGATAAGTTAAATCCTAAACCGGATTTATCATTTCCAATTCTTTGATTTCCAAGAAGTATGTCTAAATTGTTTTTGCCATTTGTTAGTGTTTGTAAGTCTAATTTTAGTTTTTCACATTCTTTTCTAATTTCTTCATTTTCAATAGCTACGGTTTTATGCATAGTAAGTATGATATCATGCTCTTGAAACATCAAAATATTTTTGTCATGCAAGCTCTTATTTTCTAAAATGCATTTCTTGAATTCTTTCTTCAAATGCTTATATTTCAAATTTAATTTTTCAAAGTCATCTTGCAAATCTCCTATTTCATCATGCAAATTTGAAGGATTAGAATTTACCTCAAGGTCATCCTCAATCGCCATAAGACAAGTATGTTGAACCTTTGGATTTTCAATCATTGCTACAAGTCCAACACCTTGATTTTCACTCTCTTCTCCTTCCGATTCCGAAAGAAGATCATCCCACGTGGTTACCTCCGCATTGAGGGCTTTCTTCTTTTGAGGAAAAACCTTCTTCTCTTGCTTTTGCGGCTCTTTCACGTGGCAATCGGCAATGAAGTGACCGGGTCGACCACATCTATAGCAATTATCACTTGCTTCCTTTTCTTTAGATGGTTTCTTGAAAAACTTTCTTGCTTGAGCTTTGTTTCTAGTTGCCATTCTTCTAAATTTTCTTACTAGAAGGGCAACTTCCTCATCCGATTCATCGGACTCTACCACCAATCCTTTGTGTGATGTTTGTGTAGACTTGATGGGATTCATCCTATTTTATTCATCAATAAGAATTTCATGAGTAAGGAGATTACCGGATAGCTCATCAAGGGTAAGAGTCTTGAGATTCTTTGATTCGGTGATGGCGGTGACTTTGGGTGTCCATTCTCTTGGCAAAGAGTTGAGGAGTTTTGAGACAAGATCTTCATTTGAGATTTTCTTGTCAACCATGGAGAGTTGATTCACTATTCGTGTGAATCGATCGATTGTCTCCTCAATCTTCTCACCGCTTTTCATTCCGAACATCTCATACTCCTTCATGAGCATGAGTCTTTTGGCCATTCTTGCTTGCTCAGTTCCTTCATGTATCATTTCAAGCCTTTTCCATGCCTCATGGGCTGTTTCAAGACCTTGGAGTCTAATGAGCTCAGTGGTGGTAAGAGCACTTGAGAGAATGTCAAAAGCTTTGCCATTGATGGCGAAATTTACCTTCTCTTCGTCGGTGTAGTCATCCTCATCTTTGAACATTGATTCTCCTTTTGAGTTGGTAATCATAGGAACTTCAATTCCTTTGACAACAGCTCTCCATATATCAAATCCACAGCCTTTCAAATGATTGATCATTCGAAATTTCCATAAAGAATAGTTTTGGGCATCAAACATAGGAGCTTTAGTGTTTGATCCGGAAAATAGAGCAGTAGGCTTAGGAGATGAGGAAGTTGAAGTTGAGGTTGAGGTTGTCATTGCCATGATCTTTAACCTTGCTACTTGCAAAGATTGGCCAAGCAATCAAGGTTAGGCTCTGATACCAATTGTTAGGTCCGAAATACACTCTAGAGGGGGGTGAATAGAGTGTTTGGCTATTTTGCGGAATTTTCTTGTTTGCTCAACTCAAAAAGATATTCAAAATCAGAGCAAGCATGGGAGATGAGAAGTAGTGAATGAGTACACCGGATATAGAGTGGTTCGAATCGTAAATGATTCTACTCCACTACCACTTTGTTTCCAAAGTGGATTTTCAACAACTACTCTTCTTATTATGAACAATAAGAACAACCACAACAACACTTACACTAACACTTTAGTGTAAGCCACAACAACAGCAACTTCTTGCACAAAACACACTTGTGCAACCACAGCAACTACAGCTATTAGCAAGAACAACTTCTTGCTTCCTCACAACTTTAACAAAAGTTCCCTCAAGAACTTCTCACAGTGGGTTGAAGAAATATGGTAAGGATCACACTTTCTCACAAGTCTAAGCACAAGCAAGAGATCAAATATTTATGGTTCCTCTTGTGCTGGACTCTTTTTCTCTCAATATACAATAATGAAGATCAAAGAAAAGCTAGACAAGCTTTAAACAAATTTACAAGTATGAGAGAAATATACAACAATGGAAAATAAAGCTAGATGATGTTGAAAGTGTGTTATTGCTTCATCCAAGCCTCCTCTATTTATAGATGAAGTTCACCACGTTTTTTAGGCTCTCCACCAAGTCTTCATCTTCAAAAATGTCAAGATAGTTCCCAAATAGTCTTTAGCCAACCTATGGAGTGATTTGATCTTGGATAGCCACCCTAGAGAATCTTAGACATGGTTAAAATAGTCAAGGAAGCATGTAGTATGTTGGGTTAAAGTCCACAAGAAATTTGAGCAAGATTGGAGAGAGAAAACATCATAAATCTCCCTTGGATTTTGTTCCAACGTTTGAAAAATTTTGAATTCTGGAGACGTCGATCGATCTACGTGCCAGAGCAGAGAGATCGACGTCTCTCAGTCAGACGTCGATCGATCGACGTATGTCTGGCTGAGAGATCGACGTCTCTCAGTCAGACGTTGATCGATCGACGTATGCCTGTCTGAGAGATCGACGTCTCTCAGTCAGACGTCGATCGATCGACGTATCTCTAGCTGAGAGATCGACGTCTCTCAGTCAGACGTCGATCGATCGACGTATCTTTGGCTGAGAGATCGACATCTCTCAGTCAGACGTCGATCGATTGACATACCTTATGCTGAGAGATCTACGTCTCTCAGTTATACGTCGATCGATCCATGTCTCTTGACGTGGATCTAAGATCTCAAAACGTTTACCAGGCTTTTCATAGATCTTGCCATGTGATACCTGAGGGGCTGATGTGTTCTTCATCCGGTCTATGAGAGATTTACGTCTCCACATGTTTTTCTTAATTTGCTTCGAACTTAAAGTGTGAAAATTCATCTTAGCTCTTTAAAAACATCTTTTTTTTATATCATCAAAACATTTTATAATCTTACAGTAATGGTGAGGTATATCAGTCTACCTATAAGCCTTCTGTATGCAAAAGTGTCCTCAAATGGATAAGAGTCATTATGGGCTAGCTTCAGATGAATCTCCATAGGACTGATAGCTGGTTTGCAATCCAAAAACCCAGACTCCTCTAGCAGTTCCAACGTATATTTTCTTTGATTTATCAATAGGCCCTATTGAGACCTAGCAACCTCAATAACCAGAAAGAACTTCGAATCACCCAGATTCTTTATCTTAAACTCCTTGTGTAAGGCCTCCTTGATCCACTCAATTGCCTGCAGATTTTCACACGCCATTATCAAATCATCCACATAAACCTAAAGTACTAACAGTGAGCCTTTGCTTCTTTTTGTGAATAGGGTGTAGTCATTCCTGGATTGTGAAAAACCCATTGACATTAGAAATGTTGTTAGCTTGGCATTCCATTCTCTACTGGCCTGCTCCAACCCATAGAGAGATTTTTCATGGAGGGATCAGCTATATAGATCAACAACTAAGCATAAAAAAAGACATTCGATGGCATGAAAAGACATATTGCTAGATGACAATAAAAGTCAATAAGTTTAACGGGATTTTAGAGAACAACGTGGTGCCATGTATACTAACCTACATGCCATATACGCCGAACTATGGTGTTACCTGTATGCAAGCTGAGGCTACTTGAATGCTGCGGAACGTGTTTGGGATGAGACACCAACGACTGAGACTTGTTCAGCATACAATCGGGCACGGGCTGAATATATTCAAGCATCCAAATATGAGTTACATTACTGGAAGCAGAAAGTGCGGGTAAAATGGCTAAAAGAGGGGGATGCCAATACACGTTATTTTCACTCTATTGTCAAAGGGCGAAGGATACAGCTACGGATTCAGCAAATCCGGTCCTCTTCTGGGGCTCAATATACCACGCCCCACGATATTATGCCAGAAGCAGTTTCTTTCTATACTTCTTTATTCGCGCATGAAGAGACACATAATCATGAGGCAATTCTCGCTTACATCCCACGGATGATATCTGATGATGACAATGCCAGTCTCACGCAGCTACTTATGGAAACCAAGGTCAAGGAGGCGGTGTGGTATCTGGACCCCCAGAGTGCGTCGGGTCCGGATGGGTTTAATGGTAACTTTTATCGTTCTTGTTGGTCTATTATTCATACAGATGTTTTGAAGGCAGTGCAAGAATTTTTCATACGTGTTCCGCAACCCTCCGTGATGGCTAGTGCATTAATCACATTGATTCCAAAAACGTCATCTCCTCAAACATTAAGTGATTTTTGTCCCATTTGCCTCAATAAGTTTTTTGAGTAAGGTTTGTACGCGCATAGTTGCCACTCGCTTGGGCAAATTACTCCCCAAATTAATATCACAAGAGCAAACCGGATTTTTGCCTGGACATGATATTTCCACACAAGTTTTGATGGCACGGCTGATGATACATATGCTTGATAAAGGTGGCACGTAGTTATGTTTAAAGTTGGATATGATGAAAGCGTTCGACAGGGTTAGTTGGGAATATTTGGATCTACTGCTAAAACGGTTTGGCTTCTCTAATTTTTTTACACGCATTATTCTCAATCATTTAAGGGCAACAACTCTATCGGTTTTGATCAACGGTCAGCCATCTAACACGTTTCGACCTTACCGAGGGGTTAAACAGGGAGATCCACTGTCGCCATTGCTTTTTATACTGTACTCGGAGGGATTTAGTCGCGGCTTAAAGAAAATGGCTGCATCTGGTACATTGCAGCCTTTTCGTTTGGCCAGAATACCCTTTTCCATCACGCATCTAGCTTATGCTGATGATCTTCTTATTTTTTTACGTGGTACACAGCGCAACTTACGATGGTTCTTTTCATTTTTAAATTTATATGAGTCTGCATCGGGCCAGAAAGTAAATATCATAAGAGCACTTTTATTTCATCCGCCGCCACTTCAGCGCATCAGCGACGCATTTTTGAAACAATACTGCACATGAGGTGCACTTCATTACCATTCAGCTATCTGGGTTCATATTTACATAAAGGGATTAATCGTGCAAGGTATTGTACTTCTCTGCTACAGCATATAGATGATCGATTGAATGGTTGGCACTCACGTTTGCTCTCCTCAGCAGGTCGCCTTGTCTTATTACGTTCGGTAATATCAGCTCTTCTGTTACACATTCTTGCAGCCGGCGGATTGCCGAAGGCGGTTATAAAAATAATAGAGAGGAAAATGGTGACATTTTATTGGGGGATAGACATCATTGGGTCACATGGTCTACTATTTCTGTGCCTACAGCGGAAGGTGGTTTAGGTATTCGCGATCTCAGCAATCTACAAAAAGCATATCACTGTCGTATTTGGTGGAGCTATCATCAGAATGACACTCTCTGGAGTACCTATATGCACCACAAATACGGGCGGCGTGCGGATTATATACCTAGGTTGCCAGACTCGCCGGTGTGGAAGTTTATTTGTCGTATTCATGACACCTGCGTTTCTCATTTTGACATCCAGGTTGGGCATTTTACTTGGAGGCTGTCGCCGTCAGGAGAGTTCTCCCTGCGCTCTGCGTATGATATATGTCGCACATCTCATCCTACGCGCCTTTCAGCGAAATTCATCTGGTTTAAACATCATTCTCCATCTACACAATTGATACTATGGCGTCTTTTCCAGTCGGATATGCCCTTTGAGGACTATATTGGACGGTATTTCGTAGTACGTCCCACACAGTGTCCATTTTTTAAGCTTTCTTCAGCATCGGTATATCATGTCTTTCTCTACTGCGTTCATATACGTTCGATCTGGTGTTTTTTTCCATCGGAGCTCCATTGTTTGTCACCCGTGTCACTATCTTTATGTTCATATTTTCTCTCCTGGTGGTATCGCGCCACATGCCCATCGTTCTCGGGAGTTTTGAAGATTGTTGTTCCGGCTATTATTGTATCCAACATATGGCGTACCTATGCATCCCTAGTTTATGGCCCCACACACTCTTTTTCGCCATACTCCATTGAGATTCAATACATTCAAACATTGACATATGGAGTAGAACTATTCATGGTTCAAAACTTGCTCGAGGGATCACTACACAACCTTCATGGGCTCCACCAATTCGTTCACCACGTCCGCAGGTGATCCGGTGGCTCTGTCCTCCTTCTGGTAGATTGAAGCTTAATGTAATGCAGCGGTAGGCAGACATTATGCAACAAGTGGGGCTATTTTGCGAGATCATGCGGGTGTATGTATAGGCGCAATATCCTTCCGCTTGCCGCCATGCACTCCGGTTGCCACTGAAATACAGTCGGCACTTTTTGGTTTACTGTACTTCCTTCCACTATACCAATCTCTTATGATTGAAACAGATTGTGCACAGCTGGCATCACGTTTACGACTGCCAAGGACGATCTCGGGGAATTATCATATGCGCTTACTACATACACTGATTGCCTTATATCAACTGGACATCGGCAATGTATACAGAGAAGCAAATATGCCAGCTCACTATCTTGCACAACACGCCATGTTGCACCCTCAGACTTCCTACTTCTCGCGCCAAAATCTTCCATCCTTGGTTCGAGCATCCGTCTCTTTGGACCTCTCATCAGTTAATTTACGCGTTCCTTGAGCATTCAAAGTCTTCCAAATAGATTGGCCTACATTTGCTACAACTGCCTATTTCCAGGAGGAAGCAGGCAGGCTAGGTATGTTTTGCATTTTCTTGTATATTTGCTTCTGCTGTCCCTGTGCATTTACTGTCTTCCACATGGATTGGCTTTCATTTACTGCTCCTGCCTGTTCCATTGATGGAGTAGGCAGCCTCGGTATGCTTTGCATTCTCTCGGTTTCTATCTTTCTGCCGTATATAGCTTTGCTGACTGACTTCGTCATATGTTACACATGTACATGGATGAGGAGTTTTGGCATGGATTCTACACACATCTTCCCGGTTGACATCAGGCTTGCAGCACAAGTGAGATTCCACTGTTCCGAGATTTCATATCTTTGGAGTGACTTTGCTACGACGCTGGTTCCTTACATTTGTTTTCTGGATTGTACTTCACTTACATTATACTATAGCGACTGTCACTTTTCCAATCATATAAATATGTATGCTTTTTCCTTCGTCAATGTTTTATCCACAAGGGTGGTTTCACTTGGCAAGGTTTTAATGCGGCATATCATATATGTATTGGAAAGTGATAATCTTTACGCTTCTTTTCGCACTTCATTAACATTGTAATATGGTATTCCTCTGTCATAAGTGAGGTTTTATCCTTAATAAAAGTTTCTTATCAAAAAAAATACATGATAATATATATACACGCCTATATGTGCATATACTTTATATATGCCTTTCTATGTACCCGCATATGTGTACATATACATACATTATATACACGTACATACATAAATGGTATCCGTGTATGGTATGTATCGTGTACATAACTAGTATAATGTATAATAGAAGTGTATAAAAGTGTTTATATATACTTCGTGTATCACCTTCTACAATTCCCTTTGAGTTACTTATTCAACTAGAGTTCCTTAAAGCCAACTTGAGCTATTTAGCATGATGGTTAACCTAAAGTAACCATGGTAAAGTTTGAAATGTTTATTGGCTGCACCATGGAGGAATCAAACGGTTTGGAGGGTCAAGCATGTGGAGAATCTTGGAGGTGCTGACTAGCTTCTTGTCTCCATTCCTTGCACGCTTAAGATAAATTTATTATTATTAAAGTGGTGCATGCTTGTTCAATTAATTGTTTATTTTAATTGATATTTTAATTAAGGGAACTAAAAAGAGCAGGTCCTAGATCCTCTTGGGTGTCTTGGCCGAAATTACCAAGGCTTGGAGGGCAACTTAGTCATTTCACACGTTCCGCGTCACCCTTTATATCGCGTCTATTTCGAAGGAATTTAGGTAAAGGGGTACTGATATGACTTGCTTAAATACACTTGGAGAGATTATTTTATTAACGCCGCCTCTTACAGTTTCTAGTACGGTCCGATTTGCGTGGGGTACAACAGTCAATGATGTGATCTCTGATTTTAATGCATTTATGATGCATGACAACTCTTCTTTTGAATTGTTTAATTGAGCAAAAAGATTCGTGTTAGAAGATTCTAACAACTTCTTGTCTTTAATTAATCGCTTCTTTTCTTTTGCGAGAGTCTTAGTAAATTTGTGCAATTCTAAATACTGACTAAAAAGATCATCATATGATGGATCAGAGTTAGAATCAGAGTTAGAAGATACCTCGTTTGATGCTTTGGATACAAAGCATACTTGTGCAGTCTCCTCTTCTGTATCAGTCTCAGAATCAGATGTGTCACTCCAAGTGAAAGCCTTGAGAGCTCTTTTCCTTTGCTTAGGTTCTGAGACGAGTCTGTTTTTGGTCCGATCCTTGTCAAGGTGTTTGTTTGTTTGCTTGTCCTTGTTAGGACAATCATATGATAAATGTCCAAGTTTACCGCATTCGTAGCATTTAACGTCCTTGTTATTTGTTTTATTCTTATTTCTTTTAGTGGTTTGTTCTTAAATGACTTTCTCATGAATTTTCTCAAGCCTTTAGCCAATAGAATTAAGTCATCGTTGTCTGATTCAGAATCACTATCATCTACATGATCGGAAGAAGTAGAGACGTATTCATTTGATTTAAAGGCAATAGTCTTACCTTGTTGTGATGATGGTCCGATTTTCTTATAGTGAGTTTGTTCTCATATACCTTAAGTGATCCAATTAGTTATTCCATTTTAATTGATTTGGTTTCTTTGCTCTCCTCTATAGCCGTCACTTTAGGGTCACATTCGGATGGTAGGCTTCGTAATACCTTTTGGACCTTTTCCTGCATAGAGAAGGCTTTGCCAAGAGACTCAAGAGAATTGTAAATGTTAGTCAAGCGTAGATCCATATCAACAATAGACTCATTTGGCAATAATTTAAATGACTCGTGGACATAAGCATGTTAATTTTGGACTCTTTTACTTGACTAGTCCCTTTGTGTTTCATCTCAAGAATTCTCCACATTTCTTGAGCATTAGAGCAATTTGACACATAGCTAGATTCCCTTTTACTTAGCCCAGTTAGAAGTAATTGCATGGCTCTAGCGTTCATACTCAGTCTCTTTTTATCATCACTAGTATACTCTTGTTTAGGCTTAACAACCTCTAGTGTGACTCCATCTACAGTGGATAATTTTGACGGAACAAATGGACCATATTCTATAATGGACCATAGATCAATATCAATAGACATAAGGAAAATTTTCATTCTTAACTTCCATTGAATAAAAGACTCACCGTCAAAGAGAGGAGGCCTTTGACTGGACATACCTTCTTGCTCGGTTTTGAAGTTTGTGGTTACCATCTCACTTAGATCGTTGGATCCTTTTGTTGTGAGTGTTCCTGCGCTCTGATACCACTTGTAGGATCTGCAAGGCACCACTAGAAAGGGGGGGG
>AP025075.1:20682812-20719866 GCA_036186865.1 Eustoma russellianum | reverse complement strand
GGGGGGGGTTGAATAGTGGGTGTGGAAAATTTGTTTGTTAAAATTGTTTTGAACCAAAAACCGAACTTCTGAAAACAGTTTCTGTTTTCATGACCTGTTTTGAAACATTTTCAAAACTAGGTTACAGGTCTTCAAAAATTCTGAAATTTAGAGAGACTATAGTCTCAGATGTTCTGAGTATCTCCTAAAAATTTCAGATTACAATTCAATCTCTAACCCCTTCTAAAGTCGTTGGTGGTTAGATTGCGCAAATCTGCCAGAAACGATAGTCTAATTTGAGAATTTAATTCCAATTAAACCGTGACTCCAAATGTTCTGAATATTTAATGACACACTCATTATTATGTGTATTTAATTGGGTTGAAACAGTTTTGAAAAATGATTTTGGTAAGTTAGTCAAATGCGTTCAAAGTCTCAACCTTTGCAAGCCTGAAAATCAGACTGCACTAGTCTCAGAACGTTTGACGTTTGGATGACTTATACTTGTCCAAAAGGGTTGAAACTTGCGCCAAATGAACCTTAAGACGTGTGGCTATGTTTCTGGAAAGTGTCAGGATTTTTGAAATTCGTTTACTATTTTTAAGAACGTGATAAAAATGATGCACTGTGCTAGAAATTGAAAGTAAGTGCTGAAAAGTAAAGAACACAAGGAATTTTATACTGGTTCGGTTAAATCAACCTACTCCAGTCTTCGAGGACACCTTCTTCGGTTATCACTAATCACAAAACAACAAACAACACCTTACCATACAGGGTTGATGGAGTTACACACCAATTCCAACACTTTACAAACCTTGTAAGTCATTACAATGATCATGAACACCACCACCTAGTGGATGCAAGATTGATCACACCTTGATCAATCTTTTTCAACAATATAGAGTATATGGTGGTATATATGAAGCCTATTCAAGATGTATGAATATGAATACATTAGGCTTTAAGAGAGAAGAAAGAAAGAAGTGTAGAAGGAGAAGGAGATGAATGCATTTTTGCTCTTGGAATTGTAAGCCTTGTCTTATATTTTGTTTGTCTTGCATCATTGTGACATTCACTTGCTTACTTGGCAACTCCTCATTGGATGATCATTGAGCATTTTCTTACTTGGCACTCATTGATTGGATGAAAGTTGTCATCATTTGATGACTAGATAAATCTGAAAATACCACTTAAGAACATGTGCCAATTAGTCATAAAAATATTGCCATAAATCTCATATTAAATTCCATAAATTTTGCAAGATAATTCATCTCCATTTCCTACCCAAAAAATTGGCCACCTTGATTCTCCACATGCTGAAATTTTCAGCATGTGCAATATCCAAGGAAAGTTCAAATTATTTCCATGTAGCTAGTAGATTTATCCTTTGAAAATAAAAAATCAATTATTATTTCAAGACACAAATTCGGCCACATACATTCCAACACATGCTGAAATTTTCAGCATGTGTGATATTTAAAAATATCATGACATTATTTCCATAACATTTTTTAAAAATTGCCATTTTATCTTCCAATCAATCCATTCAATGTAAGGATGTAAATATAGCACAATTTAGCCTAATAATTTCGGCAAACTCAAGGCACACATGCTGAAATTTTCAGCATGTGTTACAAATGTGACATAGTTTGAAATGTTACCTTGTGTAGCTCCTTCCTTTATGTCACCAACCTTGTATACTTAATTTTTGACCAATCAAGATGCCAACAAAGCTCCATATATGCTACAACAAGGCTAAAGTAGGCGTGTGCTATATCTTGTACATGTGCTGAATTTTATTTTTTCAAACTTTGTAAAATAGTGCACAATAATTATACACATATGGTATATTCCAATCAGCTCTTAATTGATTTTTCTAGAACACTTTAGAATGTATAGAGTATGTAAAAAGTATCTAGATACATGTTATATGTCATGCCAAAAACGTTCCATGTGTCGTGTTCGTAGAAAACCGAATTTTCGACGTTTGTCAATTACCTGATTTTTCTTCGATTAAATTCCAACTTTTTGCACATATTATATATATTATGTTACACATAATATACATAAATTAAACTTTAATATTCAGCACTCATGGCTGAGTAAAGTGGCGCCTTACATGTGCTAAAAATGTTGAATTTGAAATCTCCACAATTTGGCCTTAATTTGGGGTGATTTGTGTGTGCAAACATGGAATGGTTTCATGGATGGATACAGCATGTAAGCCACAAAATTCGTGGCAATTTTTTAAGTGTAGGGGCTTGCCATCTATATATGGCAAGTACATGACGCGTTCGCGAAGTTTCGGTATTCACCCAATACGACAATTTTTGGTTTAGAACCTTTTAACGTGTCGTAATTATTTTGTCATCACCATGACTTATATCATATGATATAAGACCTGAATATACTTATAAATATGAGGTAAATATAATGGTGTGGCGTTAACGTACGCTCGTAAAATATATAACGTGTCGGTAGTACGTTTGAATAAATGTGTATAGTGTCTTTTTTAAAAAAATCTGAATATATATATATATATATATATATGTTAAAAGGCGTGTATAAAGGAGAGGAAAAGACTTTCCATTCTTCAATTTGTTGTCTTTGTGCCTTCTCTAAATATATCACCATTTAATGAACTACTTAGTTCATTTAACTAAATACTTCACTTAGTGAACTAGTTTATTTCATTAATGGTGGCACCTGAAAATAGTTCAAACATAACAAATGTTTGCCATTTGATGTAAGTTTTAAAGCTTTATGGCTCGTTAGTACGGCAACATTATATATGAACTATATAAGGCAGGTTTTATGCAAAAATGTGTCAAGTCATAAAACGTGTCATGCATTTCTTTAGTACACGTTATTTAAATCATGTATTTTGTAATCACTCAAACCCCTTTTTCTCTACAAGCTCTGTACAAACCTTCTAACAATTCATCAAAATATTGTCATATGGTTAGATGAGTTTGAGAATAAGATTGACACATGGGTACCTTATTTCGCCAATCACTTACCCATATGCCATTGATAGGCCAAAGTGATGCATACGCTATTTGAGCTCATCAAGGTCCTTTTTAAAGCACTTCAGTCCCCATACAGTACAAACAAAGACGTATTTATTTTAGAAGACAAAGTCATCCATGCTCCCCTGATTTAACTTAGGAACGTTAGGGAGGGCTTGTCACACTTTAAAACACGTTATCCATGGTATGACCTAAGATCAAAATAAAAGAAAACAAAAGAAAAGGGAAAACTAACACAAAGATCAAAAAAAGTTAAACATTAGTGAAAATCAAGTGTATAGTTTTTGTTTCTCTCTCTCTTTTATCTAAATATTTTTCCTCACAATCACACTTTCTCTCTTGGCCCAATCTAGGGTTAGAAGTACTAAAGTAGGTAACACTTGTTGGAGGTAATGCCAGGATACCAAATCAGTCCCAAAAGAATTTTGCACAACTTGCCTTCAAACTCTTCTAATCTCGGTTTTGTGATCCACTTGCACCAACTTTTGCCAACTTAAAACCTGTATACAATGCTACTTTAAATTGCTAAAAAAATCCCAAATCAGCCTTAAAAGTGTCAAAACAGTTCACTTCAAACGATATACAAAAACAGTCCCAAACGATTGCTTAAACGACTTCAATCAACTCCAACCTTTTGCCAACTCAAAAGAAACATGAGGAATAACAAATTTGGACACAAACTCTAAGATTCAAAGGTATGAGAAAGCAAAAATGATGTTAAGGGCTGAGCCAAAAAGAAAGAAGGGGTTGCATAAGGGCAATCTTTAGTTAAGATTAGACTTTGCCCACTTAATTGACTTAATGTCCAATCAAGTTTTTAATCCAATTGTGTTCAGGTCTTACAGTATGTGTTTAAGTCTTTTCGAGGCTAAAGTAGGGCTATTTGAAAGTGTAGGGTTTGACCTTTAATCCAAGAATCAAGATGAGCATAAGACACGCAACTAAAGATCAAACTTTTAATCAAACACAAGAAAGTTAAACACACAAACATCAAAGATTACATAAAAGCTTCATAACAACAGGAAATACACGTTAAGAAGGTTGCTTTTTAAGCGAAGTAGCAAGCTTTTTTTTAATGTGGCTGAATTAAGCACTAACAAAGCGAAACCCATTTTGTCGAAATTTGAAAAACTCAATCAAGAAACATGCAAGATTTTATTTTGACGATAGAAATGTCAAACACTAACAAAAGATCACAACTTTAAGGGTTTCTAATGTGCGTAAAGCCCTCAAATTTTCCTTTTACATCGGCTTTTTGTATATAGGTGGGACGTATAGTGATGAAGGAAGTGGATAAGAAAACAGAATTTTATGGAATGAATAGATGCAAAGAATGAAATATATAAAGTTTAGAAGGAAGACATTGGGCTCTGACACTAAATTGATGTGAATCATTAGGCAAGCTCGGATCTTTTCCTTCAAAACTTCACCTTCAAAGCTTAGCACAAAGGGATAACCTTCCTCCTTGCTTCATTCAAATTTACGTCGGCTGAGCAACACCAATGGGACTAACGTTGATCTTGGCAAACAATTTGTCCTCTAAGACGTTCTTTTCTTTGGGCTTGACAATTACCACCTTAAATTTTGCTCAAACTCTTAAGGGTCCTGACCTTGATTTTATGAAATCCAAGAAACAACTCAAGGACACTGGTCTTAAGAGAGCAAAAAACTGAATTTTTATTGAAGAGCAGATGTTTTGAAGTGTGTTACAAAACTCGGCAAAGGGCCCTTTATATAGGTAAACAAACCTAAGAACTAAATGGAAAATCCCGAACTCACAATAACAACTAAAGAGAAAAGTCCTAAACTACAACTCCAAATGTATGGAAAACTCCAAAGTTACAACTTCACATGTTAGGTAATTTACAAAAACATGAAATAATAATATCCTCATTTCCTAATGAGTAAGGTGGACAGCCATAATGTGCTTGTAAGCTTGGAATTTGATAAAAACTTGAGTTCCTAAAATATAAGGATGATTCTCTAAAATGTAGGAACCTCGAGAACCTTTTGACCCTCTTTTGATTCTTGATTCTTTAATGCATTGTAGAGACTTGTACACTCATAATTGACCTTTGACATCTTCATCAATGTCGTAAAAATCTTTAAGACCTTGAATATAAACCCAATATTGACACCATTCTGAGTTGAAATAAAGGAGTTATGATTGGTTGAAGTTTGGTCCAATCATCATCCATTCTTGCCTAACGCCTTCTTCCATGCAATGCCTTCTTCAATCAAGCTTCCTACAAATATAAAGACACCACGAAGCATCATTCTCATCAAGGACAAATAAATGTATGTCATGCAAGTGAAATGCGTAACAATAACAGAAATGACGAAAATGCCCCTAAACTAGAAAACACACAAATGATTACATAAAACCACAAAAAACATCACCATGCATGCAATGATTATCCAGTCTTTCCCACCGATCCTTACATCTTGTTTGTGACATGTAAACATCGAATAATCATGTATGAATCTAAACATAGGTTCGACAAGGATAGACCCTTGAAGTGACTCATCAATTCCTTGTTGGGGCTCATCAGGTTCAAGGTTTTTGACTTGACCAAGCTCAACAATTTGCATGTTTTCATTTCTGCTATATTTAAATCATCAAAACATGACTCTCCTCTGACATATTTCAGATTCATATCATGTTCATGCATAAAATTTCTTCAATCTGGCTTCATATTCTTAAGTAACACGTTTGCTTTTATGCTAGAGCAACACGTTCTTCTTCGATTTTGTTTTATATATCTTTGAAGAATATGATATTTGGGAAATTAGAATTGTTTATTAGTATGGTATTAGTAGATATACCACACTTTATAATATATATACACCACTATTAAATTAGTTGCATTAAAACCCCATTAAAATCAAATGCTCTGAAAGAAACCAACTACAGTTCGGATTTCATAAGTTGGAAATGACTAGTATGTTTTCATGGAGGGATCAGCTATATAGATCAACAACTAAGCATAAAAAAAGACATTCGATGGCATGAAAAGACATATTGCTGAATGACAATAAAAGTCAATAAGTTTAACGGGATCTTAGAGAACAACGTGGTGCCATGTATACTAACCTACATGCCATATACGCCGAACTACGGTGTTACTTTTACGCTGGTATAGGGTGCCTTTGGAAAAGAAAGAAGAAAAAAATGTGCTTCGATTTTTTAAGGTGTAGATGCATTTTTATCTACTCAAATATATTGAACCGGATCTTAAACATAATGGCCACAATTATTGTGAAAATTCAATACTCAGAACAATCTAGAAGCACAGCCAAGGTGCAAATAGCTACGACGTCAACTGATTACAAAATGTAATTTGATCAGAAGGGAAGATGAGAGTCGAAGAACAGAAATAGCTCGCAAGAGAGAAAGAATGGGAGAGCAAAATGGTTGGAGTAACTGCTCCAAAATTCTTATTGATTAACCACATTTCATCGAACGAACTTATACAAGGGAGAAGGAGAGAAAGTTAACTGAAATTGCAAAATTACAAGAAAGTCCCTATAACTAACTTCAGCGCAGTACAAATCATAAGGGCAAAATAGTAAATTCGCTCTTTATTTCAATCTTCCCGTCTAGCTTCTTCCTCTTTCAGCCTTCTTCTGCATCAGCATGTTTCCTCATTATTTGATCACGTGATCTTCATCTCAGGATGTTCAACATCCCTCGCAACCAACTCATACCGTGGATTAAACCTCTCACTTAGCGATCCAAACAATATCTTTCCCTGATTGCTGCATTCTCCACCAACATCTTCCATTTCCTTCGACAAGGTGTCACCTTCTCTTCCTCTTATCAGACTGCTCATATCTTCAATACCCCCCCTCAAGCCTTGCTTGCCATAGATGTTACAAACTCCAAGATTCTTCAATAGCTCAGTCAGAGGTCTACTGTCCAAGGCTTTGGTGAATAGGTCAGCAAGTTGAAACTGAGTTCTTACTGGCATCAACTTCACAATTTTACTCTGAACATTTTCCCTAACAATGTGATAATCAATCTCTATGTGCTTTGTGCGCTCATGAAACACTGGATTTTCTGTGATATACAGAGCAACCATTGAATCTCACACACTGCAGATGCCATAGCTCTGTACTCTGCTTCTGCTGAGGACCGTGAAACTGTGGTTTGTTTCTTTGCTTTCCAAGAAAACAGTGCTTCCCTTAAAAACACACAATACCCAGGAATAGACCTCCTGGTTTCTACATCCAACCCAGTCAGAGTCCACAAACGCTCTCAACTTCATATCACCTGTACTGGGCAGTAAAAGTCCTTGGCCAACTGTTCCCTTAAGGTATCTTAGGACTCTATGGGCAGCCTTCAAATGATTAACTGTGGAACAATTTAAAAACTGACTGAGTTGTTGCACAATGAAAGAAATATCAGGCCTAGTAATGGTGAGGTATATCAGTCTACCTATAAGCCTTTTGTAAGCAAAAGTGTCCTCAAATGGATAAGAGTCATTATGGGCTAGCTTCAGATGAATCTCCAGAGGACTGATAGCTGGTTTGCAATCAAAAAACCCAGACTCCTCTAGCAGTTCCAACGTATATTTTCTTTGATTTATCAATAGGCCCTATTAAGACCTAGAAACCTCAATACCCAGAAAGAACTTCGAATCACCCAGATTCTTTATCTTAAACTCCTTGTGTAAGGCCTCCTTGATTCACTCAATTGCCTGCAGATTTTCACACGCCATTATCAAATCATCCACATAAACCAAAAGTACTAACAGTGAGCCTTTGTTTCTTTTTGTGAATATGGTGTAGTCATTCTTGGATTGTGAAAACCATTGACATTAGAAATGTTGTTATCTTGGCATTCCATTCCATACTGGCCTGCTCCAACCCATAGAGAGATTTTTCTAACTTGCAAACCAGACCATCTTGTGGTAACCTTAATCCTTCAGTTGGCATCATATAAATTTCTTCATGCTGCTCACCATGAAGAAATGCATTATTCACATCCAACTGATGTACATGCCATTTTTCCTTAGCTGCTACAACCAGTAACATTCTCACAGTGCTCATCTTCATCACGGGTGAGAATGTGTCTTGGTAATCCACCCTAACTGCTGAGTATAACCCTTGGTAACCAACCTCGTCTTAAAATCTTTCCAGAGGGCCATAATCCTTATGCTTTACTTTGTACACCCATTTACATCCAATGGCATTCTTTCTGGGTGGTAGCGTTGTTAGCGTACATGTCCTGTTGTCTTGTAAAGCAGCTAACTCAGCCTCCATAGCCTTTTGCCACTCAACATAGCCAGCTTCCTCTGCATAAGTTTTGGGCTCCATACATGCACTAATATTTGAAACATTAGCTTGGCATTCCATTCTCTACTGGCCTGCTTCAACCCATAGAGAGATTTTTTTGTTAACTTGCAAACCAGACCATCTTGTGGTAACCTTAATCCTTCAGGTGGCATCATATAAATTTCTTCAGGCATCTCACCATGAAGAAATGCATTACTCACATCCAACTGATGTACATGTCATTTTTCCTTAGCTGCTATAGCCAGTAACATTCTCACAGTGCTCATCTTTGCCACGGGTGAGAATGTATCTTGGTAATCCACCCTAACTGCTGAGTATAACTCTTGGCAACCAACCTTGCCTTAAAATCTTTCCACAGAGCCATTAGCCTTATGCTTTACTTTGTACACTCATTTACATCCAATGGCCTTCTTTCCAGTGGTAGCTTGTTAGTGTCCATGTCCTGTTGTCTTGTAAAGCAACTAACTCAGCCTCCCTAGCCTTTTGCCATTCAACATAGCCAACTGCCTCTACAGAAGTTTTGGGCTCCGTACATGCACTAATATTTAAAACATATGCTTTGAATTTTGGTGATATGTAGATATGAAGGAGGATGTTTAGATCTACAAGGCCTTGCTAAGGGAATTTGTATGTCAATGGATTTGATGGGAATACATTCTGATGCATTAGGATCGTGGTTGTTGCTCACTTCAGTGTCTGAAGAAATCTGTTGTTCTAGAGAGAGATTAATTGATGAGATTGAGTGATGGGGGAAAGGTTGTTTAAGGATGGCAGAATGCCAGGAGAAGAAGGTGATGTGTGGTGTGTACAGAAAGTTGGTGTTTGATCAGATTGATTTGGCTGACATGCTGGAAGATTGGCTACTGGACTAGATTGATCTGGGTGATTGACTTGATGGTGTGGCCCCCTAGATGTGGCACTAGGTGTACTAAGAAAATCAGTGCCACGGCTGGGTAATGATGGTTGATGAGGAACGGATGAAGAGGAATTGAGAGGTAAAGAGTGACATATCTAAGAAAAAGGGAAAGACTGACTCATTGAAAATAACGTCTCTGGAAATGAATACATCTTTGGAGACCAAGTCTTGAGGAATGTAGCCTTTGGTATTATGAGACAATCCCAGAAAAATACTTCTCCTTGCTCTAGGACTCAGTTTGTCTTTTGATGGTGATGTAACAGTAGCATAGCAAAGACATCCAAACACCTTGAGTGTATCATAAGAAGGGGCACATTTATATAGCATCTCATAAGGACTTTTATGGTTCAGTATGGGAGTTCAGGTAATGTTTATCAGGTACACAGCATGCTATATGCAGAATTCCCAGTAAGAGCTGGGAATCTGAGAATGAAGTTTAAGAGCCATGGGTACATTCAAAATGTGTTGGTGTTGTCTATCAACAACTCCATTTTGTTGAGGTGTGTACACGCAGCTTGTCGGATGTGTGATACCTTTAGAAGAATAAAATGCATCCATCTTGAACTCACTACCATTGTCAGTTCTAATTGTTTTTATTTTGGAACTGAATTGCACATGTACAAAATTCCAGAAACTTTCAATAATGCTTCTAGTTTCTGACTTTTCTTTCATCAAATATATCCAACAGTATCTGCTATAGTCACCTACTATAGAAAGGAAATAACGTTGCTGGTACATAGTGGGGTGCTTGTAGCGACCGCAGATGGCAATGTGAAAGAGAGAAAAGATAGAAAGAGATACAGACTGAGAAATAGGAAAGAGAAGTCTTTTTTGCTTTGCTAAAGGACAGATGGTACATGAATCAGGAGTGAAGGCAGCGTCTACTGAGGAATCAATTTTGTTGATCTCCTTCATTCTTGATGATGACTGATGCCCCAGTCTGGAATGCCAAAGAAAAGAAGTGGGAGTTGATATCGCAAAAGCTTGCCAGGATTTAGATGAAGAACTGCTATTCAGAGATGGATCAATTAGGTGGTATAACCCCTGTGATACTTTAGCTGAACCAATCATCTTCTTGTTGATATGATCCTGAATATAACACATACAATAATGAAATGACAAGTCAACATCACCAGCCATAGTAAGCTTACTTAAAGATAGCAGATTGAAGGTGAAGGATGGTATATGTAATACATCATGTAACCTGAGATTGGAAAGGACAGTCACTGCCCCAACATGCTTGACAGTGACTGATTGATTGTTGGGTAGTTTAACTGACATGCCAATTACAAACTGATAAGATTCAAAAGGAGAGAGAACAACAGATGTGATTTGTAGCACCAGAATCCAAAATCCATATATTAGAAATATTAGACATTACATTACCTTTCCACTTACCAGGGTCACTGACTTCCTGAGCAGCCAAAATAGAATGTTGATTCTTTACCATCTCTGAAGCATTTGGACTCATCAAAATTCCTCTGTCCTTTTGTTCATTCACCAAGTTAATCAACTGCATATATTGTTCCTGAGTGAGTGAAGGGGCCTGAGATGAGGTTAGTGCAACATTATCGTTTACAACTTCATTAACTTGATAGGCATCACACTTAGGTTGATTATACAGAGATGGATCTTGTGGCATACTGGTTTCATTACCCACACAGTTCACTTGTTCGTTCCCCTTATATCCTGGAGGAAAACCATGCTTCCTATAACATATATCAACTGTATGTCAAACCATGTTACAAAAAGTGCATACATGTTCTTTAAGATTATAACCAGATTTCTAGTTCTTGAAATCCTTTCTAAAACCTCTACCACCAGGTTTTTGCCAACCACCAGTGCTACCACTAGGACTACCAGGTCTAACTCCATAGTTACCTTGCCTAGGCATGTCATTAGTATTCAGGACTATAGACTGATTGTTTGAAAACTGACTCTGACTTCCAGAATAATGCAGTTTTCTTTCAAACTTCACTACCATAGAAAACGTGGTTTTTAAATCTGTTAACGGACTGGACAACAGTACTTGTGACTTCACAGGCTCATATTCATCATTTAGTCCTTTTATGAATCTAGTCACATGATCATCCTCTATAAACTTGTTAATTTGACTGGACACGTTACAAGTACATCTATTACATACACAATTAAGAATGGCTCTCAACACCATGAGCTCCTTCCATAGAACCTTAAGCTTGGTGTAATACTCTGTTACAGATCTATCTTCCTATTTTGTTGCATACAATTGCTCTTGTAAATCAGATAACTTAAACACATCAGTGTTACCACACCTATGCTTTAAATCATTCCAGATATCTAATGCATTGTCAAACCACATTACACTTTGTCCAATGGAAGATTCTACTGGATTCACAATCCATGAGGCAGCCATATTATTTGCCTTGATCCACGTAGCAAATCTTCGACTAGTTTCCATAGGTTTGAGGATATTACCTGTAATGAAGCCAACTTTGTTCTTTGATTCTAGTGCTCTACGAAATGTTCTACTCCAACCATGATAATCGTTGCCGTCCAAAAGCGGTTGAACCAGCACTAATGAAGGACTATCTCCAGGATGAATGTATAAAGGATTCTCCGAAGGATCTACTGTTCCTGGAGCAACGTTAGCAGAAGAATGACTCGAACTACCGGGTGAAATTTGATTTGAAGCCATGAAAGTACCAAAGTTCATTGATCAAACAGCGAAAGGAGAGGCTCTGATACCATGTGAAAATTCAGTACTTAGAACAATCAAGAAGCACAGCCAAGGTGCAAATAGCTACGACGTCAACTGATTACAAAATCTAATCAACAATCAATTGATCAAAAGGGAAGATGAGAGTCGAAGAACAGAAATAGCTCGCAAGAGAGAAAGAATGGGAGAGCAAAATGGTTGGAGTAACCGCTCCAAAATTCTTATTGATTAACCACATTTCGTTGAACGAACTTATACAAGGGAGAAGGAGAGAAAGTTAACTGAAATAGCGAAATTACAAGAAAGTCCCTATAACTAACTTCAGCGCAGTACAAATCATAAGGGCAAAATAGTAAATTCGCTCTTTATTTCAATCTTCCCGCCTAGCTTCTTCCTCCTCCAGCCTTCTTCTGCATCAGCACGTTTCCTCATTGTTTGATCACGTGATCTTTATCTCAAGATGTTCAACATCCCTCGCAACCAACTCATGTCGTGGATTAAACCTCTCACTTAGCTATCCAAACAATCTCTTTCCCTGATTGCTGCATTCTCCACCAACATATTCCATTTTCTTTGACAAGGTGTCAACTTCTCTTCCTCTTATCAGACTGCTCGTATCTTCAACACCCCCCCTCAAGCCTTGCTTTCCATAGATGTTATAAACTCCAAGCTTCTTCAATAGCTCAGTCAGACGTCTACTGTCCAAGGCTTTGGTGAATAGGTCAGCAAGTTGGAACTGAGTTCTTACTGGCATCAACTTAATCATTTTACTCTGAACCTTTTCCCTAACAATCTGACAATCAATCTCTATATGCTTTGTGCACTCATGAAACACTGGATTTTCTGCGATACACAGAGCACTTTTACTGTCACCAAACATCTCAACTGGTTCTTGATTTTCCAGTCCCAAGTCCTTACTCAAGTAGAGCAACCATTGAATCTCACACACTGTAGATGTCATAGCTCTGTACTCTGCTTCTGCTGAGCACCGTGAAACTGTGGCTTGTTTCTTTGCTTTCCATGAAACCAGTGCTTCCCCCAAAAACACACAATACCCAGAAACAGACCTCCTGGTTTCACTACATCCAGCCCAGTCAGAGTCCACAAAGGCTCTCAACTTCATATCACCTGTACTGGGCAGTAGAAGTCCTTGGCCAACTGTTCTCTTAAGGTATCTTAGGACTCTATGGGCAGCCTGCAAATGATTAACTGTGGGACAATCCAAGAACTGACTGAGTTGTTGCACACTGAAAGAAATATCAGGCCTAGTAATGGTGAGGTATATCAGTCTACCTATAAGCCTTCTGTAAGCAAAAGTATCCTCAAATGGATCAGAGTCATTATGGGCTAGCTTCAAATGAATCTCCATAGAACTGATAGCTGGTTTGCAATCCAGAAACCCAGACTCCTCTAGCAGTTCCAACTTATATTTTCTTTGATTTATCAATAGGCCCTATTGAGACCTAGCAACCTCAATACCCAGAAAGGACTTCAAATCACCCAGATTCTTTATCTTAAAGTCCTTGTGTAAGTCCTCCTTGATCCACTCAATTGCCAGCAGATCTTCACACGCCATTATCAAATCATCCACATAAACCAAAAGTACCAACAATGAGCTTTTGTTTCTTTTTCTGAATAGGGTGTAGTCATTCCTGGATTGTGAAAAACCCATTGACATTAGAAATTTTGTTAACTTGGCATTCCATTCTCTACTGCGTTGCTTCAATCCATAGAGAGATTTTTCTAACTTGCAAACCAGACCATCTTGTGGTAACCTTAATCCTTCAGTTGGCATCATATAAATTTCTTCATGCAACTCACCATGAAGAAATGCATTATTCACATCCAACTGATGTACATGCCATTTTTCCTTAGCTGCTATAGCCATTAACATTCTAACAATGCTCATCTTTGCCACGGGAGAGAATGTGTCTTGGTAATCCACCCCCAACTGCTGATTATAACCCTTGGCAACCAACCTCGCCTTAAATCTTTCCACAGAGCCATCATCCTTATGCTTTACTTTGTTTGCCTATTTACATCCAATGGCCTTCTTTTACGGTGGTAGTGTTGTTAGTGTCCATGTCTTGTTGTCTTGTAAAGCAGCTAACTCAGCCTCCATAGCCTTTTGCCACTCAACATAGCCAGCTGCCTCTGCATGAGTTTTGGGCTCCGTGCATGCACTAATATATAAAACATATGCTTTGAATATTCGTGATAACAGATAAAGAAAAAAGTATCTGTGGAGAGGGTGTGGAGATGTGTAATTTGTTACCTGGTTGTAGTAATATTTCTGTAGATATGAAGGAGGACGTTTAGATCTACAAGGCCTTGCTAAGGGAATTTCTATGTCAATGGATTTGATGGGAATGCATTCTGATGCATTAGAATCATGGTTGTTGCTCACTTCAGTGTCTAAAGAAATCTGTTGTTCAGGGAGAGAGATTAATTGATGAGATTGAGTGATGGGGGAAAGGTTGTTTAAGGATGGCAGAATGCCAAGAGAAGAAGGTGATGTGTGGTGTGTATGGAAATTTTGTGTGTGATCAGATTGATTTGGCTGACGTGCTGCAAGCTTGGCTACTGGACTAGATTGATCTAGGTGATTGACTTGATGGTGTGGCCCCCTAGATGTGGCACTAGGTGTAGTAAGAAAATCAGTGCCACAGCTGGGTAATGATGGTTGATGAGGAACGGATGAAGAGGAATTGAGAGGTAAAGAGTGTGACATATCTGAGGAAAAGGGAAAGACTGACTCATTGAAAATAACGTCTCTGGAAATGAATAAATCTTTGGAGACCAAGTCTTGAAGAATGTAGCCCTTGGTATTATGAGACTATCCCAGAAAAATACTTTTCCTTGCTCTAGGACTGAGTTTGTCTTTTGATGGTGATGTAATAGTAGCATAGCAAAGACATCCAAACACCTAGGGTGTATCATAAGAAGGGGCGCATTTATATAGCATCTCATAAGGAGTTTTATGGTTCAGTATAGGAGTTGGGGTAATGTTTATCAGGTACACAGCATGATTTACGCAGAATCTCCTATAGGAGCTGGAAATCTAAGAATGAAGTTTGAGAGCCCTGGCTACATTCAAAATGTGTTGGTGTTTTCTCTCAACAACTCCATTTTGTTGAGGTGTGTACACGCAGCTTGTTAGATGTATGATACCTTTAGAAGAATAAAATGCATCCATCTTGAACTCACTACCATTGTCAATTCTGATTGTTTTTATTTTGGAACTGAATTTCACATGTACAAAATTCAAGAAACTTGCAATAATGCTTCTAGTTTCTGACTTTGCTTTCATCAAATATATCCAACAGTATCTGCTATAGTCATCTACTATAGAAAGGAAATAACGTTGCTAGTACATAGTGGGGTGCTTGTAGGGACCCCAGATATCAATGTGAATGAGAGAAAAGATAAAAAAAGATAGAGACTGAGAAATAGGAAAGGGAAGTCTTTTCTGCTTTGCTAAAGGACAGATGGTACATGAATCAGGAGTGAAGGCAGCGTCTACCGAGGAATCAATTTTGTTGATCTCCTTCATTCTTGATGATGACAGATGCCCCAGTCTGGAATGCCAAAGAAAAGAAGTGGGAGTGGATACCGCCAAAGCTTCCAGGATTTGGATGAAGAACAGCTATTCGGAGATGGATCAATTAGGTCGTATAACCCCTGTGACACTTTAGCTGAACCAATCATCTTCTTGTTCATGTGATCCTGAATATAACACATACAAGAATGAAACGACAAGTCAACATCACCAGCTATAGTAAGCTTACTTAGAGATAGCAGATTGAAGGTGAAGGATGGTATATGCAATACATCATGTAACCTGAGATTGGGAAGGACAGTCACTGTCCCAATATGCTTGACAGTGGCTGATTGATTGTTGGGTAGTTTAACTGACATGCCAATTATAGGCAAATAAGATTAAAAAAGAGAAAGAGAACAACAAATGTGATATGTAGCACCAGAATCCAAAATCCATATATTAGAAATATTAGACATTACATTATCTTTCCACTTACCAGGGTCACTGACTTGCTGAGCTGACAAAACGGTATGTTGATTCTTCACGATCTCTGAAGCATTTGGACTCATCAAAATTCCTCTGTCCTTATGTTCATTCAACAAGTTAATCAACTGCATATATTGTTCCTGAGTGAGTGAAGGGCCTGAGATGAGGTTAGTGCAATATTGTCATTCACAACCTCATTAACTTTATAAGCATCACACTCAGGTTGATTATACAGAGATGGATCTTGTGGCATACTGGCTTCATTAACCACACAGTTCACTTGTCCCTTCCCCTTATATCCTGGAGGAAAACCATGCTTCCTATAACATCTATCAACTGTATGTCCAACCATGTTATAAAAAGTGCATACAGGTGCTTTAGGATTATAACTAGATTTCTGGTTCTGGAAATCCTTTCTAAAACCTCTACCACCAGGTTTTTGCCAACCACCAGTGCCACTAGGACTACAAGGTCTAACTCCATAGTTACCTTGCCTAGGCATGCCATTAGTATGAAGTACTATATCACACTCTGTGCACATATCACACTCTGTGAATTCCAATACGATGGAAATTCGAGAACAGAAGCAACATAGTGTGGAAGAAGTACAACAAATCAACATCCATATTTCTGAAGCCTCGAGAAGTTTTGAAGGATTTTAGAATGTTGATGTCCATATCTTATAGGTTTTCACATTGGTGTCTCTGGAATATTATACCAAAGCTTTTTCCGTCAGCAAAGGGCTACAACAGCGGAAAATCTCGACACAATTCTTTTTGAAACGTTTCTATGAACGTTGGATCTTCCTTTTCTACGCATACCGAAATTTCATTCACCAAAAATCATTAGGTGTGCGTCTGAAGTGGTATGGGGTTAATTTAGTTATTTTAGGTATTTGGCACCATATTTATGGTTAGGAAACAGGAAATGTAATTATATTGTCAAGATATTTTTTATCCATGTATCATGTGAATACCAAATTACAGTTAATTAACAAACAGTTGCTCGTATACTGGGTTTAATTTTTCTGAATGTAATTGTGAAAAATACAAAGATCGAAAGCTCTGCAATTCAGTTATATGAATTGCAATCAAACTAGACTTGAATAACAAGAACAGCAAGTTCAAGAAGTTGACAGATTCATAGTTGAATCAATACGATAACGCAATCGGAATATACGAAAGAGAAGCCATGGGGATTATTCGAATACTCGAGAGAGAAGAACCAGAGGAATTGAGGAAGAAAAATGAAGTCTCAATTAATTGTCAAGCAATGAACAGAGCAGGTACAAAAAAGGGGAAAGTAACTGCCTACAAAATAACTGCCTAACTCAAATTTACAAGAACACCCTCATTTACAGTTACAAACAATATTGACTAAGAGGGCAAAAGCGTCATTTCACATCATTTAAAACTTTTCCGCTTAGCTTCCTTCTTCTTCTCCGCATATCTCCTCCATCTCATTGATCTCAGCACTTCTCAACCAACACGCAATCTTTGCGTGCTTCCCCTTCCTTGTTCCAATGCACAGACTCCTCAGCCTTTGTCACCTCCATCACCTTGTGGCTCACCATCCCCTGAACAGTTTGCACTTTCAACACCCCCCCTCAAGGCCAACTTGCCATACATGTTGAATCCTCCTAACATTCTCAGCAATTGGCTAATCCTCTTACTATCCAAAGCCTTGGTAAAGATGTCAGCCAACTGTAATTGAGTGTGAACAGGCATCAGCTTGATCGTACCATCCAAGACCTTGTCTCTCACCACGTGACAATCAATCTCTATGTGCTTGGTTCTGTCGTGGAACACTGGGTTTTCGGCAATGTGTAAAGCGCTTTTGCTATCACAAAATAACTCCACTGGTTCTTGCCCGCACAGTCCCAAGTCCTTAGCCAGATACAATAGCCACTGAACCTCACAGACAGCAAGTGCCATCGCCCTATATTCAACTTCTGCCGAAGATCTAGGCATGGTTGTTTGTTTCTTAGCTCTCCACGAAATCAGCGCTCCTCCTAAAAACATGCAATACCCAGTAATTGACCTTCGGGTCTCATGACAGCCTGCCCAATCCGAGTCAACAAAGCCCTTTAACTTCATGTCTCCACTGCTAGGAAAAAGTAACCCCTGGCCTATGGTTCCCTTCAGATATCTCAACAGCCTATGCCCAGTCTTCAAGTGATTTTCCGTTAGGCAATCAAGGAATTGGCTCAGCTGTTGAACCGTGTATGAAATGTCTGGTCTAGTGATCGTTAAATAGATCCACTTTCCAACTAGCTTCCTATAGTGTGTCACATCCTTCAGTAAGCTTGAGTCATTGTGCATAAGCTTCACATGACTCTCCATCGGGCTAATTGTTTGCAACCCATGAACCCCATCTCCTCTAACAGCTCAATCGTATATTTTCTTTGATTTATGCACATCCCCTTTTTTGATCTAGCAACCTCTATACCAAGAAAGTATTTCAGACTTCCCAAGTTCTTGATTTGAAATTCTGAATCTAGCTTGTGCTTGATATCCTCAATTGCATCCAGATCTTTGCAAGCCACAATCACGTCATCCACATATACTAACAATACAAGTAGACTTCCTCTGGTTTCTTTTGTAAATAATGTGTAATCATTCCTTGACTGTACAAAGCCTTGAGAAATTAAAAACTTGGTCAACTTGGAGTTCCACTCTCGGCTTGCCTGCTTCAGTCCGTACAAGGACTTTTGCAGCTTGCATACAAGCTGTGGATCTGTCAAATTTACTCCTTGTGGGGGCACCATATATATCTCCTCATGAAGGTCCCCGTGCAGAAAAGCATTATTCACATCAAGTTGATGTACATGCCATCCATATCTAGCAACCATTGCCAGCAACATCCTAACAGTCGCCATCTTTGCTACCGGTGAAAATGTGTCTTGGTAGTCCACTCCATATTTTTGGGTATAGCCTTTAGCTACAAGTCTTGCCTTATATCTTTCTATTGATCCATCAGACTTGCGTTTTATCTTATATACCCACTTACAGCCTATGGGCTTCTTATTCTCCGGCAATGGAACCAGTTTCCAGGTATGGTTGTTCTCCAACGCCTCAATCTCCTTCTTCATAGCTAGTTTCCATTCAGGATCACCAGAAGCTTCTGCATAAGAACTAGGTTCTGTGTGTGTACAAATATTCAATGCATAAGTTCTGTACTTAGGTGCCAGAAGATCATAGGTGAGATACTTGTCTAAAGAGTGTGGTGTAGTATGAGGCTGAGTGAGATGTTTAGGATGATTGGCATACTTGGAGGCTGATGGCAATGAGGTTTGATTGCAGTAATATTCTTGGAGGTACGATGGTGGCTTTCTGGCACGTTGAGGTTTGGAGATAGTCAGGGGAATATCAATGGACTGAATAGGAATGTCAGCAGAGACATGACCAGGAGTATGATTAGGAATGTTATGTGGGCTTTTAGTGCATGTGGATGGACAATAAGAATTGGGACTAAAGTGGTTGGTTGGAATTGGACTAGGTCGAGTGGAAGGTGTAGACTGTGTCTGTAACTCATCAGTTGGATTCAAGAAAGACTGTGGGAAAGGCTGTTGTACTGTATGTTTGAATGGAGTTGTGGGTTCTACATTGCCATGTGTATGTGTTGGGTGAAAGTATGCCCCCCAGTTGGCTGGTCAGATAAGGTGGCATGGTCATGGGTATGGCATGGTATGTCTGTGGGCATTGGGTGAACATGAGACAAATGTTTGTCAGCAGTTTGAAATGTGGAATGGCTGAAGGGAAATACATGTTCAAGGAATTTAACATCTCTACTTATAAACACATCCAATGAATTTAAGTCTCGAACAATGTACCCTTTTGTGTTATAAGAAAGGCCCAAAAATACGCACATTCTAGCTCTAGGACTAAACTTGTCCTTGCCTGGGATAATGTTGGTGACATATGTGAGGCATCCGAAGATTCTGAGATTTTGGTATGTGGGATTTTTCTGGTAAAGGAGGTCAAATGGGGTGTGATTATGTAAGATTGGGGATGGAATGATATTAATGAGGTATGCAGCGTGCTGCACAGAGAACCCCCAGTATGTGATAGGCAGGTTGGACTGGAACATCAGGGCTCTGGCTACGGAAAGAAGGTGTTGATGTTTCCTTTCAACTACTCCATTTTGTTGGGGAGTATAGGTGCAGCTTGTCTGGTGCTGGATGCCTTTTTCTGCATAGTATGAGTTCATTTTGAATTCAACTCCATTGTCTGTTCTTATGGATTTGATGGATTTGTTAAAGTGAACAGACACAAAAGTATAGAACTTTGGACAACATTTCTGACTTCAGATTTAGCTTTCAACAGATAAACCCAACAAAATCTGGTATGATCATCAACTATAGTAAGGAAGTATTTTTGATTGTACATAGTTGGGTGTTTATAAGGACCCCAAATATCCATATGTATGAGGTCAAAAGGCGAATGAGTTACAGAACTTGAAATTGGAAATGGCATTCGTTTCTGCTTTGCCAAAGGGCATACACTACAAGTGCTAACATCTTCTAATACAGGCACTTGAGGATCAATCTTGTGGATTTCAGACATCCTGGAGCCAGCAGGATGCCCAAGTCTCGAATGCCATAGGTCTGATTTGGAAAAATTAACTGAATACGACTGGATGGTGGAAGAAGAAGGAAGATCTTTATCGTGGCATGGCTTAGATGGTCCGGGTAAAAGATAGAGGCCTTGATTCACTTTAGCTAAACCAATCCTCCTCTTGGTCATATGGTCCTGAAGAATACAAGTGTTTGAATGAAAGTACACGTCAATTTCACTAGACTGTGTCAACTTGCTTAACGATAACAAATTGAAAGTAAACGAGGGTACATGTAGGACATCACAGAGTGTGATATGTTCACTGATATTGACTGTGCCTATGTGGTTAACAACAGCACACTGCTTGTTGGGCAATTTTACTGACATGGAATTCACTGGATGATAAGAATCAAATAACAAAAGGGAGGAACATATATGGTCAGTAGCACCCGAGTCAAGAACCCATACAATTGAAGATTGGCAACACATATTACCTTTTTCCTTACTAGAAACCTTGGTGAACTGAGCTGACATCACAGCATGATGATCTCTTGAGCCACCAGTCTCTCCTTGGTTTGGTTTTGCTCTCTCCTTATACTCCTGCAACATGCTCATCAACTGAGTGTACTGATCATGAGTCAAGTTAGGGCCAGCCTGCTGTGCTGCACCATCAATACTCTCACTGCTTGCATCATTAAATTGATTACCATCATACTCACTTCTATCAAACCTTCCAGCCTCTACTTCACTAGCTCCATCACTACTCACACAATTAGCCTGGCTTCTTGGTTTATAGCCCGGGGGGTACCCATACTTTTTGTAACATCTATCAACCGTGTGACCCAGCATGTTACAGTGTGTGCACATTGGCACTTTGGCATTACCCTGTCCATTTCTTCCATAGTCCTTCTTGAAGCCCCTGCCAGAGGCCTTATGCCAACCTGAACCAGCACCACCACCATTTTCTGGTCTAGGCATATAATCATTGTACTTGCCATTGTTGTTAACGTTCATAACAAGAGTAGGATTGTTAACAAACTGATTCTGATTGCCCGAATAATTCAACTTTCTTTCAAGCTTCACAACCATGGAAAACGTAGTTTTAAGGTCAGGCAGGGGAACAGATAATAAAACTTGTGATTTCACGGGTTCAAACTCATCATTAAGGCCTTTAATGAACTTGATGACATAGTCATCCTGCACAAACTTATTAATCTGACTGGTTACGTTACAAGTGCATCGCTTACAAGTGCAGCTAGGTACAGATCTAAGCACCATTAACTCTTCCCATACAACCTTCAATCTCGTGTAGTATTCAGTAACTGAGGACTCACCTTGCTTTATGCCATAAAACTACTCCTGTAGGTCGGATAATCTGAAAGCATCCGCGTTCCCATATCTGTGTTCCAGGTCCTTCCAAATATCAATCACATTGTCAAACCACATCATGCTCTGTCCGATTGAAGGAATAACGGAGTTTACAATCCACGACGCCACCATATTATTCGCCTTGCTCCATGTTGCATACTTTTGACTTCCCTCTGCAGGCTTAACAATGGCTCCAGTAATGAAGCCTATCTTGTTTTTCGATTCCAAAGCTCTTGTAAACGTTCTACTCCATCTGTGATAGTTGTTCCCGTCCAATAATGGCTGTACAAGAATGAGCGACGGGCTATCACTCGGATGAACATACAATGAATCATCATATGGATCAATGGCTCCTGCAACACTGGGGCTACTGGAGGTACTAGGAGAGTGTGCATCCGAATTCATGAATGTGCCAAAATTCATCCGTAACTGAGACAACGCTCTGATATCATGTGAAAAATACAAAGATCGAAAGCTCTGCAATTCAGTTATATGAATTGCAATCAAACTGGACTTGAATAACAAGAACAGCAAGTTCAAGAAGTTGACAGATTCATAGTTGAATCAATACAATAACGCAATCGGAATATACGAAAGAGAAGCCATGGGGATTATTTGAATACTCGAGAGAGAAGAACCAGAGGAATTGAGGAAGAAAAATGAAGTCTCAATTAATTGTCAAGCAACGAACAGAGCGGGTACAAAAAGGGGGAAAGTAACTGCCTACAAAATAACTGCCTAACTTAAATTTACAAGAACACCCTCATTTACAGTTACAAACAATATTGACTAAGAGGGCAAAAGCGTCATTTCACATCATTTAAAACTTTCCCGCTTAGCTTCCTTCTTCTTCTCCGCATATCTCCTCCATCTCATTGATCTCAGCACTTCTCAACCAACACGCAATCTTTGCGTGCTTCCCCTTCCTTGTTTCAACGCACAGACTCCTCAGCCTTTGTCACCTCCATCACCTTGTGGCTCACCATCCCCTGAACAGTTTGCACTTTCAACAGTAATGCGTTACCATATTTCAAATATGATGTACCAGTAGCCAACCATTTTTATCTTCCCAAAAGGTGCATATACGGTCTATATTTAATACTTGAACACCGAATAAATAGTGTACAAGCAAAAAGATAAGAATCCATTCTCAACTTTTCAGCCCAAATACACTTAAACTGTCTTCACTTAAAAAGATTTCATTGCATTATGATAAAAATACGAGGACAGAAGCAACACAACATGGAAGAAGTCCAATACGATGGAAGTTCAAGAACATAAGCAACACAGTGTGGAAGAAGTACAACAAATCAACATCCATATTTCTGAAGCCTCGAGAAATTTTGAAGGATTTTATAATGTTGATGTTCATATCTTTTAGGTTTTCACATTGGTGTCTCTCCAATATTATACCAAAGCTTTTTCCGTCAGCCAAGGGCTACAACAGCGGAAAATGTCGACACAATTCTTTTTTAAACGTTTCTATGAACGTTGGATCTTCATTTTCTAAATTACAAAAAAGGATCTTCCTTTTCTACGCACACAGAAATCTCATTCACCAAAAATCATTAGGTGTGCGTCTGAAGTGGTATGGGGTTAATTTAGTTATTTTAGATATTTGGCACCATATTTATGGTTAGGAAACAGGAAAATGTAATTATGTTGTCAAGATATTTTTTTATCCATGTATCATGTGAATACCAAATTACAGTTAATTAACGAACAGTTGTTCGTATACTGTGTTTAATTTTTCTGAATTTAATGCGTTACCATATTTCAAATATGATGTAAACGAAGAATTTACTCAATAGGCATGGTGAACTATGTAATATGATGCTTAAGTTTAAATTAAGAAGTGGAGAAAAGGGGAGTTTTGCTTGGATTTTTAGTAAGGGGCGGACAATTGACGTCTTTTTTATATGTGGACAAAGAACACGTTGATCAATTGGTATTCATTTGTAGTGCAACTCAAATTCCTTCATCTATCTCTTCCGGCCTGCTTTTCCCCTAATTTATTGGGCATTTTCATGTATAGATGAAAATGAACAATAAACCAAGTGTTGAAATCTTAAAAAAAAGGGAAGCAGATGGGAAGACACCAAGGTTTATAGTAGTTTAATGTCTTTAGTTCTACTGCACAATCATTTAGTTCACAAAGTGTACTTTAAACAGTGACAACTTCATAAAGCAACCTTAAACATGTTCTACAATTTTGCTAGTACAACTTAACTATTATACGTCGCCAAACAAAAAATTTCAGCTCCTCCCTCCTTAAATTGGGTGTCCTTAGTGACAATTTGCAGTCCTCATCTGGTGCCTTCATAAATGCTCTTAAACTCGTTAAAATTTCCATTAATCAACAAATCTTTTCCTTATCTAGTGGCTAACTCAGAAAATTTTGCCAATATTTTCAGTTAAGTATTGGAGCAGCAGTCTATAAATGTCCATTTGATTTGGTGAAAATTGGAGGGTTTCGCAATTTGTTTCGGAAGGTTGTGTGATTGAAACAGTGCGAACATTTAAGCCCAAGATTCACTTCTAAATTAGAGGTCCTTTTCAAAAAGTGACTTCTAATATTGGCCCGGCCCTGGACGCTGGCGAAGGAAATCGAATGTTAAGCTATCGTTAGGTTCAGAGGCAGAAGATCAGAAACTTTTGCTTAGTGGATCTTTTGTTTTCCATGTTTGGTTCTTGGTCACAAACTCAGAGAGTTTAGCGCATCAAAATTTTCAGTGTTCGGCGTACATCGTCATAAGCTCAGTTAAGGTTTTTAATGATGATATAATGTTTATAAACTTCATTGTTTTAAGACAAATTTTGTGTCAGAAGCTTTAAGTATCTATGTGAAAAATGTTTGTACAACTTACCGATTTAGGGTATACAAAATATTCAATGTAGTCCTCATGTTAATCCTCGTAACAAAATCTTTAATATGGTGTAATCGATTATTATAAATAATGCTACTATTGTGTAAAAAAGTGATTTCTTTTATAAAGTAAAAAAGTACAAAGTAAAAATACTAAGTTAAAAGTTCTATTGAAAAATGCATACACAAATTTAAAGTGTGAGTTTGAGTTTGTCTTACCCTTAATGCTTGGCATATGACCCCGAACATTTAACCGAAACGTTTAGGTTTTTGTCTATGATTTCAAATTTGATCTTTTGAAAACCTCTTTTTAAGAAAACATCATTTGTTTAACCAGTATAATTATCATGTAATTCTAGCTTTACCTTTTTCTACATTGTTGTTTGATATTCAATATGTCGTCTTCTTTTATTTATTGAAAAGGACATTTTTAGAATATTGCATAACCATTTACTGACTATTATAGAATTTAGACATCTGTTTGGGACATCCAAAAAAACCATCACTTCTCATTTGGGACTAGGAAGTATTATATGATTTTTGTGTCTCATTCCGGAAACTTAAATCTGCATCTTTGTTAGGTCTGTGACAATTACTTTACGAGAAGGTTGGGGTGAATAGAGTGTTGAGAAATTTTTAATTTTTTTTGGTTTCTGTCGCTCCAACTCAAATGCTCTCCAAAATAAGAAAAAAGAAGATGAGAGATAATGAGTTTGTGACGTACAACTTAGAGTGATTTGAATATCCTTGAGTCTACTCCACTGCCACTTTCTTTCCAAAGTGGATTTTCAAAAGCAACTTTCTCATTATCTTCAACAAGGAACAAGAACAACAGCAACAACACTTACACTAACAATTGATGCAAGCAACAACTACAGCAGCGACAATGTATCTTATCATACAAATACTTTTTACAACATCAATAACAATAGCTACAACCAAGAACCACTTCTTGCTTCTTCACAACTTCAACAAAGTTCTACCAAAAACTTTCACCTAATAGGTTTTGGGAAGTAGTGAAATTACAGTTACAAAAAAGTTTAAATCACAAACAAGGGATCAAAAATGTTTAGTTCCTCTTGTGTTAGAATTCTAGTCTCATAATACAACAATGAAAACAAATAACAAGAGGTTAATGAGTTTTAAGCACTTTTGCACTTTTGAGATCTTTTTACAACAATGAGGGATGAAGCTTGAAGAGGATGAAAACATGTAAATGCCACATTTGAGTTTCTTCAATATATAAAAGGTGTGAGCCACATTTTTGCAACCTCCATAAACTCTTCAACTCAATCAAGTGTCTTGAATATGTCCAAAAAAAATTATCCAGACTATATTTGAATTTGATGCTCCATAGCTACTCTAGAATACCTTAGACATGTTTACAATAGTCAAGAAAATATTATAAACGCTGGGAAAGTCCACAAGAGATTTGAGTAAGATTGAAGAGAAAAAACACTTTAAATCTTTCTTGGATTTTGTTTCGATGACTATAAAAATTTGAATTATGTGCTATATCGGTCGATCTATGCCTCATATTTGAGACACTCATGTCACGTCAATCAATCGATGTCTTCAGGTTGAAAGGTTGATGTGTTACAGTATGGTTTTAAGTTTTGCACCTTACCTACATAGATCCATTGATGTCTCTTCTTGAAGGATTGATGTATGCATCAAATCGATCGATGTTTTCAAGCTAAGAGATCGATGTTGGACATTGTGGTTTTAATTTTTTAACCTTAACCAGATCGATCAATTGATGTATCTTATGTTAGAGTCTGATGTCACGTCGATTGGTCGATATGCTTCAACTTGAGAGATCAATATTGGACAGTGTTAAGATATAAAATGTTTTGATAATGTGAAGATGTTCTCAATGAGTTAAATTTACACTTTAGATGTGATGGAAATGAGAAAAATACACCATGTCCAAAATGGTTAAGGTTGGAACTTTATTGTCCAACATCGATCTCTCAAAACAGGGGACATCGATCGATCAAAGTGATTTAAGTCTCTAAAGGTGAGACTTTGATCAATCGATGTGACAAAAGTCAAGAATCAAAAACTCTCTGTCAGACATTGAACACTCAAAGTTTAGAGCATCGATCGAACGATGTCACTTCAATCTCTCCAAAAGAGAATTCGATCGATCGATGTTAGACAGTTTCAAACCAGAAAGTTTCTGTTCAACATCGACCTCTTAGTCTAGGGAACATCAATCGATCGATGTCACATCAGTCTCTCCAAGTGATACTTCGATCGATCGATGTCAAACAGGTTCAAAACTGAAAAATCTCTAGAGGACATCGATCTCTAAGCCCAGGCACTTTGATCGATCAATGTCCCCCAGAATTCAAATTTTTGTGACTGTTGGAACAAAATCCAAAGGAGATTCATAGTGTTTTCTCTTTCTAATCTTGCTCAAATTTCTTGTGGACTTTACTCTAACATAATACATGCTTCCTTGACTATTGTGTCCATGTCTAGGATTCTCTAGGGTCGCTATTGAGGATCAAATAACTCCATATGGTGGCTAAAGACTATTTGGACATTATCTTGACATTTGATGGAGTTGAAGGCATGGTGGAAGCTTTATAAACGTGGTGAACATCTCCTATAAATGGATGAAGCTCCGATGAGCCAAAAACACACTTTCACCATCATCAAGCTTCATTCTTCATTGTTGTACATTTCTCTCATGTGTGTATAGGTGCTTAAAGCTTGTTAAGCCTTTCTTTGTTCTTCATTGTTGTATATTAAGAGATAGTGAGTCTAACACAAGAGGAACCATAAATATTTGATCTCTTGCTTGTGTTTAGACTAGTGAGAAAGTGTGATCCTCACTAGTTCTTTGAAACTCATTGTGAAAAAGTTCTAGGAATGAACTTTGTTGAAGTTGTGAGGTAGCAAGAAGTTGTTCTTGCTTAGAGCTGTTGTTGTTGTTGGTGCACAAAAGTATTTTGTGCAAGAAGTTGTTGTTGTGGTTGCATACACTAAGATGTTAGTGTAAGTGTTGTCGTAGTTGTTCTTATTAGCTTTATACGAAATGTAGTTGTTGAAAATCCACTTTGGAAACAAAGTGATAGTGGAGTAGAATCATTTACGGTTCGAACAACTCTATACCCGGTGTACTCATTCATTGTTTTTCATCTCTCATTCTTGATTTGATTTTGAATTCTATTTGAGTTGAGCCAAACAAGAAAATTCTGCAAAATTGACTAACACACTATTCACCACCCCCCTCTAGAGTGTGTTACGGACCTAACAATTGGTATCAGAGCTTAAATTTGATTGCTTGACCAATCTTTACAAGTAGCAAGGTTAAAGATCATGGCAATGACAATCTCTTCATCCTACACTTCAACTTCTAAGCCAACTGCACTATTCTTAGGATCAAACACTAAAGCACCGATGTTTCATGCCCAAAATTACTCTTTGTGGAAATTTTGGAATGATCAATCATTTGAAAGGATGTGGACTTGATATATATAGAGCTTTTGTCAAAGGAATCCAAGTTACTATGATTACCAACTGAAAAGGAGAATCAATGTTCAAAGATGAGGATGACTACACCGACGAAGAGAAGATAAACTTCGACATCAATGCAAAGTATTCGATATTCTTTCAAATGCTCTTACCACCACTGAGCTCATAAGACTTCAAGGTCTTGAAACAGCCCATGAAGCATGGAAAAGACAGGAAATGATACATGTAGGACTGAGCAAGTAAGAATAGCCAAAAGACTAATGCTTATGAAAGAATATGAAATGTTCGGGATGAAGAGTGGTGAAAAAATTGAGGAGACAATCGACCGATTCACTCCAATAGTGAGTCAACTTTGCATGGTGGACAAGAAAATTTCAAATGAAGACCTTGTCTCAAAACCTTTTGAACATAAGTCCTCTAATGAGTTCACATAACCCAAGCAAGATATCTTCCTCTTGGATGTTTCCCTCTCTGGAATCGGACAACTCTCACAAAGATGTTCAAGCATTGAAAGATTCTAGCCTTGATTTTGAATGTGAACTAAGAAAACACACAAGAATTACTCTTGAAGAAGAAGAAATTTTCATTGAAGGTGTGTTTTTGCAAGGCTTCTCTTATGTTCCTTTTATAGGCAAAAATAACACAAGGCAACAAACTATCTTGCAAATTGAAATGATGATTGAAAAGACTACACACTTCTAAAAACTATTCATGTAGGCTCCATAAAAACTAGTCTTGCAAGTCTTGAATGATGATAGAGAAGACTATACACTTTCAAATACTATTCATGTAGGCTCCATAAAAAACTAGTCTTTCAAGTCTTAAATGATGATTTTCAAAGTAGGTCCCTTAAGTAATATTCATGGAAGACTTTAAGAATTTGTCTTTATCTTGAAATCTTTCCTTGTTTGTGACTGGGTTTCGGACATCTTCCCATTCAAACTAGGCATTGCCTTCTTTTAAAGAATTGTAGCCTATTGAGTGCAGAAAATAAGCTTATAAAGTTCTTTGCATTTAGCCCAACCATTGAAGAGATACATCCAAATTACTGAATGTATGTCATAGAATTCGGTAGAAACAATACTTCAACTTGCATACTTTGTTTTGCTATGAAAGCGACCGATTTTGGAAAAGTACAAAACATAAACGTTGTAGCTCTTTGTGTTATCTTTACAAAACATCTTGAAAATCCTAATTTGGCCTTACGGTTGGAGAGATACGTCAATTCTTCCAAAACTGGTTCTGCAGAAACTCACAATCCGAGGTGGGCCTAAACTAATACAACATAAACATTTAAAAAGCAAAATAAAGAACACATTCTAACATAATGATATTTTATAATGCTTCTGAAAACTCTTATAAATCATGTTATAGGTTCAATTAGGTGAACCCAATGTATAAATTCTTTTGTTCATCTTGCACATGTTTAAATAGGAAGGGCCCTACTTCATGCATAAGTTTCATAGTTTTGCTTCTTGTTAAGGGTCCTTGATCTTGTATTTTTGTAACACTATGTGCATTCTCATTATCTTGACATAGATGAGGGTTATCGTAGCGACCCGTCCCGAGTCCTAGTACTCGAAACGACTCACCCGTAATATTTTGCTATGGAAGATACAAGGCGTCGAAATCGAAACAAATACATGTCAGCGGAAGTCAAAATTTAAAACCTCAAAATAATCATAATCATTAATATCAATGTCTAGGAAAATCTAAATCCGATACAACGGTTAAACGTAGATAAATACTAAATCTCCAAAATTACATGAACCTCGAGTAGCGAAAATAAATGTCTCTACTAACTCCTCAATGAGTCTCACCGGAATATCCTCAATCTCGAAACCTCCATTATTGGTCATCATCGGGTGTATTAACTCAATTACATATCTATCTGCAAAAAATATTAAAGCGTGGTTTGAGCAACAGGTCGCTCAGCAAGTAATCCCACTATACTTACCATGGGATCATACACGGAGAAACAAATGTGATAAAAATATATAACAACATAAAATAGTAGCATGCTTCTCTTCGCAAGTAAATTTACAATTCTGCCCCTAACATCCAAAAGCGAGCAGAGCAAATAGACCCAACAAAGTACGTAACAAAGTCCAATGAAGTATATAACAAAGTCCTAATAGGTACAAAACAAAGTCCAATCGAGTAAACAACATGGTCCAATTTGTTAAGTTATAAATTGTTTTGATGATGAAAAGATGTTTTAAATAAGTTAAATTTATGTTTGAGACTTGATGCAAGATGAGAAAATGACACTATGTCAAAAATGGTTGAGATTGGAACTCACTGTTCAACATCGATCTCTAAGGCTAGGGACATCGGTCGATCGATGTCACTTCAGCCTCTGACTTCGATCGATCGATGTAGGTCAGAAAGCATTCTGTCCAACGTCGATCTCTCAACCCAGGGACATCGATTGATCGATGTCACTTCAGTCTCTCCTCACAGAGACTTCGATCGATCGATGTCAGTCAGAAAGGATTCTGTCCAACATCGATCTCTCAAGTTGGGACATCGATCGATCGATGTCACTTCAGCCTCTGACATCGATCGATGTCAGGCAGTTTCAAAAACTGCAAAGTTTCTTGAGGACATCGATCTCTCCCCCAGGCACTTCGATCGATCGATGTCCACCAGAATTCAAAATTTTCTGAATGTTGGAACAAAATCCAAGGGAGATTCATGGCATTTTCTCTTTCCAATCTTGCTCAAATTTCTTGTGGACTTTAACCCAACATATTACATGCTTCCTTGATTATTGAATACCTGTCTAAGCAATCCTAGGTTGGCTATTGAGGATTAAATCACTCCATAGGGTGGCTAAAGACTATTTGGGCATTATCTTGACATTTGGAGTAGTTCAAGACATGGTGGAGAGCTCAAAAATGTGGTGAACTTCATCTATAAATAGAAGAGGCTTGGATGAGGCAAATACACACTTTCAACATTATCTAGCTTCATTTTTGATTGTTGTATAGTTCTCTCATACTTGTAAATTTGCCCAAAGCTTGCTTAGCTTTTCTTTGCTCTTCATTGTTGTATATTGAGAGATAGAGAGTCAAGCACAAGAGGAACCATAAATATTTGATCTCTTGCTTGTGCTTAGACTAGTGAGAAAGTGTGAACCTTACAATATTTCTTCAACCCACTGTGAAAAGTTCTTGAGGGAACTTTGTTGAAGTTGTGAGGTAGCAAGAAGTTGTTCTCGCTAAGAGCTGTAGTTGCTGTAGTTGCAAAAGTGTGATTTGTGCAAGAAGTTGCTGTTGTTGTTGCTTACACTAAGGTGTTAGTGTACGTGTTGTTGTGGTTGTTCTTATTGCTTTAATAAGAAGAGTAGTTGTTGAAAATCCACTTTGGCAACAAAGTGGTAGTGGAGTAGAATCATTTACGATTCGAACCACTCTATATTCGGTGTACACATTCATTGCTTCTCATCTCCTATTCTTGCTCTGATTTTGAATTTCTTTTTGAGTTGAGCCAAACAAGAAAAATTCCGCAAAAGTGCCAATCACTCTATTCACCCCCCCTCTAGAGTGTATTTCGGAAATAACAATTGGTATTAGAGCCTAACCTTGATTGCTTGGCTTATCTTTGCAAGTAGCAAGGTTAAAGATCATGGCAATGACAACCTCAACCTCAACCTCTTTATCCCACACTTCATCTCCTAAGCCTACTGCACTATTTTCCGGATCAAACACTAAAGCACCTATGTTTGATGCCCAAAATTATTCTTTGTGGAAATTTCGAATGATCAATCATTTGAAAGGCTGTGGATTTGATATATGGAGAGTCGTTGTCAAAGGAATTGAAGTTCCTATGATTACCAACTCAAAAGGAGAATCAATGTTCAAAGATGAGGATGCCTACACCGATGAAGAAAAGATAAAATTTGCCATCAATGGCAAAGCATTTGATATTCTCTCAAGTGCTCTCACCACCACTGAGCTCATAAGACTTCAAGGCCTTGAAACAGCCCATGAGGCATGGAAAAGGCTTGAAATGATACATGAAGGAACTGAGCAAGTAAGAATGACCAAAAGACTCATGCTCATGAAGGAATATGAGATGTTCGGGATGAAGAGCGGTGAAAAGATTGAGGATACAATCGACCGATTCACACGAATAGTGAATGAACTCTCCATGGTGGACAAGAAAATCTCAAATGAAGACCTTGTCTCAAAACTCCTCAACTCCTTGCCAAGAGAATGGACACCTAAAGTCACTGCCATCACCAAATCAAAGAATCTCAAGACTCTTACCTTTGATGAGCTATCCGGTAATCTTCTTACTCATGAAATTCTTATTGTTGAACAAAATAGAATGTACCATATCAAGCCCACACAAACATCACACAAAGGATTGGTGGTAGAGTCCGATGAATCGGATGAGGAAGTTGCTCTTCTAGTATGAAAATTTAGAAGAATGGCAACTAGAAACAAAGCTCAAGCGAGAAAGTTTTTCAAGATACCACCCGAAGAAAAAGAAGCAAGTGAAAATTGCTATAGATGTGGTCATCCAGTCACTTCATTGCCGATTGCCACGTCAAGGAGCCGTAAAAACAAGAAAAGAAGATCTTTCCTCAAAAGAAGAAAGCTCTTAATGCGGAGGTAACCACGTGGGATGATCTCCTTTCAGAATCGGAAGGAGAAGAGAGTGAAGATCAAGGTGTTGGACTTGTTGCAATAGTTGACAATCCAAAGATTCAACACACTTGTCTCATGGAAATTGAAGATGATCTTGAGGTAAATTCTAATCCTTCAAATTTGCATGATGAAATAGGATATTTGCAAGATGACTTTGAGAAATTGAATTTAAAATATAAGCATTTGAAGAAAGAGTTCAAGAATTGCATCTTAGAAAATAAGAGCTTGCATGACAAGAACATTTTGATGTTTTAAGAGCATGACATCATACTCACCATGCATAAAACCGTAGCTCTTAAAAATATAGAAATTAGAAAAGAATGTGAGAAAATAAAGTTAGACTTACAAAGACTAACAAATGGTAAAAACAATTTAGACATACTACCTAGAAATCAAAGAATTGGAAATGATAAATCCGGTTTATGATTTAATTCATCACTTTCTTCTATTAAACCTAAGTCCTTAAAGAAAAAGGCAAACAATAGAAAAACACAACAAAATTCATCACCTTCTAAACCCAAGCATGTACCTACATGTTTTCACTGCAACAAACTAGGACATGTGAAGAATGCATGTAGAGCTAGATTTGGAAGCACATATGTTTGGAAGCCTAAGGGTCGACAAACTAACCCTAAAGGACCCAACCATCAAAGGGTACCAATGCATACATCTTTTGGTTTTGTAGGCTCTCAAGATAAATGGAGTAGCCAAAGAAGAAGGAACCAAACGGCTTATGGACAGCGGATGTTCAACACATATGATCGGAGACAAAACGTTGTTCACCAAGCTCAAGTTCCAAGATGGTGGAACGGTGCATTTTGGCAATGGGAGAGACAAAATCCTTGGACATGGAGAAATTGACAACTCTTCTTTTACTATTAATAATGTACTATATGTAGAAGGGCTTAAGTATAATTTGATAAGTGTTGGCCAACTATGTGATGCTAATTTTCAAGTTGAATTTGTGAAAAGAAAATGTGTTGTGAAAAAGAACGATAAGATTGTTTTTGAGGCTATACGTAAAAATGATGTTTACAAATTTAACACACATGATTTGATATCACAAAATGTTTCTTGCCTAGTTGCCAACAATGAATTGACTCAACTATGGCATAGACGACTTGGACATATTAGTTTTAAAAATTTCAAAGAGATTTGCAAAAATGAAAAAGTCCAAGGTCTTCCAAAATTAAATTTCAAAAACCATGACTTATGTGACACCTGTCAAAAGGCAAAGCTTGTTAAAAACAAGTTTCAAGCCCAAAAGTGAAATCTCCACCACAAACCCCTACAATTACTTCATATGGATTTGTATGGGGATATTGGTACTGCAAGTGTAAGTGGAAAACATTACACCTTTGTGGTGGTAGATGACTTCTCTAGGTACACTTGGGTAATGTTCTTAGCTAAAAAGAATGATGCATGTCAAGAATTTATAAAGCTTTGTAGGAAATTAGAAAATCAAAGAGAAGACACAATTAAGGAAATTAGAAGTGATAGAGGTGGTGAGTTTGATGGAGAATTCAAGAATTTTGTGTATCCAAAGGGTATAGACACAATTTCTCGGCTCCATGAACTCCTCAACAAAATGATGTTGCGGAAAGAAAAAATACAACACTTCAAGAAATGAGTAGAGTCATGCTAAACGAATTTGAGCTACCCAAATATTTTTGGGCCGAAGCGGTAAATACCGCTTGCCATGTGATAAATAGAGTTTATTTGAGACCATCTCTCAAAAATACTCCTTATGAGATTTGGAAAGGTAGAGTACCAAATATTGGTTATTTCAAGGTTTTTGGTTGTTAGTGCTTTATACTTAACACCAAAGATAATTTGGATAAACTCGATTTTAAAGCTGATGAAGGAATCTTCATGGGTTATGCGCAAAATAGCAAGGCATTTAGAGTATATAATAAAAGGAGAATGAGAGTTGAAGAATCAATTCATGTCAAGTTTAGTGAACTCATTGAGGATAAATCAAACATTAATGATGATGATGATGATGATGAAATAATTGATGTAAGCCATATAGAGAAATTTGAGAATCCAAAAGGTAATATTGTTATTGACCTTAGGATTGATCCCCTTGAACCTAAGGTTGAAGATGAAGAAGTAGGAGGAGATACATCAAATTTACCGGATTCATATAAATATAGGAAAGATCACCCTAAAGAGTTAATATTAGGTGAAACTAGTCAAGGCATAATGACTAGGAGAAAATTCAATGAAAATGCCTTTATTTCACAAGTTGAGCCTAAAAATATAAAAGAGGCAATAAATGATGATGATTGGGTATTAGCCATGCCAGAGGAACTAAATCAATTTGAAAGGAGTGATGTTTGGGAATTAGTTGCTAAACCTAATGATCATCCTATAATTGGCACTAAATGGGTATTTAGAAACAAAATGGATGATAAAGGAAACATCACTAGAAACAAAGCTAGGTTGGTAGCTCAAGGATATAGGCAAGAGGAAGGCATACACTATGATGAAACCTTTGCCCCCGTAGCTAGGTTAGAAGCTATTAGGATGCTATTAGCATATGCATGCTATAAGGATTTCAAAATATATCAAATGGATGTGAAATCCGCATTCTTGAATGGAATGATTCAAGAAGAGGTGTATGTAGCTCAACCTCCGGGGTTTGAAAATCATGATTATCCAAATCATGTATTTAAACTCAAAAAGGCTCTTTATGGACTTAAACAAGCTCCTAGGGCTTGGTATGATAGGTTAAGTAACTTCCTACTTGAAAATGTGTTTTCAAGAGGAAAAGTCGGCACTACTCTTTTTATTAAAGAACAAGGAAACCATCAATTGCTTGTTCAAATTTATGTGGATGATATCATATTTGGTGCTACTAATGATTCTCTTTGTGAGCATTTTACAAAATTAATGGAAGGAGAATTTGAAATGAGCATGATGGGTGAACTCAACTACTTTCTTGGTCTTCAAATCAAGCAAACTCAAGATGGAGTGTACATATCTCAAACGAAGTATACAAAGGATTTGCTCAAGAAGTACAAATTCGAGGATGGAAGAAGTGTGAGCACTCAAATGAGCACAAGTACAAAGCTTGACAAAGACAAAAAAGGAAAGCCGGTTGAGGTAACCAAATATAGGGGCATGATTGGTAGTTTACTCTATTTAACCGCTAGTAGGTCGGATATTTTGCATGCTGTGTGCTTATGTGCTAGATTTCAAGGTATGCCTAAGGAATCACATTTAGTTGCTATTAAACGTATCTTTAGGTATTTGAAAGGAACCTTGAACTTTGGATTGTTTTATCCCAAAAATGGTTGTTTTGATTTAAGAGGGTATAGTGACTCCCACTATGCCGGAAATCTTGTTGATAGAAAAAGCACCTCCGGGACATACCAATTCCTTGGAGATTGCTTAGTTTCTTGGTTCTCCAAGAAACAAAATAGTGTGTCACTTTCAACGGCGGAATCCGAATATGTATCGGCCGCTTCGTGTTGTGCACAACTACTTTAGATGATCAACACCTTAAATAATTATAATGTTAAGTTTGATAAAGTTCCTATCCTATGTGATAACACATCAGCCATAAGTATAGCGCAAAACCCGGTACATCATTGTAGGACTAAACATATAGAAGTGAGGCATCACTTCATAAGGGATTGCATCCAAAAAGGATTGGTATGCATTGAATTTGTTCCAACAAATGACCAACTAGCGGATATCTTTACTAAATCCCTTCCCACTGAGACATTCGAATCAATTAGAACAAAATTAGGGATGATAAACCAATGTTAGAGGGTCAAAAAGCTCAAAAATGCAGATTCTTGCATACATCAATCGATCTATGTGGCAGTCTCAGAGACTGCTGTAAAAACAAACATCGATCGATCTATGTCTAGGACATTGATCGATTGAAGTCCAAGACACTGATCGATCGATGTCAGCGGGACAGAGTTTTAAACTGCGACCCCTCTTCTTCTTCCTCACTTTTCTCTTTCTCCCAAACGCAATCCCTAAAAACCTCCCTCTCCCAAACGATCAAATCTCTTCTCTACACTCAAAATCCTTGCCAAAATCATCATCTTTTCTATAGATCCAACCTTATTCTTCATAAATCCTCTCATTTCCATCTCTCTTTTTACAAAATCCGATCCCTAACCCATCAAATGGCACCAAGAACGAAGAACCCTG